>CM075341.1:37617244-38817244 GCA_037788925.1 Mytilus galloprovincialis
TATTATATGAGATACAGAGAAAGTTAATGCATGAAAAATGCTCAGGAGAGCATGAACTGTAATGTTAGGCAATTATTTTACTGAAATGTTTTAACAGGTTACCTGCGTTTTCAGGTAATTAACAGGTAAAAGGTGTAATTTATTACATTTGTGTTGAATTTTGAATAAAAACTACTTTTAGTCTTCATTTATTTTGTTGTTTTATCTGCCATATTGTAAAGAAGACACCAGTTGCCTGATTCCGTAGCGTATTGTACCATACATAACGTTTTATGTAATAGTGGCACAAATAAATAGCTCCGTCCTAAAAAATTTCAGTCAACCTCCGTTTTTCCCCCTTTTTCTACGTCTCGTAATGATCGATCAAATCATATTTCCCACACGAACTTAATGTAATAAATACATTGAGATAACAAGAAACCTTTTAACTAATCCTCGTTGTTAGTTTCGCCAAGGAAATGCTGAAATTTTTCCATATTTACAGCTCCGTTTCCGATTTCCGCCATTTGCATTTGTCAAAATATTTGTTTTTATTTTCCTTCTATTTTCCTTCTACTGCATGATTTTACTATAAAAATTGTCGGGATTTCAAGCGCAGATGAGACCTTGCATATCCTAGATTCAAACGATGAAAAATTAGAGAGAACCCGAATGAAAACCGAATGGTTTAAGAGTCCTAATGAAAAATCCTTTTTCATCGCGGCATATGCCGCGAATAGCAGTGGCGAACGGTGTACGTCATCGCGGCATATGCCGTGTAAAGCGTTGAAAGGGTTAATACTAAAACACAAATTGTCATGCAAACACAATAAAACAAATTTGACTGACGATGTTTTGTTTTTGTTTTCATAGGTTATTTTTCTTTAATTTTCTATATTTTTTAAATTCTTATAGTATCTTTTTGATATTTTTTTTAATAATTCCTTATTCTGTAAAATATTATTTTAACATCGTATGCTAGTAAATCTGAAAAATACTCTTCTTTCAGCTGTTCATTGATATTCTTTCTAAAGACCTTATCCCTATTTCCGAATCTGTGATTCTTGACCTAAGATTTTGTGATACTTGACCTAAGATTTTGTGATACTTGACCTAAGATTTTGTGATACTTGACGTACAACACTAAGTCTTGAATCTGGACATTAAAAAAAGTAAAGGGAAAGTGTATGTATGATGACCAATAATGACAGACAAAAAAGATGAGGTGTCTGGCAGCATGGATGAATGGGGAATTTTCAAAGGGAGACAAATCTTAAATTATGTAAAACATGAATAATGTTTTTCTTTAAGAGGTACATAAACCTTCACTCAACTGCCTGGTTGAATAGGAAGGTTTCAAATTGAGACAAATCTTAAATTCTGTAAAAATATTACCTTAACATCATATGCCAGTAAATTTGAGGAATAATGTTTTTCTTCAAGAGGTACATAGACCTTCTCTCTTTTGCCTGGTTGAATGGGAAGGTTTCTAAGGGGAGACAATCGTAATTAAACTCTACCAGAATACATTTTCCACGTGATGTTATTACTGGACAGGAACTGTATCCATCATACTACAAAATAAATGTCTAAAAAATTAAAATCAGTATAATTATTAAAGTAAAACTTCACCAATTTTAAAATAGAGTAAATTTAGAATTTTTTTGCAATCATTTATTATTGCTGTTTGGTGAAGATTAACATAAATGTAAGATTAATTATTGCAATTTAGGGTAATGGGCCATACAAATAATGCAACATGTATCAAAATTTAAAATGAAAGTTTCAATTATTTGAAACCTATGCAGTACCACAAATATTTCCACACCCCTGGTATGTATACAAAAAATAACAGAGACTAGTTAGCTTGGAGTCAGAGCTTTGGCTAAAAAAGAGGGACAAAGATACCAGAGAGACAGTCTAACTCATAAATCGAAAAATAAACTGACAACGCCATAGCTAAAAATGAAAAAGACAAACAGACAAACAATAGTACACATGACACAACATAGAAAACTAAAGAATAAACAACATGAACCCCACCAAAATCTAGGAGTGATCTCAGGTGCTCAGGAAGGGTAAGCAGATCCTGCTCCACATGTGGCACCCGTCGTGTTGCTCATGTTATAACAAATCTGAAAATAGTAAATTGTTTAATTTGGTAGGTCACTTTCATGAAAGGAAAGGGGATTGTAGTTACGACATAAGGAACATAGATGACCTGTCTTCCTGCTCACTAGCTTGTTTAATAGAATGTTAAAAATCCAATTGAATTTTATAGTCTATGCTCACAGCATGGTTTTTATTCATATAACATTAACAAGTTCTTGTCCTGAATATGCATTTAATTAAACAACCTGAAATTAAACAGGTATCTTTTGTCATTATCATATGACATAATTCCTTGTGACAAATTAAAAGCCAACAAAACAAGAATGTGTCCATAGATCACTGATGCCCAACTTGCACTATCATTTTCTATGTTCAGTGTAGTTGGGGTTTAAACTCTTAAGTTGGCATCAAAATTAGAAAGATCAGATCTTATCATAGGGAACATGTGTACTAAGTTTCAAGTTGTTAAGACTTAAAACTTCATAAATAAAATGTTGGAGCAATAACCCCAAAACTCAATCCCAGTTTTTCCTTTGTGGTATGGAACCTTGTAGTACATTTTCAGAGGGATCCATACACTTAAAACACAAGTGATTTGTCTGGAAACTAGAAAAATGCTTGTTTTTGGCCTTTTTTTCCCCTAATTCCTAGCTTGTTTTTGGCCCCTTTTTGTGTCTTAATTCCTACTGTTGGCGCTATCCATAACCCCTTAAAATTAATTCCAACCTTCTATTGGTGGTATCAAACATTGTGGTACAATTTCAGAGCAATAGAAATACTAATATACAAGTTATTGTCCTGAAATTAGAAAAATGCTTGTTTTGGGCCCATTTTGGGCCCCTTATTCGGAAACAATTGGGACCATCATCCCTAAAATCAATTGCAACCTTCCTTATGTAGTATTGAACCTTTTTTAAAAAATTTTAAAGAGATCCATTCACTTAGCTAAAGTTATTGTCTGGTAACCAAATGTGTCATGGATGACTACACAGATGACGACGAAAAACGAGACAACATGACACCATTATACAATCCCAAAATTGTTTTTGCGGTCGTATAGAAACCACCTTGACAAAAACTTTAACTTGAAACAGGATTGACAAACAAACAAACGAAGGAACAGAGGGACCGACAAAAAAAGAACTCACATACCAAAAAAACATAATGCGCCTAGGTGGGGAATAAAAATACTGATTTTCAGATCACTCAGTACCTTAGCATATGGCTGTTTTTCATTCATTACTGCATTTAGATTCTTCTCTAAGTATCCACCTTGTGTTGCTAAATTAAACAAATAGAACTATCAACAGAGGAAAATGTCTCGTCTTTTTTTTATAAATATAAAAGAATATATACATCATTTATCTAAATGTAAATATGTTGGCTGCTATAAGGACTAACAGTTTGTCAATGTAACTGTAAATTCAGAAATTATTGCCCACATTCATTATTGAAATTTTGTCAGTTTTGACTAAAATACAATTTTTAGGTTTTGCGATATTGAGAAAAATCCTGCTTAGATTTTGATAGCTAAAATACTTACAAAATACAGAAAAATGCAGTAAACGATACGACCAGACTTTCAATCTTGAACGTTACACACTTATCATAATAAAAATTCTAACATGATAATGATACATATTCCATATAAGCATCATTTTATTTTAAAACCCAAATATTAACCTCATTATCAGACTAACTGAAGACGCCACGAAACATGTTGACCATAATAAATTAATCACCATGCGGTAATTGATGGGTGTTGTTGTCTTTAATGTCGTTTATTTGCTTTTATAGTGAAAGACAACTGTGAATACCGCGTGGTATCCACCCGCTATTACCCAACCGCAGAATTACTACCTCAGGTGTTGGTTCACCACTTTTAAATATCAGACTAACTGTATAATATAATACATGTACTCTGTTTTTACTCCATGTTTTTAACAATACAGTCACTACCCCATAGTACCTGCTGCTGCAGATGTTTTTGATGTAGGTACATTAGAACAATCCCCAAGTGCAAAAATGTTTGGATATTTTACATGCTGTAGTGTTTCCTTATCTACGTCCACAAAACCAGTGCTATCCACCAGAGGGCTGTATCTCACTGGATCTGGTGTGGACATGGGAGGAGTCACGTGTAAAAAGTCATACTGAAAAATAAAGGTGGAAATTAAATATTAAGATTGTAATATAGAATATAAGTATAAGTGAGAGAATTTAATATTATTATACAAACAATTCTGATCATTAAAACATACAGAGGTCAACCCAACTTATGAGAAAAGGGATGTGCTTTTGTCCAAAATGAAACTAGAGGCTCTAAAGAGCCTGTGTCGCTCACCTTGGTCTATGTGCATATTAAACAAAGGACACAAATGGATTCATGACAAAATTGTATTTTGGTGATGGTGATGTGTTTGAAGTTCTTACTTTACTGAACGATTCTGCTTCTTACAATTATATTTATAATGAACTTTGCCCATTAGTAACAGAGAACTATATTTGGTAAAAATTTACATAAATTTACCAAATTAATGAAAATTGATAAAAAATGACTATAAAGGGCAACAACTCCTTAAGGGGTCAATTGATCATTTAGGTCATTTGACTTATTTGCAGATCTTACTTTGCTGAACATTTTTGCTGTTTACAGTTTATCGCTATCTATAATAGTATTCAAGATAAATAAAAACAGCAAAAATTCTTTAAAAATTACCAATTGGAGGGCAGCAACCCAACAACCAGTTGTCCAATTCATCTGAAAAATTCAGGGCAGATAGATATTCACTTGATTAACAATTTAACTTCTTGTCAGATTTGCTCTAAATGCTTTGGTTTCATAGTTATAAGCCAAAAACTGCATTTTACCCCTATGTTCTATTTTTAGCCGTGGCGGCCATCTTGGTTAAATGGCCAGGTCATCAGACACATTTTTCAAACTAGATACCCCAAAGATGATTGTGGCCTAGTAGTTTCAGTGGAGATTTTGTAAAAGATTACTTAGATTTATGAAAAAATGGTTAAAAATTGACTATAAAGGGGAATAACTCCTAAAGGGGTCAACTGACCATTTCGGTCATGTTGACTTATTTGTAAATCTAACTTTGCTGAACATTATTGATGTTTACAGTTTATCTCTATCTATAATAATATTCAAGATAATAACCAAAAACAGCAAAATTTCCTCAAAATTACCAATTCAGGGGCAGCAACCCAACAACAGGTTGACTGATTCATCTGAAAATTTCAGAGCAGATAGATCTTGACCTGATAAACATTTTTATCCCATGTCAGATTTCCTCAAAATGCTTTGGTTTTTGAGTTATAAGCCAAAAACAGCATTTTACCCCTATGTTCTATTTTTAGCCATGGCAGCCATCTTGGTTGGTTGACCAGGTCATGCCACACATTTTTTAAACAAGATACCCCAAAGATGATTGTGGCCAAGTTTGGTTTAATTTGGCCCAGTAGTTTCAGAGGAGAAGATTTTTGTAAAAGATAACTTTAATTTACTAAAAATGGTTAAAAATTGACTATAAAAGGCAATAACTCCTAAACGGGTCAACTGACCATTTCGGTCATGTTGACTTATTTGTAGATCTTACTTTGCTGAACATTATTGCTGTTTCCAGTTTATCTCTATCTATAATAATATTCAAGATAATAACCAAAAACAGCCAAATTTCCTCAAAATTACCAATTCAGGGGCAGCAACCCAACAACCGATTGACCGATTCATCTGAAAATTTCAGGGCAGATAGATCTTGACCTGATAAACATTTTTATCCCATGTCAGATTTGCTCTAAATGCTTTGGTTTTTGAGTTATAAGCCAAAAACAGCATTTTACCCCTATGTTCTATTTTTAGCCATGGCGGCCATCTTGTTTGGTTTGGCGGGTCACGCCAAACATTTTTTAAACTAGATACCCCAATGATGATTGTGGCCAAGTTTGGTTTCATTTGGCCCAGTAGTTTCAGAGGAGAAGATTTTTGTAAAAGTTAACGACGACAGACGACGACGACGGACGTCAAGTGATGGGAAAAGCTCACTTGGTCCTTCGGGCCAGGTGAGCTAAAAATTATAGCGATTATAGCTAGTAAATATATACTAAGACAGAATTAAAAAAAAAACGAGTCATCTTTTTGGAGTCACATTTTAAATACACATTTTTAAAGAAAATAATTACAAAACATTTGGGAATTTAACATACTGATTATTCATAATTATTTTCATATAAGATTGTATCAATGCTTCTGATGTAACAAACAAAATATACATCAATTCTGTCTGTAAAATTTTTAAATGAATAATAACACCAGGTCAGCCTCACTCTTTTGAAATTGAAATCTTCACTGTTTAAATTGGGTAAAATATTGCATTCCAATTCAATGAGTAGAGTCAGTGTGTAAATTGTGTAGCTATGGTTATATGATATGTGGAAGAATCTTTCAATATTCTTTCATCAATTTCTATGGTTAAACCTATCATTGATTTGATGCATGATCTAAGCTAACCTTTAAAGTTTCAGTTTCTCCTCTAGGACTGTCCAATTTCTGGAATATAGCTTCCCTTGTATCTGTCTTCACTTCAATTAGATTTCTCATGTAATTTACAGTAATACTTCTGAAATATTAGAAGCAGTGATTTCAAATAGACTGTTTTAATAAATGTTATCTCAGAAAAAGTTTGAAAAAAATAGCAGTATACATTTTATACAGTCATCATTAGTTGATTTGTGTATTATATTTCTAATCGTCTTTGTGTCATTTGTGTGTTTTATATTTCAACTACAATGATTTATTTGTGGGTATATTTGATGATCACTGTTTTTATACTTATACAAAGCCAAAATGCAAAGTGTGTGGTAAAACAAATATTTTACATACTATAGGTTTCTTTTCCTTGTTTTTTTGTTTTTATTTTAAAAAAATGCCCACAACATACATCAGAAATGGTGACTGTATATACTGTGGGTACTATTTTTCATGGATTTTTGTGGCTAAAAATAATCCGCATAATGACTTGTTAAAAAAAAATACAAATTTTCAGAATGATTCTATATAATTTACATAAATCAGGCCTTAAGATTTCTTGTTTAAATTGTTTTACATTTTTCATTTCAAGGTCTTTCATAGCTGACTATGCAGTATGCGGTTTGCTCATTGCTGAAGGCCTTATATGCACCTATACAATTTTGTATATACGTATTGTTGTAAATTCTGTCATTTGATCTCTGGTGGAGAGCTGTCTCATTGGCAATTATACCACATCTTCTTATTTTTATATTCTTTGCCAAAAAATATAAGTATTTAATCATGGCAAATTTGTAGTCCAGTTTCTGGATTAACAAAAACTGTACATGTGCAAGACATTTTACAAACATTGATTGACAAAATAGTTGTGAACAGACTCACCTTCTGTCTAGAACCTGAAGCAAAGTGTCAGCATATTTCTGTACGTAGAATATGACTGGCAAAGACGAATTGTAATATATGTTGGCTTTAGCTCTGATCCCTTTCTGTAAAATAATTAAAAGGTGAATAATAGCAGGCATTTTCTGATTAATAGCAAATTTGATATTCAGAACTTGTTAACCTGCTTATAAATTTTTTTGATCAAATATGATGATTAACATAATTTTCAATGTTCAACAACAGGAATCATGTGGTGAGAATAAGGATAAGTTATAAAGACATCTCAAAAATTGTCAGGCTACTATAAAAGTGTAGTTTTTAATAGTTGCCCAACAATCTTATTATAAATAAGAAGCAAAGAGGCCATTTCTGCTATACTACATACATGTGGATTTGTTATTATTTGTTATATATCATTTGTTAAGAATTACTTGTGAATAGAGGAATCACAAATTTAAAGGATCAACCGAACTATAAATGTTCTGACTACAGCTAATAGATATAAGAAGTTGTGGTATGAGTACCAATGAGACAACTCTCTAAGTCACAATTTATAAAAGTAAACCTTGAAATCAAACGTTATGCTATTGTTTCAGAAAAAGGGAGAAAGTTTGGAACCATTAAAACGTTTAATCCCGCTGCAAATGTTTGCACCTGTCCTAAGTCAGGAATCTGATGTACAGTAGTTGTCGTTTGTTTATGTAATTTATATGTGTTTCTCGTTTCTTGTTTTTTATAAAGATTAGACTGTTGGTTTTCCTGTTTGAATGGTTTTACATTAGTTATTTTGGGGCCCTTTATAGCTTTTTGTTCGGTGTGAGCCAAGGCTCCGTGTTGAAGGCCGTACATTGACCTATAATGGTTTACTTTTATAAATTGTTATTTGGATGGAGATTTGTCTCATTGGCACTCACACCACACCTTCCTATATCTAATAAATGAGCAAGTCAAATCATAATTTGTGAAAATAATTTAAATTGGAGGTATATATGCACTTAGTTAATTCAACATAATCATTAAATTAGTTAAAATTTTGATTTAAAATGTCATACAATCATACTTCTGTCCACATCTCGTCAGCCAGGTACATTATTTGTTGTGGGGCTCCAGAACATTTGATTGGTGTATTTGGTAATGTAAATATTGCATTGCCTCCCTTGAAGTTTTGAATGGCTGGTAAGGTTTTCTGTACTAAGTTATAGTCATACACAGAGCAGAGGGACGAATCAGTGTCAAATCCCTCAGGTAGACCTTTAATCTTAAATATAGAAAAATAAATTTAAGTTTTTTAGACAACAAAAAATACATGAATAAAGTTAACTCGATCTATTTTAACGATTTTGCAATAGGTTTGTGTTGCCAAGTTTTCTGGATTTAAAAAAAAATATGTAATGTTTTGTAAATTGTTGTTTGTCTATTTCTTTTTGCAGTGTTTTTGTTGCCACTCCAGAGTTGTGAGTTCTCATTCTCCCATTGCTATTTTATGCCTCTTTTATATCACACAAAATTCTCATTCTTAATATGTTACTTTTGATTAAAAAAATTAAACATGCTACATTATCTGTAAAATACATTGCTTTGTTTGGGTCAACCATTAAGTCCTAAAAAAAACCCAACATACACTGGTTTAAAATGAAAAATAGCCTTAGTTTAAAGTTCATGAAATTGTTAAATAGTCCATGAAAGAAAAAAACCAATGTAACATTTCAAACTGGTTCAAATATCACTGAGTAATTGTGATTCTTTAACGGTTCATTTGCTTTTTTTGCACCACACAAAGCTAGAAGTACACACTCTAAAATGTATATTGCTCTATGTGAAATATCAATTAAATGACAAGTACAGCAGATCATTTTTCTTCTGTCAGAATAAGACCATGTTTTACCTTGTTGTAGTTTAACTGTAAACCAGTAGCCATTACCAAATAATCATAGTGGACCTGAAAATAACAACAAAATAAAATAAACAAATTTGCAAAGAATTACCCTGATTTCCCATTTTCCAAGAAAAATGTTCATGTATAATTTCACATGTAAAATAAATATGCTAGTTTCACATGTGAAATAAATATGCTAGTTTCACACATGAAATAAATATGCTAGTTTCACATGTGAAATAAATATGCTAGTTTCACACATGAAATAAATATGCTAGTTTCACATTTGAAATAAATATGCTAGTTTCACATTTGAAATATATATGCTAGTTTCACACGTGAAATAAATATGCTAGTTTCACATGTGAAATAAATGTGCTAGTTTCACATGTGAAATATATATGCTAGTTTCACATGTGAAATAAATTTTATAATGTCACTCCTCTGACAGTATACATTGTACAACAATGGGTGTTGTCAAGATGGTGTTAATAACCATGCATAAAAACCAATTGAGAAAACGTTTCATGTTTTTACTTTATTTCCACTAAATAGGCCATGTTCAATGAAATAAAAAGAGTTGAAAATATCAAAATGATTCAACTGATGGCTTAACAACACTGTTATTTAACTCATGTACTATGTTGTAAATGCAGCAAATGTAGAACAGTAAGATTCCACACATTATGCAAATTCATGAACTAATGTGTTGTTTGCTCACTTATTGAGTAACATGAGTCATGTGAGTAACTCTCTATACTTTGAATGCTTGGATTAGTTAGATTATTCAATAATTAAACCTTTGAATCTTTTAAGTTGAATATAAACAGCTGTCCACCACCAACCAAATTCTTAATTTATTTTGACCATTTTTCTCTTTTCTCTTTTCTTTAAATATGCTCTTCAACTTCATACTTTATTTGGCCTTTTAAACATTTTTTGATTCGAGCGTCACTGATGAGTCTTTTGTAGTTGAAACTCGCGTCTGGAGTAAATATAAAATTTTAAGGCCAATTAAAATTAATTGATAGATTTTCATCCCCTCTGAATTTGTCCTGCCCAAATTTTTTTTATTTTAAAAAATTTACGTCCGGATTTTGTTCATTTCCGTTTTTCTGTGAATAGAAAAATGTGGATTTTTTTATTGATATAATAAATATTGTCTTTTTTCTATAATGACCTTGCATCAGGCATTTTGGACTGTGAATGATATCCAAAGAGGAAAATCGTGGAACACATTGGCACAAAAACATGAGCACGAAATTGTTAAATTTATGAAAGTATATTGAGTCAAAAAGTCGGCAAACATACACTTAGATTTACCCATGGCTATTTTTATTTTATGTTGACAACCAGCTAACACCCTTTGTCCCAATACTCTCAATAGAGTTATCAAACAACTTCTTCTTTTTTGTTAAGTTCATGATTAACATTATTATGTGCATCTTGAAGAAGAATCATAAAAGCACCAAGTTGAACTCTATAATATTTTCAAAACTGTTCAAGCTTTTATTATATTCTTTACTCAAAAGTTTTGTGAAAATAAATTTGGTGAAGGTAGCCCAACTGAAGAGATAATTTCTCCACGTTTTTGCTGATTACTAAAAATATGTTTATAAAGCAGCATCATGTACAAAAATGTAGAACAGTAGTTTCCAATCAGAGATGTCTATTCAAGATTTAAAAAAATACTTATATCATGTATGTACATGATATTAGTTTATTATTACACATGCATACATGAAAAACACGTCACAAGAGGGTTTCATAAGAAACAAAAATAAAAAATTAAATCCTCCCACCCGCCCCCTTTTTTTTCAAAATTTTGGATGAAAATCTACTAATTAATTTTAGTTGGCCTAATCCTGGTATCTATAATGAAATGAATGAGTTAATTTCAAGTACCTCATTATTCTATATCCTTAACTATTGGTTTATTTTTCTTTATTCTTTATAAATTTGCACTTAAATTACTCTGTACTTTTTGCTGAATATTTTCTATTTTTAAAAACTTATCAAGACCCTTGTACATCATGTTCATTTGGTTTGCAATTTTCTATATAGGTTCGATAAAGTTAAAAATTGATGAAAGCTTTTTCTCTGTAACTTATTTTTTTGTTCTTAAGAGATGATCATGTGTAAAAATAAACAGGTTCTGGCTTAGAAATCATGAAACTTAATCATCACAAAAAAAATCCAATTTGAAGATATAATTTTACAGGTTAAAATCATTGAAAATATATATAGACTATAATATATTTATGAAACAACTTTTATTATGAATAATTTTACCTGCTCTCCTGTTTCTAAGGTCACTGTACATTTGTCAGGGTCAAAGGCTATAGCTTTAGTCTGCAACCAATCAGCTTTCTTAGGAATGACCTTTGACATTTTCTTTCCAGAGTTAGCCAAGTTTGCCATTCCTGCCCCAACAAGTGTCCACATAGGTTGATAAAAATGATCCTGAAAGTAAATTAAGAAGTTCTATTCATGGTTCTAGAAAGATTTGCAGCTCACGTACTGTAAGGTGAAAAAAAGTTTGAAGAACTCAAAAAGCTTCTTTTCAAAACAAATTTCACTTAATACATGATTTTTTTTTGTAAAGGCATATATATACAATGTATCTAACAGATTAATTTTTCAAAATATAATTATCTAAAAACGTTATTTGATGAAATTGAAATATTTTTTCCTTTCAGTCAACTGGCCTAGCGCTAATCATGCTAATAATAGAGTTTTCTATTAATTTGAAATTAAACACCCTATAGAAATGATGGATGATTTTCAATAAATTGATTTACTGATTGGTGTTAAACGCCACTTTCAATGATTGATTGATTGGTGTTTAAAACCAATTTAATAATTTGTCAATACTATTATTGTGCTATTTCTTGGGCCATCACCTGTTATTATTAAATGGAAAGACAAGAGACAACACAAACAAGGCCAGGGCGTCAATAAAAAAGGGCGGGCGCTGTGCCCTATTCAAACTTTGTAGCTAGAACAGACTGTGGATGACTGTAGCTCTTACACATACATTATTTGGCTCAATAATTCCAATATGTCCTGCTTTAAGTTTTGATGAAAATTTATGCGCGATTGAACATCCACCAGAACCGGCACCAACAACAAGGATTTTGTAGGGAAGCAAGTTAACTCGTACCAACGGAAACTCGTACCATGTTAACTCGTACCCAAAAAGTTAACTCGTAACACAGGAAAGTCGTACCACTGTAAACTCGTACCATCTAAAATATATAAAATATTAAGAATATTTTTTGTAAACTTAATAAAACTAATGTTGAATTACTTGAATTTTATACTGGATTTTATAGACAAAAATACGATTTTTTTTCTTCTAAAAAGCTTTATTTTTTAAGCTGATCTTTCAAAGTAGTTATAATCCAGAAGAAAGGAAAAAAATTGCTTTAACTGTACCTTAAGTTGAATATCTATATCCAAATTAAATTAATTAATGCTGTAATCCATGATCACACATTGAATGCTTTGTTTACAATTGTTGAAAGCCATGTGCTTTTTGGCGGGAAAATTCGGGAACAGGAAACGGTTACATTTCATTGTAACTTGCTATTTATAAAAAGTAAGAATTTCATTCATGAAAAATTACTTTGGAATGATTAAAAATTAAATTCAATAATTATCAGTAAAAGTTTAAAAAAGTCTTTTCATAAGAGACAACAAAGCAAATCTGCCACGGTATTTTCTATCCAAATTTTTATAGACAGGGAACATTAGCTACAAATTGGTCATTGTACTTTCAAATTATATACATTTTACAGACTTGAGAGGTATTGAGTGAAAGTAAATTACATACATCATAAAACACCATTTAAATGCATTTAAATAAGTTGGTACGAGTTAGCACTGGTACGAGTTTGCAATGGTACGAGTTTTTGTAAAGTGGTACGAGTTGACGTTGGTACGAGTTTACAATGGTACGGGATAACTATAATTCTTTTGTAGTGCCGCTGCAACGAAAAGGGGCTTGTCGAAAAACTCTTAGACACACGTTTAAAACAATTAACTACTAACAACTTAGCGTGCTTCATGTCTACTTATATGTAGTTATCATAAGTGCATGCAATGACACTTTTTTTTGATCTGGCCTTGGGATGTTCGGTTTGTCGTTTTCGTGTCAACAGGAAATGGTACATAGTAATGTAAATGTCAAAATCTTAACCGGAAAAGATCGATTGCTGATACGCATAGTATGGCACGCCTGAACCACTTTTATTAATTAATCTTAGATTATCTCAGATAAATTAGGTTTATCTGAGATAATCCCGGTTTATCTCAGATAAACTTAGATTATCTCAGCTTAATTCAAATTCGAAAAAATCCTAGTTTATCTCAGATAATACAGAAAATTCATTATCTGGAGAAAATCCCGGTTTATTTGAAAATATTAAGAAAAGCTAGGTTTATCTGAACGATTTTCAGATAATCCTTATTTATCTCCAGATAATTGATTATCTGAATTTCAGATAATTCATTATCTCATTTTCCAGATAATTCAGTTTTAAAAATACCAAAGAATAATGTAACGAGTGTTCTGATTGGACGACAATCGTTTGCCAGATTATTTTTTAAAAATACCGTCAGATAATTCATTATCTCATTTTCCAGATAATTAATGTTTATTACGGATTCTAAATATACCAAAGAACAATGTAACGAGTGTTATAATTGGACTACAATCGTTTGCAAGATTTTATATGAAAAATAGTTTTTATACCGTCCTTTTTTAGAAGAGGGGCGACGTTCTGCACACGGCACGCAATTAACAAACTACTTACGGTGTGGACATCATCGTTATTGACACCTGGACAAGCGAAATTTGATGAATAAATTAAAAAAAAACCTGTGAAATACAGAAGGGCTGATTAGATACAATATACATCATATACTTTAAACATACTTAAGGTGGCTCACCCCAATAGTGACCCCCGGTAGATTTTTTTTATTTTCACATATTCTGTAGATTTTTTTAAGCTGAATCCAAAAATGCAAAGAAAAAAGGGGGTCACCAGGCTCGTTTTCCCCTCAAATTGAAGCGAAATGTGCGATTTTGACCCTATTTCCAAACATGTCCATCCTATCAACAACAACGGTTACATCAAATTCAAAGACTTTTAAAACCAAGGCCGTATGATTTTTATGTGAAAAAACATTAGAATTTGAAATGTAAACCTTTCCCTTGGTTGTTTTTGACTTAAAAATCCTTTTATTTTCAGATTTATGTCTAAATTATGCATTTTCTAATTTTAGTTTAAGGCAAAAAATATTGATTTAATCGATTTTTCGTAAAATTTTCCCGGTAGATTTTTTTTAAAAACAGATATGTCAAAGCTATGAACTTTTTGAGCATTTTAAGGTAAAAAAAAATGGGGGTCACCAGGCTTTTAAAAAAGTTACGAGCTTTTGTTTAACCCCTCTACCCCATAAGGTCTGATTTCAATGCACTCCATTAATTACTTAATTTTGAATTCTTTATTGATGGCTTTAATAAAATAATGTTTGTAATTATATCAATAAACGATGGCTGAATATAAATGTGGTTATCGTATGACTGTGTGTTATCAAAAAGCGAAATTTTGATTATTTTGGTGAAATACGGTAATTTTGTCTGGCGCGAGTTGCTTCCCTCTAATTTGGCGCCATTATCGGACCAGAGGAATTTCAAGGTCGCCATTGCCGAGCAGCATAATAAATTGACGAATACGACCATGTACATGCATAACAGACATTGTGGCGAATATACAACGATGAAGGTAGAGTAATTACATAAGAAAAAATAGATTTCGATATATTAGGCAGCCAAATATTATCAGTATCACGAAAAATACAAACTTGGGGGTTGTCTCAAAATACTGGCTACTGTTGAAAATCACTGCGGCTGAAACCTTGCACGGGCTTAATTTCTACCATTAACCATGATTAATCGTTATAGCTGGTATCTTATTTATGTATTTATTTTAGAATATTTACCCTTTACTGACAAGTTGTAAACATGTCTGGCCAGTTTTGAAATATATCCGTGTGCAAACGACCGAAGAAGAGGGGATGACATACCCGTAGCCAAGGGGGGTTTCGGACGACCCCCCCCCCCTTTTTAAACCAAATAAGCACTGTTAAAGTCAACGTTCTGTTCAAATTGTGACTGTTAAAGTCAAGTTCATGAGTCCAAATACCCACCCCCCCCCCTTTGGAAATTCCTGGCTATGCCTATGGGCCTGGATGTCATCTACTTTGAAGTATCGTTTTTACGCTACCGTTGATTCACTGTTAGTGTCAATGAATTAGTCTTTTCTAATAATCATTTGTAATATCTAATTTCGTAGCCAAGTTAGGGTCATATGTATGTGGGGTACCCCATAACTTCCCTTGGACAGTTTCTACTCCCTAGCCCCAACTATATTTCCCTTCCTATTTACCCTAAAATTTTTCCTCTTACTTCAATACTTTTCCATCTCCTTGCTCCAAGACAAAATTAAAATGACAAAATGTATTTCCAAGATAACCCTTTTCTCTGATCCCTCATTTCCCTGTCTCCTTACCCCTGTCCACCCCTCAATTAAGTAAGCAACCATTTGATTTTCTGGGGGGGGGGTATGGATTTTTATACGACCGCAAAATTTGAAAAATTTTTCGTCGTATATTGCTATCACGTTGGCGTCGTCGTCTGCGTCGTCGGCGTCGTCGTCCGAATACTTTTAGTTTTCGCACTCTAACTTTAGTAAAAGTGAATAGAAATCTATGAAATTTTAACACAAGGTTTATGACCACAAAAGGAAGGTTGGGATTGATTTTGGGAGTTTTTGGTCCCAACATTTTAGGAATTAGGGGCCAAAAAGGGCCAAAATAAGCATTTTCTTGGTTTTCGCACTATAACTTTAGTTTAAGTTAATAGAAATCTATGAAATTTTGACACAAGGTTTATGACCACAAAAGAAAGGTTGGGATTGATTTTGGGAGTTTTGGTTCCAACAGTTTAGGAATTAGGGGCCAAAAAGGGGCCCAAATAAGCATTATTCTTGGTTTTCGCACAATAACTTTAGTTTAAGTAAATAGAAATCAATGAAATCTAAACACAAGGTTTATGACCATAAAAGGAAGGTTGGTATTGATTTTGGGAGTTTTGGTCCCAACAGTTTAGGAATAAAGGGCCCAAAGGGTCCAAAATTAAACTTTGTTTAATTTCATCAAAAATTGAATAATTGGGGTTCTTTGATATGCCGAATCTAACTGTGTATGTAGATTCTTAATTTTTGGTCCCGTTTTCAAATTGGTCTACATTAAGGTCCAAAGGGTCCAAAATTAAACTTAGTTTGATTTTAACAAAAATTGAATCCTTGGGGTTCTTTGATATGCTGAATCTAAAAATGTACTTAGATTTTTTATTATTGACCCAGTTTTCAAGTTGGTCCAAATCGGGGTCCAAAATTAAACTTTGTTTGATTTCATAAAAAATTGAATAATTGGGGTTCTTTGATATGCCAAATCTAACTGTGTATGTAGATTCTTAATTTTTGGTCCCGTTTTAAGATTGGTCTACATTAAAGTCCAAAGGGTCCAAAATTAAACTAAGTTTGATTTAAAAAAAAATTGAATTCTTGGGCCTCTTTGATATGCTGAATCTAAACATGTACTTAGATTTTTGATTATGGGCCCAGTTTTCAAGTTGGTCCAAATCAGGATCCAAAATTATTATATTAAGTATTGTGCAATAGCAAGAAATTTTCAATTGCACAGTATTCAGCAATAGCAAGAAATCTTCAATTGCACAGTATTGTGCAATAGCAAGAAATTTTCCATTGCACAGTATTGCGCAATAGCAAGAAATCTTCAATTGCACAGTATTGTGCAATAGCAAGTATTTTCAATTGCACAGTATTGCACAATAGCAAGAAATATCTAATTGCACAATATTGTGCAATAGCAAGAAATTCCAATTGGATTTCAATTGGAGTTATCTTTCTTTGTCCAGAATAGTAGTTGAATCAACTTAAATCATTGTTTTATACAATATACAATGTATATTCACTTTTACTTCCAACTGATAGATTAAAACAATCTTTACCATTCAGTAATAACAAGCACTTGTTTTACATTTTAATATTTTATGATGTATCTAAATGAGTAGTTATTGTTGCAAACTCCATTAGAAATTTGAATTGAGATCAGTTTTGGAAAAAGGGAAAGGAGGATGTGAAAACAAAATGGGGGGGGGGGGGGGGGTGTTAAATTTTTCTCATTTCAGATTTCATAAATAAAAAGAAAATTTCTTCAAACATTTTTTTGAGAGGATTAATATTCAAATGCATAGTGAATTGCTCAAAAATTTTAAGTTCATTAGACCACATTCATTCTGTGTCAGAATCCTATGCTGTGTCAACTATTTAATCACAATCCAAATTTAGAGCTGAATCCAGCTTGAATGTTGTGTCCATACTTGCCCCAACCGTTCAGGGTTCAACCTCTGCTGTCGTATAAAGCTGCGCCCTGCGGAGCATCTGGTTTTTTTGCCTGTGGCGAAAAACAATCTATTTTTTTGGCGACACGGCGAATACAATTTTTTTCTTTCAATTTTAGCATTACATATAGTGGCAGCTGAGGGTGAAACAAACAATTTTTTTTTTCTAAGGGTCAAAAACAAATTATATTTTACTCCAAAAACTGGAAACAAACTTTTTTTTCAAAAAAAATCCATCAGAATTTGTTTACCATTACCCCCCACCCCCCCCAAATTCTGTGTAGTATAGAAAAATTTCATAAGGTCTAGTAATAGTAGTATCAGGGTTAAACATGTGTACAGAGTGTGGCCATAAGTATTTGTCACTTGAGATTTTTAGCTGTCCATGTATATTGTATATAAAACTACATTTAAAAAAAAAAAATATATTTGGGGTCATTTTGGATTGATTTTAAGCAACCTGGCCTGGTACCAATAGAAGCAGTTTTGTCACAGGTTTATTTTTTGGTTCTATTTTTTTGGTGTCTCATTTTCATTATTTCTGTTTAGAAATTCGCTATATATTCAACCAAATTAACTTATAAAAAAATATTTTTTGTGTTCTCAAGGGAAAACAAAAACACATGAAAACGAACCTAATACATGTATTATCAAATAAACACATATTGATTTAGACCATTCTACTTCTTTTAAGGCCTCAAAGATAAAAATCCAACCATACATTTGTGAATGCCCTCAAAATATTTTTTTGAAGAAATGTGTTTTTATATGAAATATGTATATAGCAAAAAAATGCAGGTGACAAATACTTTTGGCCAGGAACTGTATTTTGAGTTGAAAAAATCATTATTGTTTTGTGAATAGTATTTTTTAATAAATACAAAATTTGTATATCCTATATTCCAAACAGGGTACAAAAAGCCTCAGCATAATTTTTTCATGAGGACTGAGTTGCATGCATTTTCAAAATTGAAGGCAGCTGAACAGCAAGAAGTCTTTATTCAACCTATAGAAACAAAAGCACTATTTACTCTTGTTTTTTGTGCATGTAATTATATTTTGTTTGCTCATTATTGATCACCACAAATTCTTCATTATTTTTACACCATAGCGGCAGGGGCATTAAGTTTTACCCTTGCATTGTCAATCTTATCAAACTTGCATGTACGTC
The DNA here is from genome assembly GCA_037788925.1 of Mytilus galloprovincialis. NCBI lineage: Eukaryota > Metazoa > Mollusca > Bivalvia > Mytilida > Mytilidae > Mytilus > Mytilus galloprovincialis. The sequence continues at coordinate 37,636,296 of CM075341.1, forward strand.
CCAAATTTGGTTTCTGTTCTCTAACTTCAGTTTGCCTCTACCAATGTTATTAAACTAATACACAATTAATGCATATATATGCCTGTTACCAACAAACACACATGAAGTTTGAATTTTTGGTGGGGGTAGCTTTTACTTTTCTAGAGTTATGCCCCTTTACAAATTGAAAAATTGCTAAATTTTTGTTCCTTTCTTTAACACAAGTTTGTTCCATCTAAATGTTCTGAAACTTATATGCAATGCTTACTACAACAAAACTCAGATCAAGTACAAATTTGGGTGGTGTCACTCTTATCATTCTTTATATATGCAAGCGGCTGCTCATCAGTGTCCCATGGACACATTCCCCATTATGAATTAGTCTACATCTATATGCTTTTGAATGTCAATAATTGTTGATTTTCTGACAGAATTTCTCTGATATTTAATTTCAGGTTGCAAGTACATTTGTACATGTACATGCAAATGGAAGAAGTGATCTTGGAATGTTCAACTTTACATGGAAACTATAGGCAAAGTACTGACAGAATTTTATGAGAAACCAGTATCATCTAGTCTTGCAACCGGAAACTATGTGTAAAGTGCTGAAACTTAAGAACAACATTCTACATGTATATGCAATATGTGTTGCCCAAATCCACTTGAGGAGCTAAGATCAACTATATATTGGAACTACATGTATATGCTTTAATTAGTGCCGTCAAAATCCTTAAAAAAGTCCAATCAAAAGGACCTACTTCACCTAACTGTCCCAATGATGAATACAGATCATATATATATATTGAGTCTTATAAAAAAAACAGTGAAGGAGAACAAAAATAATGAAAATATAGAGCTGATCAGCTAATGATTGTACATGTACATGATGTATAAATGGCAACAATACTTACATGTATACTAGTACATTGAAATTAACAATATTAATAAATGTTTTATAAATTTGATCTCTATAGACATTTGAGGAATAAAATCAATAACGTTTCAAAAAATTGATTTACTTGAGCCTTTTTTTTTACACCCGTTTTCAGTACGTATTATGGTATACCATTGACTGTCCTTCGTCAGCATGTTGGACATATACTCAAACATTATAAATACTAAAAGGTACATGTTGTAGATAAACTATTTGTGTGCAATAATTTACAATTCTGTCAATTGTCATTGACCACATAATCATTTGTATGGTTCATTGATCAACAGTAAGTCCTCTTTTAATATGATATATTGTGTAATCAATAGGTCATCTTTATGTATATTTGGTGTATGAAATGATTATTAAATGTATTATAACAAATTAAAATATCAAATAAGAGGATGTGATATGATTGTAAATGAGACACAAGAGACCAAATAACACAGAAATAACTATACATGTAGGTCACCATTAGGACTTCAACAATGAGTAAAACCTATTCTGCATAGTTGGTTTTAAAGGCCTTGAAATGACAAATGAACAATTTAAAACAATTCAAATGAGAAAACTAATGGGAGAATTTATGTCCAAATAATGAAAGAAAAATAAATATGTCTGTCTTGCAGGGTTTATCTGAACTTAACTTCAGTTTCATGGATTTGTCTGTTTCTTGAATTCTAAATATGTTTCAAAATATTTGGTTGATAGGATGATTGTTAGAGAGTCTGACATATGGTGCAGGCTCATTGGTTGATTATATTGCGAATAACTGAAGCTGGCCCCGCTTTGGCAGTCAGTCCCCACATTGTCACTGGAGAAATTAAATAACTAAGAAAAAAAAAATGGTATAAGAAAAAAAATTGAATCATAATTTCCTGTCGATATGCACATCTACATAGTATGTCCTTATTATCTAAAAAGGTTTCATGAAATTCTGTTGGGCGGTTTGAGTGGAGTTGTGATGACAAGAAACAAGACTGACTGACGGACTGACAGACGGGTCAAAAACATTATACCCTGTGCAACTTCGTTGCGTGGGGTATAAAAATAGGAAGATGGGGTATCATTGTTTATGAGGCAACTCTTCACCAGATACCAATTTACATATAAGATAATATTTATGTCCCCGTACAATTACCACAAACCCATATACCACATAGTCAAACAAATAAAAGTTCCAAAAATTACTTTTTTTATATATTGCACATAATGAAAATTTAATTTGTGCATACTGAATGGTCACTGGCAAATATTTCAAGCATAATACGGATGAGAACTCAACATACAGACAAGTATCAATTATGAAAGTTATGCAAAGTAAGAGGAGATAGATATATGGACTGCCATAAGAAAATGAATGGACAATTATCATGATTATGCTTGGTGCATGTATGATCATGGATAGGCAAAATCCCCCCTTTTGACCCTACGAGGCTTCGTATGTATACATCCAGCTGTATGATTGATTGATTGTTGGTTGCTTTACGCCGCATTAGCACAACAAGGCTATATCGCGGCGATCCAGCTGTATGAAAACACTGTCTAAGCAAGGGATTATCTGTCAGATTAGTCATATTTCTAGACTATGTTAACCATACGATATGAAAAAAGCAGATGTGGTATGATTGCCTATGAAACAACTATCCACCAAAGTTCAAATTTAAAATTCAATATTATAAATAAAAAAACATCGTCTCCTTTTATCATCACTCATAGATCGATGATTAGTTATACATTTCTTTGCCACGGTAAGATCAAATCAGTGTCCACAAACAAAATTGTCATTCACATTTTTGCCGCAATGACATCACTCCACTATATGTTTTTTAATCAAGAACTTCCTTATTAGCTTACCTTTTAAAAAAGCGGGTGTTCCTAGCAAAATATCGACATGGTGAAACCAATAATTTTGCGGTCTTTCGCAAAGCATGCAGTATTGAGGAATTATATATCATACATGTAGGTCGGAATACTAGGCCAGTCCCGATTACTTTTGACAGTGCCACTGGATCCAGGGGAGGGTTCCGGGGGTTGGAACCCCCCTTTTATGGACGATCAATGCTTTTGAATGGGGAAATATAGTTGGAACACCCCCCTTTTTGTCCTGGATTGGGAAACCCCTTTTAAAATGGCTGGATCGGCCCCAATTGATCAATTTTCATCTTCACGAAAAGGCGGAAAACAGTAAATTATTGAAGTGTCGTTTTATTTCTGCAGGAAAACAAATAATCATTTTAGTGAAATAAGTTGCTGGATCCATTAGTCTATTATAATAACACTTGCTCTGATTCAATTATTTAAGTTTTAAAGCTGATGTTTCTTTTTTTTTTTAATTTGAATTCGGTTGACATATTGGTAGATACAACAGAAAATTGCAAATCAACAAAATAACAATTAGCAGAATAAATAATAGATAACTTTACATTGGCCCCGAGGTCTTAGATTATAGGACTTAGTCAATGCTAGTGTTCAGGAACTCATCGAACTGTGATACGAGAAAATTTATCAGAAGATTTTCGTGCTAATTTTTTGATAAGGTAAACAAATCTTTAAATGAAAATGTTAGGTGTGCCTGTCAAGTATTAAGTCTGTTAGAAAATTGGCATGTTCAAATTTGTTTAGGGGAAAATAAAAAAAATATTTAACTATAATTATCAAAAATTTTTGTAGTGTAAAAATATATCGCGTAATCGGGAATAAACTCCTAAAAATACTTGGAAATAAAGAGATTTATGACAGAAACAAACTGTTATAAAACGCCAAACGGATAGCTTGAAAATGAACCCGCCCGGATGCCTTTAAGGCATACTATACGGGTTTTACCTGTCAGTTTTGAAAGCTGTACGATGACATGCAGTTGTTTACATCGCTATCATTTTTTTACAGTTAATCATTGCGTAATTGGCGAAACATTTTCAAAAATAAATCTCCAAGACATCATTTAATTCAACCGGTATTTAAGTAAATTCAAAATATGGTACGAACGGACCCAAGGGGCGACCGTGTAAGATGAGAATGCGTTTTGGGGTTTTTGGAGCGAAGCGGCACCGTTGACGTCATACATGTGACTTTGTCAGTATTTATGTATTCTTTTTTTTTCAAATGTTATGCTCAAATCATGTATATTTCTCCTTTTAGACTTTTATGCGAAAAATGAAGAAAGCACTGAATTTCTGACCGTTCGTATTTCCTGTTTTGAAGAACGTTCTGTACACTTGTTTACATCGTCAAGGGTGCTTTCATACACGCCCGCGTTCCAAGGTCGTCAAAGCTATTTTTGAGAAGACCCCTGAAAGCGACCGTTTCCAAGGCACTCGTCGTAAGAAACATGCGTTAAAATATGCGCATTGTTAAAGGGCCGAGCCACCTTAATAAACACATTTGTTAGCTGTTTTGACGCTAACTGACTGTTTATTACTGACGGCTAATTTCCGGGGGCGACATGGCCGATAATAATTGAACTCTCATATTCATTTAATCAGTCGATTTTAATCTTTTGATAATGACAACGGTTTTGTAAAATAATTAAATTTAACTATTTCGTCATGTGTCAGTAAACAAAATTAGATAGTTATAGACGAGTTTTTGGTATAATTGACTTATTGTTTGTGGACAACTTGGATCCAAGTATTTACTGGAACGTTCGTTTAAGATATAAACGCCTGGTTACACGTTACAATTCGTTCTGGGCTGTTGGATCATGTTTGTTTTGTGTCTAGTCAGACAGTACCTCTTTCGATCACACGAGAACTTTATGGTAAATGCCAAATGTAGTTAACCATGTAGTTAGCTTTCAACAATATTGCAATTAAAGGTCTTAAAAAAATATCTTGCGTTCTATGATCTTGCTTTTTATGTTTTTTTTAACTTACCAGTTTGATTTCTAACAAAAATTTCTCTATACAGATAATATTTTTTTGTTTGCAGTAATGTCGTTTAAACAGTCTAAATAAGAGACGTTTTTCGGTAAAACTACATGTAGCCGCGAAGACTCAGAAGAACCCATCACCAGGAAAAAGTTCAGAGAAACCGAGCTTGCTTAATGTCAATAATCGATGTAGTTATCAGATTAGGACATAGGAACATTGCATTTCGTGGTAATTGGCTAAACGATGAAGGAAAAGAAGACGGTAATTTCCAATACTTTATTGACTGGAAGGCAAATTTCGATGATGTCCTGAAGTTACATTTGTCGACTTCACAGCACAAATATTTATCGCCAAAAGTTCAGAACGAATTTATTCATTTATGTGAACTAGAAATCCGTGATGCTATCAGAGATCGTTGTGGAGAGTCTGAATTTTTCAGTGTCATGGTCGACGAGACTAAAGATGTTGCGGAAAAAGCACAGCTTTCGATTTGTGTAAGATACGTCAGTAAGGAGAGAGATCGGTATGAGGTTAATGAAGATTTTTTAGGGTTTGTAGAAGTTGAGAGAACTGACGCAGAAACCCTTTGTGATGCAGTTTTGCACAATCTTGGACAGGAATGGGGTTTTGACTTGACGAAGTTGAGGGGACAGGGCTATGATGGCTGTGCTACAATGACTGGTGCGATATCTGGAGTTCAGAAAAGAATTCAAGATGCATGGCCGGAGGCGAAATATTTCGTACATTGCAATTCACATCGTCTTAATTTGGTGATAGTCAACACTTGTAATAAAGTTGTTGAAGCTAGAAATGCACTAACCATACTTGGTAAGATAACATTGTTCATATGTGGCGTGAGCAAACGGAAAGCCATTTTAATGAAAGAGGTCAAACAAGGAAACAAAGATTTAGATTTTGATTTACTCTATGACAATGAAGATGCCCTGTTTGAAGCTGCAATGAGACAGACCATGATGCCGAAACTATCAGAGACTAGATGGACGTCTAGGGTAGACACATTGTCTTGGCTTTTGGCTCACTATAAGTCTCTACTAAATGTGCTTGAAAATGTACAGTCAAATTCTAAAGGTCAGGCCGCAGCCGATGCTTCTTCATATCATGCAGTGCTACTTAAATTTGATTTCATCCTTGTAACAGTAATGTTACAATACACCCTAGGCTATATCAGACCGTTGTCCATTCTGCTTCAGTCTGAGGCTTGTGATCTAGTAAAAGCTCATCAGGAGGCTAGAGATCTTCTGGTAATATTTCAAGGAATAAGGTCGGATTCCGATGCTAAGTTTCACGATATTTACGAGAGGAGCGCATCAATCGCAACTGAAAATGATGTGGTACCAACAAAACCAAGAAGCACGCAACGGCAAAGGCACAGAGCAAATGCTCCAGTCGAAAGCATCGAAGAGCATTTTCGTGTTAACTACTTTCTACCGTTTATTGATCATATCATTTCACATTTGGATTCGAGATTCCCGGAAGAGCTGAAGGCAATTTTCTATGGAAACTACCTTGTGCCATCGCTTGTAGGAAAAATAAAAGAAGAGGTGGTCACTTCAATGAAACAAGAATCCTCGGTAGACTTGCCATACCCAAATGATTTTGCGCAAGAAGTTCATAGATGGGTGGCAAAATGTCATAGAGACAACTTGTCGTTAGTAACGACGCTAACAGGTGCAATTTTGTATGCTGACCCTGAGTTATATCCAAATATCCATTTGGTATTAAAGTTGCTACTTACACTGCCGGTCGGCTCGTGTTCTTGTGAGAGAGATCTTTCTCTGCTCTCCGACGGTTGAAGACGTGGTGCAGAGCTACAATGACGGAAGATCGGCTATGTGGATTAGCATTGCTGCATGTTCACCGGAATGACGCTGTAGGGCAAGTTAGAGCTGAATCAGTACTTAGAAGATGGGATTTATCAGGAAACAGGAAGATTCACCTTGCATTTACGGCTGATTAAATTTAAATAAAACATTTTCCAAAAACCAAAATTGTATGTTTTTATCAAGGATTTGAATATAAGAAGATGTGGTATGAGTTCCAATGAGATGACTGTTACTATCCATCCAAGTCACAGTGTATTTGAAGTTTACAATTAAATGTTTAAGTACGGTCTTCAACACAGAGCCTATAATCACATCCCGAACAGCAATCTCAGTCTTTTTTTTTTGCATAAATATTGCTTACAGGTTTAAGCATTACAAATGAGTCTTAAAGTAAGGAAAACGGGTCATATTAAGCCATTTTATTGAGAGGAAAAAATCGGCGGTCACAATGTATTTGTTGGTAGTAATTATAAGTCAAAGTACGGTCTTCAACACGGAGCCTTAGCTGAACCCAAACAGCAATCTCAGTTTGTTTAATTATGCATAAAAATTGCTTCCAAATTCATGCAATACTAATGATTCTCAAAGTAAGGGAAATCGAAAGAAAACGGGTTAGTTTTTACCCATTTTACTCGAAAAAAAAATCAGAGGGCGCCTACGCCCCCCGAACCCCCCCTTCTTGGGGGCCTCAAACTGTATTATAGATAGATAGATACTGACTGGGGATCATTATTCAGCTATATCATTTTAAAATAGGCTGGGGCGTTTGGGGTTAAACATGTTTCCGTAGTTAGATACTATTGCTGTGGAACTTTTTTTCATGAGAGTGTAATAGTCTATATATAGAGCATTACTTTCTGTTTGGTGAATGGCGTACGCCCTGTACGCCCCCCTCTGGATCCGCTACTGAATGGAAAGTCCGAGTAGAAGTATCGGAAACCAGTTCACATTGACTGAATCCTATAGTCTGTTATCACGAAACCAAAAAAGGTTTATCAAGTTTGTTTTCACTTTTATCATATTTTTACAATGATAATTTTGATAATTTTCTTTAAATTTTAAGAAGGGAAAATTCTGCTAACAGTTAATTTTTAGCGTTTCCATTTATTAATCATTCAATATTCATTATATTTTTAGACCACGCATTTCTCTAATCTTTATTTTGTAAACGCAATTAGCGAATTCGATCCGCATTCGATTCGAATTCAATTCGAATTAAATGTCCGTGTGAACGACACATACATATAAGATTCGTGTTGCTTATTCTTAAATAGTTGTCATGTGTACCATTGTATGTCTACGTATACGGTTATACCTGTCTTTTTCATTTTTAGCCATGACGTTGTCAGTTTATTTTCGATTTATGAGTTTGACTGTCCCTATGGTATATTTCGTCCCTCTGTTATATATTCCTAGCAGAAATATTCAAAAGAGCAGACTCATTTGGCGGGTGGGGGAACCTACTAGAAAACTTTTTGGTAGGAATTTTTCATAAATTCCACCTAGCCAAAAGAAACAAAAACAAAGGAAATGCATGGAATATCGAGTGTTAGGACTGGTCATGGTATTTGCAGTTACCACTATCAAAAACTGGCGAAGCCAAAATCAAGTAAATTTTACTTCTTCTAATTTCTCCGTGTGCACGCGTTGTTTTCAAGAATGTACCATATTGTTGGGCGTGCATGTTTTTAATATCATGCGGCCTTCACGATTACCGAAATAATAACTACCGATATTTTATTCCAATAATTTTGTAACGTATGATAATCGTAACTGGATTATACGATGGTGGTTACTTGGACATGATAATAGTAACTTATCAGTGATAATCGTAACTTTCTTTATATGTTGATGGAGATGGCGACTATACATCGTGTTTGGATATAATTTACTAATAAACATTTTGCTTTGTAGATAGAATCATATTCAAAACAGTGTGGTCCTGGCCATTGATTGACGATCTAAATTATCCCATTGACTGGGACAGATTAGGTGAACGTTTGTCTGTAACGACCATTGCTCACTTCTTACTTATTATAGAATTTAAACTGTGGACAACCAAAGGTTCTTAACGCCTCTAATAATAAAAGAATTCGAAAAATTATTCAGGAATAACCTTTATGTTTTGATTTATATAATTGATATAAATCAACACATTGTATTATTAAATGTGCAATAATTAATTCTTGTTTATTTAGCAAAACAAACAACAGTTGCATTGTTTATCTAAGAACATTTTACTGCATAAAATAATGTGGGACATTCAGAATTTTTCATGTGGGACAATCAGAACTCTAAAATTTTAAAAAGTGGGACAATCGGGAATAAACCACTAACGTAGTTGTACTACGTATTGACGACAAACAATATTCCTACGACTTTTGCCATTTGGGAAATCTAAACAACTTGTCTTTAGAGATTTTCGGCGATCAAATATTTCATACAGTTGTTTTTTGACATCTTAGCCAAAAGCTCAGGGGATAATAAACTACATAAGGATTCCTAATGTGCTGTACTTCCTATGTGCAACTTCAAAACTTTTGGGTGATTCGACGATCATTTAAGGTTTTTTTGGTCATATTTTTTGTAATCCAGAATTAAAAGTATGAAAATACTGTCCAATTAGTTATAAATAACATAATATCCAGCTAGATAATAACAATGGCACGTATTTCAGCATGTATTAGGTAGAACACAAATCTAGTGTGCTCGCATGAGGCAGCTTAACTGCCTAAAAATCATTAGACTGGAGCATAATTCGAAATTGATCTTTAACTTGTCATGATAAAACTATATACCGAATTTCAAATCAATATCTTTAAGCATGAAGAAACAAAAGTGCACACGCTGACATGTCTCGCCTTCTTTACTAATCATTGATATTATGTTGGTAGTCCTAAATATATAAAGGTTTATTACAACTGTCACACAAAGTTAACATTAACCAAGAAAACTAAACATTGACCAATGAAGCATGAAAATGAGGTCAGGGTCAGATGAACCATGCCAGGCAGATGTGTACAGCTAACAATTCTTCCATACAACAAATATAGTAGACCTATTGCATACAGTATAAGAAAAACAAACCAAAACACAAAAACTTAACTATAACCAATGAACCATGCAAATGAGGTCAAGGTCAGATGACATCTGACAGTTGGAAATGTACACCTTACAGTCCTTCCATTCACCAAATATACTAGACCTATCGCTTATAGTATCTTAGATATGGACTTGACCACCAAAATTTAAACTGATCCATGAAATGAGGTCGATGTCAAGAGAAAACTGTCTGACGGGCATGACGACCCTGCAAGGTACGCACATACCAAATATAGTTATCCTATTACCTATAATAAGAGAGAATTCAACATTACAAAAAATCTTCTTTTTTTTTCAAGTAGTCACTGAACAATGAAAATGAGGTCAAGGACATTGGACATGTGACTGACGGACACTTCGTAACATACAGCATCTATATACAAAGTATGAAGCATCCAGGTCTTTCACCTTCTACAATATAAAGCTTTTAAGAAGTGAGCTAACGCTGCCGCCGGATCACTATCCCTATGTCGAGCTTTCTGTGACAAAAGTCGCAGGCTTGACAAAAAAGTATGGAAAATTGACAGATGGACAGACAGACAGAGTGCAAACATTAAGTCTCCACCGTACTGCTTTCTACAATGAGCAAAGCCCACACCGCATAGTCAGCTATTATAGGCCACGATATGACAATTTACAACAATTTAAAACAATTCAAACGAGAAAACAAATATGTAACACATAAGCAAACGATAACCACTGAGACCACTTTCGAGTTCATCCGTCACCGGAAAAAACTCGTCAATTATACGCGCCTTTATCACTGTCATTTGTGCGTTTAGGGGCGTCGTCACTTCCTTCCAATGTTGAGCGAGTGGTTGGAAAACTATAATTCTATATTGTACGAATTATTCGGCAAATTGAATTCTCAAAATTGACAATCAACACTGCTGTCATTAGGGAATTGTCAGTTAGTACCTACAGAGCAACCATTATTTCTAGTTTATCCTGCACAAAGACGATCACTAAGACGCTTGATGAACGTAAATAGTGCAGGGATACAGGCGACCCCCTCTATCTGGTAAATGACGTCATAAAGGCGTGCATAATTGACGAGTTTTTGCCGGTGACGGATGAACTCGAAAGTTGTCTACAGGCTCCTGACTTGGGACAGGCACATACATAAATAATGTTGCGGGGTTATAGGGACCCCCCTAACCTGGGACAGTGGTATAACAGTCCAACATAAGAATTGATCCAGTGGTTTCAGAGAAGATTTTGTGAAAGATTACAAAAAAAAAATGTTAAAAAATAACTATAAAGAACTCCTTAACAGGTCAATTGACAGTTTTAGTCATGTGGACCTATTTAAGGATCTTACTTTGCTCAATTTTTTTTTGCTGTTTGCAGTTTATCTGCATCTATATTAATATAAAGATAAAAACCAAAAACTGCAAAAAATTCTTAAAATTACTTTTTTTCTAAATTGTTGTCTGATTTATCAGGAAATTGAAGAACAAATATACAAATGTATTCCTGATGAACATTTTTACCCATGTCAGATATACTCTGAATGCTTAAATTTCGGAGATATTATCCAAAAATTTCATTGTACTCCTACGTTCTATTTAAACAATGTTCTGTTTAATGTGTCATTGCTTTTATTATAATTTGACTAATTGATATAGTCTGTTTGTCCATCTGTCGGTCTGACAGTCTGTCCAGCTTCAGGTTAAAGTGTTTGGTTAAAAATTTTGGTCAAGGTTAGCCAGTTGAGATAAAAATGTTAGCTTTTTATACCTTATATGGGATTTGCATATTGTTAAAGACTGTAATGTAATTTCAACGACAAGGCTGTCAGAGTGACAGCAAACCGGATTTTTCTGCAGAGGTGCAACCCTGAACAGTTGAGCTAGTCTTGACAATACGTTTAAAATTTAAACAACTCTGAATTTGGGTTATGATTGAATATTTGACACAGCATAGGTTTGTGACACAAAATGAATGTGGTCAAAGAACTGAAATTGGACATTTACCTATTATGGTCCAATATCCAAAATCTAAGTACGTTGTTATCATCAGCATATCAAAGAAACCCAAGAAATCAATTTTTGGATGAAATCAAACAAAAGTTTAATTTAGGACCCTTTGGATCCCAACTGTTCCCAAAATTCGAAATCTGAATATACATTGTATGTTTATTAATATACAATATAAGTTCTTTAAGGAGCTTACTTAAAAAAAAATATATATAGCATTCCAAAAAAATAGTGTTTTTTTTTACAGAATAACAAACCAACCTACCACAAAAATTTACAAACAATTAACCAGAGAAAAGAAAAAAATAACACAAAAATTTAATTTATCATTAATACAATGTCTTTTATAAATCTATAAAACTTATCTGTAATTATCTTCAAAATGTCTAAAACATAACAGTTACCCTTCCAGAGCACCTGAGATCATCCCTAGTTTTTGGTGGGGTTCGTGTTACTTATTCTTTAGTTGTCTATGTTGTGTCATGTGTACTATTGTTTGTCTTTTTCATTTTTAGCCGTGGCGTTGTCAGTTTATTTTTGATTTATGAATTTGACTATCCCTCTGGTATCTTTCTTCCCTCTTAATTTCTTACTATATTTATACAGTCCTATATAGATTATAATCACCAGCATTTCAGAAACAGAAAATTTAGAAATAAATCTGTCACTCCAATAGTGTGATAAGCCATTTACTGAAATGCTTCACCAAGGGCAGCCTGATACGACCGCAGCGTTTTTAAGATTTAAGATTCTTTATTTCTTAAACACCATAAAGATACAATGGTACAAAGAAGTTCATCAAAAGTCATATAACATAACACAAACACACATGACAAGATGAGATGAAAATATCAAATAATACATGATAAACAGTATAGTAAAGAAGAGTGGTGATTAACCAGGAAGACTCACTTGAAAAGTTATAACCCTGATAAATTTGCACAGCTTTTTCAACTTATTTTTAATTTTTAACTGAAATAGTTTTTCAAATTTTAGTATGTTACATCTGTGCAAGAAAAAAGTATCCAAATATTGTGCTCGAAAATTTGCCAAAGAACTACACTGCAAAGTGTAATGAAATTCATCACCAATCTCGTTACAATGACATAAGTTACAATATCTAAGGTTTCGCTCAATCTTATTCCATCTACCAGTTTCGATGGGTAACTTATGGTTACCCGTACGAAATCTACAATATGTTATTCTATCTTTATCATTTAAAATATTCAGATATTCCTCAAATTCAAAATTTTGTTTATACAATTTGTAGGCCAAACCTTTTGGCGAACAGTCAATATCAGCTCTCCATTTCTGTTGAAACTGATCAAATAACTTTTGTTTTAAACTAATACCCAACCACTTAGAATTAAAATTTCCTTGTGACAACCATATATTGCTGTATCCACATTTATCTAATATATCTTTAATGCATTTCAACCAATCTGACCTAAATTGGTTGTCCGAATTTTTCAAGAACACGTATTTGTATAGTATTTTAGCAATCCTGTTATCATCCCCATTAACCATTTTTGACCAAAAATTAACCATACGCAGCTGTATATATAAAGACATGGGATAAATACCAAGTTCACCATAAATCATAAAATTGGGTGTCGACTTCTTAAGGTTTAATAATAATTTACAAAATTTTAGGTGCACTTTTTCTATAATATCAGTATTACTGAAACCCCAAATCTCACACCCATACAGGAGAATTGGCTTCACAATTTTATCAAAAAGATCATATTGTGATTTCACTGACAAGTTGTGCAACCTCCCCTTTTTCAATACTTCATACATTGCTTTATTTGCTTTTCTAACTAAAATCTTCTTAGCACTCATAAAGCTACCTGTTCTTGAAAAATTCAACCCAAGATATGTCAATTCATTGACTATCTCCAATGCATTTCCGTCATATATAAAGTTAATATTTTGGGGTAATCTACCACCAGAAAAAATTATAATCTTAGTTTTACTTGTGTTAACTTTTAATTTCCAGGTACTGCAATATTCAAAGAACATATCTAATTGCAACTGTAGATCGGATGCATTATCCGAAAATAACACTGTATCATCTGCGTATAATAACACAAACAGTTTTAAGTAGATATCAAACTCATTCTCTATTTCATCAGTAATGCAATTTAAACCACATACATTTTTTTCTTCAATAAACTGTTGAAGGTCGTTCAAATACAATGAAAATAAAAAAGGAGACATATTTTCACCCTGTCTTACACCGATATTGCATGAAAAGTATTCTGACATTTCACCATTATACATAATACGAGATTTAATACCAGTGTACATATTAAAAATTACATTATACATTTTACCGTTAATATCATTCACAAGTAATTTATGCCAAAGACCCTTTCTCCAAACAGTATCAAAGGCTTTAGCAAAATCTACGAATGCACAGAATAGTTTCTTTTTCTTATTTTTCATGATACTAATAAGCATGTAGATAACAAATAAATTATCTGTAGTAGAATAACCTTCTCTGAAACCAGCTTGATTCTGACATAGTAAACAAAAATCATCAGAAAATTTATTCAAACGTGAATTCAAAATAGAAGTAAATAATTTCCCAAAGCAGCTTATAACTGTTATAGGTCTAAAATTGCTAGGATCATGTTTGTTACCTTTATTTTTAAATAAAGGTATAATATTTCCAGAAAGCCAATTTTCAGGGATAGTTCCACTGTCAAATATAATATTAAAAAGTTTCACAAACACCTGTGACATAACACTAAAAGAGTGTTTTAAATATTCATTTACAATCATATCATCACCAGAGGATTTATTATTTTTTAACTTTCTCAAAGATTTTTCAATTTCCTCTTCTGTAATAGGTGAATTTAATGTAACATTTAAATCTTTTACATTGTTCAAATTTTCTAAAACAATCTCTTCATCTTCAGAATTTCCTAAATTTAAGTTCTTAAAATAATCAAACAAAATATTAATAGGTACACATGGATTGTTTCCCCTTTTACCACCGTTCAAAATCTTCCAGTATTCTTTCGGGTTAATCGATCTTAAGTTTTCTATCTTGTGTCTAATTTTCTTTCTATGTTTACGAATGCTCTTATCCATTACTCGCTTATAACTCTTTTCTAGTTTCTTTGTTTCATTCACTCTGTCGTCAGTATTGTTTCGCTTAAGTTTTCGTCTACTAGACCGAAACTTTTTTCTAGCTTCCTTACATTCGCTATCGAACCATGGTTTTGATTTTTTTATATTTTGTGTATGCTTACGTCTTTTAGTAAATGTGCCGAATGTAGACTTTGCCGCATTTGTAAGTAAATGACATACATCCTCAACAACTTTATTAATAATTGAGTTTTCACTTGTATTTTCAACCATTTCCGTTAATTGAGCTAGTATTTCATTTACTTTAAGTCTATCAATGTTACTAATAAAGGTGTCTAATTGCTCATTTTCCCATCTCTTAATCTTCTCCTCAGGCATTTCATCATCATGACTGACGTCGTTTTGTTTTTCATAACAAGTAATCTTTAACGACAGTGGATTATGAATATCCGAAAATAAAACGCTAGAATTTAATACTGAAAAATTTTGAACCAGCTTAAGAAAATTTGGGGAAGCAATATTGTAATCCACTACACTAGTGTTTTTACATGTAAAACTACCCAGACCTTTGTCTTCACACATTCTTCCATTTAGGATAAACATATTGTTATTCTTACAAAATTCAAGAAGCAAGTTACCAAAATTGTTTTTTTTTGTGATCCATACTTTTCCTTAATCGATTTATATTTAACTCATCTAAAGTACAAACACCCTCATTTTCAATGTCTAACATTCCTGAAAATTCTTCAAAATTTACGACGTCAAAGTCTGACTCTTCTGCAGTTCGAGCATTAAAATCTCCAAAAAGACATATATTGTCATGACTTGTACTAAAATTCAAAAATTCACTTTCAATTTCGCTAAATGGATCACCAACACAATATACAGAATTTTCAGGCGGAATATACACAATACCACACAAAATATCTTGTTGTAGTTTAACTACATGTTTGTCAATTTTAAACCATAAAATATATTTACTGTCTGTTTCAACAACAGAAATATGATCAGATAATGATTCTTTAAAACCAAGTACAATTCCACCTGATTTTACTCTGTTTAAGTGAGATCTATTTTTCATTACAAATTTATAACCTGGCAAATCTATAACGTCTAAATCATCAGTTTTTGTTTCTACAAAACACAAAATACTAAATTCATTTAACAATTCTAAAAATTCTGGGTATTGTATACGCCTCTTTAAACCACAAACATTAAGGGTAATTATATTTATAACTGTTTTGTCTACTAAACATTTTATTTACATTATACAAATCATTATCGATTGGTTTATTAATACACTTATGTCTTCCATGGTTATCCTATGAACCGTCTCGTTCAGGAGTAGAGTTCACCCGTGGACGTTTATTCGGTCTGGTGGTTGATCTTTGAGGTTCTTGATGCTCGGTATCGTCTGCGATTTCATCTGGCTTAACAAGTTTGTCGTTAATGTAAAGTTTGTCTCTTTTCATTACAACTTTTAATTTCTCTTTTCTCGCCTGTTTCGCTATTGGGTATAGCTTTCGTCGTTGTTCTTCTATTTCTGGTGGAAACTGCTCGTTTACACCGTAAAATGTACCTCTTAGATTTCGTCCTGCGTTTTTCACCATATCAAGGTCAGAATAATACAGGAATCTTGCAATAATTGGTCTCGGTTTCCCTGGCTCACTTTTACCAAATCTGTGAATGTTTCCAAATTCTAACGGTTTTTGGATCTTCATTTCATTGTAAATAAACTGTCTAATCTTCATTTCACAGTTTTCATCCCTTTGCTCTTGAAGTCCCGTGAAAATGAGATTATATTTCATAGACCTACATTGCATGTCCAGTAGTTTTCCTTTTAGCTTCTCACTATAACTTTCTAATTTTCTAAGTTCGTCTTTAATACTCTGAGAATCATTACCATCTCCGTTATTTCTCTTAAGTTGTTCGATATCTTTTTCTAAAGAGCAAGTTTTACTCTTCACTTCATCAAAAAGATTACCAGTTCCCTCTGAACTTGCCTCCAAATCTGAAACCCTACTTTTCACATTTACTATGTCGGTTTCGACAGTAATAACTCTCGCTGTCAACGAGTTTAACTTATCGTTCATTTGAGTCAGTGTACTTGTATTTTTACTCGTATTTTTCTCAATGGATACAAGCCTAGTGTCCATTCTATTTAACAGTGTTAAAACATTTTCTAGGACTGTAGCCACTTCGACTTCATCTCCATATAGCACATGTCTACTCTCTTGCAATATATCAGCTGTCGACTTTTTGTTTTTCTTATCTCCCATTTTTGACCCACTCAACTAGACCCTCAAGAGTTCTAGCACATTTCATATATACGTCGATGCGGATCGGACTGGGATCACAGGTAACTAGAAAATTCGATGAAATGATGAAAATAGTCTTATCTGTGGGAACAGGAGGTCTAGGACCCAAAACCAAAACACTAAAGATACTACATACTGTTGGTTGTTCCAAAAAGACGCAATTAACTCCAGTATTGCACATATTTCACATATTCCATAGCGAGCGAAAAAATTCAAACATCCATCTTGTCATGCGCAATCACCCAAACCGTTTGAAACCTGAAAAGTTGGGGCAAATATGGTCAAAATTCAAGCTTGATTCTGTCTGAATTAGGATTGTGATCAAATTTCTGACACAAAATAAATGTGATTTAAGATCTTACAAATCTATTGTGCAACTGAAGGTTTAATTTTTCTTCTTGTCTAGTGAAACTTTTTTTTTCAATAATTGGAAAAAAAAATCCCCCTTACTTCTTGAATCCCTTCTTGGAGCAATTACCCCCAAATGCAATCCCAGCCTTTCCTCTGTAGTATGGAACCTTGTTTTACTATTTTAGAGAGATCCATACACTCACACACAACTTATTGTCTGGAAACTACAAAAATGCATGTTTTTTGTCCCTTTTTTCCTAAACTGTTGGCACAATAACCCCCCAAAATGAATCTCAAACTTCTTCTTGTAGTATCAAAAAATTTGGTACAATTTCAGAGTAATCATAAAATTGAGAAAGGAAATGGTGAATACGTCAAAGCGACAACCATATACTTATACACAAGTTATTATCCTGAAACTAGAAAGTGCTTTTTTTGGGCCCCTTATTCCAAAACGGTTGGGACCATCATCCCCAAAATCATCCCAACCTTCCTTTTGTGGTAATAAACCTTCTTAAAAAATTCATAGAGATCCATTCACTTAAACTCAAATAATTGTTCGGAAACTAAATGTGTCTTCCTATGACGACGCAGACGATGACATCATACCATTATACGATCCCAAAAAATATTTTGCAGTCGTATAAACACACTTAGTGTAATCAAACTTTTTATACCAGTATATAATTAACAATTTCTGTTCATAGAGAAATAACTGAAGCACATTAGAAGTACAAGTACCACTTTTGGATATTAAAAAGGATGTTAACTCAACAAGAAGATATCTGAAATCATGAAAATTGCAATTGGCCTACATTTAGTCACAGGAAACAACTTATCTAAATTTGAAAATATTTCTTCCAAGGCTTTTCATGTAATTGAACACACATGCCCGCCAGCCGTATATCCCTAAATCAATAAAAGAACCTTAGTGAGCACGCCCACATACCCCACGTCCCCACATTGTCATTGGAGAAATTAAATAAGTGTAAGGAAAAAAATTGTATAAGAAAAAATATTGAATAATAATTTCCTGTCAATATGCACATCTACATGCATAGTATGTCCTTATTATCTACAAAATTTCATGAAATTCTGTTGTGTGGTTTCAGAGGAGTTGAGATGACAAACTGTTGCAGAAGTACATTGAAGCAAATAAGTTCAAAGGGGCATAACTCCTAGAAAAAAAATTGAATAAAAATGTCTTGTCGATATGCACATCTACATAGTATGTCCTTATTATCTGAAAAGGTTTCATGAAATTCTGTTGAGTAGTTTCAGAGGAGTTGCGATGACAAACTGTTGCAGTAGTACACTAAAGTAAATAAGTTCAAAGGGGCGTAACTCCTAGAAAAAAAATTGAATCGCAATTTTCCTTCAATATTCACAACTAAATAGTATGTCCTTATTAACTGAAAAGGTTTCGTGAAATTCTGTTGTGTGGTTTGAGAGGAGTTGCGATGACAAACTGTTGCAGTAGACTGTAGTACATTAAAGTAAATAAGTTCAAAGGGGCGTATAACTCCTGGAAAAAAAATTGAATCGCAATTTCCCGTTGATATGCACAACTACATAGTAACTGTATGTCCTTATTATCTGAAAAGGTTTCGTGAAATTCTGTTGTGTGGTTTGAGAGGAGTTGCGATGACAAACTGTTGCAGTAGTACACTAAAGTAAATAAGTTCAAAGGGGCGTAACTCCTAGAAAAAAAAATTGAATCGCAATTTCCCGTCGATATGCACAACTACATAGTATGTCCTTATTAACTGAAAAGGTTTCGTGAAATTCTGTTGTGTGGATTGAGAGGAGTTGCGATGACAAACTGTTGCAGTAGTACATTAAAGTAAATAAGTTCAAAGGGGCGTATAA
The DNA here is from genome assembly GCA_037788925.1 of Mytilus galloprovincialis. NCBI lineage: Eukaryota > Metazoa > Mollusca > Bivalvia > Mytilida > Mytilidae > Mytilus > Mytilus galloprovincialis. The sequence goes on from CM075341.1 coordinate 37,655,637, forward strand.
CTCCTGGAAAAAAAATTGAATCGCAATTTCCCGTTGATATGCACAACTACATAGTATGTCCTTATTAACTGAAAAGGTTTCGTAAAATTCTGTTGTGTGGTTTGAGAGGAGTTGCGATGACAAACTGTTGCAGTAGTACGTTAAAGTAAATAAGTTCAAAGGGGCATAACTCCTAGAAAAAAAATTGAATCGCAATTTCCCGTCGATATGCACAACTACATCGTATGTCCTTATTATCTGAAAAGGTTTCGTGAAATTCTGTTGAGCGGTTTTGACAGGAGTTGCGATGACAAGAAACAGGACTGACGGACGGACGGACTTGGTTAGTAGATTCTGTACAGCAATAAGCATTTTATCATCAATACCATTTCGTAACAATTTTTGCCATAGTTAACTATGGCAAGTTACGAAATGATATTGATGGTAAAATGCTTATTGCTGTACAGAATCTGTATGAAAATGCAAAATCATGTATAAGAGAAGGTAATAATTTCTCTGAATATTTTGCTCCAAATGCAGGAGTCAGACCAGGAGAAAACCTCTCTCATTTAATATTTTCATTTTTTCTTAATGATCTGACATAGTTCTTATCAGATGCCTATGATGGTCTTAATGATGTATGTACTATTTCTCACTTGCTGTTTGATAATGATGATATTGAAGGTTAAATTGTATTTGTTACTATACTAGTCAACACAAGAAACGATACAAGACTTTTTTCAAATTAAAGATGAAGTTTTTCGTTTATAGGACCAATATTGAAGGTAGTGATATTAAATGACCATGAAAATATAAATCCGTTTAAAAAAAAAGATTTTTTGGGGCTTTCGTGACGTCATTTTGCGAAATTCAAGTTTTTTGACAAAATTTACATAAAACAACAATTTTAAAAACAGAAGTTCTAACTAATGATGTCAACCTTTCAATGACAATAAAGACAATGTTTGACATTAATTCTTTTTTAAAAATCGTACAGTTTCTTTGTTTATTTGTAAAGCAAAGTTCTGCCCAACAAGAAATCGTTAAAATGTAAACATTATCAATTGATTTACCATTGACTACGGAAGCGTATTAGCGCCACACATTTATTTTTTTTATTTTTCTTCCTATGTTTGCGTTATAACGCAAACCTTTGCGTTAAACGCAAACATTTGCGTTATAACGCAAACCTTTGCGATATAACGCAAACCTTTGCGTTATAACGCAAACCTTTGCGTTATAACGCAAACCTTTGCGTTGTAACGCAAACCTTTGCGTTATAACGCAAACCTTTTGCGTTATAACGCAAACCTTTGCGTTTTAACGCAAACCTTTGCGATATAACGCAAACCTTTGCGATATAACGCAAACCTTTGCGTTATAACGCAAACCTTTGCGATATAACGCAAACATTTGTTTTATCTTATTTCTTATTTAAGATTCAAAGGAAACAGTAGTTATTAATGGAGGAGGCTGGATATAATAAAATTTATCACCTTTGTAGTAATTGCAAAGTAAACTACTTGAATAATTAGATCATATCAATGACTAATAATGAGCATAATAATATAAGAAGATGTGGTACGAGTGCCAATAAGAAAACTCTCCATCTAAGTCAGTATTCGTAAAAGTAAACCATCATAGGCCGAATTACGGTCTTCAACACGGAGCATTGGCTCACACTAAACAACAAACTATAAGGTCCCCAAAAACGATATCCAAGTTACTACTAGTATATATATTACAAAGAAAATTGAGTAAATTGAGGTTATACCTAAGAAAAAAATCAACCCTGCTAATATAGCTATAACCGAATATAAATATACTTCCAAAGTAAGCTGTCGTTTGAGAACTGTGTAAAGTAGGTTACATTCAAACAAGCTACCCTTTGGCAATACATGTATAGAATGAAGATGTTTCATTAATAAAATTATGTTCTCTCTATTCAAATTGCTACCGAAGCATCTTAAAAATTCTTCATTATATTGAAATGAAAATTCAATGACTTTCTATCAAAGAATCTTGATCATATTCTGAGATTTAAAAAAAATGTTTCCTTATTAATAATTCATTTTAAAGCAGAAAGATCATTTTGTCTATTTGACTTGGAGGTTTCACAATTGTATGACATTATTTTTGATCTTTCAATTTTAATATGACTATATACTATATCTATTTTCTTGTTAAATTATTTACTTTTCTGATGCACAAATCAGTCTTAATTTATGTATAATTGCACTTCAATTATTCCATTATTCCTATGCATGTATGTTTCTTTTTTTATCTACTAGTAAATCACATCCGAAATGAATGACAGACGGACATATATACAAAACTTAATGAATAATTGAAATAAAGATGTTTGCGTTATAACGCAAAGGTTTGCGTTATAACGCAAAGGTTTGCGTTATAACGCAAAAGGTTTGCGTTATAACGCAAAGGTTTGCGTTATATCGCAAAGGTTTGCGTTATATCGCAAAGGTTTGCGTTATAACGCAAAGGTTTGCGTTATAACGCAAAGGTTTGCGTTATATCGCAAAGGTTTGCGTTATAACGCAAAAGGTTATAAATATGAAAGAATATAAAGAATAATAAAGAATGAAAATAACGCAGTCCATAATATTTTCTAAATAATAAATAAAACATCTACTCAATTTTGAAATCTTGGGAAATATAATAATAATCTACCTAGTGGGGAAAGATATGTATTAAAACAAATAATAAAAAAACCTACTATATGTTCTTTGACGTTGGTCGGGGAACTACAGGAGACCATAGAATGTAGTGTAGGTAAAACTAGCCATGATCATAATTTTCTGTTTGCATTAATTTTCTTTTTCGTGTTTTTGCCATACTGAAGTCTGCTTGTCTTCATTTTATAAGTTTTTAATGTTCCTTTGGTTTCTCACGCCTATTGTGTTTGCAATTGTTTGTAAAATACATCGGTGCTGTATATAACCCTCTCCCTTATTATATTTTTGGAATACTTATAAACATTATAGCCAATTGTTGCTTATTTGGTCATCTGTATATGTAGGATAGGGTGTTTTACCTGTTTCTAATTACATGTTTTGTTTTCAAAACTTTTACCCCTCCCCTTTTTCTCTGTTTGCAGTAATTTGTACTTCTGTAAAGCGAAGCTATACATAGAGCTTTATATTCCACCAAATTCGACGTTAACTTCGAAACAAATTATTTGTATATACTCCTTAACACCCAATAACAGAAAGATGATTTTTGCCTAGAAATTGACGAACACCTTACTATCAAAAGACGTGAAAATTACAATTATTTTTTCAACAAATGATTAAAGTTAAGATCTTAAAAACATCTTCAGATGGTACATGTACCGAATTTAATACAAAAAAATCTAATTTAGAAATTGAAATAGGTCAAGGTCACTGTTATTTAACAGCTTTTTGAAAATTTCAAATTTGCACCCTATATGCAAAAAAGTCAATCTAAAGTCATTTTTGGCGATAAGAATATAAAACAAGTTCTAAATGTAGATACAAAAGATATTTTTCTATAAATTGGTTGTTTTCATTTTGCTCAAATTGCATATTTGTAGGAGAAACAAGCTATCTAAATGTGACTGTGCTTTTTCCTTGATTTTTTGCTTTGACCTTTGACCCTGATTTAAAAAAAAAACGTGACCACGGCAGACAACGACGACAACGCTATTTCGATGAGGCTTGTTCTCCTCTTTCCAACGATATAAAATATAGCCGTATGTTATTCCGTTAAGGCAAATCGATAAAATTTGTTGATTGGGCACCCTACTATTACCCACCAATGCAATTCTTACTGAACTTCCTCGTTTAACTGGAGTTGGTGATCGTAAAAGCCCCCCAAAAGCAGGGCTTTTGTTTTCAATATTTGTAAGCTGTGATAAGACAAAGGACATAAAAGGACAGCTTGATTGGTTGCTGTTAACTGACCCATCAAATGAGCTAAAAATTTTGCTGACACTTTCTTGAATTCTAGCATTAATTTTTAACTGTTCTTTTTTTCTCTACCTTCTCCTTTTGGAGTGACAAAGTCAACAACTTTGAGTTTACTGGTTATATTCAGACAATAATATATAAGAATATTGTGATGAAACATAGAAAATTTTATTTGTCAAAAAATCCAGTGCAAATAACAAGAAACAAATATACATTTACTACAGTTAATATTAAACTTAATTCATGGTTAACAAAGCTAGAAACTATTAATAGTATAAGTAGTATCTTTCTGTATATATTCACCAAAACCCAGTGGAAATTTCACATGCGTTCTAAAGTTCATGTACGTTCTCACAACAAAGTTTACATTAAAATTATATAATTGTCCCGAATAAACAGCTGTCATGGATGCAAAGAGCTATTGGAGAAACAATTATTTAAATAAAAATATAAATCTTTGTAAGATCTATTTCAAATATGTGTATAATATAATTTTCGAGACGTTTTTTTCAAACACAACCAAATCACCCACCATGACAGCATTTTGTCCAATCACAGAAAGAATTTTCGAGCATGGGTAATCTGTTGCCATAGTTAAACGTCCTTAAGTTCAAAGGGCACAAACCGAAACTATACCGATTACGTCGGAAAAAAAATGTATTACTGTAAATATATTATCACACAAATTTCCAAAAGGTTATAAAACGTTTCATACATCAACTATTTATTTTTTGGTGTACTCGATTCGTTTCTTGTACGTCACCACCACGTGTAATTAGAATGTTGTTTTACATAGGAATGTAAATTATTATGTTATCCGAGTACTAGATCATAAAGTAAGGTTAATGTGTCAGTTTGACTAGATAAGAGTTTTACAATCTTTTGGGGGAAATCATAAGAGGTGAGAAAGAGCTTGTGTATTTCTTATATTCAACATTTTCTTTTTTTTTTATGATTCAATATATTAACAAAGCTCGATTTTATACGAGGCTGAAATATACTTAAATTTAAATACCTTTTGTCACGAATAAAGAAATTGGATACAAAAAATACTTAAAAGATTGAATAACCTTTCCTTAGTACAGGTATGTTAAACAGGTAAAAGGAAACCCTATTTTTCTTACATTTGTGTACTTGAAAGGCCTTGTGATATAGTTTTACGGGATGTTGTAATTTTTAATGGATATTATTTAAAATATGATAACTTTTAACCAGGTGTGATTTTTTTAATCAGTGTACCCCAAACAGGATGTTCTATTTTATAGTTGACCGCTAATCAGAGGAAAACTGTTAATCATTTCTTTAATTTGCTTTCCCTTTTTAAATTATACATATACCTCGAGTTATGATAAGTAAAAATATATTTCTGATATAAGGTTAAACAATTTTCGTTATTTTGTTAGCTGTTTGTCCCATTTGAAAGATAGTTACAGAACTATTATATGTTACCATGACACCTATCCAGTTTAAAGTAAGAATTTAGGAACATCAAGTTTTGTTTAAAAAAAAAACACGTGGCCGAAAAAAGCACATTACTTAGTAAAGCTTTATTACCCTCAGTAAGGGTAAACTATAACAACATTCCATCGAATAAGTAAACGGGTATCAGTCGAACGCTGAAACAGGTAATTACGCGCTTATAGGGTTATTTTACATACAAGAATCAAAAGGAAACACTAGAAACAATAAAAAAAAAGTTTTTTTTATGTTTAATGATAAAAAACGTATTACAAATGAATAATGATTGAATAAAAGTAACTTGGTTTCATGTGGTAAAATTGGTACAAATGGGCTTATAGGGTAATTTCCCTCTATAAACCAACATATAATATCGAGGGGCGGATCAAGGATTTTTGAAAGGTGGGCGAAGTTTTAAAAATTCGATGAGCGTGGCGAGACGAACAATTTTTGAGATTTTTTTTAGCCTAAAAAATAAAATAATTGTAAAATGCACTTGTTAAACGGTTTCTGACGTGGGCATGTATATTTTATAGTTGCTGTAAAATGTAAGGATAGGACATTTTTGATGCTTTATTCTCCCTATTAACTGTCTATAATAAAATGATAGTATGGATTCAAAGCTATGTACTGATATGTTTAATGTGAGACTTGTCAGTAAAAAAAGATAGGAAAATTCTCGTATGTTAAGTGAGCATAAACTCGTTAGATTTCTTGTTGTAGACAGCCGGGCTACTCGAAGAAATTTAATATACGACCAGCACGAGTTAAACAGACGAACACGCAATTTTATTCAAATGGTTGGTTGATATGTTTCACCAAACAAAATGAAGGAAAGTGAGGCCAATTCAATAAAAGGCTACGAATCAGTCTGAAATGACAACGAATTTATGAACGACTGTCGACAAATGGAGATATAAAGGCCACACCCAGTAGGCAGGTTGCAGTCTGGTCCTGAGAAAAAAATCAAATTATCAGTTCGGCGAAACAGGTATTCAGGTCAGACATGCAAACTTCCGGCCCCCAAAATAAATATGCCCGTTTTTTATTCATTATGTTCATTAAATGCTAAATGGTTCTGTTGGAAATTTTCGTTTCTTATGGCAAAAAAGTGGAAAGGATTATTTTTCAATCAATATACGGCCAGATTTTTTGTTGAAAACAAAAATCAGAGTCAGATTTTGTTCACTCATATATCTCAGACTACCCCTTCAAATCAAATGGTTCGTACATAAAGCCTCGGTCACACCTTACCAGATAGCACGAACGCACGCCTAACGGATGAAAATGTTATCCGTTGGGAGTCCATTGATGTACTGACCAAATAAAACGGACGCGTAACGAATGTATAACGGACACACACCGGATATGCAACGTACGAGAAACGGAAAGGTACCAGACAGAACTGATGTAGAACGTACATCCAACGGACGAGCACCGCATAAAACGGAAACTTAACGGAAGCGTACCGGATAAAACGGATGAACAAGATATACGGAAAAATTAAAGGCGACAATAATGATACATGTAAATCGCATAAATATTCAAAATGTTTCTGTGTAACTAATTTTGGTTTGTTCTTCAAAACGCCGCCAAAGGGCAGTGTCTGGCCTGAATAAGAGCTGCTTGATTGTGAAGACGTGAGTAATAAGAATTCATGAACCTCAAGAAATCTAATTGGCATTTCTGACACAAAATTTTTAATTGGCTTTTATCCGTTTCAGATCCGTTCATCATCCGTTTTATCCGTTATACGTCCGTTAGAAGTACGCTTCACATTCGTTCAACATCTGCTTTATCCGTAATTTATATACCAGAACTCTAACGGATCTAGAACGGACACGTTACTGATAAAAAACGGAAACAAAACGGACGCCTACCGGACGTTCAACGGACATCTCATCCATTGGACGTTCGTTCAAAGTTTTGAACATGCTCAACATTTTCCACCGGTCAGAACGGACGTCGACGGATAAAACGTACTCTAAACGGACATGCAACGGATATGGACGGACGTCTAACTGATAAGAATTGACGTCTAACGGACATGAACGGATTGGTTAATTTTTATCCATTAGGCATTTGTTCAAGCTATCCGTTAAGGTGTGACCGAGGCTTTAGAATTAAAATATATCTAGAGCTCATACTAAGTGGGGATCATTATTCAGCTAAATGTATGTTATTTTAGACCACGTGAAAACTTCAACTCATATGAAATTTCGAGTCAATCGAGTTCGACACAACGAGAGTTAATTGTATGTTATTTTAGAATAGGCTGGGGTATTTTGGGTTAAACATGCTCAATCCTGTGTCGCTTTGAAGGTGATGATTGTCAGTATCAGCCTGAGCAATGTGTTACTGTAATTTGAATTTCTAAATCATTGAGTGACGTTTTTTCGACGCACCCGTCAACTCCACAGTCAGGATTCTACTTCGTCAACATTATCTCCCCATTACGCCAGTTCATTTTCACAATCGTGGAATTGGAAGCCATTGTAGGGATGACGCGCTGTCAATTTTGCTCTTGGAAACCGATAAATTCATCCACATTGCACCATTACAATCCTTATATGTCAGTTGTATTTTAAAAGACAAATGTATCAAACAGCTAATGAGCATTAGTTAATGAACTTGTCTGCATTGATTCAACTAAACCTGTTGTCTGATCGGTTGTCAGACGGAATTTTCCAAAATTCATAAACATTTAAAAAAAATTGTAATTAAAAATTTCGTGGAAGGCCAGACTAGATTGTTTTAGTGGTTGGAGATATACATTTTCATCATCCAACTTGAAAGACTGTCGTCAAGTATACGTACTTTCAGTAAAAAAATAGCTATTCGAACACACCTACTCTGTTTTTGTGATTCATTAGATAGGTATTTAACTTGACCCATATATATCATCTTTTGATACTGTGATTTTTTTATGTTATAAAGTCAACCTGTAGCTTTGATATATAAAATTGATACAATCTGAAGCGAGACTATGTACGAAATATTCTTGCTTTGTACGATATCAAGACTAAATATTCAAAGCAAACTTGATATCTAATTGTTACTATGTACTAGATAAATTGAAAACTTATGCAAAAGGTGTTTTTTAAATAAAACACTTCGTAAATAAGAAGAAAATTGTATTTTGTTTGATTCTATTAATTTTTAAACTTTTTGTCACTATAGTAAAAGTTACAGTAAGCATTTATTGCCTTCTCTAACAAAGAGCTTCGATTCTTTTGTTCTATTTCAACCGGGTTCCTGTCTGTCCACTATAGCGAATCACATGACTTTGACATGATAAGTAAATACCAGAGAAAAATATCTAAATAAGTAAAGAATTGTCGCATAAAAATTAAAGACACGGGAAATGGCAAAGTTCACGAAGTCTAGTCTGATAAATCATCTTACAAAACAAAAAGTCCGAACAAAAAGGGGGGCGTACACCCTCTACAACCCCCTCTGGATCCGCCTAACATTATCTGAGACAAGAACAAAAAAAGAATAAGTAGCATGAACAATATGCCTCGTATAAAAAAAAACAGAAGGTTAATTTCACCTCTCAGCACCCCAGAGACAGAAAACTGTTTTTGAAAAGATTTTTTATTTATATGTTCAACGTGTAACAAATATCTTAAAAACGAATGAGGAACGAGTAATTAATAGGGTATCAGTTGAGCACTGAAACGAGAACATACCCGCTAACAGCGTTATTTCACTTCTTCCAAACCAGCAACCAACACCAAAGACACGAAAAAAAGCAGTAAAAAGGTTCTACGTAGGAAAATCGAATGGAACAAATAAGTAGAGGAAGCGAATAAGTATCAGAGTATCAGTATATATCGGATACGTTATATTTGATTTTGATTCAAAATTGTAAACAACATAATCACAACATGACAACATCAATCATCTGAAAAAGTACCGATAAAAGCATTACATGCTATATAATCACTCATACTCCTGTACTTATCAGTAATTTATACGGCCGGGGGTACTACTTTGAAACGACAAAGATACATCTTATTAATCGAAGTCAGTTACTCCTTACTAGTATCATTATAGTTTCAACACTTAAGCAAAAATAGTCAACAATTTATTTTATTTATTAAGACTCAGGTCTTTTAAAAATAAATTGATTTTTTTACAGGCTATGAAGTAAAGTATGATGTTGATAAATTTGTCAAGGATCTTCCTTTAAAATATGTGAGAACAGAAAAGAACTCTACAGATTAGACCGATTTGCTGAAACAAAGTAGAATGACCGTCATTGTAGGAATATTATGATACTAACCAAAGAGTAAAAATATTTGACGAACATGTGTTTTTTTTAATTATTATTGCTGTCCCTATAGAAATATTATAAATGTTGTAGATTATGCGTAGTTGTTAATTATTGTCATATAAAGTTTCATATAGCTTTACTCTGCCTAAGGAATTTACAGCAGTCAGTGTGACAAAGATGGGAATTTCTTTATCATTTACACCAGAAATTTGCGGGAAAAAAAGAAAGCCACGTTTGATTCATTTTGCTTATTGATTGCATTTTAAGTTGGATGGTGATGTTTAATTGATAAATGATATGAAAATATCATTGACTTTAAGTTTTCTACCATTTTAAATGAAGCCAATTAGTATCTTCAACGTATATTTCAATAGTAAAGACAGATTCGCCCGGTTCACAAAATCGTTAGAAAAATAAATCTAATTTCAAATAAAGTGTACAATATCAATGTAATCAGAATATTTAAAAACAGAAACATTTATATGAAATTCATCTTTAAGTAATACTTTGATAGGTATGGTACACGTTTTGTTTACCAGAAAAATGCATCATTTCGGGGCCTTTTATTGATGAAGGTTCGATATATATTTTGCTCTTTTTTGAAGGCCGTACGTCACAGTAAACCTATAGCTTTTTTTATGTCATTCGGTCCCTTGCAGAGAGATTTCTCATTCGCAATCACACCACATCTTCTTATTGAATATTTGAAAACAATATGTTACCGGTTGATTATGTATATGCATGTATGTACCTTTTTAATCTATGAACAGTGTAATTAGAGTTACGTTTTCGCGTTGTTCTTGGTCTAAGAACCAAAAAGCAATATACGCATTATATTTTACATTCAATTTTGTTCTTGGTCTAAGAAACAAAAAGCGTTATACGCATTATATTTTACATTCAATTTTCTTCTTGGTCTAAGAACCAGAAAAATAAGATTGATATTATTTTATTTAATATCATTCGTTTACTTGGTCTATAGACCAAAATCTGTTAAACAACAGCTCTATCATCTGCATGAATGTAACATATTTTTGTTTAAATTGATTAAATATAAACAACCTAGCACTGACGTCTAATGTCCAAAGTATTTCTGTTTTTGGTCTCAAGACTAGACGTCTTCAAGCATAAACAGTTTAACGCAAGTAAATACAAATAACAGTTTGTTGTGTTGTTTTCAAATGATGGGTTCATGCATGGATTCAGTCATACAAGTTTTATTCAATGTGAGAACTAACCCGATAATTTTTATATTCTGGTCCAATGACCAATGACGTGTCTTATGATTCTCTTATGACTATCTATGGACATATCTTTATTTGATGAATTGTAAATGTGAGTGTCCACTTTGAAGGCAATAGTAAAATACTTTCATTCTAGTTGACACTGAAAGACATAAGAGGATAGCCAGGACAGATGTGTCTACAAATAAAATTGGGAATGGAAATGGGGTATGTGTCTAAAAGATAACAACTCGCCCAAGGAGCAGACAACATCCAACGGACACAAATACATGCTTTCAAAGTAGAGGATATATATTTTAAACATAAAAATGACATTCGCCTAATGAAATAATCTTATAGTTTATAAAAAAAAATTTAGTTATAAATTTACATAAGTCATGCTGAAGATATATAATGAAACGTGGTGCAATGAAAACTATTTCAGCTCTCTCTTGATTTTACAGAGTAAGCATATAAGACATTGTTTTAGTCTTTGCATGCTATAAAACGAGAGGGAGAAGTATTACCCAATATTATTAGGCATCGTTCTTAAAATTTTGGGAAGAATTAAGTTACATGTACTTGTATCTAATGTAATTGTCATTGAGGAAATGCAAGCTTTTAGTAAATAGTGTCACACTTATTTAAGCCATGATGGACTACATAAAACATTCAATCACATGAAAACACATTTTGCCAACATAAGTCATGAAACATATATTTCTGTAACTATGTGATCATTGTCCTCTACAGTAAGAGACACGTTATGGCATATGTATTGTTGTTGTTCTTTATGCAATGGTGAATTTAAATGTGTATTTTATTTCATTAAGATTTATCTTAGATTTAGTACAAGTTAGAACCATTTTAAGCAATATTTTGTACAGGTTATAACATGTATGAGGTACTTTTGTACATGTTATAGCTTGTATTTTTGCATTATACAAGTTATAACATGTACAATATTTTTGTACATGTTATAACCTGTACAAAAACGCAACGTGTACACGACATATACACCGATCTAAACATTATTCCAATTCTGTTAGACAAAACTGTTTTATTTTATCAATTTGGGGAAATTTCAATGTCACTGCTAGTGATAAATCAATCGTACGGATGTTATTTTCAAAATTATTGAAACTTTGCAATGAAGTCAGTAAAATATGCGATCTGCATTGGTATTTAAACTAAAACATACATGTTCAATGGTTGACATGTATCAAAGAGGAAAGGAATGCATTTTCCCTTTCAGAAATGGATTCAGTTATACGTAATAATTGATTTTAATCCAACACTTTAAACAACATAATCGCAACTTGACGACATCACTTTTTTTCCTTTGTAAGCATTCAGATTATATTTTCTTCGTCATTATTCATATATGAATAAATTAGGAAATCCTAGCTCACGTAAAAAACATGATACGCATACAGTGTTTATTTATGTAAATTAAGCAATACATGTTGTTTAACTTCAACTTCATTTTTGTCTTAGTTAATTTTCTGTGAAGCCCGCGATTACTTTTTTCATGTACAGGTCCATTTCATTAGTGCAACTTATAATTTCGTAGATGTGACAGACTGTGTAAAATCAACTTACCCCAATAAATAAACATGAAACCAGTGTGAGGAACAACGCAAACGCACAGTATTGTTGGTGTTACTATTGTGACAAATATCTGACATAAACCTTAGACATAAGTGGCGTTACAACTATCACTGTAACAGTATTTATACTGCAATCGTTCTTTTTGAGCAGTCAAAGTGCATTGACTGTATATTTCTATGTCATATATAGAGTAACTGACCCAATATCACTTTTACCAATAAATATTTAAATAGAAGTTGCCGAAACATTATTCAATTATTCATATGACCTCTTCAACTTGTTCTTTTTTTCATTGTATTCAACGAATCGTGGATCGACTCAAGCTTATATCTTTTACAATTTTTTGGAAAAGCATATTTCACTTGTTAATATTTTGTGTTTGAAACCTATAAATCAGAATGTTTAATGCTTATTGTTTATATTTTAGTCCATACTCAAACTAATTCGGTAACCATCGATTGCATGGTTTCAGCAGGTATTAATGTACATTTTAATGCGTTGTATATTTCGTCATATGAGGCCTTTTGATGGGGATTTGTCTCAAAATGTAGATCAAATAAATAACATTTAAATATTAAACAACAATTTAAAATTGTTTTTCTCGAAATTCAGAGTCGCGCATTTCCCCATTTCTAAGCCTCATCCCTTTTATGTTGATATGTCAAGTCAATGCACTATTATTTTCTATATATAATCAAAAAGGGTAAACATTTTGTTTATAACTATTTACACAAATAAGTTACTCAAGGTTTCATGTCAATGAAAGATTATTTATTATCAACATCGTCGGAGTTACCTTTATTATATTTAGGACATTGACATATGCAATTGTGTATCCTATTTTGGATAGTAACCATATTTAATCATTTCAAGTTCGCTGACAAAGAAAGTAATGTAAACATGACATGATAACATGGTACTTTTTTTATATTCCAGTGTTCTTGATGAAGTTTAATCCAGATGGTTCAGCCTAATTGACTACATCAGCAATCATAAAATGTTTTGTGTCTTTTTTTGGTTGCTTAATATCTATACGTATATATCATTATCTCAGTTGATGCTTAATGCCACTTTCACTACTATTTGCGATATTGGAGGTGCGGGGTTTAAACTATCATCCACGTGAATAATAAGACTTAGACAACTCTGTCATGTTGACTACAACAGTTTTAGAAAAATATGCCAAGCTTGAACGTATACATAACTTAAAGCATTATATTTTGGTATGATTTATTCTCGACTTACATTTTGAGTTAGAAAGTTAACATTTAACTACAATATTTGCATGAGAATCACCTGCAATATGTAAACAGCATCATAAGCTCATATTTATCATCTTGTAATTGTGTCAGTTTCTGGATGAACTGGCAATGACTAGTAGGTTATTAACTTCTTTTTTTACAACCCATATTTTCGGACGAATTACATTATCAAACGTGTTGTTTTCAAGTTTTCTCATCACTGGGTTGATACCTCTGCTTGTGAACTATTAGTCGCCGAGGGTATCACTAGCTCAGTAGTCAGTATTGAAGTACTGACATGATTTAACAAACATTTCTAAAAGCCCTTTCATAAATTTTGAAACTATTAAGAAACTAAGGTTTCAACTCCCCCAGGCAAAATTGACTTACGACGAATTTGGCTATTTTTTTTTACAAACAGTTCTTTAACGGTTGCGGTACTTATATACGTCCTCGGATTTCAAATATTTTGCTTTGAGAGTTCCTAATGAATGTAAATTCAGAAAAAGCGCTACGGACGCATTAAATTATTAAACGTGTTGTTTTCAATTTTTTTTATCATGTTCACTGTTTAAGAATTGAACCATTGAAAAGGTTATTCTAAAATACAGTGCTCTGAACGAACTAGCATTAATAAGATTGGTTGAACCACAGATGCTGCCGAAGGCAATTTTTAAGATTTTTGTTTGCTATATTGCATTGCTATATTTGGCGGTCGATATTTTTAATTGCTAGCATAGAGAACCACTAACATTCTGCTTGAAAACTTACAATCAAAGGAAAATGGTAGTACTTGAACCTGTAAAATGCTGGATTAAGACTATCAACCGCAACGTTGTTAGAGAGGTATTACAGTCAGTGTTTTCAAAAAAATAATTTAACATCAATACCTACTAGTACATTGGCCATCTTGACTTATACAAACACTATTATTAATTACTGACCATTTATTACCTTATTTTCTTCTAACTGGCGTCGACAGTACAGATATTAAAAATATTAAACCTGGAAGTATTCATATTTTATACAGAAAAAAAATGATTCAAAACGTAAATACATTCATCTGTTGACCTAAGATATATTCCGTTTCTTTTTGAGAAAGAAATATCGCCTATTTGACTTGAAGTAAGAATTTTCACCGCAAAAACCCCACCAGAAGCGATAAATCTATGACATTTGGTATTAAACATAATGAATATACATGCATATACCTTTTTTAAATTGTTATTTGGATGGAGAATTGTCCCACTTGCACTCACAACACATCTTCCTATATCTATATAAAAAGATCCCGCATCTATCCTCATCTATATTGGAACTTTAAGGCCAGGCATACAACTATCAGTTATGTTTGTTGATATCTCCTTTTTTTTTTATCGAATAAAGAATTATTTCAAAATTAAGGAAAATGATTATTCATTTGTTACAAAGCGTCACCGTCCTCTTTATGTGACTTAGTTACCAAATTATCATTGGGGAAATATTCAAAACTCGGCGTTGACTTGGCCAATTACAGACTTCCGAGGTCATTATTACTGACCGAGTACATATAACAGGGACATTATAAAAACACCCGTTCATTAATACTATAATAAAATATGTGTACACACGAACCAGTATAACAGGCTTCTAAATTATATTTATATTTTATCTGTTTACATACAAAAGGCAAAATATAATATCATATGAATTGCAAAATTTTAATAGAAATTGCAAAATTAGTTTGATAAAGGTTCATCAGCTGTTATCAATAAAATTCAAATTTATTCTGCTACTGTATTTGTTTAAATAAAGAAAATTCTTTATATAAAAAAATCAAATTTGATTACGCAAAAGTTTTGGTTAACATATTAAAGCAAAATCATGACACTTTGTGTGAACTTATAGTTCTAAATAATGTTCATAAATATGACACGATATCAACCTCATATTAAACCTATTCACAGTTCATCAATAGGTAATGGTGGAACCCGGATCGAACAACATCCTACTAAAGTATCCTTTTCACATGTTTCACGGTATTTCTCTATTAACACCGCGTGAGCATAATTAACCTGAATATCATCAAGTTCATGCCTTTCAACAACATCAATTGCAACACTTTCCATGCGGACTTGAGCATTAAAACCAACACTTAAGGTTCCAGTTGGGGAATACATCTGGTATGTTCTTGAATGCTCAAAAGCCCGAACTGATGGCTTACCAAGATTCAAATCATTTCCAGTAGCTATCTGGCCTTTCTTACCTCCTTTTTTCGGAATTTTCAGAAAAGCTGAAATGCCTGGTACTATCATTGGTGTCCCAGGCTGAATGGGTAAACTTGGATATGAAACGAAATCTAACGTTCCCAACGCCATTCTGTATGCCCTATGTTCTAAATACAATAAACAGCATCTGAGACACTCCAAATTAATATAACGGAGCTCAAGATTATAATGTCTTTGAAAAGCGGGATCTGTTTCGCTAAATCCACTGTGTTTCTTCTTTAAGTCTACACGGTATCCGAGACGTTTAGCATCGCAAATACAAGACTCTGGCTGATTCTCCATTTGCAATCAGTAGTATAGTATCCTGAAATCAAAATATATATATACATGTATTTTGAAATAATAATCAAAATGTGTAATTCAGAACTAGGGGGAAAAATAATAAACTGACATATTTTAGTCTTATTTGGGAGATTGATATATAATTTCTTTTGAATAAAGTCTGTAGTGGAGAGATAAATGATGCAGATTTTTTTCAAAATTGTAATCAAAGATTAGAAGAGGGGACTTCTTAAACTCACACTTTATTCACATTTTGGACAATTTGGCTGAAATTCTAAGATATTTTAAAACATTCATCACAATCATGGATGAGTAATACTTTTAAAATCTAGCATGTTGTATATGTTTACATGATTGCCATAGATTTGTGTTTTATATCCCGGTTCAAACATGTGGGACAACAAAAAAATTGTCTCCATGGACAGTACTTTTCAATCGATTCATTCTCATTTCATATTTAGATATGCAATACTTTGCCACATATATAAAAATAATAAAAAAAAGTTTAACACACAAAAAAAACCCGAATCAGTTACAGTCATGGTAGCTCGTTTCAAGTTTCCATGAGAAAAAAAAAGATAAATCTCACTTTTGGTTATTTAAAACCAATGAGAAAATTTAAACCCCAATAAAAGTCTTGATGCATTAAAATCACAATCATAAAATATGACTTTTAATCAAGATTTTATGTAAACAAGTAAAATGGAATATCCGGTCACTTGTTTCAATAAACTCAGCAAAAATGTTACTTGTCGCAAATTTCTGATGAAACCGAATGAATAAAACACCGTTTAATAACAGTATTTTCAAACAATACAAGGTCCTTGATAGATCAAACAAACTTATCGTGTAACACACAAGACTGCGGAAGTCCACTTATAATATAAAAAACCCATGACATAGAATAGGCTCTATAATAAGGTTTAACTACCTCAGTAGAGGTGTGTTTTAGAAGTAAAGAAAGAAACCCTGTGAAGTCATAATGAATTTTAATTTTAGTTTACAAAACTTGATAAATCGAAAATATTTGAGAGGATGGTTTTGCAAACTTACCATTGGCATGAGTTAATACTGTTTGTTGTTGTTCAGTAAATCAAGATTTGTTAACGGAAATGTGTACTTAAAGACTTTTAGTATACATTTTCAGTAATGATATGCATACATGAACCACACCTAAGTGTATAGAATATACTTATTCATATCATTTATAGTTGGACATAAAATCTCTTTATGAATTTCTTATAATCATTGCTATTTATTGAAAGTATGATTAAACTTAACATTATTGTAATGAGTGAACTTTTCAATGGTTAGTACAAAAACGAAGATGTGGTATGATTGCCAATGATTAGACATGTTACCGATATGATTTTTTAAAATTAGATAGAAGCTACAATACGAAATATTTTAAATATTATCGTGACCATTTGACTAGTATTGGCAGATTTTGTATCTTAAAAATCCATTTGTTTTCAAATTGATATATTTTCCCCGGTATGTTTTCCCCTTAATCATGCATGTTATTATATGATTCATACGAGCTCTGACCTATAATTTCATCATTTGATTTCGATTAGAAAAGCTCCTCAATTTTGTATGTTTATTTTTGAATTGTTGCAAATAGATAGAATCAGATATTGTTTATATCCAGCCCATTACGAGATACGATTTGTATGAATGATTTTATTAGAATTCATGCACGTTTACTCTGAAACCTTCTTACTTTAAAATTTCTAACAGTTGGTAAACCAGTTGGAATAAATCTACACCTTCTATAATTTCCCAATTTCCTGATCATGATTTTTTCATGTATACGAGTGAATGAACATTTAAACATATCAAATAATTCCTATCAAATTGTGTTCATTTCTGTACCTATATTCTATAATTTTTTAAACTATCATAACCAAAAACATCTCAAATTTATATACATTTTTTTTTTAAATTGCTCCGTATCATTGGAGGGCAAAGAAAACACCATCCGTGTAAATAAGGCTCAGCTTATTATTGACCCAGGGCAATAGACAGATCCCAATTCAACTAATTTACCTATACATGCTCAACTATATAGAAAGGGGCATACTCATACGATTGAGGGCACTCAGAGCTTCCCCGATAGTTTCAATAACCGACCCGTTAGAAAAACTCCTCTGTGAATTTAGTTTCATATGTTGTGTCCTGTGTAAAATTGTTTGTCTGTTTGTCTTTTTTGTATTTTTGCCATGGCGTTGTCAGTTTATTTTCGATTTATAATTTGACTGTCCCTCTAGTATCTTTCATCCCTCTTGTAAATGGGTACTTCAATGAAAGTCACTTAAGCTTTATTGCTTAAAAATAAGGGGTTAAAATATAACCATTTATAAAATTACACTGATCCGATAACACGACCACAAGTTATGTTATATATGTATGTACCCATAAACTGGAACTTTCCCGTTGTGATGATAAAATTGATAGGTGTTTTTAGGTCGGGATGTTGTCTCTTTGAAATATTCCCTATTTTCATACTAGACTTTGCTACTAGATTGTGGGATACAAGAAGTTTGACCTATGCACATTTGAGAATACTCAAATGATATAAATATGTAATGTCTATCATTTTTAAGGCGAAAACATATTTTGAAATTCCACCAAGATGTAAAATGCTTGTCCAAAGATAAATAACCATATCCATATAGCTGTAAGTCGTATCTAATACTACAATAACCGCTACATCAAACCTTACTATTCCACTTTCGATCTCCTCGTCTTCAAATTAGTTTCAGATATATCAAAGGTGATTGTGATGTCAGAAGGTATCATAATTGGAATCCCAACATCCTCACCCATAGGTTTAGCATTAAGAAATATTCGTTAGAGCTTCCAATTCCCTCGCCATTACCATACTTTTACTAAAATAAATAAGTTACTTACGGTGATTAATAATTGACTGAACGGTCTAAACAAGTTTCCTTGGCTCGTATTGTTACGGTTAGAAGTCACACTTAAATTGTAGTCAACAATACACAATTTAGATATACCAAGAACTATAAAACGAATGGAAATGTCAACTTTTAGTTAAGATATATTAATGTCCGATCCTATAGTCTTTTCTTTCTTCTTAATAATTATATGTCCAGTTAGTCCACAAACGTATAAGATGTTGTGTACGTAAATATAGTGCTGACAAAGAGAGATGTTGATGTTTTATTTACAGAGGAAACCTCTCGATTACTGTAGAAGTTTAAATTACTGGATACGCCCAATAATTATATATTCAAGTCATATAGGAAATTCTAATCGTTGCATTAGTATCTAAACAGGATATTTTGATGATTTCAAGCCAATGACTAGGTTTATGTTTTACAACAGGTCATTTAGTTTTGTTAAAACATGACCATATGTGTGAACAACAACAACAACAACAACAACAACAACGTTCATATGAGCAATTAAATTGTTAAAAAAAGAATGAATTTGATTACAGAAAACTTTACATTTTTTTGGACACCGAATAAGTGTCATTTTATGAAATGAATGATCTAAATTCTATGCTAACTATACGATAACAATAAGCGTGATACATTTGCATTATATGTTTCTGCTATTGTTTATCCAAACTAGAGGCTCTAAAGAGCCTGTGTCGCTCACCTTGGTCTATGTGCATATTAAACAAATTTAAAGGACACAGATGGATTCATGACAAAATTGTGTTTTGGTGTTGGTAATGTGTTTTTAGATCTTACTTTACTGAAAAATCTTGCTGCTTACAAATATCTCTATCTAATAAACTTGGCCCAGAAGTGTCAGTGGAAAATATTTTGAAAAAAAATATTAAAATTTACAAAATTTATGAAAATTGTTAAATAGTAACTAAAATGGGCAATACATCCTTAATGGGTCAATTAATCACTTTGGTCACGTTGACTTATTTGTAGCTCTTACTTTGATGTACACTATTGCTGTTTACAGTTTATCTCTATTTATAATAATATTCAAGATAACACATAAAAGCTTCAAAATTTGCTTTAAATTACCAACTCAAGGGCAACAACCCAACATTAAATTGTCCGATTGGTCTGAAAATTGCAGGGCAGATAGATTTTGACCTGTTGAAAAATTTCACTCTTTGCTCTTAATGCTTTGGCTTCAGAGATATGAGCCAAACTGTATTTTTCCCTATGTACTATATTTAGCCATGTCAGCCGTCTTGGTTCGCGAGCGAAGTCAGCGGACAAATTTTTAAACTAGATATCCTAATAATGATTGTAGACAAGTTTGGTTAAATTTGACTTAGCAGTTTCAGAGGCGAAGATTTTTGTAAAAGGTGAGAAAGAGCTTGTGTATTTCCTATATTCAACATTTAAAAAAATGAGTTTCAATTGGTACAATAAAAAAGTACGATTTTATAAAAGGCTGAAACATACACATTTCTATTCAAATAAGACTGAATTATATTACCTTAGTACAGGTTTGTTAAACAGGTAAAAAGGAAACCTTATTTTTCTTACATTTGTGTACTAGAAAGGCATTGTGATTTAAATTTTACCGGATGCTGTAATTTGCAATGAATATTATTTAAAATATCATACTTTTCAACCAGGTGTGATTTTTTAATCAGTACTTATTTTTATTCGACCAGTTTTAATTGGTCTGACATTTTCTTGATATCACTCGACTGAAGTATAAACCATACATACTTAATAGTCTGAACTTTATCATACAAAACGCAGTTACAGCGCAACAATAGAATTAATTATACATAAAACATTATAATTACAGATAACAGAATGAGAAGAAATTATCCGATATATATATAGAACTATAAGATTTCAAGTTGTAAGAAAATATATAGACAAAATTACTATAAAAAAGTGTAATACTGTAAATATACTATAACATAAATTTCAAAAAGGTAATAAAAATGTTCATACATCAACTATTTATATTTTAGTGTACTCGATTCGTTTCTTGTACGTCACCACAACGTGTAATACGAGTGGTGTTTTATAAAAGAATGTAGATAATTATTTTATCCGAGGACTAGATCATGAAGTAAGGTTTATGTTTCAGTTTAACTATATAAGAGTTTTACAATCTTTTGGGGAAATTATGAAAGGTGAAAAAGAACTTGTGTATTTCCTATATTTAACATTAAAAAAAATGTTTCAATTGGTACATAAACAAAGTACGATTTTATAAAAGGCTGAGACATACCCATTTCCATTCTCAATTTTATTAAATGTAAATAACCTTTGTCACGAATAAAGAAATTGGATACAGAAATTACTGTAATAAGATTGAATTATTTTACCTTAGTACAGGTTTGTTGAACAGGTAAAACGGAAACCTTATTTTTCTTACATTTGCGTACTAGAAAGGCCTTGTGATTTACATTTTAAGGGATTTTGTAATTTCCAATGGATATATTCAAAATATAATACTTTTAAACCAGGTGTGATTTTTTAATCAGTGTGTCCCAACCAGGGTGTTTCTATTTTATAGTTGACCCCTAATCAGAGGAAAACTTTTTCAATTCTTTAATTTGCTATCCGTTTTTAAATTATACATATACCCCGAGTTATGATAAGTATAAATATATTTTTGATACAAGGTTGAACAATTTCAGTTATATTGTTAGCTGTTTATCCCATTAGAAAGATAATTATAGAACTATCATATGTTACCATGACACTTATCCAGTTTAATTCAGGAATTTAAGAAAATCAAGTTTTGTTTTTAAAACAAATACGTAGCTGAACAAAACGCACATTTCTTAGTACAGCTTTTTTACCCTCAGTATAGGAAAACTATAAGAAAAAATCAATCAAATAAGTAACAGGGTATCAGTTGAACGCTGAAATAGGTACATACGCGAATATAGAGTTATTTTATCTCTAAGAACCAAAAGCAAACACTAGAACATGTAGAAACAATAAAAAAACCCATTAAAATGTTTAATGGAAACACACGTATTACATAGAAAATAAGATTACTCTTTCAATATCGCATCCGTATCAAATCGAGACACCAATATAGCCGTAAGAGCTCTGCTCGAGGTATTATATATGTTGGGGGCTGATATGGTGTGTGATATTTACAAAGGCTCACCAGATACATTTGTTATATACATATACCTCAAGTAGATGTTTTTTAAGTAACATGACGTCATACAGATGAGGAGGTTTAAAATGACGTCATACAGATTATAAGTTTGACATGACGTCATACAGATTATGAATTTGATAAAACCTTTGCAACAGTGACTGCAATCGAGTACGTGACGCCATACAGATGTAAGGTTTGATAAAGCTTTTGCAACCGTGCTGATATCGATATCATCACAGGTGGCTGATACAGCACGCTTGCAATTGACTGTATTACACATACAATTTATCTGTATTTACTACTAAGTATATAATAAAAAAGAAAAAATGAATGAATAAGTAACTGGGTTTCATATAGTGAAATTAGTACATATGGGTAATTTCCCTCTATTAACCCACAGATAATATCTGAGACAAGAACAAAAAAAGAATAAGTAGCATTAACAATATGCTTCGTATAAAAAAAAACGGAAGTGTAATTTCATCTCTCAGAACCCATAGCCAACACCAGAGACAGAAAACTGTTTTTGGAAAGATTTTTAATTAAAATATGTAACGTTTAACTAATATTTAAGAACGAATAAGGAATGAGTAATTAAAAGGGTATTAGTTGAGCACTGAAACGAGTACATACGCGCTAACAGCGTAATTTTATTTCTTCCAAACCAAGAACTGACATCAAAGACACGAAAAAAAGCAGTAAAAAGGTGCTACGTAGGAAAATCGAATTAGGAACAAAAAATTAACGGTAGCAAATAAGTTTTAGGGTATCAGTGTATATCGGATACGTTATATTTGATTTTGGTCCAAAATTGTAAACAACATAATCACAACATGACAACATCAATTTGTTTGTTTAGTTGCATTCAGAATATATTTATTTTCAATTTTAAAATATAAAAGGTAGTCTTAGCTCTCGCAAAAAGCATGATACGTATACACTGTGTATTTATGTAAATGAAGCAATACATAGTGTTTACCATAAACTGAACTTTATATTTTTCACTTGCTAGTTTTATGTGAAGCCCGCGTTTACTTTCATTATGCACAGGTCCATTTTACAAGTGGAACTTATAATTTCGTGGATTCAACAGACTGTATTAAATAAACTAACTCCAATAAATAACCCTTGAAACTTAGTGCGAATAACATTTCATAGGCATCACATACACGTGTAATTAAAGTGCTGTTTTATATAAAAGGTTAACAATGAAGTCATCTGAGTACTAGATCATAAAGAAAGGTGAATGTTCTAGTTTGATTATAATATAATATTGAATAATCGTTTGGAGAATCCATGAGAGGTGTGAAAGAGCTTGTGTATTTCCTATATTCAACATTTAATTTTCTTTTATGATTCAATTGGTACATTAACAAAGTTGGATTTTATACGAGGCTGAATTATATTTTAATTTAAATACCTTTTGTCACGAATAAAGACATTGGATACAAAAAGTAATTAAATAAGGTTGAATTACCTTAGTACAGGTGTGTGAAACAGGCAAAAAGGAAACCCTATTTGTCTTCAATTTGTGAACTATAAAGGCCTTGTGATTTAAGTTTTACAGGATGTTGTTATTTTCTATAGATATTATTTAATATGTATTAATACTCATTTCTTTAATTTGTTATCCCTTTTTAAAACATAAATTTATTCCAAATGATAATAAGTATAGATATATTTCTGATATAAGATTGAACATTTTAGTTATTTTGTTGGATATTTTTATTCCAGTAGAAAGATAGTTATATAACTATTGTTTTATATTGTTTAAAAAAAACTGTAATACTGATATATGAATTAACTGATTCATTTATTTCCAACATGACCTCAAACTACAATGAGCATGTTTATTTTCAGGCTTACAGATTAAAAAGCCAAACCGTTACATTTTATTTTGCTAGCGCTTGTAATATAAGTCAACATTTTCTTTTCGTGTTGAGTCACAACTCACAAGTTTAAGTTAAAATTCTTAATAGTAGACACATTGGTGTTTCAGTAGGAATTCAGTACACCAAAGTTGTTCACTTGTGTCATGTCCTTTCTTCTTCAATACTACATACATAAGATTTGAAATATGTTTCAATACATACCTCAGTGCGTTCAACGTTAACAAGTCGTCTTGGTATTTGTATTCGGCAGATTCCGCATCAAAACGCATTTACTGGCTTTTCAGTAAAATGCTTACAGTTTTATAATCCATTTCTGTTCTCAATTATTTGATGGCGATCGAAAAAAATATTTCCTTCGAATTTTATTAGGTTTGTATGCTGAGAAAGAACGGACTTCATTTTTATATTAATACTTTCCATTCTGTTAGTTGCCCTTTTTTGAATGTATGTTGTGCAAAACTTAAAAAAAAATAAATATATATATATATGTCAGAATTGGTATTTTCGACTATATTTACAGATACATATGTCCTGATGAAACCTGTGGTTACAGTTTTGTGGGCTTTGCTGTAATGAAAACATCATAATTTCCTTGATAGAGATTTTGTGCTCGCATGGAAGCTATTCAATCAAGAGTTCCGAATGGTGAAGTTAAAACAATTCCTTCGTAAATTTTACAGTCACCATCAAGGGTTGGTTGACCGTTATGCATAACCGTTTCAAAGAGGATAGAGGATATGTTCCTTACGTCGCATATTATCCTCTTCTTTGTAGAATGTGACCTACCGACTTATACTATTTTATGTGGTTCGTAATAACATCAGCAACACGACGAATGCCACGTGTTGAGAAGGATCTGCTTACCTATCCAGAACACCCGAGATCAGTTTTGGTGTGGTTCGTATTGCTTAGTATTAAGTTTCCTCTGTTGTGCCATGTGTACTATTATTTCTCTTTTTTTTCGTTTTTCCTATTATAGGTTGTCGTTTTATTTTCGATCTATGAATTTGACTGTCCCTCTGGTATATTTCGACTTTTTTTTTATTAAACCATACACTAGATTATTATCAAAGGTTTTTTTAGGTGCTCTGATTTTCATGAATTTTATTGTTATCGACTCTCGTTTTCAGAGTTGAACAAAGTTGTCGTTTCCGACACCTGCTAGTAGCGCTTCATCTGAGTTGAACTTCATAATTCAAGTTTGTTTGTTGATAAACTGTCGTTCATCTATTTCCAACTTCAATGTTTATATGAGTAAATACTTAAAGTGTATTGACATCTCACCCTATATCTGATGTGTCCTTTTGTTTCATTAAGGCAAATAAACCATACAACGAAATTGCAAATAAAGAAGAAGACAAAGAAAAACAACCGTACACAAAAGACAGCATAACCAACTAAAGACTATATGTGTTCCATTGATAGGATTTTTTTAGTGTGATTGATTCGTGTTTTGTTTTAGAATAAACCAATGGATTCATTATTATTTTATTTTTTTTCTTAACTGAAACTGATTGATTTATGCTTAATTTTTTAGCATAAACCGACTGATGCATGCTTTGTTTTTAGCATTAACCGATTGATGCATGAATTGTTTTAACGAAAATAACAATTGGTTCATGCTTTTCCTGAGTTAATTTGTTTATGACATCTGCATAATGCATGTTATGGTTTGATCTGCGTTAACTTAGTAGAAACGTTTACCCAAAGCGCTTATGATACTAATTCTATTGAAACCATGACATTTACGAAATCCATTAAAACTTGAGTCGTCTTCGAAAGTTACTCAAATGTTCAATCATTTTATAGCAATATTGAATACATTGACACATTAACAAAACTTCAATACTTGTTTAAGTTTAAGAATGTGATTTCTGATGAAGAGATGACTTATTAACAGTCATACCAAATATCATTACTTTTGAATTCAATACCTGTTCATCAAGTAAGGTGGAAAACAAGTAAAATAACAAATATCATGGTTTATTTTAAGTTTTTAATGCATCTCAATTCCTTCGTATCACCATCGTTGTTGATTTGAGGCAGTAATAATAATTGCTGTGAAATGTGTATCAAATAATGCCTGTACCATATGGACAGTCAGGTTTAAGGGAATACTTCCCGTTTAGGTTCGATTCATGACATGCCTCATACCACCACGCTCCTTGATAATGTGTGGCACAATTCCACCCAACGTGAGGGTCATTATCTCTGTCATCTGTCGTGAATTTTTGTCCGTTATGTCTGGCTAGAGAGTCACCTAAAAATAAAATCAGTATCTATTTATTCTTACAAATCAAGTTCTGGCTGAATAGGTTAGTATTTAGTGTTTTTTTTAACTCATACGTTCACTTTATCACTATGTAATAATTGAACCATCGCTGATTAAATGAACGTAAAACCAATTTCAATAATCTTTCTGTTAATGTTTTAGTATGTTTGTCTAAAGGTTAAGGTATTTAAAACTAAATCGAGAGTAGCATTTAATACATGTATAAATCACAAATAAAGTATGTGACAAGATGTGAACAATATTGTTTAAAAGGCTTAGTTATATATTATCGATCCTGTTCTGATGATAAATTACAAAAGAGGCGGTATGTGATGTCCCTATTGGCCACAGTGCACTTAGAATTTGTTCTTAAACACGGGGGTGGAGTAATCCCTCCTCTAGCATGTCTGGCACCTTACCTTCTTTGAATATTTTGTTGATGAGGTTCAGTAGCAACATTACAATTTTTTTCCTGCATGCAATATAATGTTCGACAGTGATTCAGTAGATACATGTATCAGCCGATTTTCTTTTATTAATTGATTTGATGGCCTTTTGTAGTTCTTGTAGTGTGTAAGTGTATTTGTATAGAGTAGAAAAATCATGACTGTCAACAGAATTAAAATGACCATCGAAAGCATGTATTTGATCTGAAATCTCTAAAGAATTTTTAACGCTCCATGAAAAAATTAATCGTTTTTTTTTAACTGTTACCTGTTTGTTTTCGTTTTTTTCTACATTAAATAGGCCGTTATTTTTCTTGTTTGAAATGATTTGCATTTGTAATTTCGTGTCCTTTTATAGCTGACTATGCGAAATGGGTTTTGCTCATTGTTGAAGTCCGTACGGTAATCTATAGCATTTAATTTCTGAGTCATTTGATCTCCTGTAAAGAGTTGTCTCATTGGCAATCATACCACATCTTCATTTTTATAAATACTATTTTCATAAGTTTTTAAAAAAAGTTTTAAAAAAATTCTTTCATGGTAGTAAGGGAGATAGTTAGAAGCACTGATACATTAAAAGTAGAACACCTACTTGATGCGGAGATGAAATAGAATTTGGATGGTGTTTATGTAATGTAGGTAACTAGTACGTAGTTGTGACTTTTAAATGTTCGGAAGAGGCTCTAAGCTGGGTACTGGCATGGTATACTTGTTTTCTATTTGACACTCTGTGGTGCGTACAGACCTGACTGTATCAGAATTGACTATTTCGTATTTGAGAAATTTCGTGTAGTAGATACGACACACCACCACTAAAATATTGGCTGCCTTGTCTGCCGGTATGAACACAAACCGCTTTGCGAGTACTTGGAATTTATCTTTTATTATAGAAATCGGTATATCATGGACCCTATTATTAATTTCAGTATTGTTTTCAAGATAAATTATTTATTATAATTGAAGAACAATATTAAGTTCCTTTCTTTAGAAAAGTTTTGACCTCAAGATTTTCGACGATGTTGAGGTCTCCTGTAATGTCATGACTATAGGAAACATATTTCAAACTATATGGTTCACTGTCTTCTTTTTTTATAAGAATAGGTGGTTCTATATTATAAAAAATATGGAGGTATATTTGGCTACGAATGGTAGAGTAATTGATTATACTAGATAAGTTAATAAAAGTGATACCTCTATTTATATTTATATATATATCTTCATTTAAGAAAATGCAGTTTACGATTTTTAGGTTTATCGATACTGGAAAATAGTCTGTGGTGACAACATTTTTTAATTATAAGGGCGCATTCAAACAACATGATTTAAAGGGAAATTTTATCACACTCCAAAAATTTGCATATGATTTACCGTTATTGGTATCCAACCCAGTTTGCTTAATACTTGATGTCTACCATTAGTTTTTAATTATAAATATCAGATCAGCAAATGCCAAGTGTATAATTGATACGATGTTTTATACCTAGATTACGGCTTTTGCGTTTACCATGAGACTTATTATTTTTAAGTCGTTTGTCGACAATATTGATTAAAACATTTGTATCAATTTGGAAATGTCACTTATTTTAAAGACACAATGTCTTTTTACAGAAGAAAATCGAGTTGAAACGGGTCACTATCAGGTCTAAAACGATGTACAAACACACGACTCATATGGTCTTTATAGAAAAAGTCACATTAAACAGTATCAAAATTGATGAATAATGATTATTCAACAACTTTGAAACTCCAAGGATAACCCAAGCAGTGAAACACTAAAACTGTTCAATTTCAAGACCGGAACTCTAGCATCAAGTAGTTAAACTCTTAAAGTAGGTGTATAACCTTTCGAATCGACTCGATAATGATTTGTTTATCAAAAACTTTCAATAGAAAAAGAAAAAAAAGCAAGACTTTGTTTTATAATACCTTATTGATGCATGTGTAGAACGTGTTTTGAAGATATCGACAATCAGCAGTAGACCATGAAACGTTCTGAAAGGTGAGCCTCGTTAAAGCAAGCATGGTAAGGTATGCAAACACTCTTTATTTATTATTTCTCAGGCTCTCAGTCGTAGAAAAAACTGTTCTTGAATGTTATAAATACGGCAGCTGAATCAGCAACCCTATCCCAACTGATAACTCAGTTTCGAGGATCTGAGAAAAACAACCAATGTCATCATTCATTATATTATGTACTATCGTAAGTGAAGCACACATTCACTAGATGTCTTGAATGTGTTCAGGTTCGATTTTAATATTGCGACTCATTTTACCTCTTTTTATTACAAAACTCTCCTTGTAAACGTGTAAAGGACATATATATTCATTCTAGCAGTCAAAATGAACTTAAAAAGTCCCCCCTCTTAAAAAAAAAGGGATAAGACTGATTGCTGAAAATTTGCAGTATCGAAGGGGTTTCATAGTAACAACAAATATTTATTATAGCATTAGAAGTTCAATTTTCGGGTTTTATACACTCATCATAGATAACATAAAGCGAATTTACAAATATATAGAAAAATACAGTAAATTGTTCATGCAAAGAACTTAATTTTATATTAAATCATTTATAGACTCAATGACTTAAAATGTAATTATGATGCCATTCTGGACCTCGTCACAAATTGGAATGCTACAAACATTAGTTATATCAAAGTACTGATCTTCATAATCGGCGAGTTCATGATTTTGGTCGTCGTTAAAAAATTGCTTACATATTTATCATGTTTATAAATATTTTTATATATTTTTTTTTTTTGTAAAATACATAATGCATAATAATGGTTATATACAAATGTATATAAATCATTCTTTAGAGTGCAGATAAAACAATGTTTGAAAATTAGTATTAAGTTGATTTTAACAATTCTTACAATTACTGCGTTGTTAAGAACAGCGTGAGTTGTCTACTGCAAACTAATTTGTCTATGTTTTGTTTAAAGTAAAAATTCAAGGAAAAAAAAACGAATTGGAAAAAATATTTTAAGAAAACAAAAACCCAAATCAACAAAGAATAAAACAACAAGTATGAAATTAGTCAGAAAAAAATGTTCATCAGTGGTTTGCTTTACATATCATAAATAATTTAAAAAAAAAATATATTATATAGTTTGTAGTATAGTCCAATTTGTATTTGGTATACTGGTCAGTCAACATTGAGTATCTTTGGTATATCTAGTATGGTGTAGTAAACACGTGTTATTTATATGGATAGCTAACCGATTACTCTTTCAAATTAATGCAATGCTTATACAACAATTAAGTAATTAATTATGATGTTCACTTTGTCTACAAAATTTTACAAGAAATTATCACTTTTAATTGAAATTAACTTCTTTATTGATCTATTACATGTTGTTCATAGAGTCATTTTATTTCAAAAGATTGTGTCACAGATTTTGGATAGAATGCATAGATCAAATTTTACACCTTATCAAACATTATCTACATTAATGTGGTTAGGATGTTGACACTAATTACAGATTTATGAGATAATGGAATACGATAGCGGTAATTTGAGATACCCTTTTGTTAAAATTTTCTGTATAGTCATAGAGATGGATATAGCTTAATTCAATCAAGTGAATTGACCAAGATTTAACCATTAGTTGCATAATAATTGACAACATAATGATTGCATAACAAACATATTGCATTCATGCATTAAAAAAAGAAGATTTTTTATCTATCTATTATAGTGTTATTAACTAGCTTTTTATGTATTGGCCCTGTTGTAGATTCGAGGTTAGCTGTATTAGACCCTCGGGGTGGGAGGGAGCACTTTTATATTTTTTTGGTAGGGGTGAGCCGCTGAGACATCAAGTACCCCACTCTTTTCATATATTTAGTTTATCAAAAATATATACCTTAATTGTCATATATCAATTAACAAATAACAAACTTATAGATATATTTGAATATTTTTCATCTACTGGTACATTATATAGAGATCTGTTGGGGTCCCGTCATCAACATGTTTATTACATAGTAAGTGCCCGCCTCCTCCGAGATAACATGGACCCGAGACTTGAATAGTCGAGGTCCAATACAGCTGATCGAGAATCTATAACAGGGCCAATACAGACACAGCAAGTTCATAACACTTTAATTAAATTATTTTTAGAATAATAAAAACCGGGTGTGAATATCCCTTATCAGCCCATGGGTCATATACGGCTTTTTTTTCCATATTTGCCCTGCTTTTTTCCGTTTCGAGACTTTAAGATTTGTTTTAAAAACTTTTCACATCATTTAACCTGTTTATTTTATGATTTTAATATTTAAAAAATATAATACCAACATTTTAATGCACAATGATACCACCAAAGTTAAGTAATAGCGTACGAAATTTGAAACCGGTAGTGAACATCCTGTATTAGCCAATGGACCAACATAGTATTAACTATTGATTTATATCGACTGTGGCACGTTTTCAGTATTGCAAATTGTGATTTCTCCATATAAGTGCTGATTTGTTCATAACATTTAATTTAAAGTAACAGTATTTTAAAGGTTGTTGATTGGAAGTAAAAAAATCTTTGTATTGTGATTCCTTAAGACCACAGATTCCTATTATACAAATATATTACAGATAAATTCCTAAAGAATTGATTTTGTCTTTTGTTCTACATGTTCACCAAAGTTTTAAACAAATGTTCCAGAAGTTTTTTTCCTTCTTCAACCTTTAGAATACGAACATTTTACTTAATGCTATGTCAGCTATATGTAGAATCATTTTTGCGACTATATTCAATCTTTTTTCTTTAATGCGATCCTCATTTAAAATTTTTATTTAGATACAGAGTAATAGTATATTCTTTTAAATTCTTATATTTTTTTAACCGATTTGTCCCGCATTTAAACGACATCGATTCAATTTTGGAGGAATTTATCTTGCATTCTTTCAAATCATTTTAATAAATCAACTTTGAATACGCTAATTCTTCTTTTCACAGAAATATTTTTAAAAAAAACAGGTAAATTTTGTTTTCAGAAAATAGTATATTCCTTCATATATAAGGCATATAATTTATAGACACAGATATACTTGATCATTGGTATACAAGTTAGGAGCTCTTACTGGTTCCGTTGAGGTAAAAGGTAATATTAAAATTATATATAGCTATTCTAATTTTTTTGAATTTTATTCAATTCGGAAATGCAGACATTTTTTTGTTGCATTGACAACCAGTTGTGGAAATTTAGGCTACAAAAGATAAATTACTTAAACATTGTAATGGACTTATGAAACCAGGTAAAACCATTTAGCGAACATTCAGTTTCCATAGCTCCCAATTTACATAGAAATTGTACGGTGGTATCACTTATAAAGGCAGCTGGCTGAAAATAAGGGAACAAGCTGACTATAAATAACATAAATCGAAATTTCATATTTTATAGTATGAATTTCAGTTATGTTATACATTTTATGTAATATTGACGTGTACATGTTTTATCAATTCATGCTCTTAATCATATATTTGGTGTCTGACAACATTTGTAATTGTAAACTAACAGAAACCGGTGGTTCAAGATCTTCGATAAAATATGCAAATTCAAAAGCGAAATATAAATAACTTGTAACACTTTTCATTGAAATTATGCGATTTCATATCTGAACACAGTACAGGCGGTGATTTCTCGATATCCCCATGGAATCTCGAAAAAAAAAACCCCAAAAAACCAACATTTGCTCCCGCACATCTATGATGAGTCTATTTACCACCACTGAATCGATGTGACTGCTGATGGAGTTTTAATTCCCCGATGGTTACCACTACCCAGTAGTCAGCACTTCTATTCTGACATGAATTATAGTCATATTCATAAATTAACTGTTAACAAAACTTTTGAATTTTTGAAAAAAACTCAGGCTTTTCTACCCCATGAAGAGATTACCTTAGCTGTATTTAGGAATTTTGGTCTCCAATGCTCTTCAACTTTGCTTTTAACACTTTTGGATTAGAGCGTAATTGATGATTCAAAACGAGACCAGGCATTATCAGCGAGGTCACAATGTGAGAGGAGACGTTATCAAGCCTGTTTTCCTCAATCCTAAAACTGGCATTGGGAGAGGATAAAGACCAGTATTAGAACGATATACAAATGATCGGGTTTTCCTCATATCGAGATCGTTATTTGCAGACTTAACATTGATGTGCTGATATTTGGAGTACGTATTATAAGTGTTTTCAGCTGTGTCTTACCTTTACTTGTGATCCAATGGCAGGATTTTCATTTGTTAAGAAGTAATTAATATATATATATATAATTTTATATAGTTGGTGTAATCGTTTAGACTTTGAAGGAACTGTACAAGTGTAAACAAGCTTTATGTTTTATGTTTTATTGTCAAAATTATCAATTTAAAAAAAGAAAAATCATAGAAATACTGAACTCCGAGGTTAATTCAAAACTGAAAGTCAAACCTAGTCAAACGGCAAAATCAAATGACAAAACACATCAAACGAATGAAAAACAACTGTCATATTCCTGACTTGGTACAGAAATTTTGAAATGTAGAAAATGGTGGGTTGAATCTGGTTTGATAGCACCAAACCTCTCACTTGTATATTACAGTCGCATCACATTCCAATATGCCAAAACGATGCGTGAACAAAACAGATATACCAGTTGACATTGTCAAAATATGCGTTCAGCAGTCATCACCGTGACACAATCGCAAAACATACAAATATTTAACAAAGAAGCACAAAAAGCATCTATCAAATTTAACAACAGGGTGCTCTTTAGGAATTCAGAAACTTTATGGAATTTTTGGTCCTCAATTCTCTTCAACTCGTACTTTAATTGACCATTTGATTTTTTTTATTCGAGCGTCACTGATGAGTCTGTAAATATATAAAATTTAATCCAGGTATCTATGATGTGTTTATTTGATATGTAAAATCTTTTTCAAAATCTGACATTTATCTCAACCTGTAGATAAACTCATAATTAAAACCAGGA
This sequence comes from Mytilus galloprovincialis, assembly GCA_037788925.1. Classification (NCBI taxonomy): domain Eukaryota; kingdom Metazoa; phylum Mollusca; class Bivalvia; order Mytilida; family Mytilidae; genus Mytilus; species Mytilus galloprovincialis. The sequence goes on from CM075341.1 coordinate 37,689,590, forward strand.
CTAAATTTTTTATATACGCAAGACGCGCGTTTCGTCTACAAAAGACGCTCGAGTCCAAAAAAGTTAAAAGGCCAGTTATCCCAACTTCATACCATACCAATACTTAATTGATGATGTTCGCTCTTCTGTTTAAAACAAAATATGTTAAAAAAACTAATACCAATTGATAGTATACATGCAGACATGAAAATAATTGGTCCATGTCCTTATTTATGAGATATAGTCTATTGCAAATTTGGCGGGTATCGATTCTATCTAGATTTTTCAAAAGAGCCCCATTTGAGCTTATTTCATCACTTGTCATCCATCGTCGTCGGTCGTCTGTCGTCGTCGTCTGTCGTCGTCTGTCGTCGTTGTCTGTTGTCGTCGTCTGTCGTCGTCGTCGTCGTCTATCGTCGTAAACTATTTCAAAAATCTACTGCTCTGAAACTACTGGGGCAAATACCTTCACACACTCACTAAATGTCCCTTAGTGTATCTTGTTTATAAATTGTATCCAGTTTTGATCCATCGACAAACATGGCTACCATGGCTTGAGAGAAAATATGGGATAAATGCAGTTTTTGGCTTATATCTCAAAAAATTAAGCTTTTAGAGCAAATCTGCATAAAAATTGTTCAATTGGTCAAGATCTATCAGCCCTGAAATTTTCAGACGAATCCAACAACCCATTGTTAGGTTGCTGCCACTAAATTGGTAGTTTTATGGAAATTTTGCAGTTTTTTGTTATTATCTTGAATAAAGTTATAGATAGATATAAACTGTAAATATCAATTATGTTCATCAAGGTGAATCTACAAAAAAGTTAATAAGATCATAATTGGTAATTGACCCCTTAAGGAATTATTGCCCTTTAAAGATAAATTTGCCAAATTTGTTTATCAAGTTTGCATACATTTAAAGACAATCTTCTCCACTGAAATAAAAAAAACTCAGATAAAATAATAAGAATTTTATAAGATTTTCCAAAATTATTTTCTAAACAATTTACAATCAAACTATGAATAGAAAAGTAAGGGTTAACGGGTAAATGTTTCTTATATATTCAAGAACTAAAAGATTTCATAATAGAATTAAATACACGAGAAGCGAACATATCTAAATAATTAAAAAAAAACAATATGATCACTCAAATTTTTAAGTATTCATACGTTTTTTGATTTAGTGCTCGCGTTTTAATCATGCAAACATTGTATCTATTTGAAAAATATCTCATGACACGGCTTGATTTCTAGTAAAAACCACTGAGTGATCAAACGAATATACCTTGTAAACATGTAACGATCTAAGACCGCGAAAACATGTTCAAACTAGTTATTGAATCTTTGAATCTCTTTAATAAATCTATACAGTTAACCAAATTAAAAATGTTGTTCTCCTTTTTCATTATGGATCATGTGTCACAAACACGAAATTTCAAATTGAATTACCTGATATTAAATCGGTTAAAAAATAATTTAAACGAATATTTTGGCTATATTGATTCTATATAGGAAGTGCACAGACAACAGTGTGCGTTGTTTGGTTAGATAATAAAGTTTTATTTATTGAAAAGATCAGGCACAATGAACATGATTTAGTTTAGAAACGATAGAAAAAAGACATTACAAGGCCCTTGTAAAATTGGCAATATAGTACTGCAATTTAATTTCATGGTTGTATGTAAATTATTTTTTTAAATAAAATTCTCAAATGTCCACAATAATTACTGTCATAAAATTGTATTTTGTTTAATATTGATTCATCAACGCTTAAAAATAGAAATGATTCGGATATTTTATTGAAATATCAGTATTAGACAATTCTAAAGTTATATAAAATTTTGTCAACAAAATTACCTTGACACATTCTCAATGGTGACCATTATTAAAAATTAGAACGTAATAAACATCCAAACTTTTAAGGATTTACGGCATATAAAAAAGTCTATTGTCTATCTTGTTACTGTAATCATAGCAACCAAAGTAACAGGATATACGTAACAGGACAGACAAATTTTTTCATTTTGAATGCTGTCGTAAATAACTACTCCCTTTGATAAGTTAATAATGTTTGTCTGTTGTGATTTTGGTTTCCAACACCGCATTGAACTGTTTACAAGTACAATATAAGAGCAATTGATCAATATGTTGAAAACAGCATAGACATGCAATAAAGTACCCTCTTTTTCACTAAATGTCTTGAAATTTCTTTTCTCTATACTGTTTTAGAAGAAACGTTCTGTGTTAAATGTTAAGGTTACTTTTCGCTTTTGAAATTCACACTGACGTGTTCAATATGCATAACATGCATAAGGAGAACAATTTAACGGCTAATTTAAGAAGGGGTAAATGAGAATTTGTAGGAGCTTTTATTTCATATGTTATTTCTTTTTTAGTGTATACATACTGTTTACAGAATGTTACAATCATCTCAACGTGTATACCAATATCGTATTAATAAAACAAATGAAAAAGCATGACCAAAGCTACATTTTGGCCAAATGTTAACAAAATCCACCGTCCTTAATTAAGTCCACGTATTTACATCAAGAAACATATCAATCAATTTGAAAATGTTCGCGTACAACGCGCGTCTGGCGAATTAAATTATAATCCTGGTTCCTTTGATAACTATAATAGTAACGTAACAACGCCTGTTTTCTACGAGTAGGGATTACAAACGGATCTCCATCGATAAATAAACCCTCCCAAATCATATGACAAATAAATGTTCCATACATACAGTATTAAACTGTTGAAAATGAACCACCGCCGTACTCTAAAGAATTTATACAAAATTTCATTATTTAGAAAGGAATACAAGTCGGTTTACTAGAATACAGCAATCAACAGACTGTTCTTGATCTAACGATCTCAGACCTCGAAAACATGTACACGCTTGGTAACAAATTCTTGAATCTCGTTTCATGAATCCCAACAGGTTTACCCAAATGAAAATGTTGTTATCCTTATTTAATTATGCATTGTGTGTCACATACAATAAAAGTTCAAAGTGCGATATTTCATTTTAAATTATGCATCGCGGGTCAGATACAATCAAAGTTCAATGTGCGTTATCTGATTTTAAATTGCTTAAAAGCTAGTTAAAAAAAAATTGGGTGATTGATTTGATATCGGAAATGCACAGGCATTGGTTTACGTTTAATTTCTTGTTTAGAAGAATACGGTCACACATTATTTTTATTCATTTATAAGGACATGCACAATGAACATAATTTGGTTTAAAAACTGATAGAAATAGGACAATACAAGGACATAGGAAATTAGCCAACTGCAATTAGATCTTATGTTTGTATGTTATATGAAGTTGAAATCAAATTTTCAATTTGCACCATTTCTACGGTCACAGTGTATTTGGCTTGATATTTAACAAAGTTTAAATGATATCAGGTTTTAACAAGTTCAAAGATAACTGAATTTGTCAACAAAGTTACCTTGACCTATTATTATTTGTGAGCCCTTTTAAAAACACGCACGGTGGTCTATTAACATGATGAATCCAACGTTTTTTCCCAAACTTTCATGAAGGTCAACGACATATTTAAAACTAACAAATATGCAACACAGAAACACAGAAACACAAAAATGCATATTACTCGTACATTTTTTTAAGTACAAGGAACAGTAAATGGGCTATTTCTGAGATTTTGCTAAATCCTTGCATGCAACGTTGGTTCGTTCACCTTCAACTGAAAATCCAAAAAAATAAGAATTTATATCTTTTCTTTTCTGAAATACGTCAGACTTTTCCATTTTGTCATTTGATAAGCGAACGCGTTGGTATATAATAAATTTAGATGGCGCCATGGAACATTCCCATTGAAAAATAATTCAATCATTAGGAACAAGAGATCGCCTTTTTGTTGTAATTATTTTGTAGAGTTTCCAGTGTAAAAAAGAAATATATATAGGGCGTGCATTGCTGCTCATAATTGATTGATTCAAAGTAAGGGTACGTGTTGTTTGATATATTAATTAAATGGAATTTAAACTGGTCTTAGCTGAGTTTGGCCTCAATCTATGATTCAAAACAGAACAGGAACAAGTGTGCAATTAAAAGGGCGGAATTAATAGCAAAAAAATACCAATAACCCTCACCTGACTTCGTTACCGAAACATACATTCACATCTTTTTATAGTAAATCTAGCATATTGACCTTTCTTTCAGAGAAGTAGACGTTGTAGAAGTTGCAGCCAACATATTTAAAATCATCACAACACGTTGTTAAGTGCCAGTCTTTGTACGAATCAGGCAATTTAAGTAAAATTCAAAACATGATCATAAAAACAAATTGAGCTAATCATGCTATTTAATACAAACCATCATCCTGAGTTAAAATGTCAAATTGGGTGGGTTTTTTTTGTAATATTTTCACCACTGCCTGATTCTTAGACAGACTGGCACTTAAGTGTCAAAGCCTATGTGTCCGATCGATTAGAGCAGAGAAGCTGTATACATATGATGTTTTGTGTTACGATCGTGTTCAAAATTGTAAATATCCTATAACTTCTGCCAAAATTGGAATCAAAAATATAAGTATGAAATGTTTTGTTTTGTCATTGTTTTACAATGGCCAAAAATTGTCAGAGTGATTTAAAAGAATCCTGTAATCTTATCAAATCAAACATATGGTTTAAATGTGTTATAAAAAATAATCCTATCAAATATGAAAGTTTAAGTCAAACGGTCTCAGAATATTGTTGGGTTAATAGTAGACGGACGGACACTCAAAACCTATACCAATACTAAACGCAGCGATTATTTAGAAATATAAATGGATAGGGATTAAACATGGAGAAACACTGTTATATTAATGTGTCATACCAAACATTGGAGTAGTAAACAATTAATTGTACAGTTAATTCAATCAAAAATTTCAAACAAATACACATTGAGACAACATCTCGCCAACTTCACGTCTATTTCTTACATTTTGTAAGTACATTGTGTGATCAACCATTCGTCACCATCTCAATCAAAAGATCAGTAAATGGTACAAAAATACCCTACAATGAATAAAAAGGCACCATATTTGCATGCAGTTATATTGCACAATGCTATTGGCGCCTTTTTTGAAAAATTTAGTCCACCCAATTAAACTGTCGAATTCCCATATAAGCAGAAATATTTTACGCAAAACTTTGAACGAATATCAAGAGATCGCACTCGTAATTTATTTAGAAAATGATAATGTCAATAAAAAATAAACGATGTTCAATACCAAGGAGAGAATTGTTCCACAGACACCAATTAACATTTGATCTAGCAATCACTAGCCCTGTTCTTTTACGTATCTTGAACTGGGACATTGTTGCTTAGAACCGATTTTTCGTCATCCTTGTGCAATAGTTTCTTACCTGTAAAGTATAATTGAGATTTTTTTTAAATTTCAGATCATGGATCGTGCTTTAAAACTCATAAACGTACTGTGTTTATTACTTGCTTTTAACATTAAGTCCAAGTTGACATTTGCCAACACTACGTTAACGGTTGTCAACTCAAACGTATCCACTGAATCAACAACCAACCAGGAAACAGCAATTGAGCTTACAACAATTTCGTCTATCGTTACTCCAGACACTGGCATCTCACCTGAAACAACATTCATGAAATCAAAACATAATCCGTCGAATTCAATAATGTTTGAATGTTCTTTAGAACTAGTTGATATTCGTGTCGTACAACAAATCCAAACATTGGTGGCTGAGAATAAGGAGCTTATTTTCATACATTTTCATTTATTAAACCAAACGCCTATTTTGCACGGTCCAAATGATACAATTTATGATATTCTGACTATTGTTCGAACAGCAGGTGGATTTGGGAATGAACTGTTAGAAATGCATCCGCAATTTGAGGAACTTTAGATAGGAACGTTGATGTTTGGAGTAGAGCACATACATATCGCACTACGAATAATGTCGAGAGGGTGTTCAAGACAAAAGAAACTGCAAAGTTCACTACTTAGAATCGTAACTACTGAACTTAAAATGCTTCAAATGACAAACGATAATGAATTTACTCGTCTATGTCAAATGCATGCAGAAAATGTCAAAGGAGTTGCATCTTTCTACTACAATTGCTGTACTGTAGATGGAAACGGTAATTTTGCGTGCAACAAATAGATAGACATGTGATAGTAAAAGAAATAAAACTTAAAATGCTAGAAACAAACACAGTTTCAACTGACTACGTTCCTGCAGGGGTATTTCATTATTTGTATAGAACGTTTATAAAATGCCACGTGCGAGACCACAAATATGTGAAAACTTGCTGTAATACAGACATTTGCATAATTGACTATTGTAAGGGTCTTGTTTGGCATAAATGCCTGCTGCCGCTGATGCAGCCTTTGTTTTTAGTGTTACTGCTTATACCATGGATAGTCAGAATAATATTCTTTTATATTTACGAATCTGAAGATAGAACAAATAGAGAGAGCTTTGCAAGAAAAATAAATTTGAAATATCCAAATATTTTACAGTGGAGTCTAACATATTCACTAAAACCAAATCATCCATTTTTTATATGCGTTTATGGCTTAATTGTCTTTGTTCCTTTTAGTAAAATATTTTTAAAAAAGGCAATGCAAACATCGGGTATCAATAACAATAAACGACAAGTTAATTTAGATACGAAAAAATTAGTTCAGTTTCTTATCTTACCATGTAGACAATTAGGTTTGATAGGATGTTTTATTAGTCCTTTCTATATCGTAATGATTTTGCCTATAGTTATCATAAGGTTTATACTACCTTATATCCCAATATTTAAGGTATCATGGACATTGTTATGTAGCATAGTGCAAACCTTTAGGAAGATGTATAGAGAGAAACTAGAAACAAGGACATGTATGAAAGAAGTTGTGTTTTTTTTTCGGTCAGTCTTTTTAGTGATAGTTTTCATGGCTGTTGTATCGTCAATGCTTATTTGCTTAGAGGTGGCAATTTTCTTTCTACAGATAGGTATGTATTTCTCGATAGGTATAATATTAAATGCATCTATTGTTTTAACATATGTTACTTTTGCGGGTATGCTTTTGTTTTATGTTTATGACACACTACGTAATGTGAAGAAAAATTATGAAGCATTTAGTCAAGCTATTATTGATTTTTTCATAAATGAAATGCAGAAACAGGTTATTGAAACCTTTACCGAAACCGAAACACTAAGAAACACTGCATTTCAATTTAAAACTTCAAAGGAAGGTTCAAATAAATCACATATAGAAATTCAATATGATGATACATGCAACAAACTGTTACTTAAATCAAAAATTCCCTGTTTGTTTTTTGATGAAAATAGCAAGCCATATTTAAACGAGAGGGCATTTTTCAAAATGTGTTATATGAAGGTGTTACGGGCTCCCGGATCCTTGTGGGATAATTATAAAAAGGCGGCTTTAAATTTTCTGATGATTCTTCTTTTTCTGATTTTAGTAGTAATCGTTGTATTTACTTTTGGTAAAACACAAGGAATTCCGGGAACTTACCAAGCCATTGCGACTTTAGGTGGTGGACTTATACCTCTTGTATTGAGAAGATATTTTTTCAAATCCGATGACGTGTTTGATTTCAAGAGCGATCATTTTTTACTTTTCGAAGAGCTCAATCACATGTTTGAAGATTATAGCGAAACCTGGGAAATTTTAGAGATTCCGGGAAGTATTTACGATGATAAATGTGGCGACGGTGGAACGAAATATGACACACTTTTTATACCTCCATTACAGCCAAAAGCTACAAAAGAACAAGAGAACAATGAAAAACAGTCAACTGCATGAACTACAAAAAATACCATCGGTTAAGTGTGTCCTGTGATGCACGAGTTTAAAGACAGACAAAATATGTGTTTCACCAATATCGTAAACCTGCCATTAAACTTGATGTACGGTGGTTTCAATTTCAGTAATTCTTGTATTGGTCATATTGTTGTCACATATAAGAGGAAACTATTTCAATATATTTGATTCTGGATAAATTGAGATGTTACTTGTGTGTAAATATTAGTACTTTCAGTTGTTACTTATATTTCTTAACCGGCATACTCGTTGTTTAATCCCCCTATTCTTATTTAATAGTACTTTGTAGAGGTTTTGTTTTTGTTATGTATCTATGATGAGTTTATTTACTTAGTGATTAATTCATGTGTATTTTAAATATCAAGCACTACCTTACATGTATATCTATATTAAAGTAATTGTTTTATGTGTCGTGTTTTTCTGAAAAAATGTTTTAAAAGTTAAACACTGTGATCATATACGGCATTAATCGCTTCTAAAAGAGCTGAATTAACCATGACATAATTTTAATACAGATAAAACATATTGTATATGTTAAAAGAAATTTAGAGATTTAATAATGTTTTATTATTTTTATGCCCCACCTACGATAGTAGAGGGGCATTATGCTTTCTGGTCTGTGTGTCCGTTCGTTCGTTCGTCCGTCCGTCCTTCTGTCCCGCTTCAGGTTAAAGTTTTTGGTCAAGGTAGTTTTTGATGAAGTTGAAGTCCAATCAACTTAAAACTTAGTACACGTGTTCCCTATGATATGATATTTGTAATTTGAATGCCAAATTAGACTTTTTGACCCCAATTTCTGACAGAGTTCATAGAAAATGATAATTCAAATTTCAGGTCAAAGTTTTTGGTCAAGATAATTGTTGATGAAGTTGATGTCAAATCAACTTGAAACTTAGTATAACCCAATTTCAGGGTCCACTTAATATAACAAAATGATAGTGCGAGTGGGGCATCCGTGTACTATGGACACATTCCTGTTTTTGTATCAAAGGTATCTCTATTTCACTTAAAATAACTGACAAATATGTACTTATGACTAAAACATACTAGTACAATATTTTCAATGTATTTGCAGGCACATAGTAAGTGTCGATAAATAAAAGTCCCAAATGTTTTTCAAATAAAGTACTACATTTTAGTGTGTGCTTTGATGCCGCATAGTCAGCTATAAGGCACCGGAAAGACAGTGTAAAACAATTCAAACGAGACTGTGAAAACTAACGGCCTAATTTATGTACAGAAAATGAACAAAAAACTAGAGGCTCTAAAGAGCCTGTGTCGCTCACCTTGGTCTATGTGCATATTTAACAAAGGACACAAATGGATTCATGACAAAATTGTATTTTGGTGATGGTGATGTGTTTGAAGTTCTTACTTTACTGAACGATTTTGCTTCTTACAATTATATCTATAATGAACTTTGCCCATTAGTAACAGAGAACTATATTTGGTAAAAATTTACATATATTTACCAAATTAATGAAAATTGTTAAAAATTGACTATAAAGGGCAATAACTCCTTAAGGGGTCAATTGACCATTTAGGTCATGTTGACTTATTTGTAGATCTTACTTTGCTGAACATTATTGCTGTTTACAGTTTATCGCTATCTATAATAGTATTCAAGATAACCAAAAACGACAAAATTTCTTTAAAAATTACCAATTGGAGGGCAGCAACCCAACAACCAGTTGTCCAATTCATCTGAAAAATTCAGGGCAGATAGATATTGACTTGATTAACAATTTAACTTCTTGTCAGATTTGCTCTAGATGCTTTGAGTTCATAGTTATAAGCCAAAAACTGCATTTTACCCCTATGTTCTATTTTTAGCCGTGGCGGCCATCTTGGTTGAATGGCCAGGTCATCGGACACATTTTTCAAACTAGATACCCCAAAGATGATTGTGGCCTAGTAGTTTCAGTGGAGATTTTGTAAAAGATTACTTAGATTTATGAAAAATGGTTAAAGATTGACTATAAAGGGCAATAACTCCTAAAGGGGTCAACTGACCATTTTGGTCATGCTGACTTATTTGTAGATCTTACTTTGCTGAACATTATTGCTGTTTACAATTTATCTCTATCTATAATAATATTCAAGATAATAACCAAAAACAGCAAAATTTCCTCAAAATTACCAATTCAGGGGCAGCAACCCAACAACCGATTGACCGATTCATCTGAAAATTTCAGGGCAGATAGATCTTGACCTGATAAACATTTTTATCCCATGTCAGATTTCCTCAAAATGCTTTTGTTTTTGAGTTATAAGCCAAAAACTGCATTTTACCCCTATGTTCTATTTTTAGCGGTGGCGGCCATCTTGGTTGGTTGACCAGGTCACGCCACACATTTTTTGAACTAGATACCCCAAAGATGATTGTGGCCAAGTTTGGATTAATTTGGCCCAGTAGTTTCAGAGGAGAAGATTTTTGTAAAAGATTAATTTAATTTATGAAAAATGGTTAAAATTGACTATAAAGGGCAATAACTCCTAAACGGGTCAACTGACCATTTTGGTCATGTTGACTTATTTGTAGATCTTACTTTGCTGAACATTATTGCTGTTTACAGTTTATCTCTATCTATAATAATATTCAAGATATAAACCAAAAACAGCAAAATTTCCTCAAAATTACCAATTCAGGGGCAGCAACCCAACAACCGATTGACCGATTCATCTGAAAATTTCAGGGCAGATAGATCTTGACCTGATAAACATTTTTATCCCATGTCAGATTTCCTCAAAATGCTTTGGTTTTTGAGTTATAAGCCAAAAACTGCATTTTACCCCTATGTTCTATTTTTAGAGGTGGCGGCCATCTTGGTTGGTTGACCAGGTCACGCCACACATTTTTTAAACTAGATACCCCAAAGATGATTGTGGCCAAGTTTGGATTAATTTGGCCCAGTAGTTTCAGAGGAGAAGATTTTTGTAAAAGATTACTTTAATTTACGAAAAATGGTTAAAAATTGACTATAAAGGGCAATAACTCCTAAACGGGTCAACTGACCATTTTGGTCATGCTGACTTATTTGTAGATCTTACTTTGCTGAACATTATTGCTGTTTACAGTTTATCTCTATCTATAATAATATTCAAGATAATAACCAAAAACAGCAAAATTTCCTCAAAATTACCAATTCAGGGGCAGCAGCCCAACAACCGATTGACCGATTCATCTGAAAATTTCAGGGCAGATAGATCTTGACCTAATAAACATTTTTTTCTGTCAGATTTCCTCAAAATGCTTTGGTTTTTTAGTTATAAGCCAAAAACTGCATTTTACCCCTTTGTTCTATTTTTAGCCGTGGCGGCCATCTTGGTTGGTTGACCAGGTCACGCCACACATTTTTTAAACTAGATACCCCAAAGATGATTATGGCCAAGTTTGGATTAATTTGGCCCAGTAGTTTCAGAGGAGAAGATTTTTGTAAAAGATTACTTTAATTAACGAAAAATGGTTAAAAATTGACTATAAAGGGCAATAACTCCTAAACGGGTCAACTGACCATTTTGGTCATGTTGACTTATTTGTAGATCTTACTTTGCTGAACATTATTGCTGTTTACAGTTTATCTCTATCTATAATAATATTCAAGATAATAACCAAAAACAGCAAAATTTCCTCAAAATTACCAATTCAGGGGCAGCAACCCAACAACCGATTGACCGATTCATCTGAAAATTTCAGGGCAGATAGATCTTGACCTGATAAACATTTTTACCCCATGTCAGATTTGCTCTAAATGCTTTGGTTTTTGAGTTATAAGCCAAAAACTGCATTTTACCCCTATGTTCTATTTTTAGTCGTGGCGGCCATCTTGGTTGGTTGACCGGGTCACGCCACACATTTTTTAAACTAGATACCCCAATGATGATTGTGGCCAAGTTTGGTTTGATTTGGCCCAGTAGTTTCAGAGGAGAAGATTTTTGTAAAAGTTAACGACGACGGACGACGACGACGGACGACGGACGACGACGACGGACGCCGGACGCAAAGTGATGGGAATAGCTCACTTGGCCCTTCGGGCCAGGTGAGCTAAAAACCAAATATGTAACATATAAACATACGTCAACCACTAAATTACAGGCTAAGACTATCTTATGAGTTGAAAGACAAAAACCAAACCTTTATCAGTATTTGTTATAAAAAGCAGTATACACAATTATTTTTCGATTACTCTTGTACTTCTATAGGTCATACAAGAACATTTTAAACTACAAACGAAACTTATACGCAAGTACGCAAGTAATGACAGTAACGTAGGTTTTAAACTATAAGAAATACTCAAAATTGTGCTCATCTCTCTTCGCCCATTTCGTCATTTTAGTCAAATTGCTATAATAGTATTTTATTTATAAAATAACATTCGTGTATGCATGAGGCACGAACCAAAAGATTTTTGTGTGGAGAGGAGTTCATTGATCAATTGTAGTTGGCTTCTAATAGAACTTAGAATTGAAAGCTGCCAATCAGAGGATTGAATGTACCGACATATCGACGCACCAATCAAAACTACCATCCGTAAATCTAGTATACATCATCAAACTTAAGGCACAAGGAGTAGGATTTTTTAAAAGCATATTTTAGCCAAGATACATAAGTGCACGTGTAAAATTTCTGGCAGATTTGTGTAATATTTTAATAAATATTTTGATCTTTCATTTGTGGTCGAAATCAAAATTAAAAACCGGATTGACTTGGGGCCGGAACGACCGGATACCGTATAAAGCTGTCTCATTGGCAATACTTATAGATTATCGTTGATTATCTCAACGAAATCGATTTTATCGCTTGAGCTGGTACAGCAAAAGTGAGAAAAGCAATCGAGTTGAGATGACCAATGATAATCTGTTTATCGCTATTTTACCTATGACGACGTTGTCAATTTCAATGTCAATTTCGTTAGCAACCGGACACGTGGCCTCCTTAGTTTATAGCGATAATTTTTCCATCTCAAGCGAGAAACATTATATGAAAATTATCACAAAAAAGGAGCAAAGGAAAAAGGCACAAAATAGCGATAATATCACATATCTTTTTTCATATGTTAGATAACCAGACAACAAGAAATGTGACAAACAATTGGTTTCATTGTGAATAACATAAAATATATTTTATTCAACCATTAAAATTTAGAACAAACCAACAAAAGCACTGCAAAAACATTACCACTCACACATCTTATTGTTATTTATAATACAGTCATTAAGATGGGATATTTTAGTGCACATATTTCCGAAGTATTTACAACATAATTTTAAAAAAAAGTCAACCATTTATTGACATTCTTTATCTTTTTACATATTTCATATTGATTGTTCACATTTTCCAATACTCTCAGTCTGTATTAATTAAAATTGTTTTAGAAACAAATATACCACTTTTTTTAAATATATAAAATATAACCCCTGCATCACATTTGGCATTTCAGTTGCTCCGATTATGAAATTTTCAAGAAACAATTCAATTGGACATCTGTTAATTGTAACTTGTTTCGACCTAAATATGTCTAACTACTTTAAGGTATCTAAAAAGTGCTTTATGCTTAACATACAGGACATATTAATGTAAGCGTTTGTTATGCATTTACTTTTCTACATTGGCTAGAGGTATAGGGGGAGGGTTGAGATCTCTTAAACATATTTAACCCGCCGCAATTTAGCGCCTGTCCCAAGTCAGGAGCCTCTGGCCTTTGTTTTTAGTTTTGTATGATTTTAAATTTTAGTTTCTTGTGTATAATTCGGAGTTAAGTATGACGTCCATTATCACTGTACTAGTATACATATTTTTTAGGGGCCAGCTGAAGGACACATACGGGTGCGGGAATTCTAGCTACTTTGAAGACCCCTTGGTGACCTTCGGCTGTTGTCTGCTCTATGGTCGGGTTGTTGTGGCTTTCACATATTCACCATTTCCTTTCTCAATTTTAGCATAATGACAGTACGAGTAAAGACGCCATCAAGGTGGTGACATCTTTGGAATATAGCAAAATTTCACCAAAAGTAATATTAGGCTAACATTATAACTATGGTTTAATCAATATTTATAGCATGAAACCTCGCCCGAAATAGCAAGGTGAAATTCTTTCTCTTCTTGTTATTAACATGATAAAACAAAAAATAAATCGTGACGAACTTTAGCTCGAATTTATGCATATATAAATATGACACAATATAAACCTAAATCCACGGGGGTGGGTGGGGGGTGTAACTTCCATATTTTTTTGGTAGGGGTGTGCCATTTTTGCCTCAAAAAACGTACCCATTCTAATATAACATTTACAGAAATTCAGTAGCTATAGTTATACAATTATTTAAGAAATAGACCTATACTTATATACAATATTTAAAATATGTACCATGCTTAAATATAAGTGAACTTTCATATGAATTGATTTAATTAAACATATGATAGTATATAATTGACCATTATAATATGAGATTCTCAATAGCATATTTATATATATGTAGATCATACCCCAAATCAATATACAATTATCAAACGTAAATGGATTTTAATATAGGATGTCATTAAAAAGGAGGGTCATTTTTATATAAAATATCGCAAAATTATGACCCATATTTTCGGCACATCCCCGTATACCCAATAATAGGAAGTTACCCCCCCCCCCCTAAGTTTATTCATAAAACCGCGTACAAACATGCATTAGATCATCCATGGTTATGGTACTGGTGCTGGGCGGATCGAACAACATCCCAATAAAGTATTTTTATGACGTGTTTCACGGTATTGCTCTATTAACACCGCAACAGCATAATTAACCTGAATATCAATAAGTTCATGCCTTTTGACAACATCAATTGCAACACTTTCCATGCGGACTTGAGCATTAAATCCAACACTTAAGTTTCTAGTTTGGGAATAAATTTGGTATGTTCTTGAGTTTTGAAAAGCCCGAACTGAAACATTACCAAGATTCAAATCATGTCCAGTAGCTATCTGGCCTTTTCTTCCTCCACCAGTCGGAATGTTCAGAAAAGCTGTAATGTCTGGTGTAAACAGTGCTATTCCTGGTTGAAGTGGTAATGTTGGATATGTAACAAAATGACGCGACCCTTCCTGAACGTGGTAATTCTTTTCTATTAAATACAATAAACAGCATCTGATGCACTCCAAGTTAACATTAGGTAGGTCAAGATCGTATCTGTTTTGAAAATCGGTGTCTTTTTCGCTACATCCACTATGTATGTTAATCAAATCAATACGATATTCTGTACTTGTAGCAGCACAACTACAAGATTCTTGTAGGTTCTGCATTTGAAATAAGTAGTACAATGGACCTAAAATATAAAAATTTAGATTATAAAATGTTAATCAAAATTTATTGTTGAGACCAAGGATAAATTAATAGACCGATATACCTAATGGCTGATTTGGTCTTGTTTTAAAGAATGTAGTTTCCTTTGAATAAAACATGTGAGTGCTAAACCTAAACCGGTGCAGGTTTTAAAACATAGTGATCAAAGGTCAGAAGAAGGGACTATCATATTTCACTTTTCTTTACATGTTGGACAAATTTCCAATAACCCCTCATGATAGCTAATAAAAAATCAGTGGTGTCATGGTATGGTTAAGTCCAAATAATTATGACGTCTGGCAAGGCTAGTTTAATTATTTTTCTGGGACGCCTTCCTACGAACTCATACGACGTCCCAGAAAAAAAAATAGCCTAGCCAGACGTAATAATTATTTGGACTAGGTATGGTTATACTGTTGAAAATAAGCTTGTTATATATATATATCATACTAGAACACACCCGTGATATTGCGGGTCCGTGACTGAATTAACGTATATAACTATGCGCAAGCCTTATTTTAGTATTACATGTAGTATTATCATCTGATAAAGTCATGCCGATTATAAGATACACAGTTTTCTCTGCTTTCAAATCTTTCTGTTTTAACCCGTCGAATCAATTATTGGTAATATTGATTATTTGGAAAAAAAAAGGTCCTGTCATGGAGTATTTTTTATTCAACAGCATTGTCCTAGTATTAGTTATAAATAAATTTGAATTCTTTGATTCGTTGTTTTACGTCATGCCCACTAACAAATCGAAAACTGTACCTATACGCCCTATTTTTAGTCCAGATTTTTAGTATTCGTATTGTTATCTTAGAAAGTCTTACTGATTAAAATACTACAATAGGTTACAATTTGACAATTTAATAGTGTCAACCCCGTGATTGGGACTCGTGTATATAGCATATTAATAATGAATTCACCTTTTGATGGTGTGCCTGTCAGATGCGGAACGTACAGATAAGGTAATAGGTAGCACTCCACAGTTAGAAAATAAAATTAAAAATGAGCCCCAAAATGTTTTATCATCTCCTATTCCTGGATTTCTAATACATTAACCTAACTGTTTGTGTTGTACATGTGCATATGTATGTAATCAGCATCTTCCATAGATTCAATTTTCCAAAGTTAAAAGGGTGAACATTAATTCCTTTTATGTGTATCAATGGCAACATTCAGCATTTATTTACCATAAAATATTGCAAAAAGGGGGGGTGAACATGTCATATATCCCCCCAAAATTTGGATCAAACTAGAATTTCAATGCCTTTGAGTGATACCTTTTTAGAAACTGTTTTCTTAAATCTTCCTAATGATCAAATAAAAATTGGGTGTCTTTCGCCTCATTTTTTCGTAAAATCCAATCACAAAGTTCGTGCGATAAAAAGTTGGAAAAAAACATTACAATAATTGCCGGACCAATGTATGGTATGGACATGCAAATACGGACTGTCATACAGAAAACAGCCTATATTACATACATTACATAACATTGATGTTCATATAAACCTCTCATATTTAAAAAAATCCACAGCGGCCAAAATGCGAAACTACACAACTAACTGTGGAGTGCTACCATAGGTAACAGGTGAATATACTATTGGTATCGGTATCGGACTCGACCCGGAACTTCTTAATTATTGGGGGTTGCACTAATGACAGGATGATTGCCCGGATAGTGACAGGACGGTTGACCGGACGACATATAAATAGTCATAACTTTTTTGTTATCCGATAGATTTGTTTAATATTTGTAAACCTGAAAGATATTAAACTAAATTTTATGAAAATAAAAAAAAGAGAAAAAATAATTATTTTTGAGCAAAAAAAGTTGACCGGACGGTATTCACACTCGCCAATATACGCTATATATATATATTCAACTGGTCGACGACAAATGTTAATATCTCTTTTGTTTTACAATATTTGTCCATGAAACTCAGGAATCTGTGAGATTTATAAATATATTATACGAAAATATATACTTGATTGCAAAAAACGGGTTTTTCTCAAAAAAATTTTGACCGGACGGTATTCACCCTCGCCGATATACACAGGCAATTTTTTCCAACGTGTGTTTCACGTTTGTGCTCATCACGTGAGAATAACGTTTTTCACACGTGTGTATCACACCGGATAAACGTTTATATCACGTGTATTTTACAAACATGATATTCTCACGTGAAAATCACGTTTAAATCTGATCACGTGATATTCACGTTCAAATATAACATTATTATCACATGTAAAATTTTTAACGTGATTTGAACGTGTAAATATTGTGTTAATTTCACATGTAAATTTTTTAACGTGATTTTAACTTGTAAAAATTGTGTTAATTTCACATGTAGATTTTTCAACCTTATTTTAACATGTAAAAAGTGTGTTATTTTCATATCCTTTTTTCACATGATTATGATATAAATTTATATCAATTTCACATGTATTACTTATGTAAATGCAAGTTGTTTTTTCATTGGCCATGAAAAAAACTTGTTTGATGTTCAGGTATCAATGAATATATACATGATATAAGGTAATGCGTGTGCATCATAAATCATATAAATTTTACCTTCAAATTACTGTCACAAGAAAAGCAGTATTCAGGATGATAACAGGTACATTAAACATGCATATGAGGTAGCTGATAATCAGTTATAACCTACAAGACAATTTATTGATGTTTACATCACTTTTACCCTACTTTTAAGATAAAGAACCAGAGAATCATCTTCAAATAGAGATGACCAAGAAAAAAATGATATGTCAATAAGTACAACAAAGACAATATTTCATATTTTCCAATGGCTGCTTCACATAAATGTCCTGTTGTATTATCACGTTTATATCACGTGGTATATATTAAACGTGAATATCACGTTGTATTATCACGTTGATATCATGTGGCATAATACACAACGTGAATATCACGTGTGAACAATGTTTTGTCACGTTTGTGCTCACAACGTGAATATTACGTTTCTGCTCGTTTCACGTTCTACTCACGTGGTGTGGACAACGTGAATATCACGTGATTCTCATGTTAAAATCACGTTGGAAAAAATTGCCTGTGTACGCTATATATGTATTGAAATGGTCGACGACAACTTGAAGTGTTAATATCTCTTTTGTTTTACAATTTTTATCCATGAAACTCAGGAACCTGTGAGATTGAATAATATATTACACGAAAGTATAAACTTTAAAGAAAAAAAGAAAAAAAATCTGCCAAAAAATTTGACCGGACCGTATTCACTTTCGACGATGTACGCGTTGATAATATTGAACTGAGCGACAAAAAAATGTAAATATTTTTTTTTATAAACAATATTTTTTCATAAAACTGAGATATTTGCGAGATAAATAAATATTAGCTGCGGAACCGTAACTCTTATGGTCCTTTTTCATTTTTTTTTTGATTTTGCGGACCATTTAGAGCTACGGATTTTTCCTATTTCAAAACGTTCGGAATTGCGACCCAGGTTCAGGTCGCACTTAGTTCCTTTCGTTTAGCTATTTATCCGTCTTCTGTAACCTATAAATGTGTTTATTTCGTTTTGTTAGATATAATTCTATAACATTACGTACCTAATTATGTTTGAATATTCATTTTCTAGACACAATCATCTACATATTTCCTTTTGTGTATATCCCCGCCTATTTTGTCCGGCCATTTTGAATCGGTGGTAGTCTCGTATTTAATCACGTGACTTATTAAACATTCAAGAATAGATAACTCTGACCGAAAAGCACGTGTTGGTTTGTTTACGTTTTACCGATGTGGGACTGATCGTTCATATGTGCATTTATTTTTTTATATTAACTGATTATTTCATAAATTTGCAAGGTAATGGATGTGCAGAAAATTTTTAATGATAAATTAAAAGAGAAATACAAGTTTACATTTTCTCTGAGAGACAGACAAATTAAACTGATAAGTCATGTTTTACAAGGAAAAAATTCGATTGGAATTTTTCCAACAGGATATGGAAAAAGTATAATTTTCAGTTGCTCCCTCTAATCCGTGAGGAAATTTCTCAGAAAAGGAGTACAGCACTGGTGTTTTCACCGTTAAAGAGTTTGATGTTCGACCAGTGTGCACAAACTCAAGAACATGGAATAGCCAGTTGTTGTATCACAAAAAGAGAAGAAATGACAGATGATACAATTGAAGGTAAATATACATTTTTTTGCCAGTAACAGGATGAGTTAGGATATATATTTAATATGAATAGTTTTTTTTATCAGCTTTCTATTTCATGACAATTAAGAATATTGGAAAATAAATATAGATATGTTTTTGTTCATTTTTAGCTGATTATATGCGGTATGGGCTTTGCTCATTGTTGAAGGCCGTACGGTGACCTATAATTGTTAATATTTGTGTCATTTTTGTCTTTTGTGAATCGTTGTCTCATTGGCAATCATACCACATCTTTTTTTTATACATGTATGTATTGAGAAAAAAGAACAACATTTCAATGACAAAAAGACTTTATATGCAAGTGTATTAATACAGTAAAACATCATGTAATCTATAACAATTTTTTTACATGCAAGACTGCATCTTTTTAACATCTTAAATTTAAAACAGTCAAATTTATATTAACAATTAATATCTGCATTTTACTAGTTTATAAATCTAACATTTCTAATGGCAAATTTTTATAAATAAAAATAACTTCATTCAAGCAATCTGACAAGTTTTTTATTAACATTGTCCAACATTATGTTGTTGTTTTTTAAATTTACAGGCATAAAAAAAGGCTTCTATTCCTTGATTTATTTGTCGCCAGAAATTCTAATGAATTTTAGATACTGGCACCAAATTATTATTGAGTCCCCAGTATACCAGGAGCAGCTTTGTGGCATTGTTATAGATGAAGTTCATTTGCTAGAAACTTGGTATATATGATGCTGTTCCGGACCATATGAGTATTTGGACCATACGCGTATGGTCATGACCATATGGGTATATACTCATATATGGTCCGACCATACGCGTATGGTCGGGGTAATTAACACTCTGTTATAGTTAACTTTTAATACTTCTAAACTCTTCATATGGTATGACCGTTCATTCAAAATACGCTATCATATAGGTATTTTTATCATTATATTATAATAAAAAGATAAGCTAAATAAAAATAAAAAGTTTAACATAGTTAATTTTACTTAATTGTCAAATTTAAAGTAAACACATTTTATACCGATGGTCATTACCGATTTGTTATTTCGAGTAAATGGCAATATGTCGACTAAAAAATTAAATTCCAAAAATTTCTTAATGAACTGTTACATAAGAAGTCACTGGAAAGTAGTATACTATTAGTTTATTTAAGTTGTGTTGTGAAGATGTAAAGCAAAATTATATCCGGGTGAAATTTGATCCGGAGGTAAAAATGTCACAGTAGTTGTTGTTATTTTTTTATCCGGAGGAAAATATTTCCCTGGGATATTTTTTCCTTTGCCGTGAAATTCTATCTGGGTAGTTAACTTATTGAATAGTTATTAGAAAAAACTTATCCTTCAAAATACTATGAAATAATAATAGTGTATTTGAAATAAAGCGAAATTGTTAAAAAAAAAATGTATTATAATGAGAAATAATTTCACAAATTATCCTTGAAAAAATTTCCTTAAATATTCAAGTCAATATCATCCTTTTAAAAAAGAAAATTATCATGAAACATAGGGAAGAAAACCAGAAGTAATTTCAAAGATCGTAATTGTGAAAATAATATCATGATTAAATAAGGTTTAAGAAATACCCATGATGTAAAAGTGAGTTGTTTTCAGATCTTAGTACAAATATACATTTAAAAGTAAGGTAGAAATATAGTTGCATTACTACTGTTAACAGTAATAGAATAATTTGATTATGATGATATTTTTAACTATATAAATAATTTTGTCTGGGGACAGAGATGTAGTTGTTGATTATATGGAAATCAGATAAATCATAGCATAATAATATATTGGAATAAAAGCATGTTTAACAGCTGGATAGTTTTTACCTGTGAAATGTTATCTGTCTTATAAAATCAAGTTGTAAGTCATCTTTTTACATAAATGAATATATAAAAAATAAGATTGAAGGAAAAATTTCACTGTAAAATAGATTCAGAAATATATTATATTAATATCTTTAAAATATAAATTGCTCATAATTACCTCCCTTTGATAAATTATGCAAATTTGGTCTACCTTTGTGAAGTATTTTATAATTATAGTCAGGTATATATTGATTGTGAGTAACTTGCATAGTAGTTAATGGGACTCTCATTTCACACGGTTCCCGTGAAATATAGTACGGCAAAGATAGACCGGTACATACTATCTGCATAACACAGATAGATTTTCACTCCTCTGGAAAAAATCAACCTGTGAAATACCATGCCTGGAAAAAAATTACCGGGACAAATTATCCTCAGGATAGAATATCACAGAGGAAGAAATAAACCGTTACATATTGCAGTCATTTTACGATATTTGAGATCTAGAGCTTCTTAAAAACACCGTAGACATCAGAATTGCCAAAGACCTCGGCATCACTGTACGCAGCTGCAAAAAGGCTTGTTTTTCACTCGCAAACAAAATGTGTAAATGAAAAAGATCGTGCAAAAAAGTTATGATACCGTGTGGAAGTGAGTGTCATCCAAACCTATATGCACGAATGTAACTAGCGATGAAAACTAACTATGGCATCAATATTAAATTTTTACGTAGTTTTTTGGATTATAAAATTAAAAAAATTGTCATGTTTTAAACCATCACTGTTTTTTAGATAAAGTTTTTGTATTATTGAAACGTTTATAATGTAATTTGAAAAACTATATATACCTATATGGTCCAAATACTCATATGGTCCGGCCCGTTAATAACCAAAACGAGTATTATACTCATATGGTCCGACCATACGCGTACGGTCGGACCATACGCGTATGGTCGGACCATATGAGTATACGCATATGGTCATGACCATACGCGTATGGTCCAAATACTCATATGGTCCGGAACAATGCTATTATAAGGACCAATCAATTAAAAGTCAAATTAAAAATCAAATTAAAGTTTGACTATGATATTAAATTTAGCACTAATGACCCCTGGAAAATATCAATAAGGTTACAATTCCTTTATCATTCCTACTTCTCAGAAGTGAAAATGTTTCTTTATCTTCTTTTCATTATTTATAACAGCCGTAATGAAGTTAAAAGAGTTAAAAAAAAAAGTTGACCATTAAGAGATAACCAAATTAAATATTAATTCGTTTTCATTTTCAAACATAAGACATCGAACTAGCTTTGGCCTACATGTGTCTATTATAGGGGAGACAAATTTAGACCAACGTTCCAGAGACTCGGTGAAATGAGAAGCCACTTTACAGAGGTTCCATTCCTTTTACTCACAGCTACCTGTACTGATGTGATTCTCAAATCCATCACTAAAAAACTGCATATTGATGCCCCTACAATTGAGTCTATCTCTCCTGACAGGTATATGAAAATTTAAACTAAATTTCATAGAATATTAAGGTGCACAGTCACTACAATCCCAAATTTCAGAATTTGATAAACAATTAGGTTGTAACTTTTTTTCAGTTTATCATTACTTGATAATTAAGAAGTTAAATCTCAACACTTATACAGTCTTGCTACTTTGAAGATCTATTCGTGACTGCTGTTGTCTGTTCTATGGTCGGGTTGTTATCTCTTTGACACATTCCCCATTTCTGTTCTTATCTTTATCATCAACATATTAAATTAATTTTTCAATAATTGCACATGCATTTTCTAACCTTATGATAAATGTCTTCGATTCCCCTTATATTCTAAGGTTAATAGCATTATATTTTATCACAGAAAAAATATATTCTTGAAATATAAAAGTGAGTCTGGAATGGATCCTCTTGTTGAACTACAGTGGTTTATTGATGAAATAAGAGAAAAGGGACAAAATGCTGATAAAATGTTATTGTATGTTAGGTAAATATCATTTGTAGTACATATATACAAATACAATTGGTAAATTAAAGATACATGTAACTGATATCCAATTCTATAAGCATTTCTAGTAAAAACATGATTTTTTGCATAACATAATTCACATACAATTAATCGAATAACACAACAAAGTATAGGTAATTTTAAAATTAAGTGCATGGAAAAAAAATAATGTTGCATGTACATAGATTTTTGAAAAACTATATTTCCTACTGTAGTACATATGTATGGTTGCTCTGAAATCTGTATTAACCAGGATTTAGATGGCTTTCAAGTAATGACACATGTCATGCATCCACATAATTTCACTTCTTATATTTGCAGATCTAAAATTTTGTACTCAATACTAATCAACTATTTGCTCTCAAATTTATTAGTTAAATCTGCATGCTTTTTGCTTTTGGTGGTGGAAAACTTATCTTTATTTTCAGGAGTGTTACTACCCTTGGTAAATTGTACAGAGACATTTTAGGTGAACTGAGGGAAAATGCCTACAAAGACAAACAAAAATGTTTTAACAATAGACTTGTAAGTGTTTACCATGCTGGATTGGTAAACAGTGACAAAAAACAGCTGATATCAGTATTTTCAAAACCTGATTCAGTTGTTAGATTGGTTATCTGTACTGTGGCATTTGGCTTAGGCGTCAACATACCTGATATAAGGGCTGTTGTACACTGGCAGGCGCGTAGCTCCCTATACGCCAACACGCAGTTGCGTGCACATCGATTTGGCATGCAAAATAAAATTGCAAAATAAACATTTATAAATTAAATGTTTAAAGGAAACACATATGTTGTCACTTTTTTAATTGATGAAGTGACATTAAATAACAGCATTTGGTTTCAAAATAGAAGTTCTATTGGAGATCATGACAAAATCGGACAGTATTACTTGTATCTCATTACAAGATTTGAATTTGTTATACTCAGTCTAAGACATGTAATTTCGGAGCACATTTTACAGAGTACGGTTTATCTGTTTGGAATGAGATGTACCAATCGGCATTAGATTTATCAGAACCCTTCGATATCGTTGAAAATATGACACGGCGATGTGTTCGACAGACTACCAGAGCCAATCATCCTGCAAACACGCCAAAACAGTATTGGAAAGTCTCGTTATAATTTGCGTTTATAGACCATATGATAATGGAACTGGAGAGTGTAGTCACGTCTGGTATTAACAGAAAATCGCTTCTTTTTGTCATGTCTGCTTCTTCGTGTTGTAGGAAATATAACAAACTAACAAATCTCAACATTGTTTGAGACATACGAAACTGACCTGGTATGTAGTTTTGACGAATTTAATTGGGAGGTCGCTCGATGGCGAATACGTACATTGCATGGTTTATAACATCTCGCAAGTGCTACCGTGGAGATCTATTAGTTTACTAGTCTGTTGAAATCAAATGTAAGATCAACAATGCACAACTACTGGTTATCATCGCTAGCATTACTGCATATTCATCGGCGTTTCAGTGTAAATATTGACAAAGTAATAGAGAAGTTCGTTTCTGCATAGACCCGAAAAGTAGATTTTGGACAATTTTGAGTAAATTCTGTATCAGAAAAATTTGTAGTTTATGTTTTCAATTAACCATGATTTACTCTATTCAGAAGCTTTATTAATAGTTTTACATTCATAAATTGTTAATAAGTCCTATCTACATGTAGCTCCTCTTTCAACTGTCCTATAACCGAAAACTGAAGAAAAAAAATATTTTTCTGCGTAAAAGGGTCCCAAAATTTTTTCGCCTCGCTCCGCTCGGCGGTATTTGCTTGCACATTGTTTCTTCCTAGCTACGCCCCTGACTGGGGAGCAAGTGATTCTTTGCTACAATACTGGCAAGAAGTGGGAAGGGCAGGGAGAGATGGGAAATTTTCTGTAGCCTATTAATATGTCACAAGAACTTCTCTTATACATGTAAATGAGGACATGAAGAAGGTGTGTGATTCTATAAATAAAGGACAAAAGGACTGCTTTAGACAGTCAATACTTTCTTCTATGATTGGTGCTACTGTATGTACAAAAAACAATAACTGTGACAAGAAATGTGAACAATGTCAGTGTTCTATGTGTAAATGTTGCAGTATCTGTGAGTCAAAGTGTGCATGCTCATTCTTAAAGGAATGAATAATGAAATGTTGTGCTATATTTGAATACTGTCTACTGAACAAAAATGTTGTATACAAAAATTTATACGGGTAAAAATCAAATAATTAAAAGCAGATTTTTCTTCCTTCTTTTCTAATAGAGCAAATTGCTATTAAACTTACTACAGTAGTATGGATATTAAAAAAAGACAACACTAGTAAGTCAAATTTAAATAAAATGTGTAACATTTCAGTGAAGAATATAATTCCTTTTATGTTTAAATTTAATTTAAGAAAACAATGTGTCATCACGTACTATTTTTTGATTGATTAAATAAAGAAAGAAATTTATAAGCGGAGATAATTAATTTTTTTCTTCTTTAAACAGCAATACAGATTTTATTCTATCTTTATGGAACATTAAACAGAGGAGTTTATTGTCCTTTAACCTTTTCAAAATTAATTTATAAAACAGTTCTTCTAATATTTTAATTAAATTTCTGTCATTTCATTTCTTATAGATTTACCAGAAAAATATTTTTCTATATCCTAATACTAACTGAAATTGTAATACAAATTAATTGAGAAAGGGGCACTAGCTGTGTCAAATTCATGTTCACATATATAAATCAAATTCTCATTTTATGATAATAGTTCTTGAAAAACTGGTCATTGTCGTGATATATGGACTGCCCACAGGACAGTGGTATCGACTAAGATAGTGATAATGACTGAGCTGGAGGTGAGGTCATTATCGTTGTCACAGTCAATACCACTGTCCTACAGGCAGTCCATGTATCATGATAATGACCAGTTTTTCAAGAAGTATTATGTTTATTTCCT
Organism: Mytilus galloprovincialis; assembly: GCA_037788925.1. Classification (NCBI taxonomy): domain Eukaryota; kingdom Metazoa; phylum Mollusca; class Bivalvia; order Mytilida; family Mytilidae; genus Mytilus; species Mytilus galloprovincialis. The sequence goes on from CM075341.1 coordinate 37,715,673, forward strand.
TGAGAAACCATGTTTTGGAAAATTCTCATGAAATTAATTACTGAAGAATAATGAATCTCATGTGACCCCTTTTATTCCAATAAGAGAATCTTATTCTCAACTGATATGAAATAATGCTCTTTACTGTCAGGCATCACACAGTCATTTCCAGCTACCATTAGCGTCAAATGGGTTAAAATTTTACCATGATTTGTCAAAATATCCTTATTCGTCAGAGGTCTCAAATATTTATCTTTATCGTCATTTTTTTGAAAAATGTAACGTGTTTCGTAAAACTTGTAGATTTTGTAATTTTTTTTGTCGTGCATCAAAAATTACCGTTAACATCAGTTGGCAAGAATTTTTAGTTCTTTTTGTCATGAAAGTACCCCCATTGCCATCCTCATTTATAACAATGTAAAACATTCATCAAAACTATTAAAAGTTTGAAATAGCTTATTTTTACAATACTGCTAAAAGCCACTATTGGCATTTCATTAATGATTGAGCAAAAAAAAATTAAAATATTAGATTTTTATATATCTTGTAGCTAGTGCCCCTTTAACAAATTCATTTAACTTTCACACACAAATGTTTCCTTGTCTAATTCAATAGAATATTTAATAAACCGTTTATGCAATGCATTCATATTTTTTTCATTAATAATATGTTTGAAATTTTCATATCCTGTGTGCCTGCGGTGTTTAATTTTTTGGAACAGGTCTTCCTTCAAGTATGTGTTTACAAATTTGGCAATACCCTTTGAATTGTTGTAACTATTGGATTTTGATTTATGTACATATTTGTCCATTATGGCTGTCTGGAACACTTCTTCTACTCCTTTACCAAGGCTTCCTGCAATTTTGCTACACCTGGAAATCTGGGAGTCTGAATATTGGCCGTGAGAGTTTTTCAGGTTGGCTGTAATAAAAAATAATTAATTCAGATTTTTTTCAAAAGTCTTTCATATTTAGCAATGTTTAGGTAAAGGATTTTAAGGAAATGATGTTCTTGTCATATAAAATGAACAAATTTTCAAATACTATAAATATCTAACTACACTCTTCTCTTAAACTGAAATTTTCCTAGATTCAATTAATTACTTAATACATAATTCATTTAATTGCAGTTAATTGCAGTTGTCCAAACATTGATACATAGGCGGGTTCAACAAGATCCACATTATTATTTTTTTAACCTAGTTCAATGATTTTAATGCATTTCTGAAACAGCAGGTATGATCAAACTTCAGGCAATTTTTTATGGAATAGTCCTTTTGTGTAATTAATAGTGTCCGCTTCTTCTGGCACTTACTTTTAAATTCATAATTCAGAAACTCATTTACTAAGTCAAGGGCAAGATTGTTTCCAGGTTGGCCCGTCAAGTTAGCTGTACTGTTCCAGATCAGATCTTCTATCAACCTGCTTGGAAGCCAACCATTTACAGCTGCAAAATAATGTACTAATTTTAAAATACATGACATTTAAATGAATCTGCATTTAAAAGAACCAATTAATAAGATTGTAACTTATAAATATTAATATTTTTACAAGTGTAGATTATTTTTGCTTGATTTTAAATGTTTTTAAATTAGAAACTTAAGAGGAGATAACTCTGAAATTGTGCATTTTCTAAAGTAATCTACAAGGAATTATCATATTTTGTATTTAAGCCTGAAAAGGCATACTTTCTTTCCGTTTGAAATTATCTTAGCATTTTCTTGTATTTTATCATAAAGTTCCATTATTGAGTTTAGTTCCTAATCACACAATGATGTTTTTTTTTCTGTGTCATCATGTAGCTTGAGCGGTGTCCTATCAGTTTATTATAGTTTTGAACATATATATCTATATATACTATCATTTTTAATTAAGACTGTCATTTTCCTACAACTTCATTACTTGTCTATTTGATTTGTCTTTTTGTTTCAGCTTTACAATACAAGATGATATCATGAATTTTGTTTTTATTTATAAAATTCTGTATCATTTTATTAGATTGTGTATCACTATAATAAACTGTTACTTAAATATCTAACCTGAGGGTAGTCTGTGTCCTAAAATCAGGTACGTATTGTGGTTGTTGTTAAAAAATTGAATCATGTCAATCCTCCAATGGGACAGGATTGCAAGTCCATCATTTTCTCTTTCTGCATCTCGCTCAGTCATCATTTTAAGGCCATTCCATGCCACAGCACAACTATATTGGTACTTGTGGTCATCTTCATCTTCAGTGTCAAGTACTTCTGAAAAAACATCATTAAATTCAAATTATTTTATTCAAGAAAACTCACAAAGAGCATAAAATGAACAATATAAATGCATATGTACATAAATATTGAGAAAGAGTTATAGCTGACAAAGAGATCTAATACACACATAAAAAGGAAATATTATATAATATGGTATGACAAACATCATTAGGATTTTCAGGAGGTCATATGACATATTTATGCTGTTGATTGTTTTATAATATTTGTATTGTTGGTTTCTATTTCAATGACCAATTAACTTTACATTTTTTATTATCAAGGTTTAATTTTTGCAAAATGTTTTCAATGTAAAAACACAAAGTCTAATTCTAAAAAAGGAAAATCTGATGATGAAGGGAAATAGAAAAAAATCAATTCAATTGGAACAAAATTTAAATATAAGAGACAGGTACAAATATTTACCTGATTGTTCATCATCTGAAGATTGAATGGTAGATTCAAATTGTTCTTCATAGGCAAATGTGTCATCAGCACATTCATCAGTGTAGGATGTTGTTTGATTGAGGTCATCACTCGTGGTTTGTACAAATGGCCAAATTTTCTTTACAATTTCTCTGCTCATTGATAAAACATAATCATCTACATTTTGTGTAATAAGCTCTTCAGGACATTGATCTGTAGATGATATGTTCATCAATTTGCAAGTTAATAGGCATACATAGCCTTCAGTGACAAAATTCCAAAAATCTACACAACTGTTCACACAATCGGAAACTTTTAATTTGACATTACGATGCCCAAACTTGTTCTTAATTTGGAATAAGGTTCCCTTTTCTGCGGCACTCTTTCCATTGTAAAACTCATTCATGGAATCCTATATTAAAAAAACAACATATACATATATATATAAAAATGGTATGAAAAGTCCAAGAAACAAACATAGATATTTCAAAGTTTATGATACTAGGATGAAATTTAAAATTTAACTTTGGTGAAATCATTTACTACTGTAGTTGTTTAAATGGCATTAATTTGGTATTTCGTTTAAATATTAAAATCTGTGCACCTGTAAATCTCTTTTTTCAAATATTTGCTAGAAATTGTATTTATTGATAGATTAAACATGAAAAATTAATACAAACAGGTCAAGTCATGGATAACATTTATCATTCTTATACCTGTAAGACTATACATCTTTTGTGAAACCCTTGAGGTCTTGGTACCAGTCCTGCTAGGCGATCCTGTAGTTGTTCACTCCCTGTAAACATATATAAGAATACTACATATACAAACAAAATAACTAAGGCATATGACATCTTGCAATATTTCTATCAACATGTATACCTTTTATTAATCAACATTCACTTTTGACATTCATTCATAATAGGTTATTGCAATCTTAAATATAAGAGACATATTAAATTATATCCTTTTTAGTCAAATGAAAAAATGTCAAAAGTATAAAACATGTGTACATTTTATATTGTAAGGAAGTCTACAGCATAAATACAAAAATTATGAAGGAATATTTCCTCTGTTATGAATTCCATATAAAAGTACAGAAAAATTATACGTCTGTGTATTATGCTTTATAATTACCTGCCATTGCTAATTTTCCATCAACCATTCTTTCAATGCTAAGTTGGTCCCCATGGCATATAATTTTGTATGGAATACCATTGGGTGTTACAGGTACATAGTTTTGGTGTAGGTATTTCATGATTTCTATAACTCCTTTGCATGTTGAAGGATTTTCTTTTAAGACTCCAAGATTGACCTGTAAATTTAAATTATGTATCAAAAAGAACTGGAAGAAATGGAAAAAAGGAACAGGTAATGTGATAATGTTTCATTCAAAAGTAAAAAGTTGTAAATGTTTTAAATTCTCTCTACTATGATAAAAGTGGTGTGCTGTTGTTTTTTATTTGGTCGGGTTGTTGTCTCTTTGACACATTCCCCATTTCCATTCTCAATTTTATTATACATGTATATATAATTTATGCAATGCGAAATTGATAAAACATCAAAGTCAACAGATTCTAATACAAATTATTCAGGTTGGTTACTTTTAGAAAAATACTTAATTGTAGGATATTAACTGTAAATGATTATTGATATTTTGGTAGGTATATAGTCAATGAATGCTTAATGAGACTTAAACCTAAAAATACTTTAACTATGCACTTACAATTTCTGATTTTAACATAGACTCTGCACTGTACTTGTGAGGTATGTGCATCTCAACATCAGCTTCATTCAATGCAGGGAAGTTTTTCTTCAATATTCTCTGAGTGATTATTTCCATTCTCTCGCGTAGTATTGCCCAGTCATCAGTTTCTGGCAAATATTTAAAAAAATAATAACATATATATGTTTGATATTTTTTCCCCAATCTTTATTTTTCAACTAAGCTAATTTCAAAATACATGATTTTTTTCATAACAATTAAGAACATAATTTTAGCATGTCAAAGAACATTAAGAGAAAAAAATAGTGACTTATACATGTATTCTTAACACATCTCCTTATATTTATCCAGATGATATATTTGTACATGAATGTTCTTTAGAATTTTGCACTTATATAGTTGCAAATAATTTATGCTATTGATTTTTTAAAGTTATCACTTCAAATATACACACCTGAAGAGAAATATTGGTTGCTGGAATAGTGTCAGTATCGTATTCCAAATATCGAAAGGGTATTCTATTCCTTGTTGCGAAACATAGTGCCCACAACATCATCTTATTTGGATTATCTTCAGACTGATGGCGACTGCTGCATAGTTTTTGCACATTGTCCCAGCAAAGGGAGTATCCAGGATCTGTAAATAAAACATTATTAATGAATTTCATATTTTTTATTTCATATTCTAAATTGACATATTTAAGGTAAAATATTTCACACGATGTTATTGCCAAAAAAAAAAAGATCAATTTTTAAAGATATATGTTTATTATAAAATTATTGTATTATGCAACAAACATACAATTTGCAGATGAAAAAACATGAAGAATTCTAGTTTTGAATCCATTTGAATAATAGTTCTCATATTTAGATGATGTATTATCTTGATGAAATGACTACTAATTCATTTAGCTTTTCTATAATAATACTTTTCACCATAAAAATGAAGAAAAAACTTAATATTAAACTGTTTTTATTTTTATCTATAGTCCTACCAAGTTCATATTGATCATCATCATTAACATCATGTACATTATCGTCTAATATAGAGGACTCCAGGAGAGGAACAATATCTTCCAAACCATCATCAGCATCATCATCATGATCATCATCACCATCCGTGTCATAATCATCATCATCATCATCATCTGCATTATCATCATCCTCAGCATCATCATCATCATCATCATCCTTCTCCTCAGACTCATCAGCATCATATCTTTCTTCCATTGAGAAATAGAGTTATCAGTATTGAGAGATTCATCAACATTATCATTTCTGTCTAGGTTGTAATTGCCTTATTCATGCTGTAAAGATTTAAACCAAAAAATAGAAAAGGCCAGTATAATAACAGAACATTAATGAAGTCATTTTATGATTTATAAACTGTTTCAAGCTCTAAGTTGATAGCTTGATTAAGTTTATATGACCTGCAAAAATAATGGAAAATTTAAACATTAATATATATGGGTTTCTAAACTTCAGATGTGTTTTTTTTAATTCAGTGTTAAGAATTATTTAGTATTTAAGAGGCTGTCCAAGTAAATATCAGGCATTGGGTGGCACATCATAACTTTTTTCCCACTGAATTTTTGGTTTTGATGCAATGTTTATATCATACAAAGGTTATATATGTCATAGATATTTCTGAATCAACTGTGGATGGCTCAGAAAATGATTTTGAAGTTTACTAACAATGCAACAAAATTTTGTTCAAAATGAAGAGTTATCTCCCCTTTTCAATGAATTTTCAGTGCTTTCTATGTATTTTTTCCCTCTTTATTTGTTGCAGTTTATAGAAAAACAACATTTAACTTTAAGAAAGAATGAATTTATGATATGAAATTGATGAACAATTTTTAAAAACAAAATATGTCATGTGCCATCCACTGCCTGGTTTTTCCATAGACACCCTCTTAAGTAATTTATAATAGTATAATTTGTTAGCGTCTGTGTATATATACTATCCATTTATTCTTGTGTGTGTTGTTGGTAGTTTGCTGTCTCTATGAAGACTATATTTGGTATGGGCTTTGCTCATTGTGCTGTTTGGTAACCTATTGTTGTAAACTTCTACTTCATTTTGGTCTCTGGTGTAGATTAATGTCTCATTGGTAATCATTGGTAATCATAATATGTCCCATATCTTTCAATTCTCATTGCCCAGAATAAACAATATAGCAAGTCATCAAAACATTTAGTATATATACCTGTATGTTTGTTTTCCATTCTTTAATTTTTATGTCATAGTCCTCACATAGTCTGTCAATCAATTGTCTTGTGCTGGTAACACTCCTGCAAAGTCCTAGTTTGTTCAACCACTGAAAAAGCTACAATAAAAAATTGTATTCATAATTTTATCTATTAAACATTATAAAGTGGTATAGGGAGTTACGGAATTACCATTTGATTTTTTTAGGGGGGGGGGGGGGGGGGGGGGGGGTACGATTAGAAATTTTGTCATGCCTTTTGTAGTTGTAATCTCTTTTAATTTGGTATATCCTGACTTCTTTTTACATAAATTGTCGTTCTGTCTCATCAATAAAGGTAAGTCAAAACTCCTATCCTGCCTATTTTGTTTTATTTCATCCTAGCTTCTCCCCCTAAAAGTCTATTGGGTAGATTTGTGAAAATTCTGTATGGTTTGGTAATTAAGATTTCCTGTCTTTACCCCAAAAAACTAAACAAGTATGATTCCCATTTTGGTTAGATAATAGGACAAGTTGTATCATTTGCAAAAACAAATAATTGTTTGAACTAAGTTACTATTAGGGTACTATTTTTATCTAATTACCTTTTGATTGCAACCTGATCTGTACATCTCAACAGATAAAATCTCCTGCAGAAATCTGATTTGACTTGGCATTCTTTGAAGTAGGATGGAAGACAAAGCAAATCCATATGCTGGAACAAGTTTTCCAGCCTTATCATTGTCATTGCTGAAAATTGACCAAAAATAAATGTACTTCACAATAACACTTTATGATACTAATTGTGTTACATGTAGGTGATGCCGGAGTGAATCCAGCCATTTTGAAAATGGGGTGGGGGGTGCAAACATATGTCCCATTTTTAAGAGAAATATTTTTTTTTTTTTTTATTTTACTTCTTTTTTAAATTCAGCAACACAGAACATTCCGACTTAAACTGTGTCTTTTGAAAAGGATTAAAAATAAAATAAAAAGCTTAATACTTAATATGGATAATATCATGGGTGTCATGCTATATCATCATACTTGATTGTATGGATTGCTTTATTGGTGTAATATCTGCATGGATTGTGTTATTGGTGCAATGCTATATTCTCATACTTAATTGTATGGATTGTGTTGGTATGCTATATTCTCATACTTAATTGTATGGATTGTGTTGGTGTGATGCTATATTCTCATACTAAATTGTATGGATTGTGTTGGTGTGATGCTATATTCTCATACTTAATTGTATGGATTGTGTTGGTGTGATGCCATATTCTCATACTAAATTGTATGGATTGTGTTGGTGTGATGCTATATTCTCATACTTAATTGTATGGATTGTCTTATTTTAATTTCAGTTTCTTGTGTACAATTTGGAAATTAGTATGGCGTTCATTATCACTGAACTAGTTACCACTACTTTAAGTGCTGCATGTGCTTTGTAATTTATTGCATGTCTATTATGTGTTGTATTGCTATAAATGTCTTGTATGGTTAAAAACTCATTAGAGCTTATGTTGTCTCTATATCTTGCAGACTTGAAATAAAGCTTATTTATTATTACCACATTATAGTTTATCAAGGATTTGTACAAATATGTGAGTCTAGATGGCAGTTCTTTAAAGTGTATCTGTAAAAAATATTTAATTTTCTCTACTCATTATAAATTTTCCTTATAATTCTCTATTCTGTTTCAGCACCCTATATTTACTGTGCTTCTTTTTTTTTTTATCTTTTTTTCTATATTATTTTTTTTTTTATATCATTCCCTTTTCTGTAAACCCCCTTCCAGATCATTTTGTACATACATGTACAAATACTTGAGTCATTCTAATGAAACTAAGATATAAGCTTACAATGATATTTTATTATTATTTCTTGGAGTTGTGAATGCTCCCTTGACAGCAGATGTAAAAATTGGCAATCTAGCTTCAATTTCTTTTATTGCAGGCATCCAACTAAACTCCTCTAAAGAACATAATGACAGTTTCTTTGAGAGAAAGCTGTCTTTCTTCTTGGCATGCTTTATTTCATTTGATATTGTTTGCCTTATTACTTTAGCAAGAGCTTCTCTGGCTGCCTTGCTTTTCTTTAGCAAAATGTTGAAGCAGGTCAAATATTTTGAGTCTTTTAGATTTGCTACTGCTCTGTCGATGAACCCTTTCGATGTCACTTTTTTTACAGGCGATTGCAAAATACTGACTCTCTTTCTTACAGGAGAAGCAAATAAAGGTGGAGAAAATGGTGAAATGCTTTCAACTGTTTTCGAAGGTGTTGAAAAAGACTGTTTTCTCTTGCCCAAGTAGGAGCGATCACACTTTGACCTTTCAAACTCATCAAATGTTTTTTTTGTACTATCTTTGAGGCCATAAATTTTGACACACAAAGAAGCACATGAGTCACATATATATAGGTTTTTTGTAGGTGTAACTGGTGAACCTAAGCTTGTTTCAAGGATTTTTCGAACAGAAACTGCTGGGAACTTTGTATTACTGTCCACAGATTTTCTTTTATATCCTTTGTTTTTTTTCTCAAAATGTTTGCCACAATTTATACAATTTTCCTCCATTTTTACACAGACAATACTTTTTCTAAGTGACCATATTTGTTAAATTCTTCTCATAATAATCGATGTGTTGATGTTTCGTTGGTTTTTATGCCACATCTCCTTTTATTTACAATATAGGCTTTACTTTATATGAACAATTTTCAAGCGGTAAAAAAAAAGATGAAACGTAATTGAAGGAAGATTATTATATAAAGGTGTCATACCACCAATTAAAAGTCCCTATCTGTTCAACTAAATTTTGCAATTTCCACAGCTTTCTAAATATTTTACCTTAAGTTTAACTTCATAGAAACCAGATGTATCCTGAATGGTACATGCATCATCAGCTTTCTACATGCCAATTTTCAACAGATGTTCAAAATCATATAACTAGAGGGTCCAAGGACCCTGTGTCGCTCACCTGATATTTTTATTTACAATTGTTGCATGATAAATGCAACTGTTGTACTGTCGTTTAGTTTCAGAGATATAATACTAAAAAGTGCATTTGAAACCTATGTTTTATTTCAGCCATGTGGGCAGGCAGGGTCATCATACACAGTGGTCCCTGGATATCCTAGTGGTGATTTAAACCAAGTTTGTTTAAATTCAACAGTTGTTTCAGGGGAGAATTTTTGTAAAATTTATCTAACAAGAAATGCAAAGTAATGAGAAAGTTGTGAAGTAGTTTTGTTGTTGTGCAACCCCCCCCCCCCCCCCACTTTGCCAAAAAAAACCAAAAAGGTAATAAAAAATTATCATATAAGGGCAATCTATCCTATTAATGATTTCTGCAAAATTCAGTTGATTGTGCAAGGGTTGTATAGCCAGCTGAGGTCGTTAAAAACTCTCTTTCTTTTGTTGTTGCAGATAGATCTTGACCTGATAAGCAATTTTACCACATGTCAGATTTGCTCTAAATGCTTTGGTTTTTGAGTGATAAGCCAAAAACTGCATTTTACCCCTATGTTCTATTTTTAGCCATGGCGGCCATCTTGATTGGTTGGCCGGGTCACCGGACACAATTTTTAAACTAGATACCCCAATGATGATTGTGGCCAAGTTTGGTTTAATTTGGTACAGTAGTTTCAGAGGAGAAGATTTTTGTAAAAGATAACTAAGATTTACGAAAAATGGTTAAAAATTGACTATAAAGGGCAATAACTCCTAAAGAGGTCATCAGACCATTTTGGTCTTGTTGACTTATTTGTAGATCTTACTTAGCTGAACATTTTTGCTGTTTACAGTTTATCTCTATCTATAATAATATTCAAGATAATAACCAAAAACAGCAAAATTTCCTTAAAATTAACAATTCAGGGGCAGCAACCTATCAACGAGTTGTCCGATTCATCTCAAAATTTCAGGGCAGATAGATCTTGACCTGATAAACAATTTTACTTCATGTCAGATTTGCTCTCAATGCTTTGGTTTTTGAGTGATAAGCCAAAAACTGCATTTTACCCCTATGTTCTATTTTTAGCCATGGCGGCCATCTTGGTTAGTTGGCCGGATCACCGGACACAATTTTTAAACTAGATACCCCAATGATGATTGTGGCCAAGTTTGGTTTAATTTGGTCCAGTAGTTTCAGAGGAGAAGATTTTTGTAAAAGATAATTAAGATTTACGAAAAATGGTTAAAAATTGACTATAAAGGGCAATAACTTCTAAAGGGGTCAACAGACCATTTTGGTCATGTTGACTTATTTGTAGATCTTACTTTGTTGAACATTTTTGCTGTTCACAGTTTATCTCTATCTATAATAATATTCAAGATAATAACCAAAAACAGCAAAATTTTCTTAAAATTACCAATTCAGGGGCAGCAACCTATCAACGGGTTGTCCGATTCATCTGAAATTTTCAGGGCAGATAGATCTTGACCTGATAAACAATTTTACCCCCATGTCAGATTTGCTCTAAATTCTTTGGTTTTTGAGTTATAAGCCAAAAACTGCATTTTACCCCTATGTTCTATTTTTAGCCATGGCGGCCATCTTGGTTGGTTGGGCGGGTCACCGGACACAATTTTTAAACTAGATACCCCAATGATGATTATGGCCAAGTTTGGTTTAATTTGGTCCAGTAGTTTCAGAGGAGAAGATTTTTGTAAAAGTTAACGACGGACGACGACGACGGACGACGGACGACGGACGACGGACGCCGGACGCCGGACGCCAAGTGATGAGAAAAGCTCACTTGGCCCTTCGGGCCAGGTGAGCTAAAAAAGAAAAGGTCTTCCGAATACAGGTACCACTACTGTACAAATAACCCCTGGTTTTCAGGAAATCTTAAATTAGTATACTATGGAGTGCATTAATCCTCAATTTTGAATGCAACTTGAGCTCATGAACAAGTAAATTTTAGCTCAAAATGGTCTTAATATAGTTCTCTTTCACTAAAAGTTTTATTTCTGCCAATTTGTTGGATAGTTTAGGTAAACTATGACATCAAAAGCACTATTTTTTGTCCGAGTAGGCCTACTTTCACATACGTTCTAAATTGGAGGGAGTAATTGGTGGTGTTTTCACGGAATAAGATAAGATAAGATAAAGATATTTAGTTCCTTCATAATATAAGTTTCGAAAGGAAAATATATTCTGAAATACTATTTCCACAGGAATAAATATTACAGAATATGTTCCTAACGGAATAAATGGTATAGAATATTTGTTCCAACTGTGTTTATGGGTCATTTTCAAAAAATGTGGATATTTCAGTTGTGAAATAACAATACAAAAAAATATTCAATTTTCAACTTTAATATATGAAATTGAATAGTTTAACAACAATACAACCTGAAATTAAAATATGCAATCTTAAATGCTACTACAAAAATATTTTAAAAAATAACACAGAAACAAGTATGGGACATATGTCAACTACATAACGGATTTAGTTTCGGTCCCTAATTTTTTTTTAATAATATTTACATTTTGCTTGATATATATTTCCATAAAAATCATCACACTTTTTTCAAAACAGTTAACATGGTTAAAATAACACTTTTTAGAAACATATTTTAAAGTGAATTTAATTCAGCATTGTCAACTACATAACGCTTTTTGTCAACTACATAACGATTCACTGCGTTATGTAGTTGACCGTTATGTAGTTGACCTATTTGTGGTTTTTGGATGTTTTTCTTGACCCTAATACTACCAGATAAATGGTTTTTATTGAATTAGAGTCAGTATTATAGACTTTGAATGATTTATGTAAAAAAAAATATTTATGCCAAAACTTATCAATGTTTTTGCCGTTACCAAGTTGACATAGAATAAAATTACGGAGTAATTTGTACTCACCAAAACTAATCTATAATGAAATGAATCAATGATGTCATCCTGTAACTTTAAGCACGTCATCAGAGGATGAAGAGTAAGTAGAGAACACTTCCTTAGTTACAAGGGATATAATCAGTTGTTTATTGGCAACATTATTTCATTTGTGTTATGTAGTTGACATTTTTTTAAGTACGAAATGAAAAGTAAAAAAAAAATGCTAATAAAATCTAATAATTCCCTGTATTTGTGTATATGTAAAGCAAAATTATATCCGGGTGAAATTTGATCCGGAGGTAAAAATGTCACAGTAGTTGTTGTTATTTTTTTATCCGGAGGAAAATATTTCCCTGGGATATTTTTTCCTTTGCCGTGAAATTCTATCTGGGTAGTTAACTTATTGAATAGTTATTAGAAAAAACTTATCCTTCAAAATACTATGAAATAATAATAGTGTATTTGAAATAAAGCGAAATTGTTAAAAAAAAAATGTATTATAATGAGAAATAATTTCACAAATTATCCTTGAAAAAATTTCCTTAAATATTCAAGTCAATATCATCCTTTTAAAAAAGAAAATTATCATGAAACATAGGGAAGAAAACCAGAAGTAATTTCAAAGATCGTAATTGTGAAAATAATATCATGATTAAATAAGGTTTAAGAAATACCCATGATGTAAAAGTGAGTTGTTTTCAGATCTTAGTACAAATATACATTTAAAAGTAAGGTAGAAATATAGTTGCATTACTACTGTTAACAGTAATAGAATAATTTGATTATGATGATATTTTTAACTATATAAATAATTTTGTCTGGGGACAGAGATGTAGTTGTTGATTATATGGAAATCAGATAAATCATAGCATAATAATATATTGGAATAAAAGCATGTTTAACAGCTGGATAGTTTTTACCTGTGAAATGTTATCTGTCTTATAAAATCAAGTTGTAAGTCATCTTTTTACATAAATGAATATATAAAAAATAAGATTGAAGGAAAAATTTCACTGTAAAATAGATTCAGAAATATATTATATTAATATCTTTAAAATATAAATTGCTCATAATTACCTCCCTTTGATAAATTATGCAAATTTGGTCTACCTTTGTGAAGTATTTTATAATTATAGTCAGGTATATATTGATTGTGAGTAACTTGCATAGTAGTTAATGGGACTCTCATTTCACACGGTTCCCGTGAAATATAGTACGGCAAAGATAGACCGGTACATACTATCTGCATAACACAGATAGATTTTCACTCCTCTGGAAAAAATCAACCTGTGAAATACCATGCCTGGAAAAAAATTACCGGGACAAATTATCCTCAGGATAGAATATCACAGAGGAAGAAATAAACCGTTACATATACATACCTGCAGTGATACCTATATATTTATAATAACAAAAGACAAATAATAATTTCCGCTGGGTATTAAAACCAGCATTTAAAAAAGACTAGTTTTTCAATTTCGTACAAGCAATTTTGGGGTTTTTGGACCCTTTGAAACCCACTGGAAGCAATTTCTGTAGCTAAATTTCATATTGAATTTGCTGGAACTTGTTACACACACCAAAAACTAAATGGTGTATCTAAAAATTGGATAAAAATATTTACACTTTTTTTAGAAATATTGATTGTACAAGAATTAAAATCCACATTTTTTGAAAAAGGCCCTTATAACTGACAGTTTGTATTGGAACAGGAAAAGATATTATGACAATGTTTATAACACAGTTTGTATTGGAACAGGAAAAGATATTATGACAATGTTTATAACACAGTGTGTATGGTATAGAACCATGGGAAACACTATAGGTGTACATAGTTGCTAAAACTATACCCTTTCGGTAGTGCTCCACAATTAATGGAGGAATATACAAGAAACTGAACTGATAGAATATTTGTTCCAACAGGAATAGATATTATGACAATGTTTATAACACAGTTTGTATTGGAACTTCTGTCAGGTGGAACAAATAAACGTTGAGAGAGTGACACCTAAATGACACCTATTAAAATGACAAAACTTCAAAATGGGACGTTGTTGGTCAATTTTAAAAGGGTATTCAACCCCACCTCACGTTTGTGTCATGTGACTGATAAAATGGCAGACGGTCAGCGATACAAAGATAAAGTTGCAGTAATAACAGGCGGTTCCAAGGGTATCGGGAAGGGTTGTGTAGAAACTTTTGGTAGGAATCTTTTATTTTTTGTCTTGACTCGCAGTTGCTACAACTGCCATTGCAAAACTGATACATACAGGGGGGATTGACAACATACCTATCACCATCCTCCTTCTGTCCATATGTTTCCTGAAAACTTTGCGTTCCGGTGTAGAGCTTGATCACCCAAAGTGGTAGATGTCAATATGATAGGATGATTCGAGTAAGACAATTCTACCATTAAGCCTTTGGGTTTATCCAAAGAATGCCTATGATCCGTCACACCTAAAACATCATTGTGTTACATAACAGTGTCACATGTCTTATAGCTTATGAGGGAGGCAGGATCTTTTTCATGACGTCGGGATCGGGTGTTTTTAAGCTTGGGATGATGAGATAGGTCATTTCTGGATCAGGGAATTCTTTTTTTCGAATTTCGGGATGTCTGGATTTAAATATCTTTAAATTCGGGACCTTGGGAGTTTATTTTTTTTAAGCCCTGGATTTCAGGACCAGGACCCCTCCTACCCTCCTACCCCCTTCTTATATAAGGACTATATTTCGGAGCATTAGGGCCTAGTTTTTGCCCAAGAAAATAAAATGTTTGAAAACCATTGGGTCAAGAAATTTAAATGAAAAACATAAAGATTTTTATCTGATGACGTCACAATTACGTCATAATATGTACTGTTTTCACATAAATGATAAAAAAAATACAGAATTTACAATAGTCAGTTTTCTATCTTTATTTCCGTTGTGGCAACAATAATTCTTGCGCAGCCAAGAAACAACAGAATAATTTAACAGAAGTTTTATTATAACTATTGGTATAATCTCACCAAATATAAAGTTGTTTCTTGGGTGCGCACATACTTTTTCAATCTAAAATATAACTAAAATTTGATGAAAAAAACAAGGAAAATCACGAAATTTAACATAATATTCAAATTAAGTCATGATTTGTTGCCCATGGTAACTTGTTCGATGTCAAATTTGTATTTGTTTTTCTTAGTTCCTAATACCTTAGTCAAGTTTTCAGTTATTTAAGAATATGTATGATAACTTAAAAACTTCGGTAATTTTTGGGCCAAATAAGGGCCTTATTGCCCCTACTCCAGACCTTTATGGTGTCCTTAGACAATTTATGTTAGGTCAGCACGGAACACCAGCAACTTGGATTACTGAACCATCCAGATTACCAGAGCCTGGAGTACACGGTGATTTAAAAGAGAGAAAGAGCTTGAGATAAAGCAGAGAGAGCATTGACAATGAGAAAAAGACTGAGTGAGCTACATTTATAGTATGAGAGGAGAACCGTTTTGTTGAGTCTGAAGTTAGATGAACACTTTATTAATTGTAACTTTGTTATAGTTTTGTGATTTTGATTATACAATATTGAACTTTTCATTGACTTTGAGGATATTTTTATTGACAAGAATTTGTTCAAACTACACCTGGATCCATTTGATCAATGTGACCAGGCTTTAATAGAATACTGTAAATTCAGAGATTATTGCGATGTTTTTATACGACCGCAAAAATTGAAAATTTTTTGGTCGTATATTGGTATGATGTTGGCGTCGCCGTCTGCGTTGTTGTCGTCGTCGTCGTCCGAATACTTTTCGCACTCTAAATTTAGCAAAAGTGAATAGAAATCTATGAAATTTTAACACAAGGTTTATGACTACAAAGGAAGGTTGGGATTGATTTTGGGAGTTTTGGTCCCAACATTTTAGGAATAAGGGGCCAAAAAGGGCCCAAATAAGCATTTTCTTGGTTTTTGCACTATAACTTAAGTTTAAGTCAATAGAAATCTATGAAATTTTGACACAAGGTTTATGACCACAAAAGGAAGGTTGGGATTGATTTTGGGAGTTTTGGTTCCAACAGTTTAGGAATTAGGGGCCAAAAAAGGTCCCAAATAAGCATTATTCTTGGTTTTCGCATAATAACTTTAGTATAAGTAAATAGAAATCAATGAAATTTAAACACAAGGTTTATGACCACAAAAGGAAGGTTGAGATTGATTTTGGGAGTTGAGGTCTTAACAGTTAAGGAATTATAGGGGCCAAAAGGGGCCTAAATAAGCATTATTCTTGGTTTTCGCACCATAACTTTAGTATAAGTAAATAGAAATCTATGAAATTTAAACACAAGGTTTATAACCATAAAAAGAAGGTTGGCTTTGATTTTGGGAGTTTTGGTCCCAACAGTTTAGGAATAAGGGGTCCAAAGGGTCCAAAATTGAACTTTGTTTGATTTCATCAAAAATTGAATAATTGGGGTTCTTTGATATGCCGAATCTAACTGTGTATGTAGATTCTTAATTTTTGGTCCCGTTTTCAAATTGGTCTACATTAACGTCCATAGGGTCCAAAATTAAACTTAGTTTGATTTTAACAAAAATTGAATCCTTGGGGTTCTTTGATATATGCTGAATCTAAAAATGTACTTAGATTTTTGATTATTGGCCCAGTTTTCAAGTTGGTCCAAATTGGGGTCCAAAATTAAACTTTGTTTGATTTCATCAAAAATTGAATAATTGGGGTTCTTTGATATGCCAAATCTAACTGTGTATGTAGATTCTTAATTTTTGGTCCCGTTTTCAAATTGGTCCACATTAAAGTCCAAAGGGTCCAATATTAAACTAAGTTTGATTTTAACAAAAATTGCATTCTTGGGCTTTTTTGATATGCTGAATCTAAACATGTACTTAGATTTTTGATTATGGGCCCAGTTTTCAAGTTGGTTCAAATCAGGATCCAAAATTACTATATAAAGTATTGTGCAATAGCAAGAAATTTTCAATTGCACAGTATTCAGCAATAGCAAGAAATCTTCAATTGCACAGTATTGTGTAATAGCAAGAAATTTTCAATTGCCACTATTGCGCAATAGCAAGAAATCTTCAATTGCACAGTATTGTGCAATAGCAAATATTTTCATTTGCACAGTATTGCGCAATAGCATGAAATATCTAATTGCACAATATTGTGCAATATCAAGAAATTTTCAATTGGAGTTATCTTTCTTTGTCCAGAATAGTAGTTGAATCAACTTAAACCATTGTTTTATACAATACACAATGTATATTCACTTTTACTACCAACTGATAAATTAAAATAATCTTTACCATTCAGTGATAACAAGCACTTTATTTTACATTTTAATATTTTATGATGTATTTAAATGAGTAGTTATTGTTGCAAACTCCATTAGAAATTTGAATTGAGATCAGTTTTAGAAAAAGGGAAAGGGGGATGTGAAAAAAAAATGGGGGGGGGGGGGTTAAATTTTTCTTATTTCAGATTTCATAAATAAAAAGAAAATTTCTTCAAACATTTTTTCAACAGCATAGTGAATTGCTCAAAGGCAAAAAAAATATTTTAAGTTCATTAGACCACATTCATTCTGTGTCAGAAACCTATGCTGTGTCAACTATTTAATCACAATCCAAATTTAGATCTGAATCCAGCTTGAATGTTGTGTCCATACTTGCCCCAACCGTTCAGAACTTCAGGGTTCAACCTCTGTGGTCGTATAAAGCTGCATCCTGTGGAGCATCTGGTTATTATTGCGAAAAATGCGCAGGGTTATAAATGCAATAATTTAAACTCGCATTTTGAAATTTTTTATATGAATTAACAGGATTTTTATCAAAATTACAAAAATTAAAATCGCATTTTAGTCTAAAATAACAAAATCACAATAACAAATTCATGCAATAAATTCTGAATGTACAGTATCCTGTAAAAAGGTATCATTGGCATCTGTCGTTGTCCATGCACGACCTGAAACTTATATACCCTACAACAAAAATTAAAAAAAAACTACAACAAAATTTCTTTTTATTAACATGATTAACACAAATAACCATTGTGCCCCACCTACGATAGTAGAGGGGCATTATGTTTTCTGGTCTGTGGGTCTGTTCATCCGTCTGTTCGTTTGTCTGTTTGTTTGTTCATCCTTTCATCCGTTTGTTCGTTTGTCCGTTTGTTTGTTCATCCTTTCATCCGTCCGTCCGTTCGTCCCGCTTCAGGTTAAAGTTTTTGGTCAAGGTAGTTTTTGATGAAGTTGAAGTCCAATCAATTTGAAACTTAGTACACATGTTCCTTATGATATAATCTTTCTAATTTTAATTTCAAATTAGAGTTTTTACCCAATTTCACAATCCACTGAACATAGAGAATGATAATGCCATGTGGGGCATCTGTGTACTGGGGACACATTCTTGTTATAAATATTAAATGTATTTTTTTATATATATTTCAGTTAAAAATGGTGCCAAAGTTGTGTTCTGTTCCAGAGGAGGTATGTTCCTAGAATAATCATTTTATCTAAATATATATGTCACTTTTAAAAAAGTGAGGTGAAGAATTGCTACTGTGAAATGGGCTCCCCAAAGGAAAGGGCCTCATAGAGAAGGTAAGGGTCTCATAGAGAATTAATGTCTTCTAAAAGAACCTTATTTTAAGAAGATACTATAGAAGAATATAGGACATGTTTAGTATTAATGCTAGAAGGAAGAAATACAAGTAGTGATTCAGTAAAAGTATAGTTGCATTCAAATTTTTTATTTGTTGTAATATTATTTAGAAATACAAAATTTAGATTAAACCAGATTTTTAAAGTTTATTTGATAAAATATCAATTATGAAGAAAAATCTATTTTTTTTTAAACTAGAGAAAGAAGGAAAGGAAGTGGAATCAGAGATGAATTCTTTAGGTCCTGGAGAAGCTTTTTTTGTACAGTGTGATGTGACCAAAGAATCAGATATAAAGGTTAGTCCATGATATTGAGTTGTATTGAATTTTTTACTGAAAAAAGAAAACTATTTCCTTTAGGTATAAAACTCATTTGCTTCCATGATGCATTTACAAAATTTACATCATAAATTTATTTTCTTTGCAATTGGGACAGGATTGTTTCACATAGTAAATGTGGTAGATACTTACCGGTAGTCACCTGTAAGCAGTACTTGTAACCTAGCTTGTAACTCGGAAGGTCCCAGGTTCGAGTCACGGTGGAGACACACATGATTTTCATGCTTGCCGGTTACATCACGACCACATTTAAAAACCAACAGTGGTTAGAGAGGAATTCTAGCTTTAAGGTGTGTGTGTGAGAGTCATAATGGTATATGACTCCTGAGGTGTGGGAAGTGTGATGGGAAAATATGTTCACAATAAAATTGATGGTTTTGATTAGATTTGCTGTGTTAAAAAAACAAACACCTGTAACAATTGAAAAATCAGAAGTTACTGCTGAACTTAAAAATAAATAAATGTTGGGTGCCACATGTTGAAAGGATCTTCTGAACTTTTCGATGCACCTGAGATCACCATGGTGTTTGTAGGTGCTTGTGTTGCACTGTGTTCAGGTCTCTATGTTGTGCTTTGTATACTGTTGCCATGGCGTTGTCAGATCATTTAGGACTAATGAGTTTGACTGTTCCTTTATTATTTTAATTTAGCCTCTTTTTCCTTACATATTAACTGTTTATTTATAGTTTAAAATCACAGATGCTAAATAGCGGTATACACACTTCGCTTTTGCATTCTATGAAAAACCTATTTGCAACAATAAAAAAGTTCTTTATAGTTGGCAAGCTGTCCTCTACAAAAATAGATATTTATCGATTTTAATTTAATAGAAGCACCAAAAGTTTGGAGCATTCATTGTAAACCTTATGTAAAATAGTTTTTTAAATGTGCTTGATATTGTTTTATACAGAATGTGATAGACCAAACAGTAAACAGATACGGAAGAATTGACTGTCTCATTAACAATGCTGGACAGCGTAAGTAACCTAGGCTAGTGGGTGTGTTTAAGACCCTGAATGCCTATTAAGCCCTAGCAGGGATGGCTCTGTTCAATGAGGGTGCTTGCTAAACATCATATATTGTTGACATAAAATTGGTCTAGAAAAAGGAGTTCATTTTTATTAATTCCATTTTAGTTTCTTTACTATTTTGATGTTTGATCTTTAACAGCACTTCTTTTTTAAGTAACAATAAAACAAAGATCATAAATAAATCATGTTTATCACTCAATGTATCTTAGAACGAATTGATTTTCTAATTTTAAATTGATTCAAATTCATATTCTGATTTTGCTGAGAAAATGTGTATTTCATGCTTACAGACATGCACAACAAATATTTCTGAAATAACTTTCATCAGGTCTTAATGAAGCCAACAGTTCTGAAAGTAAAAAACAAAACGATAGCATAATTATGCTTGTTATTTTAAAATGATGTGATCATTTTTGTAAATACAAATAAGAATATGTGGTATGTATGTCAATGAGACAACTCTCCTTCCAAGTCACATTGTGTAAAAAGTAAACAATTATAAGTCAAAGTACCACAAAACTTTGCTTTTAAGCATGACATACAAAATTTTCTCAGGTATCATAATCAACAAGCATATTGCTAAAGCATGGCTAAAGTAAAATTCATAATAAAACTTTTAAAGTCAGCGCTACAAATGTAATTGAATATTTGATCAGTCAGCATGATATTTTCCTATGTTTCAAATAAGATGTCAACTTTTATCTTCAGATCCAGCACATATGCCTATAGATGATTTTAGTGCAGAAGATTTCAGGAAACTTCTCAATACAAATGTTGTTAACTATTTCCTTTTTTCAAAGGTAATTATTCATAAAAAAATTCAGGATATGGTTTGCTAGAGTATTCTTGCAGCACACTTGCAAGTCGAAGCCCTGTATCTGACTTAACATGAAAGTGCTAAAAAGGGGGAAACTATTACAAGTTCAATATAATTTTAAAAGTGAAAAAAAGACTTTTCACAGTGGAAAGCATGCCAATCTTGAAGTTTCTGTTTCTTATTTTTAGCTCACCTGGCCCAAAGGGCCAAGTGAGCTTTTCCCATCACTTTGCGTCCGTCGTCCGTAGTCGTTGTTAACTTTTACAAAAATCTTCTCCTCTAAAACTACTGGGCCAAATTAAACCAAACTTGGCCACAATCATCATTGGGGTATCTAGTTTAAAAAATGTGTCCGGTGACTTGTCAAACGAACCAAGATGGCCGCCATGGCTAAAAATAGAACATAGGGGTAAAATGCAGTTTTTGGCTTATAACTTAAAAACCAAAGCATTTAGAGAAATCTGACAGGGTAAAATTGTTTATCAGGTCAAGATCTATCTGCCCTGAAATTTTCAGATGAATCGGACAACCCGTTGTTGGGTTGCTGCCCCTAAAATGGTAATTTTAAGGAAATTTTACTGTTTTTGGTTATTATCTTGAATATTATTATAGATAAAGATAAACTGTCAACAGCAATAATGTTCAGCAAAGTAAGATTTACAAATAAGTCAACATGACAGAAATGGTCAGTTGACCCCTTTAGGAGTTATTGCCCTTTATAGTCAATTTTTAACCATTTTTCGTAAATCTTAGTAATCTTTTACATAAATCTTCTTCTCTGAAACTACTGGGCCAAATTAATCCAAACTTGGCCACAATCATCATTGGAGTATCTAGTTTAAAAAATGTGTCCGGTGACCCGTCCAACGAACCAAGATGGCCGCCATGGCTAAAAATAGAACATAGGGGTAAAATGCAGTTTTTGTTTTATAACTCAAAAACAAAAGCATTTAGAGCAAATCTTACATGGGTAAAATTGTTCATCAGGTCAACATCTATTTGCCCTTAAATTTTCAGATATATCGGACAACCCGTTGTTGGGTTGCTGCCCCTGAATTGGTAATTTTATGGAAATTTTACTGTTTTGGGTTATTTTCTTGAATATTATTATAGATCGAGATAAACTGTAAACAGCAATAATGTTCAGCAAAGTAAGATTTACAAATAAGTCAACATGACCAAAATGGTCAGTTGATCCCTTTAGGAGTTATTGCCCTTTATAGTCAATTTTAAACCATTTTTCGTAAATCTTAGTAATCTTTTACAAAAAATCTTCTCCTCTGAAACTACTGGGTTAAATTAATCCGAACTTGGCCACAATCATTTTTGGGGTATTTAGTTTAAAAAATGTGTCCGGTGACCTGGCCATCCAACCGAGATGGCCGCCACGGCTAAAAATAGAACATAGGGGTAAAATGCAGTTTTTGGCTTATAACTCATAAACCAAAGCATTTAGAGCAAATCTGACTGGAGTAAAATTGTTCATCAGGTCAACATCCATTTGCCATTAAATTTTTCAGATATATCGGACAACCCATTGTTGGGTTGCTGCCCCTGAATTGGTAATTTTATGGAAATTTTACTGTTTTGGGTTATTATCTTGAATATTATTATAGATAGAGATAAACTGTAAACAGCAATAATGTTCAGCAAAGTAAGATTTACAAATAAGTCAACATGACCAAAAGGGTCAGTTGACCCCTTTAGGAGTTATTGCCCTTTATAGTCAATTTTTAACCATTTTTCGTAAATCTTAGTAATCTTTTACAAAAAATCTTCTCCTCTGAAACTACTGGGTTAAATTAATCCAAACTTGGCCACAATCATTTTTGGGGTATTTAGTTTAAAAAGTGTGTCCGGTGACCCGGCCATCCAACCAAGAAGGCCGCCACGGCTAAAAATAGAACATAGGGGTAAAATGCAGTTTTGGGCTTATAACTCATAAACCAAAGCATTTAGAGCAAATCTGACTGAGGGTAAAATTGTTTATCAGGTGAAGATCTATCTGCCCTTAAATTTTCAGATGAAACAGCATACTGTTCAGAAAAGTAAGATTTACAAATAAGTCAACATGACTGAAATGGTCAATTGACCCCCTAAGGAGTTATTGTCCTAAAGATTATAGTCAATTTTTAACAATTTTTATAAAATTTGTAAATTTTTACTAACATTTTCCACTGAAACTACTGGCCCAAGTTCATTATAGATAGAGATAATTGTAAGCAGCAAGGATGTTCAGTAAAGTAAGATGTACAAACACATCACCATCACCAAAACACAATTTTGTCATGAATCTATCTGCTTCTTTTGTTTAATATTCACATATACCGAGGTGAGCGACACAGGCTCTTTAGAGCCTCTAGTTTCATTTAACCTCTATTAAATAGTATCAGCTCTATACATAGACTATTACTACAGTATAATCAGTACATACTATTGGTATGTGATTTTTATTTTTTATGAAGCAGGGCATCATGATTTCTTTTCCTTTTTTAGCTCACCTGTCCAGAAGTGCCAAGTGAGCTTTTCTTATCACTTGGCGCTGGCGTACAGCATCAACTGTCGACCAGCGTCCATCATCGCCAGTCATCCGGCGTTGTTAACTTTTACAAAAATCTTCTCCTCTAAAACTACGGGGCCAAATTTTACCAAACTTAGCCACAATCATCATTGGGGTATCTCGTTTAAAAAATGTGTCCAGTGACCCGGCCAACCAACCAAGATGGCCACCATGGCTAAAAATAGAACATAGGGGTAAAATGTAGATTTTGGCTTATATCTCTGAAACCAAAGCATTTAGAGCAAATCTGACATGGGGATAAAGTGTTTATTAGGTCAAGATCTATCCGCCCTGAAATTTTCAGATGATTAGAACAAACCGTTGATGGGTAGCTGCCCCTGAATTTGTAATTTTAAGGAGTTGTTGACCTTTATAGTAAATTTTTAACAATTTTTTGTAAATTTTGTAATCTTTACAAAAATCTTCTCCTCTTAAACTACCAAGACAAATTTAACCAAACTTGTCCATAATCATTAGGGTATCTAGTTTAAAAAATGTGTCCGATGACCCCACCTGTGAACCAAGATGGCTGACATGTCTAAAACTAGTACATTGGTTAAAATGCTGTTTTTATATGACCGCAGGGTCGTATATTGGTATGACGTTGGCGTCGTCGATGTCGTCGGTTGAAGACATTTGGTTTTTGCACTATAACTTTAATAAAAGTAAATACAAATCTATGAAATTTAATCACAAGGTTTATGACCATAAAAGGAAGGTTGAGATTGATTTTGGGAGTTTTGGTCCCAACAGTTTAGGAATAAGGGGCCAAAAAAAAATCCCAAGTAAGCATTTTTCTTGGTTTTTGCACAATAACTTTAGTATAAGTAAATAGAAATCTATGAAATTTTAACACAAGGTTTATGACCACAAAAGGAAGGTTATGATTGATTTTGGGAGTTTTGGTCCCAACAGTTTAGGAATTAGGGGCCAAAAGGGTCCAAAATTAAACTTTGTTTGATTTCATCAAAAAATGAATTATTGGGGTTCTTTGATATGCAAAATCTAACTGTGTATTTAGATTCTTAATTTTTGTGCCCCACCTACGACAGTAGAGGGGCATTATGTTTTCTGGTCTGTGCGTCTGTTCGTCCGTTTGTTCGTCCGTCCGTCCGTCCGTCTGTCCCGCTTCAGGTTAAAGTTTTTGGTCAAGGTAGTTTTTGATGAAGTTGAAGTCCAATCGACTTCAAACTTAGTATACATGTTCCCTATGATATGATCTTTTTAATTTTAATGCCAAATTAGAGGGTTTACACCAATTTCATGGTCCACTGAACATAGAAAATGATAGTGCGAGTGGGGCATTCGTGTACTGGGGACATATTCTTGTTGGTCCTGTTTTCAAATTGGTCTACATTAAGGTCCAAAGGGTCCAAAATTAAACTTAGTTTGATTTTAACAAAAATTGAATCCTTGGGGTTCTTTGGTATGCTGAATCTAAACATGTACTTAGATTTTTGATTATGGGCCCAGTTTTCAAGTTGGTCCAAATCGGGGTCCAAAATTAAACTTTGTTTGATTTCAACAAAAATTGAATGTATGGGGTTCTTCAATATGCTGAATTTAACCATATATTTAGATTTTTAAAATTTGGGCCCGGTTATCAAATTGGTCCACATTGAGGTCTAAAGGGTCTAAAATTGAACATAATTTGATTTCATCAAAAATTGAATTCTTGGGGTTCTATGATATGCTGAATCTAACCATGTATTTAGATTTTGGATATTGGACCATAATAGGTAAATGTCCAATTTAAAAATTTTAAGTTTTTAAGTTTAAGTTCTTAGACCACATTCATTCTGTGTCAGAAACCTATGTTGTGTCAACTATTTAATCACAATCCAAATTCAGAGCTGTATCAAGCTTAAATGTTGTGTCCATACTTGCCCCAACTGTTCAGGGTTCGACCTCTGCGGTCGTATAAAGCTGCGCCCTGTGGGGCATCTGGTTGGCTCATATCTCTGAATTCATAGCATTTAAAGCTAATCTAACGGTATACATTTGTTTGTTAGGTCAAGGTCCATCTACCCTGAAATTTTCAGACCAATCAGGCAACCTGTTGTTTGGTTGCTGCCCCTGAATTGGTAATTTTAAGAAAATTTAGCAGCTTTTGGTTATTAACTTGAATATTATTATAGATAGAGAGGAACTGTAAACAGCAATAATGTACAGCAAAGTAAGACCTACAAATAAGTCAACATGATAAAAATGGTCAATTGACTCCTTAAGGAGTTATTGCCCTTTATAGTAAATTTTTAACAAATTTCATAAATTTTGTAAATTTTGTAAATTTTTACAAAATATTTTAACTACTGGGCCAAGTTCATTATAGATAGAGATAATTGTAAGCAGCAAGAATGTTCAGAAAAGTAAGATCTGCAAAAACATCACCATTACCAAAACACAATTTTGTCTTGAATCCATCTGTGTCCTTCGTTTATAATTATGCACATAGACCAAGGTAAGCGACACAGGCTCTTTAGAGCCTCTAATTCAAAGGTGTATTCATATGGTTATTAGGGGTCTTTGATTATAGCAGGAAAATAAGGAAAATTCATCCAGATTATCACATACATGACATGTAATATTATGTTAAAATTTTATAATAATTTTCAGTTTGCATTACCACACTTAAGAAAAACAGAAGGGAATATCATCAATGATTCTAGTTTGGTTGCACAGATAGGACAACAAGGAGCTGTAACTTATGTGGCTACAAAGGTGAGAAATTTATGAGCATTTGTTCAATTGTAGGTGTCACACCACCAATTTACCCACTCTAACAACTAAGAACTTATGTAAAAGTAACAGTTCCCTGACAACAAAACAGTCCTTTTGATGTCATTATTAACTTAAACTGACCAGCAAATTTACCGACTTGAAACTTTGGATAAAAGATATTAAGACCATTTTGAGCCATGATTTACTTGTCTTTGTGTTTGAATTAAACATTTTGCATTACTATACTGAATGATTTTCTGTATATGACTTTAAACATTGGTTGAAAATTAGGAAGCATAAAGGCAATACATGAACGATTCTTGATATTCCTGGTTTCTATGAAGTTAAACTAAAGTAGAACATTTAGAAAGCAGCTGCTGTGGAAATAGAAAACATCAGTTGAAAAGATAAGGATTTTGAATTATTGGTCTGATACCTGTATAGAGATAATTAAAGGTAAACTTATATACTCTTGCTCCAAAGCACATGTAGCATTTGTGGTCCCAACATACTACCTCGGTTTAAAAGACTTGTGATACTATAAACGAAGTACTTAGACCACAAGGTCAACAAGGCCATTAACTTAGGTATAAATTTTGATTCCTAACTATTATTGTATATAGATATAGGAAAATGTGTTGTGAGTGCCAATGAGATAACTCTCCATCCAAATAACAATTTAAAAAAAGTAAACCATTATAGGTCAATGTACGGCCTTCAACACAGAGCCTTGGCTCACACCCAACAACAAGCTATAAAGGGCCCGAAAATTATTAGTGTAAAACCATTCAAACAGGAAAACCAACAGTCTAATCTATATACAATAAAAAAAAAACGAGAAACGCGTATAAATAACATAAACAAACGACAACTACTGTACATCAGATTTCTGACTTAGGACAGGTGCAAACATTTGCAGCGGGATTAAACGTTTTGTGTTTACATATTGTAGGGAGCTATAACAGCAATGACCAAAGCTCTTGCAATAGATGAGGCAAAGTACAATGTTCGAGTAAACTCGTAAGTATAGAATGATATAGTATATGCTAGGTTTGGATTCAAGATATTTACATTGTTTACATTGATGCTTTATCACTGTCATCGCTCAGTTTATTTTGTTTTTTTGGTTGAAAATATTGAACAATTGAAACATATATTTAAGGAAAAATTATAAAAATATCACTTCTATAGAAATAATAGTCGCTTGTTGGATTGTCATAGTCCCTATGAATTGGTCTATTTGTGTTTTGTTCATGAAAGTTTTTAACGACATTAACTGGTTTTACAACCCTTGCATGGTCGGTACATTTTGTGAGTTGATAATTTGAGAAATTTTCATGATTGAAGGTGTTGTTACTATTGTAGAAAAAAATTGTAACATGGTATAAAAATATTTGTAAGAATAAGGAAGAACTATTTTGGCAAATATAAAACATCACAGAAAAAAATTGTACTACCATCTGTGAGATATATATATGTTGATGATCAAATTTATTTATAGAATAACTAATCGAAGAATTTAAATAGAAAAAAATCTTCAACGAGTTACTGAACAACACATTAATTTACGAATCCGTGTAGGGCAGGTGAAATTATCGGTATCTATTTAACTGGGAAATCAATGTAATTCATTGCAAACAATGTAATAATATTTAATTTTCAGTGTTTCACCTGGAAATGTTTGGACACCTATGTGGGAGGCTGGAGCTAATTCATTCAGTGATCCAGAGGCTGCAAAAAAGGCAGGTGCAGATGCTCAGGTAAATATATACAGCTGGCTTAGAAAAATAGACTCATTTGATAACAAATTGTACTAATTTAATGCACCAGATGCACATTTCGATAGTTAATGTGTCTTCAGTGATGCTATTGGTCAAAATATTTGAATATCAAATACAATCTAATACAAAGGTTGATGAGAGGTTGAAACCAAAAAGGACCTAAAGTCTAGTCAAATCCAGACAAGGAATTATAGCTTAAGGGATTTCATCTAACTGTAAGGACTTAAACTATATTTCAGCTACTGGTATATGGAAGGAAAATTCACAATTGGAAATGAATGAAGCTTCAACTGATAACTAAAAAAGGAAACATAAAAAATATTACAAAATGATAGAAAACAGTTAAGAATAACAGACAATCAGTTTGTAATGAAGAAAAAGTTAACATTAGTAACAGAAAATTGATTATGATACATGTACTAAGATTGTGTTTCAAATCCGTAACCTCTTGTTTTCCAGTTGATTGGTCGATATGGTACATTAGAAGAAAGTGGTTTAGCTTTCCTTTATCTGGCAGCTGATGCAACATTCTGTACAGGAATAGATCTCAACTTATCAGGAGGGGCAGAACTAAATTATGCAAATAAGAATCAAAAAGGGGAAAAGAAGTCTACATATGACTAGAATGCAGATATCTTTCAGTTCACATATTATTTGTAAGGTGTGGGAATTGGTAGTGATGTATACAAGGCAAAGATGGGTGTTGGTATATAATAAATGAAGTAGTATATATGTAATTGGAAGAATAATTGGAAAGAGGGAATGTCAACTGATGATTTTTAGCAAGAATGATAGTTATTTTTGCATTCATAATATAGAAAATACACATTATGTGTCAAAGATAGGTCTTGGTATTTTATAAAAAATATGATTGAGTTTATATTTTGTTGAAAGAATAATTGAAAGGAGATATTTTTAATTGATGATTTATAAGAATAAATGGAAAGAGGTATTTTTGATTGATGATTAATAAGAATAATTGGAAGGCGGTATTTTTAATTGATAATTCATAATGAGAGTGGCTAGTATTTAGACATTCCACGTTAAACAAGACTTATTATTTGCAATGGAGTGTGTATTGATAGTAATTTAAAAAAAAAAGATAATGAAAAAAATTTATAAATAAACTTGTATTTGCATAAGTTAAATCTTGTGTAGAAAGAGGTGGCTTAAGTTGATTTTATATTGTAATTTATAGTAAATTCGAATGAAAAATACTAGCACTTTATGTTTTATACTGCAGCAGGGTACATGTAGTTATTTTATTTTTATAAACTTATACATATTGTATTTACAAATGAAATCAATATGTTGACTTTTTTCCCTGCATTTTTAGTGCGTTTTGGTTGTTCTCATTAAAAAATTTGGCTCTTCATTTTATATGTGTATATTATTAGGTTATGAATGAAAGAAAAATTTGGTGTGCTCAAAGGGATTTGCTGGATTAACCTTCAGCTGGAACACACAAACACTAAAATTTGAAATCCAAGGATACCTCAATATTTGATGAGTTATATGACTATAAGGGACCCTAAAAGAGTATTCACATAAGGTCAATTTGGCATGAGGGTGTTTGAAGCACTGACTGTAAATAATTTCTAAAAGATTAAAAGCCATTATATATATATTTTTTCAAGCAAATTTATCTCAGAACTTATTGATATTAAAATGTGTTAAAAATATATAATTTATATGTATTATACAGAAAGCATTTATTTCCTTTTATATTTTCCATGAGTTCTTTGAAATATTATATGCATTATTCAAAGTCGTTCTCATATTCAAACCACCTATATAAGGGTTCACCTTATTAGATGTATGTAATGGTTGTGATCATTGCATCAAAAATTCTTTGATATTAATATTTGTCATGTTTTTGTAATCATTGTTCATATTTAAAATCTGAAAGATATTTGATTTTTATGCAGTTATTATTTATGACTCTATTCTCTCTTAAATAGTAATATTAAATTGATATTGAAATAAAGGCAACAATAGTATGCCGCTGTTCAAAACTCATAAATCTATGGACAAAAAACAAAAAGTATGAATTTGAACAGTTGCTTATTGAAACTATCTTGGAGTATGATTTACTTGCTTTTTATATTTTAAACAACTTTTTGTTTATTTTATATAAGAGAGTTATTATATTAATGTTTATGCTCATGTGACTCTTGGAGGTAAAACAGTATTTTCACATTAAGATATACTTGATATTCATCAGTTTTATTTTGAAAGTGAGGAATTATAATCAACAAAAGCACATCAACAATATGTATTTCAAATTAAAATCTTGTTCATCCACTACATGTTTACTCTGTTGGATTCTTGTCTCATTGGCAATCATACAACATCTCCTTTTTTTCAAGCATTAAGCATGTTAAGTGGTTTAGTTTAAATATTAGTTTTATTAGCTCACCTGACCTGAAAGGTCAAGTGACTTTTTCTCATCACTTGGCGTCCGTCGTCCGTGGTCTGACGTATGGCGTCCGTATACTTTTACAAAAATCTTCTCCTCTGAAACTACTGTGCCAAATTTAACCGAACTTGGCCCCAATCATCCTTAAGGTATCTAGTTTAAAAAATGTGTCCGATGACCTGGCCATCAAACCAAGATGGCCACCATGGCTAAAAATAGAACACAGGGGTAAAATGTATATTTTGGCTTATATCTTTAAAACCAAAGCATTTAGAGCAAATCTGACAAGTGGTTAAATTGTTGATCAGGTCAAGATCTATCTGCCCTCAAATTTTCAGATGAATCGGACAAGCTGTTGTCGGGTTGCTGCCCCTGAATTTGTTATTTAGAGGAAATTTTGCAGTTTTTGGTTATTATCTTGAATACTATTATAGATAGAGATAGACTGTAAACAGCAATAATGTTCAGCAAAATAAGACCTACAAATAAGTCAACATGACCAAAATTGTCAGTCAACCCCTTAAGGAGTTATTGCCCTTTATAGTCAATTTTAACAACTTTATCGTCATTTTTTGTAACGTGTACAAATATCTTCTTCTCTGAAACTACTGGGCCAAATTTAAACTAACTTGGCCACAATCATAATTGTGATATATAGTTTTAAAAAATGTGTCCGATGACCCCGCCTACCAAACAAAATGGCCGACATGGCTAAAATTAGAACATAGTGGAAAAATGCAGTTTTTGCTTTATATCTTTGAAACTAAGACATTTAGGGTAAATTTGTCAAGATTTAAATGTCCATCAGAATAAGATCTATCCCCTCACAAAATTTCAGATGAATCCTACAACCCGTTGTTGGGTTGCTGCCCTAAAATTGGTAATTTTATGGAAATTTTGCAGTTTTTGGTTATTATCTTGAATACTATTATAGATAGTGATAAACTGTAAACAGCAATAATGTTCAGCAAAGTAAGATGTACAAATAAGTCAACATGACCAAAATTGTCAGAGAACCCCTTGAGAAGTTATTGTCCTTTATAGTCAATATTGAACAACTTTTCGTCATTTTTGTAACTTGTAAAAAAATGTTCTTTTCTAAAACTATGGGCCAAATTGAACAAAACTTGGCCACAATCATTTCCAGGGTATCTATTTTAAAAAAGTGTCTAATGACCCCGCCTACCAACCAAGATGGCTGACATCAGTAAATAAGGTAACAGGTGAGTGACACAGGCTCTTGAGAGCCTCTAGTTAGATATAGTGTAATAACGTCTTGATTTCAAAGACTAAATCTGTTTGCAAAGTAATGTATGCTGGTTTTTCTAAAAGATTAAATTTACATGAGTGGATTTTTATTATCATTTATCTATTTGAGAAATTTGGGAAAATAGGGCCTTCTCAAAATTTCCCTACTTTACATTTCTGATTTAGCAATGAGTTAAAGTTTGTATTTCTTAAATACTCATGGGTCTACTAAAAACTATAAACCATAAATGTGAGAGAAATTACTATAACTTATTGAACCAAAGATCATACACTTGTATTCATTGTCTGCATTATTCTACTTTAAACAAAACCTTATTATTGGAATTTGAATATCATATATTCGAACTCTGACTGTATATCTACCCTGAAGTATGTTTTTTAATAGCTTACATATATTAAAGATTACTGTTACTTGTGATGTGCAATAATATAAAATCCAATGTTGATTTATACAATAATTAATAAAATTGATAAATGATTAAAGTAGTTGATTTTTATACAATTTGTTGCAGTATTACAAATAAACCAACCAGGATTTACGTTTTGTATGCCAAATATGTTTTTCATCTATAAAAGACTCATCAGTGACCCTCTATTGATAAAATTAGAAAGGCCAAAACAATAGTTGATGTGTTGCTTGGAATATAAGGTCTGCAACTATAGAAGCTATTATCAGTGCCCATTACGTCATCAGATCATCAAGTATTGATTATGATAGGATAGCTCTTAAAAAAACCCAGAAGAACCAGGTTGCATACAAAAAAAGAGGTTCAGAAAAAAGTAAAATCACAAATACTGAACTCCAAGGAAAATTCAAAACAAAAAGTCCCTAATCAAATGGCAAAATCAAAAGCCCAAACACATCAAAATGGATAACAACCGAAAGTGTCATATTCCAGCATGGTACTCCACTAGTGGAAGTTCTAGTACTTGTATGCAGTACTCATGACTAAGAGTGTTTCTTTTTTATGCTCCTTGTCGAAGGCCTCACTGTAATTTTGTAATGAAGAACATCAATAAAACCGCTCTTCCTTTGCTTTTTGTGAGATTTTTGCTGTGAATGTCCTGATTTTGTGTCAGTATTGGATACCCCGTATCTTTGTGTTTTTTCTTTTTATTTTGAATACTACAAGAGTAAATATCAATATACTTTATTTTCTATGCTTGTGTGCATATTGAACTCAAATCTACAAGCACTGTCTGAATTAATTATTTTATGTCCTTTTATGTCATGAGAACATCAAATAATTGCTGCCTTAGAATAAATGATTTGAATGTGATATTGCACAATTCCTCATGGGGAATAATATTGTGAGTATTTGTAGTCTGGTGCTCGTCTCCAGAAGCCATATTCATGTGCACTGGCATCATGGTAATGAATGACGATTCTGAAAAAGAAACGAATTGCTTTGAAGATAACAATTTTGTTAGAGAAAATAATATAAGCATAAAAATACCCGCATGTTTTAGAAAAGTTATGGACTGGAAACAAAATATAATGTTTATATGGTACTTAAATATAAAAAAAAGATGTGGTAAAATTACCAATGAGACAACTTTCCACAGGAGACCAAATGACATAGAAATTAACAACTATAGGTCACCATAAGGCCTTCAACAATGATCAAAAACCCTACCGCAAAGGCACCGAAATGAAAAATTATTCAAATCAGAAAACTAAAACCACATTTATTGATACACATTGTGTGCATGAAAGACGAAACCAAATTGCAGAAAAGACGGGAGTCATATTCCTGACACTTCCATCTGTTTAGGAAAAATATATCAAAGTATGAAGATTTAGTCAAATTGCTGTCACAAGATCATTCCAGTGACACCCAACGACATTTTATTGGAGTTAATGCTGCATCTGTCATGAACATTGCCAGACCTTGCCAGGTTGACATACATTCTTGATTTATCCTTGAATTCAATGCATGTATTTCTGGCTTGTATTAATGACAGGAGTGAGCATCATGTATTATCGACATTGAATGGACATAAAAGTAATATCTTAGTGACAGTTATACGCCACATAGAAGGATGCATAAATATTTTCAACATTTTTTTTATTTCACCTGCTACGCAAGTCCGTGTAATGCAAATTAAGAATAAGAGAAGTAAACAAAAACATGATTTGATTAAAACAACCGTTTCACATTGTTTAAATTATAATTGTTCCATCCTGATACAGTTAAGATACAGAGAATTAAGGTGGTCCTTTATTTTCTGATAATAATACAAAGTTGGACTTATTGATCTAGTTTGTTTTACGATGAGTTCATTCATAAATCTAAAATAAGTAATATTCCTGCATAGGGAACGTTCTATTTAAAAGAAAACCTCATTTTCATATGAATTTCAGACAGCAAAACAGAAGATATATATTTTTTTAAATACTGCAATTACAGATACGGCATAAAGGAGAGACGAAATATACCAGAGCGACATTCAAACTCATGTGTCGAAAATAAACTGACAGCGCCATGATTAAAAAATAAAAAGACAAACAGACAAAGAATAGTACACAAAACACAACTTAGAAAACTTAAGAATACGCATTACGAACCTCACCAAAAAAAATGGAATGTATCAGGTGCTCTAAAAGGATAAGCAGATCCTCCTCCACATGTTGTACCCGTCATGTTGCTCATGTTAATACCAACCCGATAACAAGTTTCATGCGGTAGATCACATTGTGAAAATTACAAATAACCTAAATATTCTTTTCACCTAATGTTTTGGATGAGTCAAACTATGAAGTCTTAATACAACCTTACCTATTCTTCGGAATATTTGTATTCTCTGTTAGAAATTCCATAAACTGTTTCGTGTATTCAGGGTTATTGGTTTCGTTAAATTTACCAACTGTATTCATATCTAAAAACATCATAGGACCACGACTGCCATTATGGTACATCCTATCTCCACACGTCAATTTTATATAAACTACCTGAAATAACCCATTTCAAATACATCATTTATTTTGTCTCTAAGTCAATTAAATGAATTCGCAATGGTGTGACTGTTCTTGAAAATCCTTATTCTGATAACTTTAAATTGCTGATTAAAAAATCATTGATATGTTTACTTTCTGTATATTTAACGGAGGTAAATTATTTGAAACAATAAGGTGTTTTTTCTACCACCAGGAGTCGATTTCACAAAAAAAACCTAACGACTAAGATTGATCGTAAGTATACTGATTTGTATAGATTTTCAAAGCCGTAATTGTTAAAATTTTCGGAACGTTTTATTTTAAATGCTATCAAGCTGTGTCTGATATTGGCTTCCCTTTGTAATGGCTCGAACGCAACTGACTGGGCTGATGTACACGAAAGCGTGTCTAGATCACCAAAATATAAGCCTGGTATCATGATATTTATACCAAGTGTCATTTGCCTTTTTAGGGTATTGTCGATTTTTAATGATCTTCAACTTCAAATCTGATTTTGACTTCAATTTGTTTTGATTGTAGAGGTCAACACAAATGATTTCATGTAAACGAAATGTGCGTCTGTCGTTATCGACTTTTCAAATTATGAGCTTTGTACAATGTATCTTTGATAGGTTTTTATCGAGTTCAAAGTGTAGATGCAATTTCAGTAGCAACGACATATTTCCCTAAAAGAATTATGAAAATACTACTTTCATTTTCTCAAAATTATTTGGATACATGATATTTCAACTTGTATAATTACATACCATGATTTCCTTGATAGAAGCTATAATAGACTGAAATTTTCAAGTTGCTAAGTTTGAACGATCCTTAAGCATGTTAAGACAATTTAATAGATGCCGTCACGAGTTGGTTGATAAATTTGGAATGCTAGTATCTGTTTCACAAATGACGACGGATATGTTTTAATGATCGTATCTACAACCCGTCCTGCAACTGAATTTGACCTATAACAGGGATACACTCACCACAGCAACATGACGGGCGCCGCATGAAGCAGATTGTGGTTGTCCTTCTGAAGCACTTTACATGACCCCCAAGTCATAAAGTTTTGGAATAATGAGTTTGAATATTACATTGGTATATTTCGCCTCTCTTTTACAAGATTTTGTTACATATTGTGCAATCGTTATATTTATAAGAATTCAATTCATCTTTCTGAGGTAAAAAGAGATGACCGAAACCATAATCATGATGAAATAATGCTGTCGAAAGTCTATATATATATAAAATCAAAAAAGGCAACAGTAGTAAGTGTTCAAAAGTTGTAAATCGATTGAGAAAAACCAAAACTAAGGGAAGCACATCAACTATATGAGAAAAACAAAGGGACACCAAGAACACCGAGGTGCAACACAAACATACACCAACACGCATAGAAATTATTTGATAACAACTGTCTTTTCCCTGACTTGGACGGTACAGGACATTGTAAGAAAAAAAAATGTTTGGTTCAGAACTTGTTTTTATGATTTTAATTTTATAGTCGTAGATATATGAGGAATCATTTCCATAGTAATTAGTTTATTATTTCCAAAAAGTCCAGATTAAGAAATTAAACCAATATTTAAATAAAGGCTATGTACATTTGCTTCTGTAATTTTTAACACGAAAATATTAATATTTGAATTCATTATTGAGTATATTTTATCAATAAAACTATTTTTAACTTTAATGAATCAAATGTAAATAACCTTAAAGTTCGTTATGCAATTTTTGTTATATTATATTGATTACATACAATTTTTCAAATTTAAATTAATCCTTTCTAAAATTGTCCTTTAGTTATTTAAATTTTGAAATTCAAGAAACTAAAGGTTACAACTCCATCATGCAAAATTGGCTTCGATGGAATTGTTGATTTTTAAGTTCTTTTTGGTCATATATATATAGCTCTTCAATTGTTTCGGTTCTTATAAATCCTTGGCTTTCAAACATTTGGCTTTGAGCGTTCCTGATAAAGGTTAACCCAGAAACGCTTCGTATGCAAGAAATTGTATAACGTGTTGTTTTCGTCTTTTGTTTTGATTATCAATATTGAGAAAATGTTTACCATAAAATAAAGGTTGTTCATTTGGTTGGTTGACCGTTTTACAGATGATATCGGATATGTTCCTTATGTCGTAACTACAATACCCTTCCCTTTTCACGAATCTGACCTACCGAGTTAAACTATTTACCGGACATGTGCCACCTGTGGAGCAGGATCTGCTTACCCTTCCGGAACACCTGAGATCACACAAAGTTTTTGGTGGGGTTCGTGTTGCTTAGTCTTTAGTTTTCTATGTTGTGTCTTCTGTACTGTTATTTGTCTGTTTGTCTATTTATTTTTAGCCATGGCGTTGTCAGTTTATTTTCTATCTTTGAGTTTGACTCTCCCTCTCGTCCCTCTTTTGATTGATAATAATAAAAAAGATCAAAATGAGGAAAATAATAAGGTATCAAATTACGAAACTTTATAGGAATAACCAATATTGCTGGGTATTTTTTTTTTTACAATTTACGTAAATTGATGGCTATTGCTGACATTTCGACTTGACCGAAAAATCAATAAAGTACAACATCCAATATATATTCAATAAGGTGGGATTTATGGCCTAATTTTTTGTATCTATTATGTCTGTTTGCTTTATGCACACATCGTTGTCAAAATAATGAAATTTTATGCGAATGACATATATAAGTGAGATGTTTGACTAGCTATAAAACCAGTTTCACTCCACCATTTTCTACCTAAGAAACTGCCTGTTTAGTTAGGAATATGATAGTTATTTTCCTTTCTTTTGATGTGTTTGAGCTTTTGATTTTGCCATTTGAATATTAGATTTCCGTTTTGAATTTTCCTCGGATTTTTATTATTTCACTTTTTTTTGTGAGAATGAGACATTTGGTAGAACAATATCACCCAGAAAGCAAAAAAAAATAATTTTAGTCTATTAACTGCTACTTCTACTTGGACTTTTATCTAGTGATAAGAAACCATTATGGATTTTCGAAACTTAAAGTTGTGTTAATAAGTTAATACAACTTATTGTTTCTTATTAATTAGTTATAACTGTTGATGTAAATGTCCTTTGGTTTTTTTAAGTCTTTGTTTACTCCTTAGTATTGATTGTTATTGTCTTATACCAATTTTTCTTTCTAAAAATATATTTGCAATTTGCAATGACTGGTAAAAAGTAAAATACCAAAATTATCAAGGACAATTCAAAACGAAAAATCCTGGCAAAATGAAAAGTTTAAACATCAAAGGTCTTGTTACTAGCATTTCTTCAAGTAGAAAATGGTTAATCCTGATTTTATAGCTAACCAAACCTCTCAATTGTATGATAGTCGTATAGGTAAAACTATCTTCTTATGTTTTTAATGAATAGCCTATATATCTCCATTGTTGATAGATCATGATCTTGGGATTTGTTGGAAACAATATAAAATGCTACAAATCCTATTATAATCTGTTTCACTGTTAAGATTCATATGCTGCTAATATTTCATATCAAGTCTTGTAAAACTGCTGATGCGTTAACCTCATATATGCACTATATTGAAATTTTGTCTATGAATTTGCGATCCTCATGATCATTTTCTTTGATAAGCTTATTTCAAAGTTGAAATTTTAACATTAATAACGGTACCAATGGACTGAACCAGATCCGCATTTGGACAATTAATATCCCTTCAGTGATGCTCGAGGTATGAATATATGAAAATCAAAATCCTATTCAAAACACGAAGAGCTTATAAACTAAGAAGAACAAAAAGTTGAGACAAAGACATGCGATGCACCAGAGCTTTGCATTAGGAACAGTCATTCCTTACCTTTTTTTTATATTTGTGACAACATTTTCATGCTTATGCCAAATTACTGTTTACTGGGCTGGTGCTACCTGCGGGAACTAACATTTCCCCAGAATAGGTATTATCGCAGTGGTAGAAAATATATTAATGGAACCAATTTTGCTACACCACATGCGCTTTCGACAATAAATATCTCTCCAGTGATGCTCGATTTTAAAGGGACATTTTTTTGTGATGAGTTTATTTATGATCACGGCACTAACCTCTGTAGGAACACTCATAACTGAAGCTACCTTCTTAATCAACTTTTCTTCAAAATCCAAAGGGATATCATCATTTTTCAGGTTTGTGTGAATGTATAAATTTGGCATGGTTATTTACAGGGACTGAAATATAGAAAAACTGTTTGATTGATATAAAATATATAATATATTGACCATATTTCTTTAACATGTTAAAAGAAATAGAATGATTTGTAGTAAAGCATTATTATCTGAATGTAATTTCAACTCATTATTAACATTCAAGAATAATATAGTCGAATACTTTAGTAGCAGTATTTGTCGTGTTTTCATGGTATGCATGGTTATTATCGACTTTTCCCCCCAGATAATTATAGATTTACATATTTAAGCTTTACCATGAACATTTGGTTCTTTTTCTGTTATATAGAAATACAATTGGGGAATATTTCCAAATTCTTCTAGTTTAATCATGTTAATGAAAAGTTTTATGAGATGATGACTACCTGTGTAAAATCATATTAAAGATATATTTGTACATGAACGATAGTGACAAGTGTAGGTTTCCGTAGAAATTTAGTCAATATATACCGGTTAATTTCATATGATATACCGTGAAATACACCCCTAAATATGTCGGTGCAGTCAAATTTATTATTATATTTAATATATGCACTATTATCACAATATTTGAATATCTATAGAATTTCATTTTATTATTCTATACTGCATTGATATGTTATAAAACAACAGTGATATACATTTTAAAAAAAAACACAGTACTAAAACGCTTTACCTGTGGTCTGTCAAGGTTGAGGTGAGACTATGGTATGCAGTACAGTCTACCAATAGGCTGGTTAGTATTAAAAGTACCTGGATATGCATATTTTGCACAAGCTAGCTAACTTCCACATTTTCAATGTCCGTCAGAATTTGTAATTCATGATTAGATAACTCCAGCATTGTTACCAGAATCTAAGACAAACGAGACGATTTTAATTTTGAAATTACAAATGCCCGCATTCCTTTAAAATATTTATAGATTATCGAAGATCTTCTCAACGAGATTGATTTTATCGCTTTAGCCGGTACGACTAATGATAATATGTGTATCGCTATTTTACCGATGTCAATTTCATTAGCATCGCTACGTGCCTCCTTAGTTTCTAGCGATAATTTTCCATCTCAAGCGAGTAGCATGATATGAAATATTATCACAAAAAAAGAACAAAGGAGAAATGCACAAAATAGCGACAAAGAAAAAATATACCAACTTCACCTGCATATAAGATATACGTACATTTCTTAACATATTCGGGATTCAAGAGCTTGCGGCTCATACTCAGACTTTGTAAAACGTCATCAGTGTCTGAGCGGAAGGTTGATGAACCAGGGGTATGTCTCGTCCTTATTCTAAAAAAGTTTATCGGAAGATACCAGTACCTTGTTGATAAATATTCCGTATCAACTTCTTGTCTTATCGGGGCCTTTTATAGCTGACTATGCGGTATGGGCTTTGCTCATTGTTGAAGGCCGTACGGTGACCTATAGTTGTTAATGTCTGTGTCATTTTGGTCTCTTGTGGACAGTTGTCCCATTGGCAATCATACCACATCTTCTTTTTTATATTCACAAATATTACACGATGGTCTTGACGTATAGATTTTGCGTACCGCCGTTGTTTATCGTCTTAATAACGTATTGTAGTATTCTTTTGTTTGTCTTTATTAATATTACTTTTACTGTTAAATCTGTTTAAGTGATATCAATTTAACGTTACTCTGCACTTATGCATCCCGTCATACTTTGAACGACAAAATTATGTTATATTTAACTGTGTGACGTCAAACGCGTGATTCTACGTCAGATATAATGTTAATCCAACCATAAGTCTGTCAGGGTAAGGCTTCGATCCCAGTACTTTTAAAAAATCTTTCACTCCTTTATGGTGGATTTTCCATAGATAAATAAAATCGTGTAATAAAAAAGCAAAATGATATTTATGCTTTTTTGTGCTTCTTTTTTACATTAATTTTATTTATTTATTAATTATCTTTGGAAAGAAAACGTATTTCATTATTAAAAGCATTTTACTGTGGTTATTTGCAAATCTGTCAAAAGAAATAATTTCAAATCAATCTGAGTTGATGATAGAATCTGGGACTATTTTAAAAACGCTTTTTTTTTTTTACCGTAAGTTGCACTTATTTGTGATGAGTGATCTGGCGATGATTGGGCTGTGTTTCTATCACGTAGTTTTGAAATTTTAGCAATATTTTGTAGCATTGTCATAAAGTGGTAGGTTTGGTTAACCATTAAAACAGGTCCATCAAACCATTTTTATCGAGCCTTCGACTCTTATTGAAAAATCGAGACATAGCGATGCTACATTCCGTCCTGGGCGTCGTCGTCGTCTGCAGCGTCCACAAATATTTACTCTGTGGTTAAAGTTTTTGAAAATTAGATAACTTTCTTAAACATACCTGGATTTCTACCAAAGTTGGACAGAAGCTTGTTTATGATACCAATATATGATCCAGAAGTAAATTTTAAAAAAATCCTGTTTTTCTGTATTTTACATATAAATGACTTAGTTTTTCTGCAAGGAAACATAACATTAACTGTGTGGTTAAAGGTTTTAAAATTTTAATAACTTTCGTAAACTATCCAGATTTGTACCAAACTTGGACAGCAGCTTGTTAATGATCAAAAACTAGTATCTAGAAGGAAATTTAGTAAACAAACTGTTCCTGGTTTTCCGTATTTTACTTATAAATGAACTTATTTATTTCTTCCAGTTAGCAATACAAACAGTGCAGTTAAAGTTTTTAAATCATTTGTTAGATCCATAAACTATCCTGGATTTTTGCCAAACTTGACCAGAAGCTTCTTACTTTCAAAATATAATCGACAGGAATATTTTTTCCTCATTTTTGTTCAGCTTGCGATTAACATGCAACAAAAGTAGGAGAGACACTGGGTTAAGCGGAACCCTTACAAATTTCCTTAAAATGACTTGTGTCAATAGCTATCAAAGGTACTAAGGTTATAATTTAGTACTCCAGACGTGCGTTTCGTCTACATAAGACTCATCAGTGACGCTCATATCAAAGTAGTTTTAAAGCCAAATAAGTACAAAGTCGAAGAGCATTGAGGATCAATAATTCCAAAAAAGTTGTCAAGTCTGGAATAAGGCAGGTGTTTACAAATAGTTCGTTTCAATAGGAGTTGTCATTTTTGGTTTTTGTTTTTGCACTTAAGTGTTTCTGTTGTTACTTTGTTTTCCTCTTATAGTAATGTGTTTCCCTTGATTTTAGTTTTTAACCTGGGCCCGTATGCATAAAGCTACTTAAGTTAAGATTTTCTTTAGTAAACACTTAAGTTAAGGAAACTCCGCCCTTTTTATCTAAGTGGTATGCATAAAAAATATTAAACTAAGTATTTCCTTAGTAAAATCTTAGTTGTTTTAAGTCACGCCCACAAGAATTAAGTGGTATGCATAAAACTCCTTATACTAAGGAAACACATAAGATTACTCTTAAGTCTAAGATACCTATAGAGCTTCCTAAAATTTTCAAACATAGTTTAAAATCAATCGAAAGTATGCGTTTTTAGCAGAACATTAATATGTTACCTACAGTTAAATTGATTAATAACTATATATCAGTAATAATATACTAATTATTCGTTTATTTATTGTTAAATATTAACGATCATCGTAATTTTCTTCAACTCACGTATAATCAACAAATCAAAAGATAACAGTGGGTAGTTATATACTATTTCCCATATCTCGTGTATACCAAAAGTACTCAGTTTTTATACTCATGTTATTCATGGTTCTATTTTTCTTTTGTTTACTCTGTACGTGCACGTTTTTAGATTTACAAAATACACCGCGCATGTATCATTTGTAACTGTAAGTTCAAACAGAATTAAGGAATGAAGAGAGGGCACTCAAAAAATTTTTTTTTTATATCATGTGTGTATGGGTTGTTTTTTTTTTTTTTGGAGGGGGGGGATCATTTGAATTTTCAATTTAGTTTTATTTTAAAGATGTAGGGCATACCCTAAAAAAAATTCACTTACAGGGACAAAATCGAAAAGTTTTAATACCTACCAAGAGGCGGATTTCTTTTCATACAAAGGGGAGAGGTGGACATGGACCTTCATTTTGTTGAAACAATAAGTTGATTGTTTATGGAATCACTGTTACAGAAGTCAAAAGTCCCCACTGCTACACCTCATGGAATTCGAATTTTATATAAGATCATATAAGATATTTATGATACCTTACTCGTATCAATTTTTTTTTTATATTTCATTATATATTCAATGAGATATATTGCGGTTTCGAAAATACTGAGTACTAAGTACGTTAAGATGTTGAGAATATACTTACTGTCATAATTTGTGTCAGTAAAGATTGTAGGACTTTTGAAAAATGTCCTTGTTTGTATATGGATTCTTGGAAAAAATTTCTACCCTTCCCCCTTTTTTTTGTTGTAAAAAGGAAGTGATAAAAATGTGACTTTCACATCAAAATAGATGTTTTTCAAACCATAAGCAAATGTAAACAAGGGGTCTGGAAAGGGAGATGTCAGCGCATAATAAGCTGAACTATAATTAGTGAACATTTTATTGAAAAAAATGTTTTGTAAAATGATTTGCTTACAATGCTACCCCTAGTCTTGTGCTACGCCACTGAAACCTTGATCATGTTTTGTTAGAGTTTAAAACATATTGTTGTATCCAAAAAATATTACACCCATTAAAAGATGATTAAAGATTATTCATTTGGGTTACCGAAATATGTTTCTTCCAATGCTCATCCGTCAAAACTTAAGTAAGTTGATGCATACCGCTTAAGAATTTTACTTAACTTAGGAAATTCTTAGTGAAATCTAAGTTTAAGAAATACTTAAGTTAAGATGTTTTATGCATACGGCCCCTGGTTATTATGTTTTCTCTTTATCGATTAATGACTTTTAAACACCGGTATACTACTGTTGCCTTTATTTATAGATAGCTACATACCAAATATGAAACAATTGACACAGGAACACCCGAAAACCTGATTTATTCCTTACCAATAAACGAAAATCATTCATCACAGTCAGCAATCATCGACAATAAATGAACTTCAGGCTACTACCTCGGTACAGGTGCATAACACCAGTGTAGGGTTGAAATATTTTGTGCATGTGCAAGCTTAATTCTCCCTAAATCGAGACAATAATGTAACAGGAAAAACTCATAAAAATATTTGGAAAAGGCTTAATTTATCACATAAAAAATCTAACAAAAATACTAAAAATGATAATAACTATAATGTATAATTCCAAGAATACTAGCAGTTAATGAAGAAGAATTCAACACGAATTTGATATAATAAAAAACAAAACCACAATATTTCTGGACTAATTAGCTATTAAATAAACCCTGTGTTATAGATATAACTTATTTGGTATCTCAAAAGAATAATTAGCAAAATATCTTTTTGTATTAAAAACGGATACACACGACAAATACATAATCACAAGAGCTGTTTTGGATGACAAAGTTATTGTACGGAAATTTTTAATCTAAATACCGACATTGATGTGAGCTACTTAAGTTTAATAATGAGAAAATAAAATAAAATGTATTTATAAGCCCCCATTTGTATTTATCTGATTATTATCACCAGCTTTTGAAATTAAACCGTTTGACTATAATTATTCCTTTATTCCCATTATATTATTGACATTCTTCATATAA
Organism: Mytilus galloprovincialis; assembly: GCA_037788925.1. Lineage (NCBI taxonomy): Eukaryota > Metazoa > Mollusca > Bivalvia > Mytilida > Mytilidae > Mytilus > Mytilus galloprovincialis. The sequence continues at coordinate 37,760,436 of CM075341.1, forward strand.
TGTGTTATACGGCTAATTTGTATCTAGGATTAACATCCGAAAGATTATGATTTTTTTCTTGGAAGCATTAACAGTCATGTCCCTGGTTTAAATGTTTTAGTTTGACGTGAGAAACTATTTACGAAACATTGCGAGACAAAGGGAGGATTAGAAGTTCCCTATTGCTAATATGATTTTTTGAACGGTGATATTCCTTTAACCCAATCTAAGGGTTTATATATCCCAACTCGATTGCAATGCCAGTGTATGTTCATTGATCGAGTTTGTTCTCATTTTGTGATATATTAATACGCGCCTAGGTTAGGGTATGTGTTAACGCCCTGCAAACATGTTTCACCAAACCACATATTGAATGTACCTGTTCCAAGTCAGGCCCCTGTATTTCAATGGTTGTCATTTGATACAGTATATCATATCTGTTTCGCCTACTGTTTTGTACATAAAGCAAGATGTAGGTTTCCATTTGAATTGTGTTACAATTTATAATGTTCGCGCCTTTTATAAATTGATATACGGTACATATTTGCTCACTGTTGAAAGCCATATGGGGACAAATAGTTGCTAAGATAAACGTTATTTAGTTACAGTTGGTCCTATGTGTTCCGTTGATTAGCCTAGCCGAGCATTTGAAATGGACAAGTGCTTTAAAGTTATTTTCAAATTTAAATGTTTCTTAGTCAGAATTTGATAAAAATAGAACAATTTCGATTCCATGGCTTACGAATTTCAATAAAAAAAATTGAGAAAAGGGTTCTTATTGATAAAGTAGGGATCATGCTTCATAATCTTATATACAGACGATATTCAATTTCAATATACTATTTACAGAAACAACCGTTTTTTAGACTTTAAAAGCATAAAAGCATAATAAGCCACATTGCAAAAATACTGAAAATTACGCCAATCACTTTTGAAGGTCTATTTCACAAATGAAAGATCTTTCGAAGATATCTCTGATGTTTCTCCACTTGTATTCACTTCGGGATACAATATTAAGTATATAATAAGTGTCATCAGATTCTGGTTTCCCAGGAAGCCAGTTGAAGTAAGTCATTTCTGTACCATCGTCATATAACCATTTACCATTAACAAGTTCACCTTGAATGAATTTTGCTGAAACTGGATAAGGTTCTACTTGGTCTGAAACAATAAGATTAGAGCCATTACTGGAAAACATGGCATTTCCGTATGAAATTCATTAACTGGTTGGCGTGTAATTTATCTTCAGCACGATTGTGCCATTTCGAGGTGGTAATTTTATTTGTTGAGGGAGACGGAGTTCCTGGTGAGAAGCACCACACTTCTGTAGGAAAACTGACAAGCTTAGTCACTTGAGATTGAAGTCGAGTGCACATTCCTGGTGCGGTATTCGAATTAAAAAAATCAGCTTTGACAGACTTGTGGTACAATAGTTCAACTTAAATCCATTTAATCATTTTTGATTGTCCTAAATTGAATAAATTATTCATAAATAATTATATTAAAAACACCAGAATGATAAATTTTGAATTAATTGCATTTGTTTTTTACTTGTTACAGTACAGATTCGAATTCACTTGGATCCATAATCACCCTCGTACACATAAGAACTCAAATTCAAATTTACTGGTACAAATTATGATATCCAGAATTGTACTAGGGACATCCTAAATTGTATTAGACGATGACTAAAAAAGCAACAATAAAAGAAATATTTCGTTTTTTTTTCCTTTATAATGATATATCCAAAAAGAAAAAAAAAAGAGCAAATTTCCTTTCAATTTATTTCACAGCAGAGCCTTTTTGCAAAATATTAACTAAATTTCAACATGTCATACTTTCATACGAGGTGCTTTAAAGGTTTTTACAACATCTGAGTGTACATGCATTTAAGAACACTTCAATTTGGCATATATTTTAATTGATTATACTATATATTAATCTTATAACCTGCCAACATTTATTGGAAGCATTTAATATATTGTCTATCAGATAAAAATATTTTATTATGTAAATGATGTCTTTCGATTTGAAATTTAACAAAAAAATCTTAAATTTAAAAAAAATGCTTCAAAATTAGTATTCAAAAGACACTCATCTTAATGCAAAAAAAAAAAAAGGAAATATAGAAATCACATTCTATCAATTTATCATTTTGTTTGTTTTGTCCTATCCAGTGCATCATTAAAAACTTTAACGAAGTAGCAAAACATACAGTAAAACCCAGAATCATACTATATATTTTCTTTAAGTTATAACCTGGATCTTACTTTACATTAATCAGCTATATATTTTCTTTAAGTTATAACCTGGATCTTACTTTACTTTAATCACATTCGAGAATCCTCCGAGTACATATCTGAATTCTAAATTTCTGCAAGAAGATATTGGAATTTCAATTTGTACTGGGGCCTCGGTGGCCAAATGGTCTAAATAGCTCTACTACTCCAATCATTAGCCAGTAAACACTGAGGTTGTGTGTTCGAACTTTTATTATATTGAAACGAAAATTAAATAAGCATATACCTCAGTATGCAAATCATGAGAGCATTTGGAACTCTTGTTTTAATAGCTTCCTTGTGAGCAGCAATCCTCTATCAAGGACATCATGATAGGAAATACAAGCTGCTAGAATGTTGCTACATAGAAATGAAAAGTTCACAATTGGGAGCCTGAAATCTAATCTTAAAGGCTTATTTACTGTTCATCGGTCACCAATCTCACAGCAAATAAACAGAATGGGTAGATCAAACCGTAGAAAAAAAGGTTTAGAAGCAATCGCAATAACTAGGCCATGCTCGACACACCGACACTTTTTATTTCAGGCGTAGCAAGAATGCCAGAGTAGTTAGGATTGGGAAAACAGTTGCCACTACGTATGAACTAGAAAATAATTGGTTAAAAAGAATAAAGTGTATGTATTAAATGAAATTTAAACAAATGTATTATCGATGTACTATTGGGATTTTGACATACAAAGGAAATTATCCATTTTGATTTTGTTCACCGTGGGAATCAAGAGCAAATATGTTTAGTCAAAATTCACAACGGGAGGAGGTGTCATGAAAGCCCATTGCTTCTCTCTTTATGCATATTAACTGAATTTAAACAAACTGTAAAATTGGATCAAGATATGGGTTTTTAAAAAATTAATTATTTTGTATCTCTCAGAAATTGGACCTGAAAAAATCAGATCATTTAGTTATTGCTCTACGATCAACCTTTCTTCATATGGGATGCACTTTGAGATTTTTTACTTTTGATTTATTAATATATACTTCCGACAGTTGACAATCTCTTTTGTAACATATGCACTAAGTCAATCTCTCTCCTTGCATGGGTGAATGGACGGGGATTTTACGTACAAAGTACATATATATATATATAAATAGATACAGGTAAAACGTACCAATTTGTCGAAAAGAGTGTTCCAGTTGAAACCAAGTTGAAAAATTATATACTCACTTAGATAGTCATTAACATAAAGCTGTTTGATAAAACTGTTAATTCTGACTAATTGAGCACCATCATTTCGACAGAATTCCTTTGAGAGTGAATGATATACAATGTTGTCATACCACTTAATGCAAAAGCATATTTCCGGTATAAAAATATACCCTAATTCACTAGGACATTTGGAATCCATGCAGTCTAGAATAAAGCAAATTAAAAGAATTTGATCATAGTTATCAACTTTTAAATGTCAAATGGTTATGTTTCTGTTAAAAATGATGAAAAAGATGAATCAAATATAACCTGAAGTATAAACTAGAAAATTTAAACGTGGTCATAATGAACGACTTTCTAATTTTTAACCAATGTATGCTATCATTTTTTTACCATTACCATTTTAACATTGAACTGAAAAAAAAACCTTAACAAATAAAATACTGTTATTTTGTTGTTTGTTATCATGAACGCATAACAGGCAATAAAATTGAAAATGGAAATGGGGAGTGTGTCAAAGAGACTACAACACGATTATAAAGCAACAGCCGAAGTCCACCAATGGGTCTTCAATGCAGCGAGAAACTCCAGTACCCGGAGGTGTCCTTCAGCTGACCCCTAAACAAATATGTATACTAGTTCAGTGATAATGGACGTCACACTAAAATCCTAATTATACACAAGAAACTTAAATTAAAAGTCATAAAATACTAACAAAGGCCAGAGGCTCCTATACATACCTTTGACAACGTGATAATAAATCCATTGTGTAGAAGATAGAGCTATGGATGGTGGTGAATACATTACAGTGGATGTTGAAATGTAATCAACTGATGACAGATGACACATTTTACTTTCTTGTTGCAAGAAAAAACCAAGGCATTCTCCAACTTGTAGGCACAACAGCAAACATCTTGACCTACGAACATCTGAAATTTCTGAAAGTTTCCATGTTTGGAGAGAGTTGTAGTCATAGTTGCTATGTGCGTATCCTCTTATTTCACTTCCACTTTCTGCCATGCTAATTATAAAATGAATTGTTAAAAGTAACTTGGTGAGTGATTTCATGTTGTAAGCCTGAATAAAGGTTGATGTTTTTTAAAATTTATTCCTAAATATGATTTATTTATATGTTTGAGTTGAGGATGTTCTCGAGAGTAAAATTACTACTATATTGAGGAACACGATCTATAATTTGATCTCAACATTCATGCAATATATTTATTTCAAGAAAAGTGTTTGAATTTGTGATCAATTTGTGTAAACATGCACCTTTTCGTTAAAACTTCTTTTTCATTATGAAAAAAATTCCATGTCATTATGATATTTGATATTGATATCATATATTGATTTTAGAAATAAGACGTGCGTATCTGAATTGTTTGATATAAATAATCTATTATTTCCAACATTACAGTTTAAAGGTGAAATAAGATGTTATCGGTAATTATAAAATTTAAAGTTTAAATTTAAAGAATAATAGTAATTGCTGACTGTTATTCAAATAATTCTGGTAATTTTATATCAAGATTTCAGTTTCTCAATATTTGCTATTAGAATTGATCAACATCATGAAAATAAGCAAACCATTGCAGAGGACACAGCTGCGTCAATCGTGGCCCTCGGAATTTATCCAAATTAGTAGTGGTATGACGTTTTGTTTTAAATTGAAAATGTTCAATATATATAGTGTTAATTTCTCAATTGGTGAATACTTTTTATAAAATTATAAGGTTGCAACTCCATTGGACGAATCAAACAATATATGAATGCCGCTGTTCTATTAGGGTTTCTTGATATTGAACCTTTCAAGTATTTGGATATAACATTACATGAGCCATTTTTATGTTGAAAACCCACATCTTTTTATATTGTTCAACATTAAATGTGCAATTCTAAAGTCTTCAAAAAAATTACTAGATAAGCTTATGACCTAGATTTAGTTATTGATGGTTTCTGTTATGCTAATGATACTTGTCACTTCGGACTTGCTTGTATTATTTTTCTTATTTCGAAACATTGCAATGTTAAAGGATACGAGTGGGTTTTTTTTCGTGCACGTGTCTGTAATAATCTAAGAGTTAGTTTTTATGAAAGGCTCCATTTAGATTTTGATAAGTCTATGTCGGTGTTTTTTTCTTTTTTGAGAACTGAGCCGTGAACACGTTTATAAGGTATTTACATTAATAATAAACAGATAGTTCGTTTTTTGTTTGAATTATAAAATTCTGTATTCAACTATCCTGTAACTGTATTAACTCCTAAAAGATATTGATATCTTTCGTCTTTAACTAATTGATGTTCGTGCTTAAAGTGTTAAACTCCTTTTGTATAGTCACATGTTGACGTAGAAGGGGAAATAAATCTTTAAACAATCCCCCAAAAGATGATTTTTGCTGTATACATTTTTCTCTCATGGAATAGAAATACTGTTTATTGAGGTAAACAATGTAATTTTAGAGAATTGAAAACAATAATAATAGTAATTTTTGTTGAAGGTTAGTTTTCAAGACCGTATGACATCTTGGTAGAAAGTAAATTTCTCCATTCGTCGGGTTTCAATTTAGGTATTTTACCAGAAAAAGTTGAAAATGATGAAATTGTTTTTTGGGGTACTTCTTGGTCATATATATCCTCACAAAAATCAGTACTAATACATGCCTGGCTTTGATTATATTCGTTTAAACATGCAGGGAATTAAGCTTTTATGTAAATCATTAGATAGCCTTCTACGTCATTGTAAAGTTTTGATTACATACATTGTATATCTATTTCTTTTTGAAGAGTTTTGCCGAATAGAGAATATCTGATTACCATTACATATTGTAGCGGTTTCTATCAAATCTTAACAGGAAGTTGTGAGTATATTAAAAAAACGATACTAATACAAAATGTCACAATGTTAAGACTTTTATTAAATCCTTTTTTGGTAAGTTCGTTTATGCATACTGTATTGTGCTTTGTACGGTTAGAGGCAAGTAATGTTTAACGACTATATTAATAAAAATAAACGTACAAACACATTAACTATGAGCTATAAAAGTCAAGAACTCTTCTGAGTTAGTTTAAACAAAATATAAATAAATATTCTTTACTATGGGTTAGCACTCGTCAGCAATCATTATCATATATATTCACCTTTTGTTCAGATGTTGTCGTTTGTTGATGTGGTTAATATCAGGTTTTATACAACCTGCCAAATGGAAACTATTCCCAATATGAGTAAAAATCTCTCGTTTTAGTAATCACTTGATAGTGCTAAAAGCGAAATTTTCTTAAATGGGTGTTTTACCTGAAATTGCGACAAATTATAGAAAATGGAACAATTGTTTTATTATTGGTTTTTTTTGTCTTGAAAATTTTAATTTTTAAAAGTTGTCATAGGCTTGTTACTTCTCAGTAAAGGAAGATAGGTCTTTTCATCTTTTTGAAAGTTTGCTGCATTTTTCATGAGTATGTGTAATTTAGGGAAAATCACACTAAGTTAAGGAAACTTTGTGTTAAGCACTTATAAATGATACTCGAATGGTGGATTGTTTCTTCATTGGTAAAATAGTTCCCAATTTGTCGGATTGTCTTCAACATGTCAAAAGTGTTTTTTCGATTCTCTTTTTTTACAAAGATAAAACCGTTTATTTTCGTGTTTAAACTTATTTACACTAGTCAGTTTGGTTCATTTTATTGATTTCTGTTCGGTGTAATTCATTGCTTAGTGTTAAAGGCCGTTCTTTGACATTATAGTCGTTTGCTTTCGACATGTTGTGAATTAGATGGAGAGTTGTCCCATTGGCACTCATACCTCATCTTTCTTCTCCTATAAACAACTGTTGGTTATATTGACAATTTAGAAACTTCACTGAAACTGGAGCACGAATGTTTTGTTACTTCATTTGTTTGATGTGTAATTTGTATGTTAGAATAACATCCCTTTGAACTGTTTTTCAATTTCAAAAAGTCTATCGAATCAATGCATTTTTGTCTTACATTAACAGTTTCATATTGTCAAAATTTTATTTATTTTTTCCATTAAACATATTCAAATTAATTAATTTTTTTCAGGATTAACATGATTTTTTGCTAGAAATATCCAGTATTAGAGTATTGCGTTTTGCAAATAGTGCTTATACTATTGTACTTGTATTAAATCTATACTATTGAGTACTAGTACATAATCAGTCAACTGAAACATAAAAGTTTTTTAATACCATTTATTGAATTTATGCAAAATCTCACAGCAAAATTTCACAAATAAATGAATACGTCCCTTTACCACCATCCTCCCACTTGTACTGAACTGTTGGTGAAAGAAACAAATATGATTCTCCAACATTATTGTTTGGTTGTCCTAATGCCCAGCTGAAGTATTCCATTGGGGTTCCATCAGTAAATTGCCATATATTTCCGATCTTTTCTCCTTGAATGTATAGTCTCGCAACATCAGACCCTATAGTATTACCTGAAACAAAATGTCATGACAATCAATGGACATATAATCTGAAGGAAGTTTCAAGTGGCGACCAAAGGCCAACATTTAGTTTAGTCAGTTTGTTTTTAAGATGATGTTTAACGATGGACTGTTAACTTTTGAATGAATGCCTGTAAATATAAATGCACAGTTTTGATTTCAGTTGGATGCAAATTTGTTTTCCGATTTCATAATAAGTTGAACATACCAGAAGAATAGAGCTTTGCATAACATTTTTCAACCTGTGTAGTATTTTGCAAACTCAATTACAATTGATTATGAATGGACAAGAATTATTAAAACCAAAATCCAAATCTTTTTTCAATGTCTCTGAGTAGTTATTACCTGGTAAAGTATTTTCTGTAAGGGTCTTTGTTATCAAATTCATTAATAAAATAAGACCTTGCTAGAACTTTCGCACATGTTCATAAGCAATATTGCCAATAGATAACAAATCCTGTACAAGATCAGCCCATTCAACATTTTGATTGTTTATAACACGCGTCTTCTTTTTTCGTGTTCTTGGGCGGGGCAATCAAGTTTATTTGAGGTCGAAGTTTGGAATGGATCAAAGACAACGATCGTTCCTTAAAAAGTTGATCGGAAAAAAGTTGTTTTTGGACTGATTATGTCACACGGCATTTTGCTAAGCTTGGCCGCAGATAAGTGTATAATGGAAAGCAACCAACCGGATGACCAAGAATATACATAACAGATTCTCGTGAAAGATAAGTATGTAAATTTACCCAAATATAACTTTCTATGATTTGTCATCCTTAGAGTTGTATGCATCGATTTGATAAAATGGACCTACCAAAATTCTGTTTATAAGGACATAGGTGTTGTTATACAATCAATTATTCCTGTGTGTACAAAATATGGTTCTTGAATAATCATCGACGGGCAGTGCATTTGAATTCTAAGTTAAATTAACTGTTGGCACAAAGATATGTGTTGCCTGTGTGTAATTTTGGTGGAATAATGAAATATTAAACAATGAAAATTAAAGTAAAACTATGTAAAAGTTTAAAGTCGATGTATCATTACTGAGGTCGCACAAAATATTCACTTTGGAACGGAAATAAGCCCATGATAATACAATTGCTATATATGATTCCCTTTCCAAAACTGACCGAATCACGTTAACTATAGTAATTCGTCATGTTATCGCAACTGTCGATATCGAAAACAACACATCGGAATATCTTAGAGCTTTGCAGCGACGTCAAAAATAAACCCGTACCTTCATAAACAAAACTAAAAGTACAGAAATCTTAATGTGGGCTTTTGAAGAAAAAATCATTTTCTTTTACAGATAACCTCATTTCTTTTAAAATAGATCTGACTATTTGAGAATGATAATATTTGACTCCTAATATACAATGTTTTAACATCACGAGGAACAGTAAACTGTATCTAAAACTAGACAATGATTAAACTGAAATAAACATCTGATATGACTTTTGAGTGTATTAAAATTGTTTTTAGAATAGCAAGCATCGAAATTAAAATCAGGAAGCCCCAATTGCAACATTTGTTTACTATCTTCTTTCATTACATTGAATATAAAAAGTTAAGAAAACAAAATGTATTAACGTTTTCAGATAATTATAATTTGGAACATTAAACCACTGTGTTTAGCATTCATATTTTTTCTAGGTCAATAACCATGTCCAAGACCGAACAAATTCTATTTTTAGACTTTGAAAATTACACGTTTCTTGCAAAACGTAAAATCACTAAAATAATGAACTCCGAGGAAAATTCAAAACGGAAAGTCCAATGGCAAAATCAAAAGCTCAAACACATCAAACGAATGGATAACAACTATCATATTCCTGACTTGGTACAGGCGTTTTTGCAATTTTGTTTTACTTTATAGAAAACATGTTAAAATAAGACAAAGCATTACAGAAAACCAAAAAGGAAAGATAATGGGGGAATATACAAAAACAAAAGTCACATACAAAATACTAGTACACAGAACAGGAAACTGGTTAAGTAAAAATTATTAAACATACTAGTTTATTTACAACAACAAATACATTTAAAACAATAGATATGTTCAATCAGTTTAAGCTATTTATATCTTATACGCTATACTTTGTTTCTTTATGTTATTTTGAAAAGAACCAACTTTGTTCAATTATCATTTTGTATATTTGTAGATCAATCCAGCTTATTTTCATACACCTTCTTAAAATTGTCTTGAAATCGCTAAATATATAATTCTTCTCAATAGATTTACTAAAAAAAGACCCTATATATTGTTGACATAAAATATCTGATTTAATGATATAAAATAATCATATGGTCACCGACTTCCTCTTTTGTCTTATACTCAATGTAGTAAAAAACGTTAAACATTGACATTTAATGTTGGATTTTTTTTTCACAAAGAAGACAACTTTAAATGATGTTTACCGTAAAAACGAAGTCGGTGACCCTATCTTTATTTTGTATCATTATATCGAAAATTTATGCATCAACAGAAAAATCTATTGAATAGAAATTCGAAATTTGATGATTTAAAGACAAATTTTAGAATGTTTTTTTGCAAATTTTATGTGCTTTCTATACAAATATTCGCCCATTTTGTAAGAATACAATCAGTATTATTTCAAACGATAAATGAGATAAATGCACTATTTTTTCGATTTTCAGTTAAAGTTCAATTTCAATCAAATCGAAGTAAGAGAATCTGAAAGTCCAAACGAAAACTGCAAATTACCTGGTGCTTTTAAAGTCCTATTGCATATATTGAGGTATTTGTAAAATGATGAAATACAGATGTAAATTGATATTGTATTCAGAAAAAAACTGATGTAATGAAATACTCGAAGTAAGTCGTGTTAAAAGTAAACTAAAATTGAATTGGTCATGTAATAACATTGACCTATTATGTAACAATGTCATAAGTATGTATAGTTGACATAAAACATTAATATTTTATATAATTTAAGGTGTTTTTTGTACTGAGTTCAAACACATTTTAAAAGTAAATTCATATATGATACAATGTCAGATGATGGTGAGACTTTTAAATATTCGGCTTTGAGCGTTCCTGGTTAAGGTAAATTCAGAATTTTTAAGCGTTTTTGACGATACAATTTATATAGTTACGTGTTATTTTCATTTTTTTTTCATATATTTCTGTTTTACAGAAATAAAACCAAACTGTATTAAGTTCATGGCATCAGATTTATCTTACGAGTAGTAGTAATAAGAGATACGAAAACATATTATCATCGAATGTTTTCATGAATATGACTTGAACATTAAAATTGAAAGATATATGAACAAAAAAGATAGAATTTGTAATATGTGCAACTTCAATACAGTTGGGGAGGAATATTCTTTAAATGCGTTTCATGTAGATTCGTATGAAATATACAGGGCCAAGTATAAGTATCCACCAGTATTTGAACTTGAATGATTGTTTGTATACTATAACTAAAATGGAATGAGGAAAGGGCGATGTATAAAGAAAGGTTTTAAGTTTAACGTTTTGAATAATTAAGGAATGACTGTAATATTTTTTCTGTCTATTCGAAATAACATTAAAAATGTGGCGCACACTGAATAACGCGCGTAGCGGGTTATTTAACAGTGTGCACCACATTTTTTATGTTATTTCGAATAGACAGAAAAAATATTACAGTCATTTCTTATAATTTAATTCTAAAATTCATTTTAAACCGTAGAAAACCATGAAAAAACGTTGATGACGTCACGGTCACATGACTAAATTATGTCTATGGGCTCATAACAAAATAACGTCAGCCAATCAGAAGACGCGTTACATCCAAAATTAAATTATACATGATTGTTGCTTAAATTCTTACAAGTCTGACTATATTGTTTATTGCTACTTACTTAGATACTGTTGTAAGTAAGTTTGCTTTAACGGCGAATCAATTCTAATTAACTCTGCTCCGTCATCAATACATCTTTGTTTTGCTCTGTCATAGGGCAGTGCATCGTTAACTATAAGACACAAACATGCCTCGGCTATTAAAGTATAATCATGAGGACAGTTGGATGAATGGCAACCTAAATTAAAAAGTAAAATGTCTTGTAACGAAATTGATATGTTATATTTGTCAAATTCTTCCTCTATTCAATGTTTGTGTTGCTTTACACTGTTGTTTATATAATGTTCTTGTGTGATAAGCATGCAACTCAAATTTAAATGTACTGATTGAATTTGAATTGGTTAGTATTTTAAGGTTAGAAAAAAACCCATTTTACTTTCCATTATTCATCAATGCTTTACAAAACAACTGGTGTTACTAAAGATGCAGAAACTGTTAGTCTGTTTGGTCCCTTCCGGTTTTTGGAGAGGTGTTTGTTGCTCAATCTTTATCTTTTTTTCGTTTTTACGACGTTTTTAATTTTTTCGTATTTTTTAACATTGATACATAGTTTATTAGACTAAAGCTGTTACAATTAACTTAGTGGTGTAGCTTCAGGAAAAAAGGTACCCTGATGTACCCATATTGAAGATCCATTGGTGGCCTTCGGTTGTTATCTGCTCTTTGGTCGGGTTGTTGTCACTTTAACGCATTCCCCATTTCCATTCTCAACTTTATTTTATATAGTTAATAATTAGTTCAAAAAAACACACCAACGACTTAGCATTATAAAACTTAGTTAGTTAGTTATATAATTCAATCTAAACATACACATCTGAATCATTCTGTTTCATAGTTTACGTATTTTGTTATTCCATCCTGAATCAGTCTACATGTATACTGGTTAAGAAAATAGTGCGTTTCCAATGTAATCAAATAATCGTTATCTGACATTATTGGTGAATATATTATTTATGTTCATTATATTATTTTTTTTATTAGAATAACAAAAAGTGGTATAACAATTTTTTTTTAATTGAAAAGCGATTTATTTGTTATCATGTTTCAAAAGTGTTGTGTTATGATATGAATTTGAAAATAAAAGTTATACTTTAAGGGCTTTATTATCTGATGGTGAGAAGTCAATTCTAATTTTACACGTGCTGTTTTGTTTTAGAGACAAAACAGTTATCACACAGTTTTTCCATATACGTTCTGTAAATAAACTGTTTAAATTCTATGTACTAATATACCTAAATAACTTAGAATTGACAGAAACTTTTGAATGCTGCAGTGTTTCTTTATTTTTCACTTTCTATTTGATAGTTTTTCCGTCGGGTGCAAATATAAACTTTCAATCCTGGTATCTATGATGAGTTTATTTACACCCACTGGGTCGATGGATTTAATTGTAGAGTTTTTATTCCCCGAGGGTATCATCAGATCAGTAGTCAGCATTTCTGTGTTGACATGAAATGTCATTTATATGGTCATACTAATAAATTAACTGCTTACAAAACTTTGAATTTTTGAAATACCAAGGCTTTTCTATCTCAGGAATAGATAACCTTAGCCGTATTTGTCAAAACTTTTAGGTATTTGTATGTCCTCAATGCTCTTCAACTTCGTACGTTATTTGGCCCTTTAACTTTTTTTTTCGAACGTCAAACATGATTCTTTTGTAGACAAAACGCGCGTCTGGCGCAAATATTAAAAGTCAATTCTGGTATCAATGATGGGTTATTTAAGTGTTTGTATTGGAGTAAGCAGTGTTTTGTGTTAATGATGTATGTGATAACTGACCTTTGAATACTTCGTAATACATCCATCCTTGATTTACTTGATCAGATCTGTCTGCTGTATTATGATTGAATGAAGACAACTGACAGGTTCCTGTCGACTTTCCATATAAAAATCCCAAACAGTGCTCTGTAGAAAGACACAACTGCATGCAATATGTTTCAACTACTGGTGATTTTTCTTGTATTATCAACGACTGTACAGCGGCATTGTTTATACTCTGATATATATATCCTCTTGCTGTCTTTTGTAAACAAAACACAAAACTTATATGGTTTAAGGTAAGAAAAAGAAAGCAAACCTTCATGATGGTATCAAATGCTCCAACAGCATCAATTGCAAGTTTTTTAATGTATTGGCGCATGCGTATCTTCTTTTGTTCTACATTTTTGCATTAGTTACTATTCCTGTTAAGATGTCACAAAAAAAAAAAAAGAATACAATATAAAACTAAAACAATATAATGATTATTGATTGTGGTTAAGGTAGATTTGGGAAGATTATTAAATGAAACATTCTAGGCAAAATAATACATGGCAATATTTCAGAAAAAACACTCAACTGTCGAAACAGTTTGTTTGGTTTTCTCTTCAATTGTTTTATTTCAAAATCTTTTTGTTTGTGTCTCGTATTTCATTTTGTTGCAGTAATGTTCCCTTTGTCATTTCATAAGTGATATTTACAAATTTCAATACAAATAATAGTGATTGTTTTGACCAGATGTATCGATGAATTAATGGAAGGTTTAATGTGTCGTTGTTTGATTGTCAATTGTATAGATAAAGTGTGTAAACAAGTAAGTAATTTTCTGTTTAAAGAATACAACTTGAAAGTACTCATCAAATTGTTTAACTGCATTAAAATATCTAAAACATAAAAATGAGTGCTAAAAAGGACAAAATATGAGAAAGAACTTTTGACTAAAGTCTGTACCTTAATTTGGTACTGATGAACGAGTTGCTACCAACAGCAAAATAATCAATATATTATTAGTGGGGAAAATAAATGGTACCAGTAGCAATTATATTAAAAACAATATAAAAAAGAAGATGTGGTATGGTTGCCAATGAGACAACTCTCCACTAGAGACCAAATGACACAGACAATAATATATATAGGTCAATGTATATTTCCTATAAAAAGTGATAATACTACTTGACTTTAATTCAGACTTAGCTTGATGTTATGAATTGACTTTTCGATATTGATCTAAAGATGTGTTTAAAATTTTGGATTTTGGCATTTGAAAAGGTCTTTCTGTTTGAACTTCCCTTGGAGTTTCAATATTTTTGTAGTAAATATTTTGTTTCATTGACTTTTGAAAACTGCTCTGGTATATTTTTCTGTTTTGGACGGTGTTTATAAATACCAAACCGTTTGCAGAGCCCTTGTCTGTAGTGAAGCTTGAAAGGAGTAAGTTCGGTTAGGGATATATTTTGTCCCGATTATAAAGTTCAATGTTACAAAATAAAAATTGTTTTAAGTTGAACTAAAGACAAAATTAGATCTGCTTTTTGTTATTTACGATTGTTTAACATATTCTTATGAAGTATTTCATATTTGTGTGATGTTTTGCAAAGTTTTTAATCAGTTTTATGGGTACTTTATGGCATTTTTCATCGTAAAGGACAAATTAAACCAGACTCTTATCCACGATATATCATGATCCATTCCCGCTACATTCGTATACACTATTGAGAAACTTTATATTATCTTATATATATCTGAAATATGTTTATAGACAATTTTGCAGATACATTTTAAGATTGTTTACAAATCATTGATAAAAATCTTTTCTAAATAACCAAAATTTCTTTGATGTATGACTTTTTTTAATACCAGTAAAGTAAATTTCCACATTTTAAACTATAAAAGAGTCGATATGTGTCATCCAAAATTCCTGAAAACTTAAATGTTCTTTCCCGTATTCCGAAAAAATATTTTTTGAATCCCGAATTCCCGCGAAAAGAACGGGCCAATTCCATATTACCACAAAAATAAGGGCACAATGCCGAATTCCATCAAAAATAAGGGTGTATATTATTTGATGAACAAACAGATGTTTCTGGGACTTGTACTTTATTGATTGTAGAAAAAATATGTTAAAAGTGAGCGCCACATTAACAACTTTAGGCTACGTTCACTCCAGAAATACGATTAATACACTTTGTGCTTTGATAAACTATTTCTTTTGCCTTACCACTCGGTAACTATAATTATATTTTTGTGTTAAGCATATCAGGTTTTACTGTTCATTTAGGGGGAAAAGGTTAAGATGGTCCTCATGATCGTCTTTTAGTTGTTCTCGATTTGCTGATGAATGCTAATTTCAACATCCAGATTATAGGTTTAGAATTTTGTTATTTGAAAAATTTCTCAAACTCAGTGGTGTCATATAGTATAAATTTTTAGAAGTACATTAGTATCAAACTACCTTTTTTTAAAGATACTTTTTTTTCAAATGAATTTAAAGGTTATAAATACGCCTTAAAAGTACTCGGTGTAAAAATGTTCTTAAATACTCACTACAACAATAAATTTTCTTAAGAGTCTCTACAAAAGAGTGGCGGAAGATACAAGAGGAACAGTCAAACTCAAAAATCGTTCATAAAAATAAACTGATAACGCCATGGCTAAAAATTAAAAAAAGAGACAAAATGACAAATTATAGAACACAAGAAACAACATAGAAACTGAAGACTGAGCAACACAAACCCCACAAAAACTGGGGATCTCAGGTGCTGCCGAAGGATAAGGAGATCCTGCTCCACATGTGGTACCCGTCGTGTTAATCACATTGTTACAAAACCCGGTAAACAGTCTAATTCGTTAGGTCACATTCATGATAAGGGAAGGGGGGGTTGTAGTTTACGACGTAAGAAACATATCCGATATTATCTGTGAAACGGTCATTTCATAACAGTCTACCAACTGGTGACAACGTCCGTAAAATTTACGAAGGGATGATTTCAACTTTACCATTTGGAACTCTTGGTTTAATAGCTTCCTTGTGAGCAGCAACAATCTATCAAGGAAATCATGATATGAAGTACAAGTGCTGGAATATCGTATCAATTGGGAGATATATACTCCGTATGCAGGCGCTGGGATGCTGAAATCATATCGTTTCATTTCAACCGACCCTTATTGTCAATTTCTAGATGTCAGTCAAGATAAGAGTCAGACTTAACTGTATACGTTGTATCCTTTATCTCTAGTTCGATGGTATTATATAGCGGAAAGTAGAGTTAAAGGATATTGCTAACTTCTTATTTTTTAATCTTAAGAAGTTCCTGTGTGACGTCAGCCTCATAATAATTAAAAAAATGCCCAAGTAGGCAAAGAAGAGGAGCACAATTGGTTTCCATTAGAATGCAGAGAGTCTGTTGAAAATCACGTCTTCCAAACGTAACAAATATGTTGTCAATCAAGAAATCAAGCATCTTGATAATATTAGTTTGAGAGATTTTTGTGTATGAATCAATGTGATCCTTTCCGAATCCGATGTCAGAATAGGTAACACCAAAACTAAACAAAATGACAATAATGCATAAGATAACAAGGGACTTCTAGCAATTACTGACATGCCAGGTTCTGACCTCAATAAAACTGTTTGAAAGATTATGTCTTCATCATATGAATATCAAGCACAATCCGTCCCGTTTTGGGTTAAGTATCATACCATCATAAAATATATGAGCATAACATAACTGGTATCATGCCTACAACTGGTTTTAAATGAATGTGTTTATATCTGATTAAAAGAATTGTCTCGTATAAAGGCGTTGGTATCTGCCACAGTAACTACCTGTACCATCAGTGATTTTGTTAATTTAATTTCGCATCTTATTCAAAACGTAAATTTTAAAATCTGCATGCAATATGCGACATTCAAAAACATAAATGGACTTGACCTGACATTTAATCGAAAAATACAATTCAAGTCAAAATGCTTTATCAAATAATTTTTTTTCGTGGCGATATTCCTATTTTAAACTGAAAATAATTCATAAAAACCCTTTTTGTTATCGTTGATTTTTTTAACAGAAAACATTCAGATTTTAATTTATTTTTCTAAAATAACATAGACATTTATAAGTACTTCCCTGTATCAGGCTACACGTTTCGGAAATTTGGGTCGTCAATACCTTTCAACTTCGAACTTTATTTGATATTGTGTTACTTATTTTATAAGAGCGTTACTATTTTAGACGAAACACGCGACTGACAAACTGTTAAGCCTGATTTATTTGTTGAGTTTGTTGTAGAGAGCACGGGGCGTACACAATTTCAAGAGTGGTTTGGGGATGACTTTTTTATTTATCGAGTTTTCTCTTTGTTTTCGTTCTTATAACTAGCTCGTGTATACCTATACTAACTGATTCAGAATTCAATATCATTTGTAACAGAAAAAGAGTTTGAGTTTGATGACCTAAGAAACAAAAATAAAAATATAGATTTTTTTCTGGAATGACTTTTGTGTCAGTAATTTTGATAACATCAGTGGAATTACGTCATAAAACATTTGAACAATGAACTGGATAAAAATCAAAACAAAATAATTACATCAAAATCCCTAGTACGTCTAGTAGAGCCATAAACAAAAGGCAATGCAAACATATTTAACATACACATAAGGACGCAGATAAAGCGACAAACGGTTGACTACTTTACCAAATTATGAAACATTAATCGTTTTAAGATTGTTGTAAACTAAGACTCACTGTGTTTTAAATCGTTAAAAATCCAAGAAGTTCGTCATTGTTGCATCACTTGAGTATATTGAAATTTTATGTTTGATCAACTGACACTCCAAACTAATAACAATGATTAATAAAGCACATTCAGTGATAAGAGATCGAATTAAAAATACTTGTCTTTGTTCAATTTCATCACAAAGAATGCTTTGTTAATCACCCCATTGGACAAAATAAACCTTTAGTTTGGTGCAACCATGATAATGTGACTTTGTTTAGTTTTTTTTTTTTTTTTAGTAAATCAATTTCAACTTTCTTTCTTGTACGGGAATAAATATCTATATATTTGGAAGACTATCAATCTCGTTACCTTTTAGATGTATGACTTTTTGTATAAATAAATTCAGATCATGAGTTCTAATCGAGATCTGGTTCATGAAATCACATTACCTTTTTAGGATTAAAAAAAAATCATCATTTCGTACAAAAGAATAATTTGTTGGCTATTTTACCATTATTGGACATAAAAAAAATCAGGATTGGAGAATTTCTATTCATTTTTGAAGTGTTTTTGATTTAGATGGCTGGTTTTATTACAACTATACTAATCTTTGTATCGGTTTATTTCTGTAACGACATTCACTTTTCTTCATTAAGGTTAATCTTGAGAATGAAATAAAATGAATGGATGAATGAAAACATTTTCTTTTCGATTCCTTTGCGACACCACTGCTGATGGATAATATAATTCTCCAGGTTATGTATAGCTCAGTAATATGTTGTACCAGGGAACATTTTCGCTCACATCCAACAAAGTATTCTCTTTTTGTTGCAGTCAAATTTTCTCTCATTTTACCCCGGTCGATAACCCCTATATTAAGCCCTATCTATTGATTTTGTTGTTAATTGTTCTGGCCGTGAACGTATCTCCCTCGTGCAATATTCCTTACCCGGCTTTGGCTTAAATTTTGTACCTTTTTGGTATAAAGCTCTTCATCTTTTTACTAATCTTTTGATCATCAAATATTTTGGCCTCGAGCATCACTGAATAGATATTTAGTTTTGAAATGCGCATCTGGTACAGAACAATTGGTACCGTTAATATTATTATGTATATGGCTCTGCAGGTAAAGTTTATAGCAATCTATCAATTCTAATTATCTCGTCACTTTTGTCTTTTGTGAACAATTATGAACTATCGGCACCTGCTTAGGTATGAATTCTGTTTGGCTGTGTGGTATGTATAACAATCAATCATTTTTTTTGTATAATTGAACATCGTACAATTTATACATTGAACATTGTAGAAAAGATTAGACTGTTAGTCTGTTAATGACGCCTTATACTTAATCCCGTAGATATTGGATTGTACTGATTGATTTTTTAGTTTAGAAGAATAATTGTTCTTAATATGTATCTTATTGTTATAAGTTTAATCAAATCAACGTAAATTAACTCATCATAGATACCAGGACTAAATTTTATATATACGTCAGACGCGCGTTTCGTCTACAAAAGACTCATCAGTTACGCTCGTACGGGATTCTCATTATTTGAGGCAAAGCTTTTATGTCCCTAATATACATCGACTTTATTTCTCTTTTCTTCACTCATGAGTGAAGTTGACATCTATCTATAGCACCTCAAATTGTAATCCCGAATGCATTTGTTACGTTACCCAGGACTTAAGAACGGACAGTACAACAGTATGTTCTACAAATATTCTTTGGGAACATAATTTGTTCTTAGTAATTTGATATGAGAAGTAGTTTCCACTACTTCATTTTCGTACTGTCAAAGAGTCCTAATTCTCAGATACGTTTGTTTTAATATAAAAATCTTAAACCAATATTGGCCATCCTTTTTCTTTCTGTAACGATCAAAAGTGTGCAAGCCATATACAAGATGCTTCGATACTATTGGAAATTTGTTTGACCTTTCAATATCAATCTCCCTGAAGACGGAACCGAGAACCCACATTACGCATCTACAACGTATAACAAAAGAATAAGATCCTATTGAAGTATTATTTCAAATGAAAGAGTTTCAAATTATAGTCTGAAATCAAACGCAGATACTGCTGATTTATTGGTTTGACTGAATATTTTTCACAAAACAAATCTATAAACATCGACACATTTGAGGGAAGTTTCATTTTCTTCACTAAAATAAGCTTACTCTGAGATTTCTGCACGAGAAAATGACAACTGTGACCACCATGAATACAGACACCTCCCTGATTGTTGAAATTTTAATAATCAAACTCTTTTGTTAAAAAACGTTGGCTTTAGTCATATAATGATTAAAGACAATAATATGAATTTAAATAGGAAAAGGTATCTACCATTGAAATACAAAACTTCTTAATTAAATTTTGTAGTAATGAGAACGAAAAAACGCACAAAATTTATTGTCAAAATGTTATTCATCAAGCACATTTTATTGCATGCATACAATAAACACTACGAAAATATTATTCAGACGCAAATACAAAGAAATATATATTGTGCAGTTGAAAAATAATATCGATTACATTGATTTAACATTAAATTATCGAAACTACTAGCATATTTAATCTATGTACAGTTATAATATAACTTTTTTGTATAATGGTAGTATTAAACCAGTGTTCAAGACATTTCGGCCATGGACCTTCTTCTGTTTCTTTTATTTTATATACATTTTAAATACTCAATGTTTTTCATACACGTAACTCGCAAAGAAAAGATTTTTCTTTCTTGTCAATGTCATTCCATTGCCAATTGACAGCTGGATTTAGATAAATGTAAAATTCAATTATATCATTGCTAGGTTCGTTAATTTTCCAGTTAAAAAAAATCATTGCAGTTCCGTCGTCAAACAATCATGGGCTGGTGGATGTGTTCCTTGTTCCTTGGACAGTCACAGCAACGCTTACACGGAATAAATCATCTACAACAAACACAGAGATAAAAATCGAACATGTTAATCCATCAGCAGAGCAGGATATTCAATGTGAGATTTCTCTTGGTTATAAACTGATGTGATATAACAATGTCGTAAGTAAGTGACACATTGTAATGCGTCTGGAATAAATATGCTCCAAAGAATATCTTCCAATAATATCATTTTTCTACAGGAAAGAAAACAATGTTTGATACTTTTGATAATAGAACGTCTATTAAGCGCCAAGACAAATAAAGGATGGCTGGATATTCTTAATTAACTTTGGAACCAAAAAATTAAATCTCAGAAATCATTTAAGATCTCTGGGGATTCTTAACCTGAATTTTGGGTTTATAAGTCAGAAAAAAAATAATTGGTGAAGAAAAAAATCATATGTGTAGGTGCACTTTTGCTACGGCCCTCTCTCTCTCTCTCTCTCTCATATGTTTTTTTTCTATTTTTAAATGCACGAAAATAATAATTGCATTTGACATATAGCATGTTTACAATTTGCGTTAAAAATGTTCATGAAAAATGTTCATGAACAAAACTGTTATTCAAAACAAAATGTAGCGACTTACTCAATACGCTTTCCACCATTGTCTGTTTGCTTTGGCTGTTAATTTTTAATAATTCTCCACCATCCTGTCTACAAACTGTACTAGCTGAGTCATACTCTAACTTCTCATCATAATGCTTAATACAATAACAATCGTCTTCAATGAATGCATATCCTTCAGACAACTGGCAAGCTTCTTTACTACAGCCTATTGAAAATACAAAATATTCATTTATTCTAATGAAGTACTAGTAAAGGCATTGACGAGGAATGGTTGCTGTTTTGTATTGTTTATAACACATCTAAGCTTTGCATGGAAGATAAATTTAAAAAATGCGTTGGAAACTCTAATGGATTTTCTACATCAGGAATGAATTACCTTAGCTGTGTTAATAGAAACATTTAGGAATTATTGGTCTTCAATGCTGTTCAACTTCGTACTTAATTTGGAATTTTTCACTTTTTAGTTTTAAGTGTCACCGATGAATTTTTAATAGACGAAACGTGCGTCTTGCGCAAAAAAAAAATTCAATTCTGGTACAGCCCTTGGATGGTGTAAACTTCCAAAAAAAAAAACGTGGATGGTGTTATGGTGTACGGCATATTGTGCAATGGTGTAAGGTGTATGGTGCTATGGTGTATGGTGTTAGGGGAATGGTGTAATGGTGTATGAGGAATGATGTGATTGTGTAACATGCGATCGGGAATGGTGTAAATGATGGTGTACGACATTTCATTGGTTAAAAACGAAGTTATTTTTATTTTATTTTTTTTCAAATTGTAAACATAAACAATAATAACAATCTTCATATTTGAAATTTAATTACATTATGGGTAATTTTGGATCGTGTAGATAGAATCGGAAATGGTGTATGGTGTAATGTGTAAGGTGTATGGTGAAAAGGTGTAATGTGTATGGTGTAATGGTACAAGGTGTATGGTGTAATAGTGTATGGTGTATGGTGTTAGTGGGAAGTTTACACCATCCAAGGTCTGTATCTGTGTTTATTTATGGAGTCGACACGTACGCATCAATACTCAAGATTCGTATTCGAGATCAAGGCAATGTAAGCACATACACTGTCTCAAAGGAGTAAGTTCGCAAAATGTTAGAACGTTTTGATGATTATTTTTAATCAGTCGACGCTTCTTTATATTTTCCATAGAAATAGTTGTGGTATAATCAAAATACAAAATAACCAATTTTTGTCACATCACAATGAAAATGACATATCAAGAGCATGCATTATCTGTTTTTATAACGACATTTTTTCAATAAGTCTTAACAACTTTTAATATAACTGACTTTGACTGCCACCTCTGATCCTTAAAGACTTCATGTTTTGGGATTCTATATCACTATTGGAAACTTTTTGTTACCGAACAGTTTGGTACCTAAGTGATAGTCAAGAGTTTCCTCAAATGTTTAGGTCTGGAAAATGCCCAAAATCATTGCTTACGACAGTGTATCCAATTTGTGCAGACTCTTAAGCCTACAATGTACTCTAAAGAAAAGATTTGTTTCACGTAATAGTAAGGCATTTGAAGAGGACCTAACGAAAAGCCAAGCAATGGCCATTTATAAATTATATAATAATAAGTTCAAGGACAGCTTGGACTAAAGTGAAAATTGTTAAGATTAATATATACGTCGTTCATTTCTCGGTTTGCAAGAAGAAAGTGGTTTCACAGGTATTAGTATGGATCAGGAATTCACTATTCTCAATAATTAAAACTTGCAAAATCTGCTAAACTGTACGGTGAATTATATTTGTATCGAACGCACGAGAAAATTCAAAGAATTTTGATGACTTTCTTTTTGAGACAGAAAAACACCAAATTATATTTGCTAAAAAGGAAGGGGTTAAAGCGCACATATGATTCAGTATACACTCCGATCTTGTGTTTTTATTTTGCGGCTGGGCAACTCTCCGTCCCCTTCCTGTGCAGAGAGTTATCACGCAAAGCAATACAACTGCTTACCTATACTTAGATGCTGTTAAGGCTACAACTCAACAAAAGTATGTTTATACAAGTTCTTCAAATAAAAAAATAAACAGAGAAGTATAAATTTCTTTTAAGTAAAGCGTGGAACACATGATCTGCATTTAAATCATCTTGGTGTTCATAGAATTTATGATTATTTTTGTTACAAACCTTTAAAATGAGTTTCATAAATTTTAGATTAATATCGTAATATTTGTCACACAATGACAGTTTTTCCATTGATACGTACAATAATAAAACACTCGTGAAACTTAAAACCATTGTCCTAACTAGTTATCAAAGGTACCAGGATTATAATTTAATACGCCAGACGCGCGTTTCGTCTACATAAGACTCATCAGTGACGCTCAGATCGAAAAAGGTTTGAAAGCCAAACAAATTCAAAGATGAAGAGCATTGAGGACCAAATATTCAAAAAAGTTGTGCTAAATACGGCTAAGGTAATCTATTCCTGGGATAAGAACATACTTAGTTTTTAGAAAAATTCAAAGTTTTGTAACAGGAAATTTATAAAAATTACCATATAATTGATATTCATGTCAACACCGAGGTGCTGACTACTGGTCTGGTGCTACCCTCGAAGACGGAACGTCCACCAGCAGTGGCATCGACCCATATAACGCCGGCATATTCGTTTATCGTGACTTCTGTTTCAAGAATCCCTACTTCCTAAATAAATCGCTGAAACAGACTCTTCAAATCAGTTTCAATTGGGTCCTTTGTTTACACAATTTCATTAAGTTTAAATCGTCAATTTACTATTTCTGTTCACAAATGGAATTTAAAAACTTACCTTTAAAATTTGTAATTTTCATATGCCTTCACTGGGAATCACACCCCTCCTTAAAATCTGTCTTGTGTGTTTTTCCGTTTAGCTTATTTTGTGTGCTATTGTGTTAATTTAAATGATGTTTCCTGTCTTATTGGATTACTATTGCCTGTATCACTTAATTGAAGGAAAAGTTATATATCACATTTAATTTGCATATATTTTTTAATAAACATAGTATACTTTCATCAGTTTACATTTCTTTACAAATGCTCATTCGCAAATATATATGCCAGACAATCGTGATGTGACTAGAGCTGTGCTTCTTGGTAGCATTTCCGGAGGCATACTTAGTAATTGTACATAGAAATAAGTTTGAATTTGTCTTATTTTGTAAATAATGAATAAATTTCAGATTGATTGATTGATTGTTGGTTGCTTAACGTCCTGTGGCATTTTTTCTAAAAGCCCAGAGAAACCGGCTTTTACAATAAGATACAATGGATAAACATGCATTAATGAAATTATATTGTTTGCCCTTGATCAATTTTCACTGTTTTCATGTTAATAAGATAAATATTAAAGAATTTGTAAACGTTAGTAACGTATCACAAAAGATTATTGTAACTATTGACCCTGCCTACGTTTGGTCTCCAATTTTCGTTTTGATTAACGTTTGACAGTACATTGTTGGTTATGATCCTTTTAAGGTAGATGGGGTGTCTAAATTATGATCCATAGAAATTTTTAATAGTGTCCCAAAAAGTAGTTTGTATCATGCTTTTTAAAAAATAATAATAAAAAGAATGTGTCACGGGGCTTATTTTCACGCTACACGGTGTTCAAAATTGACAGATTTCGTATCGATTATGCATGGAAAATCAAATTTTCTGCAATAAAGCGTAACTACACCATATAATTTTGAGATAACATATATGAGAAGATAGCTTTAATAGTACGCTTTCAGTTTAGAAAAAGAAAAAATGGGGTCACCTTACCCGTTTTCTTGCTACCTAATAAAATAGGTAAATTCCTAACACATTCTATTGTAAAAGTACCTTTATCTGAATTATCTGCCCTTGCGTTTGAGTAGCCTCCCCTTATGTGGCAAAGATGGAAAAAAATTAATCAAACAAAAGTTTTCTGTTTTTTGTAAAATACAACCATAAATATGATAAAACATGTCATTTTCTATACTGAAATGAAAGTTCTTACACATGAACTTCCTAATACTTTCACAATTTGAACATTCTATTAAAGATCTAGACCTTGTTTTCTAGTATTTACAAATCCAAGATAGAGGAAGACATCCTATCTACCTTAACAACGGATTTTCACTGTTCTTTTTTCATTGGAGATTTGAATTTTCCTATGGTATCTTTTTATAATGAACGTATGTGTGACTGTCCCATAAGATACGAAACGTCAGTTAAAGTCACCAATACGTTCTGTGTTTTATTTGCCGTATTAAATCAAAATTACTTGTAAGTACTTATCTTGTTTTAGAATAAGTATATATATATATATATATATATAAAGTGCATAGAAAAGTTGCAATTTTAGAGTAGATCGGGTTCATTACTTCCTCCAAAGCCGAAGCCATCTATGTACTTTTACATCTGTATTCCTAAATATCAATCAGTAATTTTACCTGCTTGTACATATTACACAAGGACGGCATACCACAATACGCAAATATTTTGAATTGTACAAGAATACTTGTCTTTTTATCTAAGAAGTATAATTGGGAAATATTATTATATTTTAAGAAGTATATAATCACTATGAATGTACATTTAGATACATGCATACATATAATGTTATTGTCTAAGTTATGTATCCTGCTACTAAATTATTTTAAAGGAGATACAATTTTGTGACAGTGAATTACTTTTTAGTATGTTTATTTGTTAGTCATGTCTTAATTTTTACATTTGCCGACATTTCAAATTTACATCATTATTATATGTATATATTTACCTCTAATCATTTGGTAAGTTAGAAGTCCTCCATAGTTGTCAATCAGTGGTAAATCATCAATGTCAGTCTTTGAAATGGACAGCAGCTCACATGTCCCACTGTTAAACGTTGTCCAAAAACAGTTATCAGCCTGCATACACAACGATATGCATTGTATGCGAGATACTTTATCTACAACCCCTATTTTCGAGGATGAAATATCAGTGTTATTTGGAATGTTCTTATTATATTTAATGCCAAGCGATGTTCGCTTTTCAGACATACAATGCCCATCGATAATGCAAAATAAAAGTATTAAACTAAAATGAAAGTAATTTTTCATATTTATTTTGTCTATGTCAATCTCTTGCATAGCAGAAAATAACGGTAGTTTAGAGCACTTGCTTGGTCGCTTAAAACTTAATAAATGCTTGTTTCAAATATATATAGTCAAGATGTACTCGATAAAACGATATCTCGTGCGCAATTTAAATGTATACAGCATTGTTCTACTTTGATTCAAAGATTTAAAAAAAATGTAGTTTATTCGTAGTCTATATTGCTACAGTTCTGTATTCTAAACATTTTATACAACTGAAAGCTTTACTTTAAAAATTGCTGCAATAAGAAAGTCATACGGTCTGTTACATGTTTACAACTTTATAGAAACATTGGGCTCATTTATCCTTTGTACAGGGATCTGTAATTTGTATAACGCTTATATGTTATAATGAATTGACATTGCAAGAGATTGTTTTGATTACAATGACTTCCTTGATTTTTTTCTTTCATGAATGACATCACATACTTTGAATATTTATTTAGATGTACAAAAATATTTAAATGTCAACATTGCAAAAACACCACTTATACCTGATCTGTTGAACTTTGAAAATCACTTAACATAAGACAGACGTGTGTCCTTAATGTACATGATTAACAAAAAGGTAAGATGAATAAAATTCAAAACTCCTAGCTAAGAAAATACAAATCGGCGATAAAATAAACTGACAACGCCATGGCTAAAAACTATCAAAATGCAGAAAATATAACGGTGTAACCAAAAACATGTAGTACTTAAATTTCAAGTACAAATCAAGTACTGTAAAAATACAGGTACCTAAATATTCCAATAATTCTAAAGTAACAACATAGTACTGAATATTAAAAGTAGATTTCCAGTACTACATATTTTTGGTACAGAAAAAGTACCTATGCAAAAGTAGCTGTGTATGGAGTATCAATTCATGACGCAATTTCTGTATAGGCTTAATAAAAATTCTAAAAGAAACGGATAAGGAAAATCACAAATATACTGAACTCCGAGGGAAAATCAAAACGGTAAGTGTGTAATCAAATTGCAAAATAAAAAGCTCAATTACATCAAACGAATGGACAACAACTGTCACAGGGCTTTCATGACTACTCTTCATCTAAAAATCAAAGGATGCCTTTAAAACAGAGATCCCTTCCACAATCGCCTGTTATATAACTCCTTTAAGTAAAAGTGAATGACTGTTTTCAAATGTCCATTGTGAGTTATAAGTTCAGAAAAAATGTCCTTATTCCTTGTCTAATTAGCACGCATCTTAATGATATCTATTAATTTTGAATTTCATAGGTCAGTATAGGTATCCAAAATGCATCATGCATATGACATTAATATACTATTAATTAATAGGTGTTTTATTAATGACCTTGATTTATGCCTATAGCTAGTGTTTGTAATAATGGTCGAGGGTCATTGTAGCCCCCAAAAACATAATTATTGATCGAGGATATATACGAAGGACATTATGAAAACACACCTTAATTAATACAGCTATTATCTAACTAAACATAGTAAATTTGTTGCTGTTAATGCATGTATCGGATAATTAGTTGTTATATTGTTAGAAATGAGCTTTATGTTGTATATATTTTTGTTTTGTGTCATATAATTGAAACCTATTACATGAAATCCAAATGTCTACGAAAAACGACTTTACCAAATCAATTATAGCAATATTTTGCAAAAATAGGTAAATGTGGTGGAAACAACGGGAATATATTTTCTATTTTATTCATAATAAGGTCATTAGAAACAAAACATATCTACTAACTATATATATATCATTAACATGGTGATATAACTCAATATTATATATTAGATTCTAATGCAATTATTTAAAGAATTGCTTCTTATTGACGTCTTATTAGTTGATCCATATGATGTGTCTTTGACCAAACTAGCTAAGGACATTTTTACCACATGGTAGATTGTGGTTTGTCATTACGTCGTCTTATCTTTTAATTACCGAACGTGACTTATTCTCGATTGTTACTGTTTTGCTGAGTGTGAATTCGCATTACTATAAGACGTGTTAAGGTACTTATCTATCCCAAATTCATGTATTTAGTTTGATGTTATATTTGTAATTTTCATCGAATTTTGTCAAATTGGTTGACGTCTTTTCTATTAAATTCATGTGTTATGGTAAAGAAAATTATTCACCGCCTTCATTTATTAGTTTTGATTTTGTTCAACGTAATCTGTACGATTTTTATGTTTGAAATTAGATTCAAAACAAATCGGACATATATATAATATAGTTCATTGCTATTGATTAGTATTACAATGTGCATTGTGTTTAAATGTTATATCAGTATTTAGTTCTATTATTATAATCTTATATCAATCCTATTTCTATCTTATTTTTTAGACATAATTTTTCAAATATGACGTCATATTTGTGCTGTTGTCTGCATGACGTAATATTGTGCCTTTTCACCATTTCGTTCGTATATGACGGCATTGTTTACTTTTTGCGTTCAGGCCTGGTTTGTCACTGAGTCGGGCGTGTCTATTTTCTGTGTTGGTCTTCAATGTATTATGTATTCGGGTTTTGTTTTCTGTAATTAGTTAAGACGTCAGTTTTATCATGTAAATCTTTTATATTCATTTGATAAATTTTACTGTTTGCAATAGCATAAATTGTTCTATATAATAAGGATGTTCTTATCACAAGCAGAAAACCCTAGCCGTATTTGGCACAACCTTTTTCAACTTTTGATCCTCAGAGCTTTACAACTTCGTACCCCACCCTTTTTTTGACTTTCTAACTTTTATATCTGGGCGTCTCTGGTAATTCTTGTTTGGACGAGGCGCGTTTTTGACGTAATGAATTTTAAACCTGATGCCTTTTGTTATCAATTATTCATGTGTTTCTTTGCCTAATACGTTCTCCTATTTATTTGTATTGTAGTCCTGTATTATTATGTTGTCACTTTAATGTTATATTTAACAATGCCATCAAAGTGCGAGGTTTGGCATGCCACAAAACCAGGTTCAACCCACCATTTTTTTCTTTAAAAATGTCCTGTACCAAGTCAGGAAAATGGCCATTGTTATATCATAGTTCGTTTCTGTGTGTGTAACATTTTTACGTTGTGTTTCCGTTGTGTCGTTTGTTTTCTCCTATATTTGAGTGTGAATTCACATTACTATAAGACGTGTCACGGTACTTTTCTATCCCAAGTTCATGTATTTGGTTTGGATGTTATATTGGTTATTCTCGGATTTTGTCTAATGCTTAGTCCGTTGCTGTGTGTGTTGCATTTTAATGTTGTGTCGTTGTTTTCCTCTAATATCTAATGCATTTCCCTCAGTTTTAGTTTGTTACCCTGATTTTGTTTTTTGTCCATAGATTTATGAGTTTTGAACAGCGGTATACTACTGTTGCCTTTATTTATCAGCCTCAAATAGTATATCTTCCTGTCAGCAACCTTTTGAATCCTTAAAGGTATTGACATGGTATTTACACAATATTAAGAAAACATAAAATCACATATTACACTAAGGAATATTCTTTTTCAAAGCTTTTTTTGGATTCTAAAAACGCCCCGTGTATCATTTTGCACTATACGGGGTTGCCTAATTCAGGTTTCAAAGAAGATGGCATTAATTCGCGAAATTTCCGAAATGACTATTTTGCCGAGATAAATGTGCATTTGTAAATCGTACCCCGTAACAGCTTTCGCGAGAATACATAATTTTATTCCGAAGCGAGATCTCTTGCTCGGTATGTATTGCAACATTTCCGATTTTTCTCTTAGTTCGTACCAACGTCTCGTTGAGTGACAACTCCCATCTCGGTCTACAGTAATGAAGAAAATTGTCAAAAATTGTATCATTAGACTCAATTGAGATCCAGTGCTAATACAACAAATTTTTAATATAAAAATAAAAATATCACATTGGAAAACCCTTGGGACTAACAACTGCATACACATAATAAACATTAAGAGTAATCCCCCTTTTATCATATAAATGAAAATTAATATACAGAAAACTCGAGGATAAGACAAAATATGATGATAAAAGTATACAAGGTAATTTCTCCTTTTATTGCCAGTACAACAGTTTATACGAAGAAAATGACGAAACTTGATGGGTTGGTGTTGTATATACAGAATGTACACAGCCATGTATCACTTTCACTGCCGGTGATCCGATTGATAAATATGTTGTAGAGTTGTCACTGGTTCAGACGTACTTATAAATATAATTGTTTCTGTGACTGTAACTTACATTAATTTGTAGGATTTTTTACTGTAGATAATTTAGCTGATCTGTAAAAATAACATCTTCATGTCTTATATATCATGTACTGTTGTACGACGCTAGATTAAAACTGACGTGGAAAGGTAACACCCGGCCACCGAAAGCTTCATTTTAAAACCCAGGTGGTCGTGTGGTCTAGCGCGCCGGTTACATTGCAGGCAATTTGGTGTCACGAATCTCAGTAGCATGGGTTCGAATCCTGGCGAGGAAAGAACAGATCTAAGATTGTTGGGTTGATGTTTAGACGAGTTGTATATACAGAATGTAAACAGCCATGTATCACCATCACTGCTGCTGATCCGATGGATAAATCTGTTGTAAATGTACATCTGTCACTGGTTCAGACGGTGAAGATATCGTGACACCGAATCGCCTGCACTGTAGCCGTCCCGCTAGATATAAAGACGAGTTTATTTTACCCGTTCATTGACTTTTGCCTACCATATACATTGTTACTCAAAAGTTAACTTCAAGCACAAGTTCAATTATATGACAAAGTTGCTTAATGAATACGGATCTTTCATATGGGTGGCAGTTCATGTCATTTGCACGTTTATATACTCGTAAATATTTTTATACGCGTGTATATACGGATATATTACCTACATATTCGCGTTTATTGCTGTCATATACGCGTATATTATTGTTTTATAGACATATAATGTTGTTTAATACGCGTATATTGTTAAAATAAACACGTTTATACTTTATTTCAATTTATTTATTATATACGCGTTAATATACGCGTTATTTGCGTAAATCTACGGGTATGGAATCATTATCGTTTTATACATTCGTTTGTCTTATTGTTTTAACCAATGAAAACGGTGTTTTAAAACTGGCTTGTATAAATTACAATTGATGCCATATAACGACTATACCGACCTTGCACACTGTGTATCATCGCCACCGGAAATTGGGTACTAACGAAGCGGAGAGAAATAGGAAAAAAAAGTAAACAAGTTAAGAATTCATTCAATTTAAAGCATTTCCACTCATTTGATGAGGGTGCCGTTTAAGAAATGATTTTCTGATATATAATTCTTTAAATTATTAGGCCGATAAACACAAAATTAATATAATATTTTGTGTAATATCCAAAACTTGCCACTTAGTACCGGAAAATTTCGAGGTCGATTGTCCTCTGAGGCCCCATTCTCAAGATATTCAACTGTTTTTCATTATTTTTCCATTATTATAATGTGGCATCATATTTACTGAAATTTGTTGTCAAAAACATGTTTTTTAAAGAATATGGACAAAAACATTGTTTGTTTGTTGTACGGCGAATTGCAGGACCTTGTACGGCGAATTGCAAAATAACAACTTATGTCTGTACGGCGTCTTGCAACATATTATAATTTTAAGAGGAAATTAATCACTGTTAAGATAATATCAAGTGATATTTTGTTGATATCAAAGCTTTACATGCTTACAAATATACAAAATGTCTTACTTCTCAAATATTATTCAATATATGCCGTTCATTTAGTTCAAAAGGCCTCTTTGAGTACCGCTTTTCGATTTTGTACAAAAAGTTTTTTTTCAACCATATTATCCTAAATACATCCATAGATCGTTATACTACTAACGACTGTTGTCTTATTTGTTGTTAGGGTGAAATTGTGTAAGTTCAATAAAATAAACCGTCCATTCATCTTTTGTTGATGCTAGCTGTTTTAAATAAAAACAGTGGATATGTGGTATGATAGCAAATAAGATAACTATCCATTAGGATCAAATAAAGTGTATGTAAGCAATTATATGCTATCGTACGGCCTTCAACAACGAAAACTCGTACCTTATAGTAAGCTATAAAAAGCACCGACCGAAAATATAACAAAACAATTTATGACAACAAAAAATAAGATAGAGATGAAGCAACGACAACCACAGGATCGAGAATTCGGACAGACACATACAATTGTTTAATTATTTAGTTTCTGAAATGATTCATTTGTAAAAAGAAAAATTAAGAAAATACTTTGTTTTCACCGAAAGTAAGGAGAAAAAAATCGTGAATTGCCGTGTCTGTCATTTAATCAAATTTTTAATTCAGTACAATACAAAAATCTCATATATACATATGCATACATCATATATAACACAGTAATAGTATCTATACTAAGTAATTTAACACACAAGTTTGTGAACCAAAAAATATACTTCCGGCAACAATAGTAATAAATATCTATTAACTTCCAAGAACATTCCAAATGATAAATATCATATTATGAATACCCGTCATAAACAGACACTCGCCGCCCAGGAAGAACCAATTTCGAATTAATTTTCTTGTCAGTTCTTTTTGAAAATATATAATTTGTATACATCTTAAATGCTGTCAAGCAAATGGTATTTCTATCTAATGCATTTTATCTAATGCATAATTAGAAGGGGTAGGGGTCTGTTAACATGTTAACAACACCTCGATTTTGGCAAAAACAGTTAACAAAAATTTTAAATGCTGATAAGAGTTAACATCAACTTTAATTTACCCTTTTTTCCAAACGAAACCGAAAGCAATGAAAAGGGGAAGTGCATATCTTCAATGTATTCAAAAATTTGAAAACCACTGTACAAAGTCGCAGAAATGCTAAGCTCCATAAGGAATCTTTTATAAAGCGGACTAATTTTCAGAATACACACGGAAGTACCATATTTTTTTATTGACACATGGACAGACAATTGAACGGCTGGAAAATCAGACGGAGTGATCGACTCCAAGAAAAAGCACTATGTCATGAATGATAATCGAAAATGCTTCAAACAGCAAAAGGGAGGCTTCTTCTGGTTATGTATATTGTTAAGTAAATGTTTTATGTCATTCAGTCGTAGCAAACTTGGGTTATCGTCATGACGTAGGAAAGTGTAACACACAGATAAAATGAGCGAACTTTTTTTTTATGGCGGGGGCTCTTATAAATTATGGTTACACTCAGTCAGGGTATTCATACGAATCATTGCTTACATGATTTTATCAAAAGGAATTAAAAAGGTTTACTATTTTTTTAAATCATCAAAACCAGTGTATAAATCAGAAAGTAACATGTAAGGTGTCACAAGTTGAAGCACTCTTTCATCTCCAAGTCCCAATTAAGAACTCTGAGCTTATATACAAAAAGCCTTGGTCCATCTTTACATTTCTGAAGTCTTAGACTAGCAAATTTGACATCAATTTAAGAACCAAGTCCTCATTTTTCGGCCTCTTCTACCAGGCCATACTGTTCAGTTATTTTACGCATTGCAAATTGAAAAAGTACTTTATTTTTGAAAATTCCGTCTAGGTACTTTTGGTCAATATATCTTTTAGCTGGATAAGAAAAGGGTTTTCCTTTTCACGTATTGGATACATTACAAATAGAAGCCAGAAATAACTACATTGGTTAGACGTATAAAGAGGGGCATGAGATGTCCCTCAACATGTTTAACACTGCCGCATTTGTTGCACCTGCATGACCCAACTTGAGTCCGTAACCTTTGCTATATAGTCTTGAATTTATTTCATTTATTTCATTTTGGTTCATTTATATGTTTCCAGAAACAAACATTGAACTTCTACCCCCTTTTTGTAGTTAAATGATTGCTCACTTAGGAGACAGCTTCAGGTATACAAATACACAGTTACAAGTTTAGTTTCGCATTGTAGCCATGGTGAATTTTCTAAATATGAAAGTTTTTGTACAATTGAAGTTGAATAATAATATAGCCATTCTAGTGGGTTTATATGAACATTTAGATTGTTTTTATCATGTTTTATAAGCCATTTTTCAGTTTGACCGTCCATACGTTCCTATCCGTACCGCCATAGATTTAGAAATTTTGTATTGTTTTTCAACAAAGATTTGATGCTCGATCTTTTCAATGCAATTGTATGAAAAACAGCAGAAATGCATATGATTTTTTTTTACCTCTTGATAGAAATACAATGTATGTCTATGGTTTCAGGAAAGGTATCACTCTTATTGATTGAAATTTTCCTTTTGGACCAAATTTTTTAGATCTTTGTGACATGTTCAACCCCCTATTTTGCAATATTTGGTATCAAATAAATGCTGATTGTTGCCATGGTCACACAAAAAAGAGATTATATTTCATCATTATTACTATTGGCAATCAAATCTATGGACGATTCTCTTTCCATAAATATGCACATGCATAACTCAAATATTATAAAGCCTTATTTATTAGGAAGGAAGGGAAAGAGGGTGTTTAAAAATTATGAGTGTCAATTCTAAGTTATTTCCTATCTGTGAATTGACACAGTTGTTTCTTCTATTTGGTCGGCCTTCTGTTTCTTTGACATTTTCCTCATTTTCATTCTCGATTTTATCAAGGATTTACTATACTCAAAGATTTTTAAAGACATGTACAGTTACATATATGCTGTTTATGTTACTCCTTTGCGGACAGCAAATTTTAATGTGATTCTTGTAAATAACTGTTAAGATCAGTTAACAGAGAAAATAATGTCCAAAACAGTGAACACTTAAAGTATTAAGTAACAGATAACAGGAATCTCAATTTCAAATAAGCAGTTAACAGCATTGCAAATTTTAACAAAACAGATTACAGACAGTGGATCGAAAACAGTTAACAGTTTTTAAAATTTATCAGTCAAATAACAGTTTTAAACAAATTTAAACCTTGAAAAGGACAAAAACAGTTTAACATATAAAGGTACCCCCTCCCCCCCCCCAAAAAAAAAATCCCCTTAGATATTTGAACTTAATACTGTATTTTTTTTAAAAGGACGGTAAATAACTATTCTAAAATTAGCAAGTTGCCATACAGTTAAAAACAAGTTGCCATACAGTAAATTTGTCAACATGAGCAAGTTGTCGTACCCTAGACTTTATTTTTTATGGTATATATTCTTTAAAATACACCTTTTTGACAACAAATTTCAGTAAATATGATGCCACACTATAATAATCTAAAAGGGTGTCTGGAAAAATAATGAAAAACAGTTCAATATCTTGAGAATGGGGCGACGGAAGACGATCGACCTCGAAATTTTCCGGTACTAAGTGTCAAGTTTTGGAGTAGTACACAAAATCTTGTATTAATTTTGTACTTATCGGCCTAATAATTTAAAGAATTATATATCAGAAAATCATTTCTTAAGCGGCACCCTCATCAAATGAGAGGAAATGCTTTAAATTGAATGAATTCTCAATTTGTTTACTTTTTTTCTATTTCTCTCTGCTTCGTTAGTACCCAATTTCCGGTGGCGATGATACACAGTGTTGCAAGGGTTGTATTACCAGTCAATGACGTTAAAAACTTCCTTATATACACCACAGGCACTCGTCTCAGAAAAAAAATCCTATATACCTTTGTAAAGGTATATAGGTGTAAAAAATTCTTGGACGAGTGCATTTGATATATACGAATATGTGTGCCAATACAGTCAGGATTCTACTTCGTCAAAATTATCTCCCCATTACGCGAGTTCATTTTTACAATCTAGGAAATGGAAGCCTTTGTAAGGATGACGCACTGCCAATTTAGCTCTTGAAAACCGATAAATTTATGCACATAGCACCATTACGATCCTTATATGTCAGTTGTATTTGAAAAGGCAAATGTATCTACAAACTAATGAGCATCAGTTAAAGTTTTTGTGTGCATTGAGTCAATTTAAAACTATTGTCTGATCGGTTGTCAGGTGGAATTTTTTTAAAAATTTGAAAAGATTCTAATTAAATATTTCGTGGAATGGCAGACTAACAAAATTTCATTGGTTGAAGACTATATACCATAATTTTCAAATATTTTTTTTTTTTGAAGATATGCATTTTTAAAATCCAACTTAAAACACTGTCGTCAAGTCCTTTTAGTAAAAATTAGATATTCGAACACACCTATTCTGTTTTTGGTTCATTAGGAAGGTATTTCACTTGACCCATATATTTCATTTTTAGTTCATTGAATTGTTGATGTTATAAAGTCAACCTATAGCCTTGATATATAAAAATGATGGAATCTGAAGCGAGAAGATGTATCAAATAATTCTTGCTTCATACGTTTTCAAGACAAAATATTCAACTCAAACACACCCTAACATAAAAAGGTGCACTCGATTTTCTCTTTTCGATACAATTGTTATCCATTTTTTGAGTCACATAATGGAAGGGCAGACACGAAAATTACTGAACTAATAGATTGATATATCGGATATATATGAAATATAAATATTTGAAAAACGAATTTGAAATCTAAAAGTTGTCAGAATTACATGTTATGTTAATTAGAAAGTGATTATAGATCTAACAAATTTGCATTTGCTTTCTAAGTTTATAGATAAATAAAGCAATGCAATTAATTAAAGGAGAGTCTATACGTATATTTTTTAATACTTCGCTGACTATACGTTAAAAGGCTGGTAAACACGTGTAAAATTTAATTGAGGTACACTAGTCATGTTAAACCATTAGCGTTACCATCCTTGAATTTGTTTATTTCTAAAATTTAAAAATATTCAAAAATAAAACATTTCAAATAATTTTTGAACGAATAAATCCTGAGAATGATCAATTATCAAAATCAAAGCAAAACGAGAATGACATCATTCTTGATTGAAAATCAATGGAATGCTTTTAACATTTAAAATTCGAAAACCATGCATGTCATGACAGCAGAAGAGGGACCAAACAATATGTCCCATTATGAAGATGTAAATTGTAAAACAAAAAAGGGGGTCCACACCCTGGTACATCCCCAACCTCTTGAAGTCAACACTGATCTTTTAGAAAACTAGTTTATTTAGCCAAACTAACCAGAGGTCAGTATTTGCTACCAAAAAAAAGTAATATAATATTATGTTAACATTGTGCCAAAATTTTAATTTATGACAGATTCGGAAATAACATGAAAGCTCAATTAAAGTTTTAGCAAAAGTAAGTTATTGAAACAGTGGAAAAAAAGTTCTACTAAATTTGGACTCTTAACGTTTATAGAATAACATGTTATGTTAATTGGAATGTGATTATCTATCAAATTTGCATTTGCTTTTGACAGTTTGTGTTGGAGACACACAAAAAAGGAAAATGAAGGAAGGAATAAGAACAGAAGTGAGAGCATGAATGTAAATAGAAGTAGGGGATAAAGAATGGAAGTTTAATGATTTGTTATTAAGATTGTTTAGAATAGTGACAATCTTGATTTTGTGTGTTTGTTTCACGGGATGAATGTTCTGAATTTGGCTATCATATATTTCAGAATTAAATTTCATGTCTAGAACTATCTTTTTTTTTAAAAAGAACATATGTAGGCATTATATTAAAACACCTTGATTACCCTCTGTGTGAAGATATTGCAAACATATAATCTTCAAATGTTAAGATAAGCATATAGCATGTCACTGATGAGCTGTTTCTTAATCCAGACGTAGGAGTCGTCTTAAACTTGCAGTGATGTGAGGTTGTTTTGCTCCGTGTTGAAGGCATCAGTATGACATACATTGAAGAACAGCAATAAAGTGTTGTTCCTTTACTTTTTGTGTGTTTCTTTGTTGTGCATGTACTGATTTTGTGTCATGGATAGATACCGAAAATATTGTAACTTTGATGAACAATTGTAAACGATTCTAAAAGAGGGACGAAAGATACCAAAGGGACAGTCAAACTCATAAATCTAAAACAAACTGACAACGCCATGGCTAAAAATGAAAAAGACAAACAGAAAAACAATAGTACACATGACACAACATAGAAAACTAAGGAATAAACA
The DNA here is from genome assembly GCA_037788925.1 of Mytilus galloprovincialis. Lineage (NCBI taxonomy): Eukaryota > Metazoa > Mollusca > Bivalvia > Mytilida > Mytilidae > Mytilus > Mytilus galloprovincialis. Next base: position 37,799,234 of record CM075341.1, read on the forward strand.
ACACGAACCCCACCAAAAACTAGGGATGATCTCAGTTGCTCCGGAAGGGTAAGCAGATCCTGCTCCACATGTGGCACCCGTCGTGTTGCTAATGTGATTACAAATCCGGTAAATAGTCTAATTCGGTAGGTCACATTCATGAAAGGGAAGGTGATTGTAGTTACGACGTAAGGAACATATCCGATATCATTTGTGAAACGGTTATTCCATAACGGTCAACCAAATCGTGATGGCGTCCGTAAAATTTACGAAGGGATGATTTCAACTTCACCATTTGGAACTCTTGGTTTAATAGCTTCCTTGTTAGCAGTAACTCTCTATCAAGAAAATCATGATAGGAAATGCAAGCACGGGAATATCGTATCAATTGGGAGATATGTACCCCGTATGCAGGTGCTGCTGGAATGTTGCTACTTAGAAATGGAAAGTTCACAATTGGAAAGCTGAAATAATCTCTTTTGTCGTAAAGTTTTGTTTTCAACCGACCCTCATTGTCAATTTCTAGATGTAAGTCAAGATATGAAGCCGACTTAACTGTATCTGTAGTATCCTTTATCTCCAATTCGATGGGATAGATGCGTTCCAAATAGTCACCAAATTTTGAATTGTTTAGTGAAAGAACGTCATCTATATAGCGGAAAGTAGAGTTAAAGGATATTGCTAACTTCTTATCTTTCTTCCTAAGAAGTTCCTGCATGAAGTCAGCATCATAATAATAAAGAAACAAGTCGACAAGTAGAGGGGCACAGTTTGTTCCCATTGGGATGCCGACAGTCTGTTGAAAAACACGTCCTCCGAACGTTACAAATATGTTGTCAATCAAGAAATCAAGCATCTTGATAATATCGGTTTCAGAGAATTTTTTGTTTGAATCAGAGTGATTCTTTACAAAGTATGATTTATCCCTCCCTAAGACAAGATACTTGTATCTACGTTGGCCATTCTAAGTTTTGTCCTGTTATTTCTGTCCTCCTGTTCTAAAATAAGGTATTTACGAATTTGTAGTTACATGATAAACACCATGGATGCAGCATGTGAAGCAGGATCTGGCTTCCTAACTGTAGCACCAAATATTACGCAATGTTTTAAGTGTGGTTTGTGTTACTCAGTCTTTAGTGTTCTATACTGTGTCTTGTGTACTAATGCTTGTCTTATGAATTTTGGTTTGCTCGTGTTTCTTTAAGTATGATCCTCCACTCTGTTTTCAGTTTATGAAACGATGTACTTGTGTTTACACTAAGGATGCAACTCTTTCAGATAAAGTGACCTTTTCGATCCTATTAATCCTGTAACTAATATGTCCTTTAAGGGATGTATATTATTAAGTGCTTACTATTATGGAATTTTTGTTCAATGATAATGTCTCGGAAATTTGAAGAGATTTACATGTCTCTTGACATATTCCCCATTTACATTCTCAATTCTATTTTGAAGAAAACGACGTAGCCATTTCTTGATGTTCAGTGAATTTTGAAATTAGTTTGTTTATAGAAATTATTGTAAGTGTAAACTGTATCAAAATAGTTCAGCAGTAGCCGATCAAGAATGATCTACATGAACATACATATGACTGTTGTACAAAAACATTACAATAGTTAGTATTTATAAATGTTAATGGTGTTTATTCAAAACGCAGGACAAGATTAACGAGCTTGTATTTTGCAACTTATTTAGAGTGTCGAGTCCTCAATGCTCTGCAACTTAAAAATTTATTTTGTATTTTGGTTTTCATTATTTATTGTAGCTTCACTAATGAGTCTTTTGTAGACGTAACGAGCGTTTGTCATTAAATTGTTAATCTTTGTATCTTAGTGGATTTATCATAGTCTGGTAAAAATAGTTATAAAACTGATTTCTTTGATGACGTTTTTTTATATATCGGGGTTTTCTTTTTTTTTTCTCAATCTTCGACTAGCTTATATATACCTCTGTTAACAAATATTCTAATTCAATAGCATTTGCATGAATAAATTACAGAGACAGAGCTTTGTTTGTTTATTTTTTTTATTTATGATTTATTTTTTTTATAATAACAACCGTTCGGGTCATGAATTATTTGAACAATGGAGTAGATGAAAATCGTATAAAAAATAGGTTGAAATTCCCGATAAATCTTTTGTAAAGTATCATTAACAATCAGCAATGGATGGTATGTAGACAGGGGTTATTTTGATCTTGGATGACAAGACAGGCGTACGTGGCATTTACAAAATAAAAATAGCAAACAGATCGCGCAAATAAATATAGCGTTAATATTCCAGCGATCCTTGTAATTAAGAAAAACTCCTATTGTTTTACTGCACTAGAAAAATACACACGTGTTTTAATCTCTCTAAGTGACTCATTATGTTTTGGAGACACAAACATTTGTTTAATAGAAAAATTATTCATCACACACAATTTTGAAGAATTTAATGTTATGTATAGTTCTGTTTTTTTTTTTTGTCTATGCAGTTCTTTCTATAATTCAACTTGGTTTGTTTGTTTTGTACCATCTGCTACTCGTACATTGTAGATTTATCATAATCCAACGAAGAGAACATGAAGCGATTTCTTCGAAATGATGAATTTTATCTCAAATTTATATCATGTGTAGTTTTTGTTAAAAAGCTATGATTTTTTCATGTAACTGAACTTAAAATATGTGTTCGTTTTCCTTCCTTATATCTGTTAGCTATAAATGTTTTATTTCAAACATACATAGACTCCTTTAAGTGTAATATGTTTATTTGTAGTTGCAGGGATCATATGGACTTTGATATAGCAACCTTACCACAAATTAGTCCCCTTTTTTTATTGATACAAGTTCCATCTAATATGGAAAGGGAACCTTTTAATTTTAAAGAAAGCGTATTTTCCCCAAATATACATAAACTGTTTTACCTTCTCTTTATCTTTGAGTGGTTTAAAATTCGATGAAAACGATATATGGGCGTTTTTCAATAAAAACGTATTTTCTTGTCCGAGCCACTTTAAAAAAAACATGTTTGATCTTTGCAAGTAATTTTTTGTGCAGTCAGTACATTGAATTAGATTTAACAATTTTAAGCAAAGAAACAGTTTATTTTTAGAGGGATTGATAAGATATTGACTCCTGAATGGTCCAAAACAACCAAAATGGCATGTCCCTAGACCGCCTGTTCAACATTCATACTCTAAAATATCGTAAAAAAATGAAGAAATAAATGTTATTTTTACCTTACATAAGTTCTTTAATAATTCAAAAATATGTTCAGAGCCAACATATTTTAATAAACAGCTTTCAATATAGGATTTTTAATTTCAGAAGGTGTGTCCCTCACAAAATGTCCACTACGAAACGAAGTCATTAAAATTTGCCAATAAACAGTTTTATAAAATCAATGTAATTTTTGTTTGCAAGAGATATAAACATTAGGGTCTTACAAAAGAAGTGATGCTTTTATAACGGCAATTAAATTGTTGATAAGAAAAATTGAGCACATCAAATAGACCAGAGTGATACCGTATTTTTGTTAATGTCCACTACGAAACGGGTCAAATCTCCTTCAGTATCTGGTTTTAAAATTATGAAAATAATATCAGTGTACAGCTTCATAAATGCTTTGATGAATACAATCAGTCTTAGTACTATTGCAATATAGGGATTGTGGGGGGGGGGGGGGGAAATAAAACATGCGAATATGTCCCCTACGAAACGGTCCCCTACGAAACAAGTATTGGAGAAAGACGTTTCGTAGTGGACACTACCACTACCATGCAGTCTTTTTTTAATATTTTTTCAATTATATTCGTGCAAAACAAATAACAAGGGTTAGTTTCATGTAATTTTTATTATGTTTTTATTAACATATAATAGGGTTGATGTGAACTACGAAACTTTTTGTCCACTACGAAACGGTTTTGTCCACTACGTAACGCATCAAAATGTCCACTACGTAACATGAGTTGTACCTTCATATGTGAAGTACTGTATAATCTTTAACGATAAAAATGGTTTTCCAATTCAGTTAAAAATTAGATTTTTCTAGTATTTAAAGTAAACAAACTGGAATGTCTATAGGAAACATTTAAAATTGAAAAACATATGTGTGTTTAGAAGAAGTTTACACACATTATGAAAATAATATCATTTTAAAGAATATTTAAGATTGCACTTTTTGTTTACAAACAGGTCTATAATAGAGGTATTCAAAATAACTCTTGAAATTAAATTTTAGACAAGTGGATTTTCCATTTTTTTTAGGTCTGAAAGTTACGCTTTTATTGAAAAACGCCCATATAGAGCCCCAAGTTGTAATCCGGAAGGCTTTTGTTGATAATGAAATATCTTTGAATTATCTCGAGTTGCGATGGAGAAACAATGAAGAGGAGTTATAGAGAAAACGAATTTATTCTGTAATGTTCCCAAATAGAAAAAAAATATATATAAATGACCTGATCTCCACACAGTTTAAATGAATTCTGGTTTGTGAAAATAGGGGCAAAACAGGCAATGTTGTAGCTTCATAATGTAAACTTTGAGTTTTGTAGATATAAGAAGATGTTGTATAAAGGCCAATGAGACAACTCTCCATCCAAATCACAATTTATAAAAGTAAACCAGTATAGGTCAAAGTACGGTCTTTAACACGGAGCACCGGATCACACCGAACAGGAAGCTTGTAAAAGGCCCAAAAATTACTAGTGTAATACTATTCAAACGGGTAAACCAACGGTCAAGGCACGACCGAATGAAAAATATGACTACTATCAATATAGATAATGCCATGACTGTTGTAACTTGAATAATTGAAATTTATCGTTAACAAACTTTGGCTTTAAAGCCCCAGTCCCACTAGACCACGATCGCACCACGCTCACCGCGATCTAAAATAAATTTAGATCGTGGTGAGGTCGCGGTATGAGCGGCATGAACATGTTAATTTTCGTTGCTTTCACAATGCTACTACGTCCTAATTACGTTTCTACAACGATCCCGCTACGATTAAACCACGTTATCACCGCGCTTATTCTGCGACCTCACTACGCTTATAAAGATCTTCCTACGCTCTTCACGTTCTCACTACGACCATACCACGAGTTATCCGATTGCAACACGATCTTACTGCGATTATAGCACGTTCTTACCACGATTATACTATGTTCATACCGCGATCTTACTGCGTTCTCAGCAATACCGCCAATATCGTGTTTCATATCAATATAGTTCCATTCCTTCTATTTCTGATTAAAACGGAGATTTCTCGGAAACAATACGGTCATGCCACCAAAATCTACTAGAACACGTGGGCGTGGTGGAAGGGGTTGATGTAGAGGCAGAGGGAGCAAAGTATGAACGCCATACTAAACTCCAAATAGTACACAAGAAACTAAAATTAAAAATAGTACAAGACTAACAAAGGCCAGATGCTCTTGACTTGGGACAGGCGCAAAAATAGTGGGGTTAAACATGTTTGTGAGATCTCAACCCTCCCCCTATACCTCTAGCCAATGAAGAAAAGTAAACGCGTAACAGTACGCACATTAAAATTCAGTTCAAGAGAAGTCCGAGTCTGATGTCAGAAGATGTGACTAAAGAAAATAAACAAAATGACAATAATACATAAATAACAACAGACTACTAGCAGTTAACTGACATGCCAGCTCCAGACTTCAATTAAACTGATACTATACACATAAGTAGTATAATACTTGTCATCAAGAGATGTCGGAACGACCAATCGAACCTAAATTACAACCTATTGCTGGTCCATAAAGCTCATACGATATTTTAGTAAACGATAGCAGAGATGACCCATATGTGTAAATATATATAGGAAGGTGTGGTATGAGTGCCAATGAGACAACTCTCCATCAACGTCACACAGACAAAATATGTAAAGTTGTCAAAAATTGGGGTTCAGCAGTCAACATTGTGTTATAATCTTAATCACTATAAACACAAATAGTTATATAAATTCATTTAAGTGCAGTTTTACCATGGTTGTTTTCACATTAACCATTTTAATCAATTGTAGGTTTAAAGACGGAAATGTTATTGCAGTTGGGTTATAAGAGTGGCAAAAGATACCAAAGGGACATACAAATATTGAAAAAAAAATTGACAACGCCATGGCTTAAAAAGAAAAAGATCATCAGACAAAAAAAGTTCACAAAACACAACATAGAAAACAAAAAACTGAGCAACAAGAATCCCATCAAAAACCGAGGGTGATTTCAAATGCTCTAAAAGCGTAAGCACGTGCTGCTTCACATGTGGTAGCTATCGTGTTGCTAATTGTAGTACCAACCCAGTAATAAGTCGACTTCTGTATGTCACATTCGGGAAACGGGTACAGAATCGTAGTTACGACATAAAAAACATGGCCGCTATCATCTATGAAACTTATATTCCATAACCAACACGTGACGGCATATGTAAAATTTACGAAGAGATGATTTTAACTTCATTACTTGAAACCTTTGGTTTTATACCGTCCCTGTGAGAAGAAAACCTCTTTCAAGGAAATCATGAAAATACAAGCCCTGGAATATCGTATCAACTCGGAGATATTGCTACATAGAAATGGAAGGTTCACTATTGGGAAGCTGAAATGAAAAAAAAATGTCTTTATCATACACATAGCGGAAAATAAGGTTTTCTTTCTTTGTGTCTTTTCCCGAGAAGTTCTGTATGAAATCAGCTTCTTGTAAATAATCAAAAAAAGTTGGAAAGAAGGAGGACACAGTTGGTTCCCACTGGAATGACCATTGCTTGTTGACAACCCCGTTCTCAAAACGTAACAAACATGTTTCGTATTAAGAAATCGTGCATCTTAATAATATTTCCGAATTATAATTTTTCACAAGGTAGAATTTGTCCCTCCTTAAGACAAAATACTCGTTTCTACGTTGGCAACTCTTTTTTAACAACCAAAGCAGAAACAACTCAATCAATTTTTCTTTAAGTTTGGAATGTTGAATAATTGTGAAGAAAGCAGAATAGTCAAATGTATTGATGTATTTATGGTGATGTTCTTTAAAAATTCTTTAGACTTTTGTAGTGTCCACATCTGATTCACGCTACCTCTAGAATAGATAGTTTCACAATAACTTTGAAGTGCGACTTGGATTGCTGATACAATTGATGTTAATAATTCAGAAAGAGGTTTCATGGAACAATTGGAAGGCCCAGCAATATACCTTTGCTTGTAAGAATACGTATGTCTGTAGTTAAGGTATCCAATACAATGACGGAAAATCTAGTTTTTTATCTTTAGTTAAAGGTACAAAAGCACAGAACTGAACAATCCTATTCTTATCAAGGCCTTCCTCTTAACTAAGTTAAGTGTTGTGGGGGTATATGTTGAGTGTCAAAGTGAACTATTAATACCAAATTCATTTATCCAGCAGTTAATGTTATATGATTAAAACACAAAAACGATGTTGTTTGTGGCTCTATCTACATGGACAACAACATATTTGTTTTAAAGGTAGGACAAGTGTTTTGCAACATTTGAGTCTTTAAAGATTGATGTAGCATATGTATTATTCAATCCATTCAGTTTCTTAATTCCGATTTGTATCAACGACCCCACACTCTTAACCCATATGGGAATGTATATCTGTCTTCTTTTTTAGTTTAAACTAAGTCCTGGCATAATTCTCGACTTAATACATCAGTATTTGAAAGTTATGTTTCCAATTGATGGATTAAGGTTCACAATTAATAACGAGGCCAGCCGGAATAAATATGAACGGGCAATCTAATTAGCCATTGGTTTGGTATAGGTATAAGAAATGATAGGTACAGATTGATTTTTAACATAATGATGTTTTTTTTGTTGTTTTTTTTTTTTAAAGTGAATTGATTTATGATTAAGGATATTGTTTTTCCAAAGTTTATGGCATCGAGACCTATGTTGTCAAAACAAAATTTACAAAAGGATCTATTCTCCTTTCCGTCTTTTCCAATGTCAACTAGTTTGAAAAGTGTGTGACTTACAATGTCTGAAATTAAACATTTGTAGCTGTAAGTTTGTTTTGAATGAGGGTGTCTTATTTCCACCGTTTATTGTAGATAGGATGATAGTGAAATAAAGCTCAGCAAGGGTCCATCAAAATCCAGAAAAATTTACTGCTTAAATTCTTCCCAAGACAAACGAAATAAGTGTCACTCATTAAATTAAATCAATTATCCTATTGCTACATTTTTATGACAAATAGTTCTGCATATAAATGCAGAGATGATTTTGAGATTTATAAAGCCTATTCAACCAACTCTCCATGTTAATTCAAGATTAAATAGTTTATAAAGCCCTTTTGATCAACTCTTCATGTTTTTTCAAGATTATGTAGAAGAGTATAGTAAAAACAAGAAGATTTAAACTGTCAGCAGACAACATGATCCATAGAGCTGATATTTTATAGAACTCAAAAGCATTTTTGGTACTCTGGAAATTATTCAGCCGTGTGTTTTACTCAACTTTGTTCTATATTCTTTGATAAGATTGCCACAGTATGTGACAGTAATTTAAAATGTGTTTTAACACTCAAAACTTTTATTGAAATCAACCATAATGCTAAATTTGGTTCCAACTTTTCTACCAATATATATGCCGAGTACTTCGAAGTGTGTCTTACATCTGGTTTTTCCTAGCTCTAGCTAGTTGATATCCAGAAAATATAATTCAACAAATAAATTATAGAACTTTATTATCAATATCTGTTTACATCTAACAGAATAAAAATATATACAAATATTTAATTTTTTCAGTTAATTGTAATGGGGCTTGCTTATAATCACTTCTCGTTGTACCTATTTAGACCGACTATCCTGAAAACAAGTTAGCTATCAAAATCGGGTTTCAAGCAAACCAACAAATGTTGCTTCATTATAACATATTGTACATCGGACAATTTTAACTGTAATTGTTATTCCGAATATAACTACCCATCATACTTGTCCTATAATGCCAAGGAAAGAGTGACATAGCAAATCCAACGCTTACCGAACTGCATATTGATGCATGGACCCCGACATACGCTTGCTATAAACTGATAAAAGCCAAGAAAATAGCTTCAGCTTTCAAGAAAAAAATGTAAATATTTACTTTAAGCCTTAATACCCGGCATTTTGTTTGAGAAAATCCAAATTTTTATCTAGAAAACAAGATTATGATGAAATTGCAATCTATATTTAGTTGTATTATGAAACTTTTGGTTTACACAAAAGCTCTTTTATGATTTCTTTGAGGGGAAAAAACGATGAGGCCCATTAATCTGGCTACCAAGCCAGGTCTAAAACCTGCATACCGCATAAAGATTTATCGAAAAGAAATCCCATAAAAAAGCTCGGGAGACTCGTTTTAAAAAAATCTCCTTATTTAGGTTCTTTTAAAAAATTAGCATGTAATCTTCGAACCCTGGCTATAAACCCGATATGTTTGGAGGCTCATGAAAAAATATTGTAAAGTATGTTATCGACAACCAAAATGTTAAAGAACGTCATATTTAATCTAACAAGATCTAATGCGGAAAACTTTGTTTTAATTGGGGTTTTATTTAAAGACACCGATATTGAAACTAGGTTTATTTATTCAAAATATCCAGATGCTTCTTTAATTTCTCTATATCTTCAACTGACGCAATCAATTCAAATAAAAACTGTTCAAAATGTCATCCAGAAAGCATAGTTCTGAGATCAGGACTAACAGACAGTTGGAAATACCAATGGCGAGACGGCGACAACTACAAAATGTATATGCTCCTGAAACAACTTTAAGGTAGTTTAACTGTTCATGATATACCAATCAAGTTTTTACTCATAAAGAAACCTTTTCAGCTTCATAATGAACATGTTAAAGTCTTATGATATAACATTTTGAAACATCCTTGATTTCCGGTACAAACACTTTTATTAAAACTTTGATTCTATTGGAAAATGTATAACCCCATATTTTGATGCTACATATAAAACGTATAGACAGCGCATAACAAATCAATAAGCTCCTACCGTAATTTAGTCCAGAATAAAGCACAATTTACCAAAACAAAGCTAGATTGAATGAAGTTCGTTAATAGTAAGAACAATTAATTTAACAGCTTTTAATAATATAAAATATTGCAGGCAATCGTTATTATTGCATTATTGATTATTGCATAGTATATTTTAGAAATATGTTTAAACTTAATCGACCAACTAATGGAAAGTTTTTTTAGTTTATATTTAAAAAGATTATACGGAGAGAAAAAGAAATAGACGAAAAACTCGCAGACATAATCATCATATTAGACGTTTTCCTCATTTTGAATAAGAATGGTAGGTCTTATGTTTCTGGGTATCTGGTAAATCGAGAAATCTTTGAACAATTTATGGTTGGAGCTATAGCAAATTACGGAGTAAGCTCCTCTCAAGTGTTAATTTCTAGTGCATTTCAACCAAATGATATCTTTACATACTTTTTTTATTCATCAATAATATTAATATTGCAGGTGCTGTTAACATATTTCTTTACTGGAACTGCTATTTCAGTGGAGATCCCAATATATTAGAACATTACGACAAGGGTATCTATAGGTTGCACTTTGTAAATACATATGTTTCTCAAACCACGCCTCTTTTGGGGAGATTGAGAATATTCATAGAAAATTAATTTGGTTTACATACTGGTTCCCAGTTCTGATCTGTAGGTTGCATCTCATGGAGACATAACTTGGGAAAGTTACCAGAAAATATACACGTGAATTTTGTTTATATTGAAATCTATGGTAACCCTACAGTCGAGGTAGGGATAGTTAAGAAATATAGTGTTAGTTTAAACAATTAGAAGTTCGGGGCATATAAACGTTGAAAATATGCATATGCCACACAGCCCTATATTTTGACCTTTGAAAAAAATAGAAGTGCATATGAACTTTCCATTCTAGGATATAATTTTTTTCAAAACTTAATAGTAAAAGTGGTATAGTTTTAGTCGTAAAGGGAGTTCCTATCGGAAAATGCATTGTCAATATTTACAGAAATGCAACCTTCAGGTATATATTTATAGAGATATAATACCAACTTGAATCGGTTAGGGCATTTTTGATTTTTTGTTTGTTTGAAGAAGTAGTTACCCTCCATGCAGTTATAACATCTAAACTGTCACAAACTTTGGCAATGTAAAGTTGTGCCAGTTCACATCGCAAATAACTATTTCTATTTGGCATATTTGTAATCTTAGCGCCGTGTTTGGAAATTTTATAATTGTACCAGCGTCTGTGGTGTACGCTTAAATTGTATATACTTTCAAGATTTTGATAGTGTCTCAGTTTGAATATATTGACATGATTCATTTGACATCGTGCTATTATTGAAGAAGAATATCTGTTATCCGAAATATGTAATATTTGTTCATTTTATAGTTTTTTAATGGTGATGTTGTACCCTTTTTGACTTGTTATATATTATATTTTGTAGTGTACATAATCATATTACATGATCCATCGCCCTGTAAGATTAATCGTTGACTATTTATTCAGTCATTTTATAATTTTGTTAGTATATACATTATTTGACATTAAAACATTTTTCATCATGTATACATTATTTATCATTTATACATTATTGCTCTTTATTTTACTATTATGACTCTGAATATGAACTTTATACAAAAGACTGTTATTGTTACTATCTGATAGATGTTGAGAATAAAACAGAATAACAGGTGATAGAAGCATGTCTGGAATTAAGTTTGTGGTTAAATATATTTTTTCTGTAGTCCGGCATAGCGGTTTTTTAGTTTTTTTTGTGGATAAATTACTTTCACCACTGGATTGCCAAATATGATTGTATTAGACACGGAATATAGGTGTACATAACATATTTGGTCTCATATAGTAAGCATAATTTGTATTTCTTCCGTATAATCCAAAATTACAGTTTATAAAAATGTTGAAGTAATACGAGTTACTTTCATTTCCAAAGTCATTGTAATCGTAAATTGAAATAATCATCTATCAAACAATTAAATGCACGTAGAGTTCTGTTAAGGAAGCTGGCTTGTCATGTTTTAGATTTTTTTGTCAGATTTTCGAAATCCTCTGGTTTTATCCATTTGAATGCCTTGAAAAAATTTGCCTGGTGAACCCCATTTTTCTTTTTGTAGATCTTTTTCATGTATGATAATAACTTATCTGTAAAAGTCTTATAAAATTTTGATTACTTTTTAACACTTTTTGAGAACTTCAACTTGTCAATGATAAAGCTATGAAAAGTCAAGAGAGAATATTTTCCCGCCAAAATGTCAATGGCAAATATCTCGAAAACAAGCCCGGTGACCTATATATTTTTGTTTGCTCCTTGGATTCCTTTATTAATCCCCTATCTATATAAACTAGTGTTTTGAAAAGTTAATAACTTTGAAACTGAGAAGCGAACTCCCTTAAATACATATATAATATCAATATTGACATAATATAACGATGTTGTCAAATATAACAATACATTTTTTTAGTAACCCATTTCCTTCAATATCAATATATTTTTTTTTTAATATTTTTTGTTTAATTCTGACCTTAAAACATTATATAGTTTGATATTCTGTGTCCTATATTTTGACAAACAGTGTATTTTGTGTACGGGAAACACCAAAACTGTAGGTAAAAAGCTTATTTCATAATTATATTCATCATCAATTTTATATTCCAAGATGAAAATTAAAAGTGACTACCAATCTTAGCCTTTTCAAATATATCACATATCCCCCCTTAACTCTTATAAAAAGTGGCAAGTTACAAAAAAAAATCATAGTCTTCTGTAGGATAACAAAAATTACAGGTAGAGTGAAAGCTTATTTTCCATTGTTTTAGAAGAACTTTATTTTGAAGAATAAAGTGTAATAGTTTCCATCTGCATATTTTCCGTTCATTGTCTCTGATATAAATGGTTATAAATTACTTTTGCATATTATATTAAGCGTCAAGTTGTATATTTTCAGCTTTTAGTATTCTGTTTTACTTAGAATACCCAATTGGAACTTCTTTATCATATTCTATCAAAATTGCATTAATTTTCTTCGAATCTATTTTTTCTAGTTTATGCTTACAATTATTGTTTTCAATTATATATAATGAGTTATTTGTTAAAACAACAGTTTTTCTTGAACTTTCTTCATTTCATATTTTGAACCATTCTTTTGGGATTGCTTTTCTTAATTTTGAGAATTCAGCTATCCAATTTGATTGTTTTGTTTGTTTTAAACTTATATTTTTTTCTTAAAAGACTCCATTTTCATCAATAATATCATCTATATGAATGATATTGCTGTTTATCCAGTTTTGGAAAAGTAGTGATTTCATTTGAAATTTGATCAACTGATTACATGTACTCCAATAAGTCTGTAATTATTTGTGGATTTTAAGTTTTAGTATTTTTATTTTTTAACCACACCTTATAAATCATATCAAGATAAAATTCTGGTAGCTCTTTGGAGATAAGTAGAGTGCTACCAAATTAAATTAGATAAAGTTTTGGTATGACCTTCCAATTTAGAAATTTATTAACAGCTAATCTTTGTATCCAACCTATCTTAATAGATTCTATATATTTATCTATACTTACCATTTTTAATACGTCATCTAGTTAGTTGTAGATTATTACAGTGCTTTTAACTTTTTCTGTCTTATTTTTCCATAGAAATTTATATATAATGTTGTAAATTTGTCTAAATACTCTTTGTCCAAGGTTGCAACTATAGCAAAAAAGGAATTATAGGAATAATTTAAGATTTAATAACTGTTATTCTTCCTATCATTTTTAAGTTTCTTCTTTCCAGTTAGATATAATTTTTACAGACTTTTCTAGCTATTTCTCAAAATTCAGTTTTTGACACTCTTCTTTGTTATGCCCAAAATATATTCCCAGACTTTTTCTGCAAAGTAAGTATCTTCAAATTTTCTTTACTGTGCTTTTGTTTCCCGAGCCAAATACCCTTTTTGATAACTGTTTAGCTTCAAACCTCTATGTACTAAAGAATGGAGAGGACACAGTCTTTTTTCATTCATGCATTATTATACAACTTGAACTTGAACTTTGAAAAATCGATGTAAATTCTACTAGCTTTTAGTTTTTATTGTGTTCATCATTTCTTATTCTAAATCAGATTGACATCGCATATTACTGGGATGAATATGTTCGCTTATCTATTTGTTACAGCACTGCAATATCTTTAAATAACAATAATCAAAAATAGAAGATAGAAACATTACAGGAATGTAATGAAAGATTTAATCGAGAAGGTCCAGTAAGACCCCTTTTTTGGCCCCAAAATATTGCAGTTTTACAAAATTGTTAAAATGTGAACTTTTAGTTATTTATTGGAAAGAATGCTTCTGCTACATAAATGTGGGCTGATTTTGAAATTACAATGCACCAACATCGGGTACTAGCATTATTAAGTCATGCTAAAATACTGAAATCTTCACAAGTTTAGCATTTTAGTTAAATTTTAGGCGGTTTCCGTCTTAAATGAAAGAGGCCGCATTCGTGTTCATTCTTAATATTGAAATGTAAGTTGTATTTGATGATAATACATAACATATATAAAGGTTAAGGATGAACACGGATGCGGTCACTTTCATTTTTGACAAAAAATCTGAAAAGTGAAATGTTTTGGCATATTTGATAGATTTTTCATATTTAAGCTTGAATCGAGGCGTTTTTAATGACTTAATCAGTTAAAATCTTTCCCACAAACTAATTGAATCAACTGAAATAGACACTTAAGTGTTTAAAAAGTGTCCAAAATCTTTTGTCAGATGAACCTGAAATTTGAGGCCAAAATCGGCCCTTACCGGACCTACTCCTTCAGCAAATACTTACAAAGAATAGTTTGAAACAAATAAATCAAATAGAAACTAATGAAACAATAAAAACCCAATTGTTTAGACAATTGAAGGTCTGGTCTTTCCACCAGTAAGGATTTTTTTTTAAATATGAAAATATTAAAATTTGATTAGTAATGTCAATTCCAGCGTCAAATGACAGCTTATTGCGCGCTGATTCCAAAAATATATGGTTTCTATACAAAAATATTAAAAAGGGAGATGTTTTTACTTCAGGTTTGAAAAATATCACTTCTGGTATAATTTGATAGTTTACTTGACACTAATTCCAAAAATATATATGGTTCTATATATTTTTTAATTAATTTAGTGAAAAAAATGGCTACTTCCGGATTAGGAAACGTCACTTCTGGTTCGTTTTTTTTTTAAGTAAAATGGCCTGCAACCTAATGCAAAAAGTCCTATGACCTTTATTATGTGTACACATGAGTTGAAAGCAAAGGTCAAAATATAGAACTATAATCAACCTTTGATCTTGCCATTAATTTCAAGGTCATAAAACAAGGGTCTCAAATCAATCAATGTCTTCATTATAAAGAATGAGTTATATCACCATACCTGTAATTTTAAATATAATAGGCTAGAAAACTCTCATTAAATGACTCCGTACCCTTTCAACTCAAATTGACGTGTTACGACCTGTTGCAACAAACAGTTCTGTAAAAATATTTTGTCGATATATTATAAGATTTTTGAAAGTTAGTGATAACAAGCCAAAGTTAAAATTTTGATAATGACCTAGATCTTTGACCTTGACCTCAATTTTATTTTCATGGACAAAGGACCTCAAATCAAATGACCCTAGGCATCTATCACTTATTGTTTTCCTGTTATAAATATAAAAAGAAGATGTGGTATGATTGCCAATGAGACAACTGTCCACAAGAGACCAAAGAGAAATAATCCAACTATAGGTCACTGTACGGCCTTCAACAATGAGCAAAGCCCATACCGCAAGGTTAGCTATAAAAGGCCCGTAAAACAATTCAAACGAGAAAACAAACGGCCTTATTTGTATAAAAAAATCAACGTAAAACAAATATGTAAGACATAAACAGACGACAAACACTGAATTACAGGCTCCTGACTTGGGACAGGCACATCTAAAAAATGTGGAGGGGTTAAACATGTTAGCGTGATCTTAACCCTCCCCTAACCTGGGACAGTGGTATACCAGTACAACATCAGAACGAACTATAAAAATCCGTTGAAAAACGCTTAAGTCACCAGATGAACAAAAATACAAATGGACGTGGCTGGGTACTTGTACATCCGACAAAAAAAGGACACTGGGAACAGATCTGAGAGTACTTGCAGTTATCTGAAAGCTAGTTCAAAGCCACTAACAACTAATAAAAAAATCATGCATCTAAGACTAAACTATCAATCCGTACACATCCAACATCCAATATATTTAGTGTAAAGACGTCAAAACAGTCAGTGAAAAACATGACCTTGTGCAATGCCAGTTACAGGTATCTACATGTTGTAGATCCATGAATGTGTATATGTATATAACATACTAGTAAAATTTAGTTTTCTTTTATTTACTAATAACAAAATCAATATGTATACCAATAAAAACAATACTCAATGATCTTATTACAGTGTTAAATTGATAACCTTTTAGAATAAGTTTATTTAAAGGAGCGATAAGTTTACAAGGATCATTTCTAAATTTCCGGACACGGAAATACATTTCACTTATATCGAATGCAAAAGGGGAAATAACTCACATGGAATCTTTATACGGCTTCGGTAAAAATTAAACGAAACACCCTGACGATATAACGAGCAAATTGGAGAAATAAATTTTTCGGTTTCTTAAACTATTGCGAAGTTTTAGAAATAATAAATATAAATAATAACAGTGTTCGGGGAGAAAACTCTCACATGGAAAAGTATTCGGTTACACAGTAGAAGTCACAAAAGCGTACCACCTGTACGATATCATATTCCAAATATCTAAGCGACATCTTGCGAAACATCACAGCATCGAAGGAAAATAATTAGGCGGCAAGAAAATAAAACTAACAGAAGAAAACCAAAAGGTCTTTCCACGAAAAAGTAGAAAGATCAAATTAAACTACTTAATATGTAAAACTCAATTGACCGGTATCAATCAAGCATAATATTTATTGCCATAATGTAATTTGAATCAGCATTTGTAAAATCTCAGAAAATGTTTGATAATAACATGATATCTATTAAACATTTAAATATGTATTGCTCATATAATGTCATAACATAGGCAATTTAATCTTTTCTAGGTATTCTTAATGCAGTTATGTTCGAATAAACAATGTTCTTTTTGTTCTTCACAATATATTTAACACCACAATTGTGAAAAACAAACAGTCGTATTCATGCATATATTTCGCAGAGAAAACGATATCCATTAAAACCGCGGAAGTCATGCCATTTCCAACTATGCATCGATTTAATGGCAATGTGAAGTTCATCAATACCTTTGCTTGGTTGACCACCATCACTGTTCCAGTTGAAATATGGCATATGTGTTCCATCGTCAAACAACCAGTTTCCTGCATCGTCTTTTGTTCCTTGGACAAGAAGGTCAGTTTTTACGTTGAGACAATTTGCTGAAAAACACGAAATTCATGTTAACCGATTTGACTCAAATTCTCATATTTGATTTATAACAATGTAAAACATTTATCCAAACATTAAAAAGTATAAAATAATCAATTAATCCAGCATTGGCTTGATAATATGTAGTTTTGATTCGTTTGTAATATAGTCTTGACACCATCTAATTGACCTTCGAAGACCTCCGATAGGCATATAAAGGATATAAACATAAATATAGATATGAATAAAAAGCCATCTCGGGCAATCGGATTTTCCCTGGTCAGTTTAATTTCATACTATAGATTAAAAATATAGGTTTATCATCGTTTTGACCTGTAAAAAAATTCTATTTTGTGGATCGAATAGGTCATTTAAATTATTTTCACTCTCATTGTTGACATTCTTTACCTTTAAATAACCCAACACGCACACTTTATGCGATATCCATCTCTAGGTAAGGAGTAATATTGAAGTTCACATAAATACGGATTCAATGAGGTCGTATTCATCACCAATGTTTCTTAGCTTAATTTGACAAAATTGAACCATACTGGCAGCTAAAGGCTAATTATTATTTCAATTCATTAATGATTGAACAAAAATAATACTTTTGAATTTTATATTTCTCGTAGCTAGTGTCCCTTTAAACAATTTTATTATTCCCTGAGACCTATCATACCTTTTTTTTTTGTGGGTTTTTTTTTTTTTTGGTAGTCATCATATTACTGTATTTCTTACTTACATCTATATATACAACAATTAACATACACAGACAAAGTATATATATTTAGTAAACAAAATGTATTTGGTTGTTCAAAGAAACAAATAACCTATGCAACTGCCCAATTTAAAAAAAAATCATAAGTAGCAGGTAGTTTGTTACAAATAAAAATAAATATAGTGAAACAATTATTTACGATTTGTGATTCAAATGTACGTGTAAAAAACTGTCAATTCAGACAAAAATATATATTTAGCTACTTACTCAATATTTCACCCAATGTGTCCTGTTTGCACTGACTGTCGATTCTTAATAGTTCTCCGCCATGCTGGGTGCATATGGTCTTTGCAGATCCATAGTCCAACGCTTCAACATCATTATATTTAATACAGGAATTGCTAACCTGTAGAAAGTAACATCCATCTATCTCTTGACAAGGTTGCTTGCTGCATCCTATTGACAATGCAACAATAATGATTTATCTTTAAAAATCGCATTGTTAAAGGCATAATGTTTTTTTTTTTTTATCGGAAAGTAAGCACATTTTTACAGTTTTGTATTGATAATCGAAAAAGTAATAATAGAACAGATTACGATAGTATTTAATGCAAGAATAATCATAATCTAGAACCTTCTAACGAAGTCAAAACCTACTTTTTGTTTCTCAATATTCGTTTTACAGACTGATAAAGTAAAATGATATATACACAGAGCAACAGCCCATATATGATTTTTGTAGCTTCAATATGTTCTTCTTTCATCACTTCGCGAACATTGAGCAGATCGACAAGTATAAGTATGGAGATAAAGTAATATATGGATCAGGATTGGAAACCTTAAATAATTTGTCAATTTTGCTGGTAAATTTGTGTCGAATTTTAGAAATATCATGGATGTTTAACGACTTCCTCATCAATATAGAAAAAGAAACCAGATTAACTATAAAAAGTTTTGAATATGGTGTAACATTATTTTTTTTCTTTTCGTTCGTGTATGTAACAACGCATTTGATTTTAAAGAAACAAATCTGAAAAAATTACACCAGGGTTATTATAAACTAGTAAAAACATTTACAAAATATCATCTTCAGTTCAAAGACATCACATGTATGGTTATAGGTCAGTTGACCCCACCTCCGGCTGCGGATTTGTCTCGCTGTGTTGATATTTGTTGGTGACATTAAGTTGTTTTTGACTCTTTGATTTGGTTGCTGACATATTTCTCGATTTCAATCTTAATTTTACACATGATGCAGAAAACATTCAGATTTTCCTTTAACCTGATTTGTTGAAGATACAGATCTTCTCTCGAATCTTTGCGTTAAAATATATGACAGCTATATGTTTGATTTGAACGAACAGTGTTTACGTCCAAAAATAATTAAAGAAGCTTAACTAAAGATGGTGCGTATCATAACCAGGTAGGGATAGAAAAAAGACTTCAAAACAATATATACCTTGTAGTTAAAGTGGGTACATACATGATCTGTATGTTAGTCAGATTGTTTTTTGTGAGATGTATGATAATAGTTATCAATGGTACCAGGCTCATAATATTAAAACGCTAGACGCGCGTTTCGTCATCATCAGTGACGCTGATAAGATATCAAACATTATTTCTTTGATCTTACTGACTAATAATTTCCTATCTCAGCACAGTCGAGTGATATGAAAAATTATCGCTAGAAACTAAGGGCACACGTGCCAGTTTGTTTTCAATGAAATCAACAACCTCGTCAATGGTAAAATAACAATAAACAGATTATCGTGGGTAAACTTAACTTGATTGCTTTTCTTACTTTCGTCGTGCCGGCTTACGCGAGAAAATCAATCTGTTATTGCCTTTTGGTATCATTTTATGAATGAAAGTATGTGTGATCGCTCCCTACAGACACTAAAAGTCAGATACAATTTAGAGTCAACAATACTTTGTTTGTTTTATTTGGTGTATTAAATCAAAACTATTATTTAAATATAATGGTTTTGGAATGAGTATTATATCCTACATTAGTTTGTAGGATTCTCTACGACAGATTATTCGATTGATGTATAACATTTCATCTTCTTGCATTGGAAAGAATTAAGAATTAAATTGGAAAATGAAAATGGGGAATGTGTCGAAGAGACAACAACCCGACCATAGAACAGACAACAGCAGAAGGTCACCGATAGGTCTTTAATGCAATACTAAACTCCATGTTATACACAAAAAACTAAATTAAAAATCATACAAGACTACCAAAGGCTAGAGGGTCCTGACTTGGGACATGCGCAAAATATGGCGGGTTCAACATGTTTTTTTAAAGATCTAAACCCTCCCCCTATACATGTACCTCTAGCCAATGTAGAAAAGTAAACACATAACAATACGCACAGTAAAATTCAGTTCAAGAGAAGTCCGTATAGCATGTACTTTTTTAAGACGCTTGATAAAAATTGACGAGGAAAGGTAACATCCGGCCACCAAAAGCTTGATTTTTAGTCGAGCCTTGGTGGTTGAGTGGTTTAGCGCGCCGGGCATAGTGCAGGCTTAAGGCGATTTGGTGCTAGAATATCTCGCCTTTGGTGCTAGAATATCTCAGTAGCATGAATTCGAATCCCGGTCAAGGACGAATAAACATTTGCTCCGCAAATATACAGATCTAACATTGTTGGGCTGTTATTAAGACGAGTTATGTATACAGAATGTACACAGCCGTGTATTACCATCACTGTTGGTGATCCGATGGATAAATCTGTTGTGGAGTTGTCACTAGTTCAGACGTACTTATAAATCTAATTATTTCTGTGACGGTATTTTTTGCATTAATTTGTAGGATCCTTTACAATAACTATTTCAGCTGATCTATAACAATTACATCTTTATGCATTATATATATATACAACTCGTCTAAACATCAACCCAACAATGTTAGATCTGTAAATTTGCTTTAAAGCAAATTTACAGATCTAACATTGTTGGGTTGATGTTTAGACGAGTTGTATATACATTATGTACACAGCCATCCGATCCGATGGATACATCTGTTGTAGAGTTGTCACTGACTCAGACGTACTTATATATATATATACTGTATTACGACGCTAGATTAAAACTGACGAGAAAAGGTAACACACGGCCAACGGAAGCTTTATTATTGTTAAGCCCAGGTGGCCGAGTGGTATAGCGTGTCGGATATAGTGCAAGGCGATTTGGTGTCAGGATATCTCAGTGGCATGAGTTTGAATCCCGGCGAAAACAAATTTACAGATCTAGCATTGTTGGGCTTATGTTTAGACAAATAATATATATATATATATATAAAATGACTGAATAAATAGTCAACGATCAATCTTACAGGGCGATGGATCATGTAATATGATTATGTACACTACAAAATATAATATATAACAAGTCAAAAAGAATATAACATCCCCATTAAATAACTATAAAAAGAACAAATATTAGATATTTCGGATAACAGATACCCTTCTTCAATAATAGCACGAGGTCAAATGAATCATGTAAATATATTCAAACTGAGACACTTTTTCTAAATCTTGAAATTTATACAATTTAAGCGAACACCGCAGACGCTGATACAATTTTAAAATTTCCAAACACGGCGCAAAGATTACAAAGATATGCCAAATGAAAATAGTTATTTTCGATGTGAACTGGCACAACTCTAAATTTCAAAAGGTTGTGACAGTTTAGATGTTATAACTGAATTTAGGGCAGTCCTCAAACAAAAAAATCAAAAATGTCCTAACCGATCCAAGTTGGTATAATATTTCAAATTTGACAACGGTAGGGCAATTGCAACAGAAACTACATATTTAAGCCTCCCAAACGAATAACAGTCTAATAATGATTAGAAAAATAAGTTTTATCTAATGAGGTAAAATAATTAAACGTGGCTACGTACTTATACATCCATCCCGAATGAATGGAGCCCTGTAATATATACGAATCAAATCTACTCTAACATCGTTAGGTTGATTTTCTAGGCACTTTATATATATATATATATATATATATATATATATATATATATATATATATATATATATATATATATATATATATATATATATATATAGTGCATAGAAAAATAACAGTTTTAGAGTAGATCAGATTCTGTACTACATCCCAAGCGAAAACCGGGACTTTTACATCTGAATTCTCCGTAAAACATTGAACAAACACCTCATACCCTCATCTAACTATAAATGCGAAGTGTTACCATCTGGTACGTATCAAAAAGGGAAGAATTATCCTATTACACGAATATTTGTTAGTGTAAAGGAATACTTGTCTTCTCATCTCAGTAGTAAATAGTTAAAAGATGTTGTTTTATTTAAGAAGCATACAATCACTATTAATTTATAAAATATCCACATATCATCATCATATCAATTTATATTTAGATTATATATATATATATATATATATATATATATATATATATATATATATATAAGGTTCTTGTCTTAGTCATGTATCTGCTACTAAATTACTGAAAAGGAAATATCGTTTTATTAACATTGAATTGTCTTTTAGTATCTGTATATTATGTCTTATTCTATTTGTTAGTTCCTGTCTTAATTATTTAGTTTTTACATAATCGACATTTTCAGATTTTAATTATTGCTTTATGTATATAATTACCTTTTATCATTTGGTACGTCGAAAGTCCTCCATTGTTGTCAACCAGGGGTAAATTATCAATGTCAGTTTTTGTAATGGACAGCAGCTCACAGGTTCCACTGTTAAACGTTGACCAAAAACAGTTGTCAGCCTGCATACACAACGATATGCATTGTATGCGAGATATTTTATGCACAATCCCTAATTTCGAGGATGAAAAATCGGCGGTAGTGGGAATGTTTTTGTTATATTTAATACCAAGGGATGTTCGCTTCTTGGACGTGCAATACCCACCAATAACGCAAAATGAAACTATTAAACTAAAATGAAAGTAATTTTTCATATTTATTTGCCTATTTAAATCTCTCACATTGCAGAAAAGAATGGTAGTTCGCAGCCCTGGCTTGATCAATTAAAACAAAATTGATGCTTGATCCGAATGTATAGCGAATTTTTATTCAATACAACGATATCACGTGCGCAATTTAATTTTATTCAGCATTGTTTCTTCTTTGATTCGATTTTTACTTTACTTGAGAAGAAAACATTTTGAAAGCATCGAAAACTTAAAAAGCCTCTTCCTAAACTTTTGTTCCCACTTCTATACTGATAAAAGAACTAAAAAATGTAGTTTATTCATACTCTATATTGGTACAGTTCTGTATTCTAAACAATGTATACAACTAAAAGCTTTACTTAACGCTTATATGTTAAAATTAATTTACGTTGCAAGAGATTGTTTTTGATTAAAATGACTTTATTGATTATTTTATTTCTTTAGTGACATCACATTAATTGAATATTTATTTAGATGTACAAATATACTTTAATGTCAACATTGCCAAAAAATCATCTATGCCAGATCTATTAAACATTGAAAATCATTAAAAATGAGAAAAACACGTGTGTTCTCAATGTTCTCTAGTCACTTAAATGTCAAATAATTAAAATACAGAACTCATAGGAATATTCAATACAGCAATAGTATCAGCATTAGTAAATAATCATCAAAGGTATCAGGATTATAGTTTAGTATTTTTGTGATTGTACTTTGTAATTGATTACCGATTTGATATAAGCTAGACATATTGTTAGACCTTTAAATTATTACACATATTTTAAAACAAAAAGAAAGGATACGGTCTATCAATTCATGACACAATATATGCATAACAAAAGTTCTAAAGGGATTAACGCTACATTGAGAATGGGGATATGCCAAAGTATATGAAAAATTTGTTCAATACTGTTTGTCTTGATCCTTTTTATTACTCAAATGTTAACCTGAATATTTTCAAACACTTTTTTTGGAAAGTTTGTTCGTGAAAGATAATTTAATTTAAGAAATGCAAGCAGTCTAAATGCGTTCTCCAAATTTAACCTTGCGCCTGATAGACAGCCTGTTTTGTCAAACTTGCTCGCTTTAAAGTCAACAAGGTTCAATTTGTTAGCACGAAAAATTGCTTACCCATAAATCAATTTTTGTATAGAATAAATTTGTGCGAGTCTCCCATTTGTCAAATGTGTTCATGCAAATCTGAGGAGTCCGTGGTACACTTCGTCCTCGATTGTTCTGAATATTCTCCTATACGAAGTAAGTATTTTGCCGATATGAATGAGTAACTAAGGACTGACTTTCCCGACTTTTGCATCACAAATTTACCGTCTTACGACAAAATAAACATACTGTTAGGGGAATATTTTTATAAGGTTGATCCAAATGTTTGTAAACATGTTGACACTTTTAGTAAAAAGATGTTGAGTGAAATGTAAACTTACAGATCTTCGATTTTAGAAAATCAAGCGAAGTGTGATTTACGTGTGCAATTTAATTGATGTTATCTCCAAATGTTGAAAATTTATATCAATGTAAAATGATGTAATGGTTTTCATGAAAGTTGACTTGTTTTAAAAAAAAAAAGGAGAGAGAGGGAGAGAGAGAGAGAGAGAGAGAGAGAGAGAGAGAGAGAGAGAGAGAGACGGACAGACAGACAGACAGACAGACAGACAGACAGACAGAGACAGAAACAGAGAGATAGAGAGAAGGAGAAGAAGAGTGCAATAAAAGTGTTGTGCCTCTGCTGTTTTTTGTGTTTCTTTCTTGTGCATGTTCTGATTTCGTGTCATGGATAACTAACCGAAATATTGTAATTTGCGTCGAAAGGCTATATTTGAGATTCTATATAAACCTTACAATAATTAGTACTAATGAGTGTTGATGGTTTTTTGTTTACCGCAAGGACAAGATTAACGATTTAATATTTTTCAACATAGTTTGGAGATTCGAGTTCTCAATGCTCTATAATTTTAAAATTTATTTTGAATTTTGGTTAACCGTTTTTTTTATTATTGTAGGCAATGGGCTAAACGTGAAAAGGAAGACGTAGACACTCTATCCGAATGGATTAAGGCAGTGAGGTCGTTAATACAAATCAGAATCAAGAAACTGAATGGGTCCATCAATTCCCATGCTACGTCAATCTTTAAAGACCCAAATGTTGCTAAACACTTATCCGACCTCCATGATAAATATGTTGTTGTCCCCACAGACAAAGCCCCAAATAACATCGTTTTTGTCTGTAAAAGTCACTACATTAATTGCTTGATAAACGAATTAGGTATAGACAATTCACTTGGAAACTCAACATATACCCTCACGACACTTACCAAAGAGGAAATCCTGGATAATCATAGGTCTGTTCTTTGCTCCTTTGGTATTTCAACCAAAGATGAAGAACTGGATCTTTCATCACTGCATTGGATACCTAAACTACATAAGTGTCCTAACAAACAACGGTATATTGCTGGGTCTTCCAAGTGCTCCACGAAACCTCTTTCTAAATTATTAACATCTATTTTATCAGCAATCAAAGACGGGCTTCAAAGTTATTGTGAAACTGCCTATTCTAGAGGTGGCGTGAATCAGATGTGGATACTTAAAAATTCCAAAGATCTTTTAGAGTACATACAATCTAACTCTCTTTCATCTTGTAACAGTATTAAAACATTTGACTTTTCTACTCTTTACACAAGTATTCCACATTCCAAACTAAAAGACAAATTGAAAGAGTTGGTATTACTTTGCTTCATAAAAAAGAATGGCCAACGTAGATACAAGTATCTTGTCTTAGGGAGGGATAAATCATACTTTGTAAAGAATCACTCTGATTCAAACAAAAAATTCTCTGAAACCGATATTATCAAGATGCTTGATTTCTTGATTGACAACATATTTGTAACGTTCGGAGGACGTGTTTTTCAACAGACTGTCGGCATCCGAATGGGAACAAACTGTGCCCCTCTACTTGTTACTTGTTTCTTTATTATTATGAGGCTGACTTCATGCAGGAACTTCTTAGGAAGAAAGATAAGAAGTTAGCAATATCCTTTAACTCTACTTTCCGCTATATAGATGACGTTCTTTCACTAAACAATTCAAAATTTGGTGACTATGTGGAACGCATCTATCCCATTGAATTGGAGATAAAGGATACTACAGATACAGTTAAGTCGGCTTCATATCTTGACTTACATCTAGAAATTGACAATGAGGGTCGGTTGAAAACAAAACTTTACGAAAAAAGAGATGATTTCAGCTTTCCAATTGTGAACTTTCCATTTCTAAGTAGCAACATTCCAGCAGCACCTGCATACGGGGTATATATCTCCCAATTGATACGATATTCCCGTGCTTGCATTTCCTATCATGATTTTCTTGATAGAGGGTTACTGCTCACAAGGAAGCTATTAAACCAAGAGTTCCAAATGGTGAAGTTGAAATCATCCCTTCGTAAATTTTACGGACGCCATCACGAGTTGGTTGACCGTTATGGAATAACCGTTTCACAAATGATATCGGATATGTTCCTTACGTCGTAACTACAATCCCCTTCCCTTTCATGAATGTGACCTACCGAATTAGACTATTTACCGGATTTGTAATCATATAAGCAACACGACGGGTGCCACATGTGGAGCAGGATCTGCTTACCCTTCCGGAGCACCTGAGATCACCCCTAGTTTTTGGTGGGGTTCGTGTTGTTTATTCTTTAGTTTTCTATGTTGTGTCATGTGTACTATTGTTTTTCTGTTTGTCTTTTTCATTTTTAGCCATGGCGTTGTCAGTTTGTTTTAGATTTATGAGTTTGACTGTCCCTTTGGTATCTTTCGTCCCTCTTCTTTCACTAATGAGTCTTTTTTTTAAGACGAAACGCGCGTCTGTCATCAAATCGTTAAACCTTGTATCTTTGGTGAGTAAATATATTGATAAGACTAGTTTCTTTGAAGACGTTTTTTATATATCGGGTTCTTTTCTTTTTTCCATCTTCCGACTAGCTCATATATACCTCTGTTAACAAATATTTAAACTCAATAGCATCTGTATTGATAAAGAGTCGTCTTTCTTTTTTCATTAAATTGGTTTTGATAATACATGTAACATATGGTTGAATTGGGCCATAACATATTGCAACAATGGAGTAGATGGAAATCGTGTACAAAATACGTAGAAATTCCTGATAAATCTTTTGTTAAGAAGCATTAACAATCAGCTATCAAAAATATGTAGACAGGGGTTCCTTTGACCTTGGATAACAAGAAAGGTGAAGGAGGCATATGCCAAATATAAATAGCATACCATGTGAATATAGTGTAGAAATCCCGGCCCGCCTTGCAATTTAGAAAAACTTTTTTTTTTTACCTCACTATAGAAAAAAAAACATGTGTTTTAATCACTCAATGAGACTTATAATGTATTGGAGACACAAACAATTTAATTTAGAAAAAGTATTCATCATACACATTTTTTAAGAATTTCCTTTTGTGTATAGTTCCTTTTTGTCTATGCAATCCCTGTTCTTGTTTGTACCATCTGCTACTTGTACAAGATTTATCATTATCCAACAAGAGAACATAAATTGATTTCTTCGAAATGACGGATTTCATCTCAAATTTATAAATGTTTTGTCTTTGTTGAAAATATTTGTTTTTTTCATGTAACTGAACTTGAAATAGTATTCTGTTTTCCTTCCTTGATCGTTTAAACTTTGTACTTGTTAGGCTTTATAAATATTTTGATATGAGCGTCACTGATAAGTCTAAGAAGACGAAACGCGCGTCTGGCGTACTAAATTATAATCCTGGTACCTTTGATAACTATTTAGCTATACACGTTTTGTTTCAAACAAACAAAGACTCCTTAAAGTGTAATATGTTTATTTGTGGTTGTGACCATGCACTTTGATATATCAACCTCACCAATAATCAGTCACTCTCTTTTTTTTTTTATTTCATTGATATAAATTCTATCAAATCAAGAAAGGGAATCTCATTATTTGAACGAAAGCGTATTTGAACGAAAGCGTATTTGAACGAAAGCGTATTTGTTCCAAATATACATAAAATGTTTTACCTTCTCTGTATCTTTAAGTAAGTGGTTTAAAATTCGATGAAAGCGATATATAGAGCATCAAGTTGTTATCCGGAAAGCATGTGTTGATAATGACGTGTCTTTAATTATCTTTATTTCAAAAGGAAAGAAAATATAGGGAACTTAATGAGTAATGAGAAAAACAAATATATTCTGTAATGTTCCCAAATAGAAAACAAACAAATAAAGATCACCTGATCTCCACATTTAAAAGGAATTCTGATTTGTGAAAATAGGTACAAAACAGCAATGTTGTAGCTTCATAAAGTTAACTCTGAGTTAAGTAGATATAGATAGATGTGGTATTAGTGCCAATGAGACAACTCTCCATCAAAGTCACAATTTATAAAAGTTAACCATTATAGGTCAAAGTCCATTCTTCAACACGAAGCCTTGGCTCACACCGAACAGTAAGCCATAATGACTAGTGTAATCCCATTCAAACGAGAAAATCAATCCTCAAGGCACGTTTTCTGCACAACCGAATGACTACTATGACTACTATGACTACTATGACTACTATCAATATAAATTAGACAATGACTGTTGTAACTTGAATAATTGAAATTTATCGTTAAAAAACGTTGGCTTTAGACATATAACGATTAAACAGAATAATACGAAATCAAATAAGAAAATGTATCTCTATTGAAATACAAAACTATTTTTAATGTGTAACAAAAACGTTCAGCTAAACACGAAATGCATTGTAAACATATAATTCATCAAGTACATTACATGCATATTGATTTAACATTTTAATTATTGAAACTACTAATATATATATGGGTGTTTTGCTATATGTTCAGTTGGAATAATTAACCTTTTCCAATACCCAATATTTTTCATGCATGTATCTCGCAAAGAAAGGATTTTTTTCAAGGCTAATGTCATTCTATTGCCACTTAGAATTTACATTTAGATAAATGTAAAGTTCAATTGTATCATTGCTAGGTTCGTTTCTTTTCCAGTTGTAAAAATCATTAAAGTTCCATCGTCAAAAAACCATTTACCGGTAGACAAATCCTTTGTTCCCTGGACAGTCACGTCAACGTTAACGTCAAATACTTCATTACAAAAAAAGCAAAGATAACTATCGAAATGTTATTCCATCAGAAGGGTACTCAAGCAATACATGTATGCATATCGCAAATTATTTTTTCTATAGGTCATTATTAAACTTCCTGTGATAATGTCCTTCTGTAGTAAAATTGCTTTATGTTTGCATAGTTTTTATATAGCCTCAACTGCACTATGCAAAAATAGTTTGCCTTGCTGTTGCAACAGACTATTGATTTTCACGTCAATCACTTTAAATTTCACGTGCAAGGACGGAGTTTAGTTGATTTGACAGAGAAGTTGGTTGGATTTATTAGCCTGATAATTAATTAACTATTGCAATTGAACAATAAGTGGAAAATAGAGGATCTCATTTAATTTTCTGAAATCTTAAGATACTTTAAAATACTGTAGTTTCTGTTAAAACGTTTTTGTTCGTTGTTTACTTCTGCTTACTGCAGTTGAAGTCAACATTGTTTGAGTACTTTATAAGTCATATGTAACAGATAAATAGTTATGATTACATCACTGATTTTGTAAGTTATTGAGTACTATGAAAAATGTTAATGTAAATGAAATGGAAGGAGTTTGAAGTAAACCTTCCAAAACAATACCGGACCATCAAGCTTATCTTAAAGTCAACATGAATTCATGCCTTCAACAATTAGCAATATACAGGTACCTTATAGCAAGTTTAAGAAACCTCTAGCACAATCTAAAGCAAAAATCGTCTTGTTGAACAAAATAATGATTTATATTCAGATAGAGTTAAAATCATTTTACGTCATAAAACATATATTTGAAAAGTGTTTTTTTGGGACTCTTTCTAACAGTTGAGTAGACAAAATAAACTTTCTTTAAAACAGCACATAAATATATAAATGTATGCATAGTTGTTAAGAGGGCTTCTTTCATACTGTAAAGCATTTTTCACATAGGAATACACAATAAGCACAATTTGAAATAGTAAACCGTCACTAAAATAATGATATTAATGTTGTGTTTAACATTGACTATGGAAAATAGAAGCCAGGGTTGAGACAATAGTGCACTCCACTTCGGGTCGTGCACTATTGTTTCTCACCCTGGCTACTATTTCCGCATAGTCAATGTTAAACACAACATTATTACATAATTAGAGAATATTGTAGAACACATATCGTAAATAGTGATATGTTAGTGGTTGACTCCGTGTAATGCATCCTGAATTATTATTGTCTTAAGAATATGTTAAGGAAAATATTTATTAAGGAAACTAAATAATATTTTATAAAGTAAAGGGGCAATACATTATAGCTGTCAAATTTATGTTAACCGATTTTACTCACATTCTTATATTTGATTTATAACATATTAAATGTATAACGTATATTCAATTACAATCAGTCTGAAATAAACAATTGACAGTAAATGGACCGATGATGATTATCAGCATTTTGTCTTTATTTCAGTCTAGACTCCATCTATCAAACTCTTGATATGATTGCCAAAAACTGTCGTCGACGGCAACAAAACTCAATATAATCATAAACATAAGTATAAATAGATAGCGACTTCGTGTTATTCAATATACAATTTTCGAGTTCGATGCATTTCCGTCAAAAACTTTGCATATAGTGAACAACATTCGTGCGTTTAGGGGCATCGTCACTTCCGTTTCAATGTTGAGCGAGTGGTTGGAAAACTATACAACTATATTGAACGATTTATTCTGCAGATTCAATTCTCAAAATAGTCTTTCAGCACTGCTGTTATTAGGGAATAATGATTAGGTAGCTACAGAACAAATATAATATCTAGTTTATACTGCAAAATGACGATCACTTAGACGCTTGGTGAACGTTTATAGTGCAGGGATACAGGCAACTCCCTCTATCGGGTAAATGACGTCATAACGGCGCGCATAATTGACGAGGTTTTTTTTCCGGTGACGAACAGACTAGACAGTGATCTATTTTCTTTGCCAATCTGATTTCATGTGTTTTTTTAAATTAAAAAAAAAGTTCTTCGTCGTTTTTATTTGTATAAAAATTACTTTTTGTGGATCGAATCAGTCAACGAAATGGTTCACCTTTTATTTCACTTTCAATGTTTACATATGCAATCATGTTCTTAAAAATGCTGAATACGACTTATACAGGCGTAACTTATCTCTAGGTCATAAGGTTAAATTGATGGTCAAATTAATATCAATTCATTGATGTCGAATTATCCACTTGCAAGTGAGTAATATATCAGCGATGTTTCTTACTTTATTTTGACAAAATTTAACTTAACTGGCTGCTTAAGGCGAATGGTTATTTCACAATTTCCCTTCATCAATTATCAATATCATTCATAACTTATAACTTGTGCCAATTTAAGAGACCAGACAAATGAATAATGGCTGGATATTCCTTATTAATTAAGGTACTAAAAAATCTAATTTTATAAATCACTCAATAAAATACTTATAAAGCTAACAAACAACACATTATAGAATCTAATAAACTCAGAACGGCTCGATATGTTGCAACTGAAAGAAGAACGTTTTCTGCTATGTATGTATCACCCTCCATTCGAATCCAGCCTCGTAAACGAAACATCAAATATAAGGAACAATATACAATCAGAGAAGATTTTGTAGGTGTACGACGCTTTTCCGTAAGTAAAATTATCATTACATGTATTTGTATTTCGTAATACAGAAGAACCATCAGGTTGTCTTATAAAATTTCACTTGCAGGATTCCCTTATTGTCATTAGTTGGTGATTGCTTGACGGACCTCCACTTAAAATTTGCTTTAATAGAAGATACGTGTATAAATAAAATCACAACCGAGCGTGTCTTTCCCAATGTCAAATCAATATTGTTATATTGTCTGAATATTTATACCCTTCCAAGAGACAGACAATATTTTGGCCACAATCATGCTTTGAATGCCTTTGTAAAAATGCAAATGTAGTGAATAAACTTCGTACTTCTAATGTATCATATACTTTCATTATACGTGCACTCGGTCTCTCTGTCTCTCTCTGTCTCATGGCGGCCATCTTAGAAAGTTGGTCTGGTCATCGGACATAGTTTTTTAACAAGATGCCCTAATTATAATTGTGTCCAAGTTCGGTTAAATTTGACCAAGAAGTTTCAGAGCAGAAGATTTTTGTAAAAGTTAACGGAGGACGACGACGACGACAGACGACGTACGACGGACGACGTACGACGGCGACACGTGATGAGAAAATTTTACTTGGCTTTTCGACCAGGTGAACTAAAAATAACTGCATCTAACATATCATTTATTTGCAATTTTAATACGTAGGCCAGGATTCAGATACAATATATGTATCTCTTTTCTACAGGAAAATAAACAAATACGTCCTTTTCAATATATTTTTCATGGTAAAATTTCATCAAACGAAAATTCCGCGAAATGATGTTATTGTCTTGGCATGGCAACGAAACAAGGTGACAAGTCACAAGTATGTATCCCTAAACAAAAAATCAAATTCTAATACCGGGCGTTTTTAAAGCTTCTTGTATGCCTCAGAACGAATAAATTTTACATTGGAAGAAAATATATAAGTGAAAAATGCGATTGAAAAAATAATCGTTGAATAATATAATATTACTATTATTATCAAAATTGGGTAAAACGGAACAGCCAAAACAGTAACGCTCAGGGTAAAATAATCGAATATAAGTGCCCAACTCATGGTTAAATGAAAACAAATCTACGGCTGCCACGAATTATTTCTTAATTTTAGATGTGCGTAAACAACACTGACAATAAAAAAAAATCTTTTATCGTACTCCCTAATATGCTTCCCACCATTCCTTGTTACCTGTTGCTGTCAATTCTTAATAATTCTACGCCATCCCGTCTACAAATTTTCTTTGCTGAGTTATACTCTAATTTATCAACATAATACTGAACACAATACCCATTGCCATCGTTATTTCATAAATGAACACCAATCTGATAAACGGCAACCTTGTTTACTACATCCTATTGAGAAATCAAAATACAACAAATATCATTTTATAAAAGTATTATTAAAGGCATTCTAGTTATCTCAAGAAATGTTTGATGTTTACTTTAGTTGACAGTAATAAAAATCGTGTATGATGGCCGAGTGGTCTAAAAAGCCGAACTACTGAATCATTAGATATGTTAGCTGCAATCCCATCTTAATAGCTATTATTGTATTTTTTTTCTGTCCGAAGGTAGGTGGTTTTCTTCCGCAACGCCGGATAGGGAAATAAAATAATGTTGACAGTGGCAACAAATACAAACCAAACAATTGATCAATCTATTAATCAAATTATAATAACATTTATTACTTTATAAAAGGCATTAGATAATATTAGTATGAAAGAAAGAATAAGAAAAAATTATGCATATCGCCAATCTCAATTTTGTAGCTTCAATTAGTCGTTCTTTTCTTGCGGTCTCAAGGAGTAGCTCGAAATTTTTAAGTAATGAGAAGGAATTCATATTTCTCAGTATTTATAGCTTGGAAGTACTGATAAATCATTTTGATAATGATTATGAAGATTTCCTGTTCAAAACAGAACAATGCCCATATTTAACTACTCTATCAAAACATTTTAGATATATTGTAAGGGACCTGGGGTAGGCTTCAATATAATTAGATCATTTGGGTAAGTCTCCGTAAAGGTTGCAGCAATAACCAATTTTAAACGTGTATATATATGTGTCTGGATTGTCAGCCATTATAGACCAATTGTGCCTGCCTGTAACAGAGAAATATCTGCCCAGCCACAGGACAACTGCCCAAAACGTATAATCTTACTCGTATGAAGTTTAGTGCACCAGCTAAAATTATTAAAGAACAGAAGGATACATTCTAGTCAGGAAACCAGTCTTTGCTCATTTGGAAATTGTAGGTTGATTTACCATTTACTGGAAATTTCTATTTCACTAACAATAATGCATAATCCACAGGACTAAATATTCGTTAGCACATAAATATAATAATATGGTAAAATACAGGAATAAGATATATTCTTCTAATATTGTTTATATAACTAAGTCACCATTGACTAAGCCTGGTGATGAAGCATGGATAAATCAGGGTAAGAAAAATCTATATTTAAGATTGTGATGGCACATCCAAATTGGGACTGGAACATCTAAATACCAACAATTAGCACATCCATGTAACTAATTATGTCAGGCCGAAAATAACAGTTTATCCTAGTGGAATCCTAATATATGGTCCCTTGTTAATTATCCATGGTTAAAAAAGTTGATGTGATGGGGAATAACTGCAGGATTACATTATTAACACACTGGGGTAACTGGACAAGGTAGGAACTGACAGCCGGTTTTTATCCTTATTTTCCATTTAAATTCTGTGGGTTCATGTGCTGAGTAAAACTAGAGGCTCTAAAGAGCCTGTGTCGCTCACCTTGGTCTATGTGCATATTAAACAAAGGACACAAATGGATTCATGACAAAATTGTATTTTGGTGATGGTGATGTGTTTGAAGTTCTTACTTTACTGAACGATTTTGCTTCTTACAATTATATCTATAATGAACTTTGCCCATTAGCAACAGAGAACTATATTTGGTAAAAATTTACATAAATTTACCAAATTAATGAAAATTGTTAAAAATTGACTATAAAGGGCAATAACTCCTTAAGGGGTCAATTGACCATTTAGGTCATGTTGACTTATTTGTAGATCTTACTTTGCTGAACATTATTGCTGTTTACAGTTTATCGCTATCTATAATAGTATTCAAGATAACCAAAAACGGCAAAATTTCTTTAAAAATTACCAATTGGAGGGCAGCAACCCAACAACCAGTTGTCCAATTCATCTGAAAAATTCAGGGCAGATAGATATTGACTTGATTAACAATTTAACTTCTTGTCAGATTTGCTCTAGATGCTTTGGTTTCATAGTTATAAGCCAAAAACTGCATTTTACCCCTATGTTCTATTTTTAGACGTGGCGGCCATCTTGGTTGAATGGCCAAGTCATCAGACACATTTTTCAAACTAGATACCCCAAAGATGATTGTGGCCTAGTAGTTTCAGTGGAGATTTTGTAAAAGATTACTTAGATTTATGAAAAATGGTTAAAGATTGACTATAAAGGGCAATAACTCCTAAAGGGGTCAACTGACCATTTTGGTCATGTTGACTTATTTGTAGATCTTACTTTGCTGAACATTATTGCTGTTTACAATTTATCTCTATCTATAATAATATTCAAGATAATAACCAAAAACAGCAAAATTTCCTTAAAATTACCAATTCAGGGGCAGCAACCCAACAACCGATTGACCGATTCATCTGAAAATTTCAGGGCAGATAGATCTTGACCTGATAAACATTTTTATCCTGTCAGATTTCCTCAAAATGCTTTGGTTTTTGAGTTATAAGCCAAAAACTGCATTTTGCCCCTATGTTCTATTTTTAGCGGTGGCGGCCATCTTGGTTGGTTGACCAGGTCACACCACACATTTTTTAAACTAGATACCCCAAAAATGATTGTGGCCAAGTTTGGATTAATTTGGCCCAGTAGTTTCAGAGGAGAAGATTTTTGTAAAAGATTACTTTAATTTACGAAAAATGGTTAAAAATTGACTATAAAGGTTCAATAACTCCAAAACGGGTCAACTGACCATTTAGGTCATGTTGACTTATTTGTAGATCTTACTTTGCTGAACATTATTGCTGTTAACAGTTTATCTCTATCTATAATAATATTCAAGATAATAACCAAAAACAACAAAATTTCCTCAAAATTACCAATTCAGGGGCAGCAACCCAACAACCGATTGACCGATTCATCTGAAAATTTCAGGGCAGATAGATCTTGACCTGATAAACATTTTTATCCCATGTCAAATATTTCCTCAAAATGCTTTGGTTTTTGAGTTATAAGCCAAAAACTGCATTTTACCCCTTTGTTCTATTTTTAGCCGTGGCGGCCATCTTGGTTGGTTGACCAGGTCACGCCACACTTTTTTTAAACTAGATACCCCAAAGATGATTGTGGCCAAGTTTGGATTAATTTGGCCCAGTAGTTTCAGAGGAGAAGATTTTTGTAAAAGATTACTTTAATTAACGAAAAATGGTTAAAAATTGACTATAAAGGGCAATAACTCCTTAACGGGTCAACTGACCATTTTGGTCATGTTGACTTATTTGTAGATCTTACTTTGCTGAACATTATTGCTGTTTACAGTTTCTCTCTATCTATAATAATATTCAAGATAATAACCAAAAACAGCAAAACTTCCTCAAAATTACCAATTCAGGGGCAGCAACCCAACAACCGATTGAACGATTCATCTGAAAATTTCAGGGCAGATAGATCTTGACCTGATAAACATTTTTACCCCTGTCAGATTTGCTCTAAATGCTTTGGTTTTTGAGTTATAAGCCAAAAACTGCATTTTACCCCTATGTTCTATTTTTAGCCGTGGCGGCCATCTTGGTTGGTTGACCGGGTCACGCCACACATTTTTTAAACTAGATACCCCAATGATGATTGTGGCCAAGTTTGGTTTGATTTGGACCAGTAGTTTCAGAGGAGAAGATTTTTGTAAAAGCTAACGCCGGACGACGACGGACGACGGACGACGGACGACGGACGCAAAGTGATGAGAAAAGCTCACTTGGCCCTTTGGGCCAGGTGAGCTAAAAATGGTATTAAAATTACAATAAAAAATTCCATTTACTTCTTATTTAAAACATGTAATGAAAATTAT
Source organism: Mytilus galloprovincialis (assembly GCA_037788925.1). Classification (NCBI taxonomy): domain Eukaryota; kingdom Metazoa; phylum Mollusca; class Bivalvia; order Mytilida; family Mytilidae; genus Mytilus; species Mytilus galloprovincialis. The sequence continues at coordinate 37,836,242 of CM075341.1, forward strand.
TACAAAGATAAAGCAGCAGTTAAACGTGGAAATGGTACGGCTTTTACTTTTATACGATTTTAAGCCCTGTGAAATTTATAAAAAGAAACAACAAACATGAATATTAACTTTGAACTTTTGAACAAGTTAACAAATTATGAAATATTTCCATTGAAACTATTTCCTGGCTTGCAACAAGAAAAATCACTAAATATCTTAACATAACAAAGGACCTTAGCCAAACATTATCAACAAGAACTTGTAAATTGGTAAAACATGAAAAATAAATGGAAATGTTTATTTCCAAAGATTAAAAAATGTCAGGAGGGGTACACCCTGCACATTACAATATATTGATGTAGAGTCTGGGATAGGGTATACGCGCGCACATATGATCTTCAGTTGATTTAATCTATTCAAAATTATATTATGAATCAAGTGTTAGTTTTCAACGACTTGACAACTCTCTGTCCTCTCCGAATACTGAAAGTTATTACGTTTAGCAATAAAATATCTCAAATAAGAAATAAAGCAGAGCGATATAAATTCTTGTTAATTAAAGGGAGGACACCTGATATGATATTAAGAATGGAAATGGGGAATGTATCAAATAGAAAACAACCCTACCAAAGTTCTTGATATGAATTTAAATAATTTTTGCGATTACGAAATGTATGAAAAATCATATATTTTTTTTTAAATCTTAGAATTTGTATAATTCATGTAGTATGCTTATGTTGAGATACTAGTGAAAAATAAAAGAAGCCACATAAATGTATTAATAAAACAGTTGCTGTATACAGAAAATATTTCCTTTAACAATTTTCACAACAAAATAAAATCGATAAAAGGATAAAGTAAAACTGTTAATAAGATAACTATTTATAAAGGCACGTATCATAAAAATATATTTCAGCTGTTCACCCTACCAACGTTTGTTCCCGATGTTTGTTTTGAATAAGCTTTGTTTGGTCAGTGAAATTGTTAGTTGTGATCGTTTAAACAAGGGCTTTCATTGTAAACTTTCCGATTGTGATTTGTTTTTCGCCAATGATATTGTTTTTAGGAATGAAAGGGTTTGTTGAAAGCACTCGAGACACGAAAAGCCAGTTAGAGTCAACATTACTAATTGGGTTTAATTTATCGTACCAAATTAAATTTCTTTTACCTAATGCCCTTGTGTTGGAATGAATAATATACATGTAAAGTGCCTAGAAAATTAGCCTTAAAATATTAGAGTAGATCTGATAATTTACTTCCTCTCCAGAGGAAACTGGAACCTGTACTTTTACTTCTCAATACTACCACAACAACTTCAAACATTTTACAACCTCTAGAGTCGATAAAAAAACAAGCCTTTTTTTTTAGAAACTAGCTCATCTCTGTAGTATAGTTGGAGTATGAGAATAGAGGACTACCGTTTAGTTACATCGAGTTATCTATATATTTTTAGTAAGGTCCTGTCTAAATTATGTACCTTCATTTATTTTTACATTCACACAATTTTCGAATTTACAACATTGTTATATGTATATCATTACCTCTAGTCATTTGGTAAGTCGGAAGTCCATCATTGTTGACAATCAGCTGTAAGATTTTAATATCAGTCCGTGAAATTGAGAGCAGCTGACACGTACCACTGTAAAACGTTGACCAGAAACAGGTGTCAGCCATCATACATCTCGCTATACATTGTATGTGAGATGTTTTCTTAATACCGTCTATTTTCCATGATGAAATATCAGTGGTTAGGGGAATGTTTCCATCATATTTAATGCCAAGGGACGTCCGCAATTTGGACTTGCAATGCCCATAGTTAATGCACAATAAAAGGATTAAATTAAAATGAAAGTATTTATTCATATTTGTTTTGCCTATCGAAGTCGTTCTATTTTGATCTTTCTACATGAACATTTATAAGAACAGAAATCTCTGTTCACAAGCTAACGGAATAAACATTTCACAAGCATAGCATAAAGATTGTAGTTTGGTGCACTGGGTTGATCAATAATTACGAATATATATATACAGCCAATTCTATTCAATAAAACAATATCACGTGCTCAATTACATAAAATTACAGTAATAAAAACTTTCTATCTGATCTGTACAATGTTCACTTTTACATAGAATCATTGGCTGTGAAAAAAATGAATGTGCCGTCAGATCTCCTTTTTTGGTAGATGTCAAATTGTCATATCTTTAAATAGTTGATTTTCATTAAAGAACTCATTACTTATGTGTCCTTTGTTTGAGTAGTCAGATCTGTTCTTTGATGTGTTTAATGCTTACATTTTGATATGCATTCACGTTGCAAGAGATTGTATCAAATAAGATGACTTCCTTTATTATTTTCTTTCATGAGTGTTTATATCCTCATTGACAAAAAGTGAAATAAGCAAAAATACCGAACGCAAAGAAAGTGCAAAACGGAAGTTCTTTATCAAATGGCAAACAAATCAAAAGCTTAAACACATCAAACGAATGGAAAACAACTGTTTGATTCCTGACTTGTTACACGCATTTCCTGATGTAGGAAATGGTTGAATTATAGCTATTTAAACCTTTTACTTGTATTGCAGTCGCATATAATTCCATGATATTGACAATGTTTGAGGAAACCACACAGACAAAATATGTAAAATTGTAAAATATTATGCTTCAGCAGTCAACATTGTGTTATAATCTTAATCACTATAAACATAAATAGTTATTTGAACTCATCTAAGTGCAATTTTACCATCGAAGTTTGCACATTAATCTTTTTATCAGCTGTTGGTTTAAAGACGGAACTGTTATTGCAGTTGGGTTATAATAGAGAGGCAAAAGATACCAAAGAGACATTTAAACTAGAGGGTCCAAGGACCCTGTGTCGCTCACCTGATATTTTTATTTACAATTGATGCATGATAAATGCAACTGTTGTACTGTCGTTAAGTTTCAGAGATATAATGCTAAAAAGTGCGTTTGAAAAATTATGTTTTATTTCAGCCATGTGGGCAGGCAGGGTCATCATACACAGTGGTCCCTGGATATCCTAGTGGTGATTTAAACCAAGTTTGTTTAAATTTGACAGTTGTTTCAGGGGAGAATTTTGTAAAATTTATCTAACGAGAAATGCAAAGTAATGAGAAAGTTGTGAAGTTGTTTTGTTGTTGCGCAACCCCCCCCCCCCCCCCCCCCGCTCCCCCTTTGCCAAAAAAACCAAAAAGGTAATAAAAAATTATCATATAAGGGCAATCTATCCTATTAATGATTTCTGCAAAATTCAGTTGATTGTGCAAGGGTTGTATAGCCAGCTGAGGTCGTTAAAAACTCTCTTTTGTTGTTGCAGATAGATCTTGACCTGATAAACAATTTTACCACATGTCAGATTTGCTCTAAATGCTTTGGTTTTTGAGTGATAAGCCAAAAACTGCATTTTACCCCTATGTTCTATTTTTAGCCATAGCGGCCATCTTGTTTGGTTGACCAGGTCACCGGACACAATTTTTAAACTAGATACCCGAATGATGATTGTGGCCAAGTTTGGTTTAATTTGGCCCATTAGTTTCAGAGGAGAAGATTTTTGTAAAAGATAACTTAGATTTACGAAAAATGGTTAAAAATTGAGTATAAAGGGCAATAACTCCTAAAGGGGTCAACAGACCATTTTGGTCATGTTGACTTATTTGTAGATCTTACTTTGCTGAACATTTTTGCTGTTTACAGTTTATCTCTATCTATAATAATATTCAAGATAATAACCAAAAACAGCAAAATTTCCTTAAAATTACCAATTCAGGGGCAGCAACCTATCAACGGATTGTCCGATTCATCTCAAAATTTCAGGGCAGATAGATCTTGACCTGCTAAACAATTTTACCACTGTCAGATTTGCTCTAAATGCTTTGGCTTTTGAGTGATAAGCCAAAAACTGCATTTTAACCCTATGTTCTATTTTTAGCCATGGCGGCCATCTTGGTTGGTTTGCCAGGTCACCGGACACAATTTTTAAACTAGATACCTGAATGATGATTGTGGCCAAGTTTGGTTTAATTTAGTCCAGTAGTTTCAGAGGAGAAGATTTTTGTAAAAGATAACTAAGATTTACGAAAAATGGTTAAAAATTGACTATAAAGGGCAATTACTCCTAAAGGGGTCAACAGACCATTTTGGTCATGTTTGACTTATTTGTAGATCTTACTTTGCTGAACATTTTTGCTGTTTACAGTTTATCTCTATCTATAATAATATTCAAGATAATAACCAAAAACAGCAACATTTCCTTAAAATTACCAATTCAGGGGGCAGCAACCTATCAACGGGTTGTCCGATTCATCTCAAAATTTCAGGGCAGATAGATCTTGACCTGATAAACAATTTTACGCCATGTCAGATTTGCTCTAAATGCTTTGGTTTTTGAGTTATAAGCCAAAAACTGCATTTTACCCCTATGTTCTATTTTTAGCCATGGCGGCCATCTTGGTTGGTTGGGCGGGTCACCGGACACAATTTTTAAACTAGATACCCTAATAATGATTTTGGCCATGTTTGGTTAAATTTGGCCCAGCAGTTTCAGAGAAGAAGATTTTTGTAAAAGTTAACGACGACGGACGCAGGACGACGGACGGCAGTCGACGGCCGACGGACGACGACGGACGCCGGACGCCAAGTGATGAGAAAAGTTCACTTGGCCCTTCGGGCCAGGTGAGCTAAAAATGAATAAAAAACCTGACAACGCCATGGCTAAAAAAGGAAATGATCATCACACAATAGTTCGCAAAACACAACATAGAAAACATAACACTGAGCAAAAGAACCCCATCAAAAACTGGAGGTGATCGCAAATGCTCTGGAAGCATAAGCACGTGCTGCTCTACATGTGGTACCCGTCGTGTTTATTATGTTAGTACCAACCCAGTAACAAGTCTTATTCCATATGTCACATTCGGGGAAAGGGTGCGGAATCGTAGTTACGACATAAAAAACATGTTCGCTATCATCTGTTAAACAGATATTCCATAACCAACTCGTGGCGGCATTTGAAAAATTTACGAAGAGATTGTTTTTAACTTCATTACTTGAAACCTTTGGTTTGATATCGTCCCTGTTAGAAGCAACCCTCTATCAAGGAAATTATTGAAATACAAGCCCTGGAATATCGTATTAACTCGGATGTATTGCTACATAAAAATTGAAAGTTCACCATTAAAAATCTGAAATCATTTCTAATGTCATAAAGGTTTGTTTCGAACCAACCCTCAATCAATGTCAATTTCTAGATGTCAGTCAAGATATGGGGCTAACTTCGCTGTATCTGCTGTATCCTTTATCGCAATTCAATTGGATAGATGCAATCAACCTAATCATCTAATTTTCAATTATGAAGTGAGAGAGCATTATATATATAGCGAAAAATAAGTACAAGTTGGCAAAAACGGGGATACAGTTGTTTCCCATGAGAATGACCATTGTTTGTTGAAAAATCCGTTCTCAAAATGTTACAAAAAAGTTTCTTATTAAGAAACCATGCATCTTAATAACATTTCCGATTGATTTTTTTTTTACAAAATAAGATTTGTACCACTTTAAGGAAAGATACTAGTTTCTACGTTGGCCACTTTTTTTTTATAAAACAAAGCAAGGAACAACTGAATCAATTTTTCTTTCAGTTTGGAATGTTGAATAATTGTGTAGAAGGCAGAAAAATCAAACGCATTTATGTATTTATAGTGATGTTCTTTAAAATTTCTTTGGAATTTTGTAATGTCCACATCTGAATCACGCTTCGTCTTGAATACGTAGTTTCACAATAACTTTGAAGCCCGACTTTGATTGATGATAAAATTGATGTTTAATAATTTAGAAAGATGTTTCATGGAACAGTTGGAAGGCCCAGTAATATATCTGTAGTTTAGGTATCCAATACAATAACGGAAAATCGAGTTTTTCATCTTTAGTTAAAGGTACAAAAGAACAGAACAATCCTATTATTATCAAGTTACGTGTTGTGGGGAGTATATGTTGCGTGTCAAAGTGAATTATGAATACCTGATTCGTTCCTCCAGCAGATAATGTAATGATGATTTAAACACACAAGCGATGTTGTTTGTGGCTTTATTTACATGGACAACAACACCTTTGTTTGGGAGGTAGGACAGGGGTTTTACAACATTTGAGTCTTTAAAGATTGATGCAACATATATATTAATAAATCCATTCAGTTTCTTAATTCTGATTTGTATCAACGACCTCACACTCTTAATTCATTCGGAAAAGTATATACGTCTTCATTCTCGAGTTTAACCCATGTCCTGGCATAATTCTCGACTAAATCCATCAGTATTTGGAAGTTTTGTTTCCAATTGATGAATAAAAGTTCCTCATATTTCGGGCCTTTGGATGACATTTCGCCGCGAGGTGTTATTGACAATGTTTAGGTCAACAGTAATAACGAGGCCACCCGTATTAAATATGAATGGGAAACTACATGTAGTATAGGTTCAATCAACAGGTTTAGACTTGTCAAAATTCAGATTCTGCAACACGTGTTTGAAATTAAAATTCTTAATAGCTATTGATTTGGTATAGGTATAAGAAATGGTAGGTACACAGATTGATTTTTAAAATAGTGTCTTTTTTTTTTTTTAGAGTGAATTGATTTATGATGAATGATATTTAATTTTCTAAAGCTGATGGTATCGCGATCTTTGTTGTCAAAAGACATTTTAAGAAAAGATATATTATCCTTTCCGTCTGTTCCAATGTCAACTGGTTTGAAAAGTCAGTGACTTGCAATAAAGGCAACAGTAGTTAACCGCTGTTCGAAAGTCATAAATCGATTGAGAGAAAAAAATATCCGGGTTACAAGCTAAAACTGAGGTAAACATATCTACCATAAGAGGAAAACAACGTAATAACCGAAATACTGAAGTGCAACAAAAATCCAAAACGACAATGCAATGTCTGAGATTAAACATTTTTAGTTGTAAGTTTGCATTGTTTTGAATGAGGGTTTACAACTGTGGTTTCCATTCATAATAAAGAATTTTAGAAAGAAGTTATCAATAACTCGTCGTGTGAATTACATGAATGCCTAACGGCTTTTGTATAAATATCAACAGTTAGAGTATTTGATGGATCGAAGTTACTGAATTTGGAATATATCCGCCACCATCTGTAAAATGGATATTGCAGAAATGTTAACCAACTCGTTATGGCGTCCGTAAAATTTGCATAGGGATGATTTCAACTTCACCATTTTGAACTTTTGGTTTTATAACTTCCTTAAAAGGTAAGCATAATAGGAAATACAGGCCCTTGAATATCATAACATCTGACAGAATGAAAATACATGTATTTACAAATATTGATAATTGGTCAGTTGAATGTTTGGGACTTGATTATCATCACTTATAGCGGTACCTAAATATACACAGTTAGCTATCAAAGTGTTTCAAGCAAACAAACAAAAAATGCTTTATTATAACATATAATGCATCCGCACATTCTAGCTGTAAAATTTATTCAAAATCTAACTGCTCAACAGCAGGTCCAGTAAGACTAGGTAGAAAGTGTAATGACCAACCTACGCTTTCCGAACTTCACATTGATGGATGAACTACTTCGATATACTCTTAATAAAGAGGGGTAGCTATAGCTGAGTAGAAAAATAAAGTTGAATATAAGCTAGAAAGCCTTACTTTCAATTAAAACCTTTTGAGGAACCCGATTAAAAAAATGGTCTTGTGTAACATTTTTCCTTTGGGGCATTGTTATACAAAACCCTTTTTGTGGCTTATTTGGCATTGAAACAACAGGACGATGCCCCCGATAATGGCTACCAAGTATGGTCTATACCAAATATAAATTTATTGGAAAAAAAATCCTCAGAAAGTGAGGAAGTTTTGAAGGGCATCTTTTTAATAAATTTCCTTGTTTAAGGTTCTCAGGACCCTGGCTAACCCACGGTGTCTAGAGGGAATGTGCCTTTTTTAAAAGTGCACATGAAAAAACTATAGAAATTTTATCACAACAATGTTTAAAGAACTAAATTCTTAATCAATACGGTGCAAAACTTTTTTTTTTATAGACAGCTACCTTGAAACTAGGCATTTTGGTCCCAAAATAATATTCTTCGTTCATTTCTCTATATCTTCAAAAACCGGCTCAATTCATTTAAACAAGGAGTGTTCAAGATGAATTTAGAAACCATTTGTTTAGATAAAGGAAGATGTGGTTTGAGTGCCAATGAGACAACTCTCCAACCTAGTAACAATTAATACAAGTAAACCATTATAGGTGAAGGTAAGGCCTTAAACACGGAGTTTTTGCTCACACCGAACATTAAGCTATAAAGGGCCCCAAAAATTACTAGTGTAAAACTATTCTGAAACAGTGTTACATCACAACATAGAAAGACACACTATAAAATATCAATTTGAATGACTTAACTCAATAAAAATAAGAGTAACACAAATTCAAATACAATGAACGAATAAATTTGATCTTTGATACAATGTGAATATATAGTCAATAAAAAAAGGGATGATTAAAGTTAAAGTATAAAACCGCTGTGAAATGTTAAGTAATTTAAGAAAAAACATCAACTATGAAAAAAGTTACGTTATAGTATACACAGGTAATTGAAAATGATTTTGTTGTCAATTATACTTCTTCTTCTGTCTATATAATCATCCGTTTAGAAATACCAAAAACAATCTTGTATGTCAATAAATAAAGGCAACAGTAGTATACCGCTGTTCAAAACTCTTAAATCTATGGACAAAAAACAAAATTGAGGTAACAAACTAAAACTGAGGGGAAACGCATTAAATGTAAGAGGAGAACAACGACACAACATTGAAATGTAACATACACAGAAACGGACTAAGCATTAGACAAAATCCGATGAGAATAATAAATATAACATCAAAACCAAATACATGAATTTGGGATAGAAAAGTACCGTGACACGTCTTATAGTAATGTGAATTCACACTCAAATATATGAGAAAACAAACGACACAACGGAAACACAACGTTAAAATGTTACACACACAGAAACGAACTATAATATAACAATGGCCATTTTCCTGACTTGGTACAGGACATTTTTAAAGATAAAAATGGTGGGTTGAACCTGGTTTTGTGGCATGCCAAACCTTGCACTTTAATGGCAATGTTAAATATAACATTGAAATGACAACATAATATTACAGGACTACAATACAAATAAATAGGAGAACGTATTAGACAAAGAAACACATGATTAATAGATAACAAAAGGCATCAGGTTTAAAATTCAATACGCCAAAAACGCGCCTCGTCCACACAAGACTCACCAGTGACACCCAGATATAAAAGATCGAAAGTGAAAAAAAGTACAAAGTTGTACAGCACTGAAGATCAAAAGTTAAAAAAGGTTGTGTCAAATACGGCTATGTTTTTATGTTTGGGATAAGAACATCCTTATTATTTAGAACAATTTATGCTATGCAAACAGTAAATTTTATCAAATGAATATAAAAGATATAAAGTATATAATGAAACTGAAGTATTAACTTATTACAGAAAACAAAACTCGAATACATAATGCAAAGACAAACACAGAAAAATAGACAAAACCGACTTAGTCCAGGTCTCAACGCAAAAAATCATAAAAATGACGTCACATACGAAGTGGTGAAAAGGCACAAAAATTACGTCACATTTGAATTTCTGAAACATTACAATAAAACTAATATAAAACCTGGTAAATGTGGGGTGAATATCAACAATACAACAATACAAATAGAGCTCGATAAAACTTCGTGTTCTTCATGTAAAGGTTCCGGTATTTAAAGTGACAGAAAATAATTTTGATGTAAATAGCACGAAGAAGTGACAATTTGTAGTAATTCCATACAATCAAAGCTGGAATATATACCAGATACATGTTAACATTAAATAACAAAAACGCATTACAAATCGTATCAAAAGGTCAAATTAACAAGAAAGTACGATATGAGAGTACTCGCTGTTACTGAAAGCTAGTTAAAAGCAAAAACAATTAAAAATAAAAATTCATGCAACAGAGACTTAAATCAACTAAAACACATCCCAGGGATTTAGTATTTTAACGTCATGGACAGTTAAAGAAGACATGACTTGTGCAATGCCAAAATTATATGTATCGGCAAGTAGAAGGATAGTTAAGAGTTTACTTCTTTATAGATAAAAATGAACGTGTGTGTGTTTCTATAAGTCCCGTTTGAAAAAAAAATGCAAATTTAGTTATGTTTTAATTTGCTAATGACAAAATCGATATAAGTTCCAATGAAAACTATATCCACAGATCTAATTACAACATTGGTTAGATAAACCTTATTAATAAGTATGTTTAAAGGTTCGATGAGTTTACACGGATCACATAGTGATTTCCGCACTTTTAGTACAACATTACCGTAAAATTTAGGACGTGAAATACCATTTTTAATAAGTTTTCTATAGGTACAGCCAAATCTTCTAATAAAGTCTTTGTATCTATGAAAGAATTTAGTAAAAGTTTTAAATAATTTATGGTAACGAAATCCCTGACTTAATAATTTACCAGTGATGCATTGATTACGTTTGTTAAGATCTATGATATCACTACATACACGGGCATACCGAACGAGTTGGGATATATAGACTGTTTCGTTATTATACAAAACGTTTTTGACTTATAGAGAAATATTTTCAAAAAAAAAAATGCTGTTAGAGCGTCTCAGTGTACATGTTATTGTCTTATGATATAAAATCTTGAAGCATACTTGTTTTCAGTAATAAATAAAAGGTGTCCAAACACTGTTAGTAAAACTTTGATTGTATTGGAAATTATTTGATCCATATTTCTTTGATGTTTAAGAAATATATTAACAGCGTAGAACAACCATTAAGCTTTTACCATAAGTTTGTCCAGAATAAAGCATTTTACCAAGACAAACATTGTTTGACTTTAAAAATAAAAAGGGACAACAATTAAAGCTTTCAATGATAAAATAATGTACGTACTCGGTATTACTTTATTGATAATAAGTATATTTTATTAAAACATTTTACACTTAATCGACCCATTAATGGAAGTTAAATATGATTTTTTTTTCAAATTGATTTAACGAGGAGCTTCGAAACTAATAAGTCATTTTCTTTTTTTGTTATTAAAATGATTGTGTAAATGGTATAATTCTCTGTAATAGAAATGGAAGTGTTTTGTTTCTGTATATCCTGTAACTCGAGCAATTTCTAGTTAACTTTTGGTTAGAATGATAGCAAATTATAGAGTTAGCTCCCCTCAATTGTTAATCTCTAGTGCGTTTCAACAAAATTATCTCTTTATAAACCAAAGAATTGACGGAAAACTAATTTCAGAGGATCATTAAACAACTTGAACTAAAATAAATAGATATAATAGTTGTGGTATGAGTGTTAAAGGGACAACTCCCCAATGTAAACCTTACCGGTTTTTAGTTGTTAATGTGTTCAACATTGTCTTGTTTTAAAACAGATTGGCACCCATTTGAATGCAGCAGAATTCAAGTAATAATAACAGACAATTTTCTTCATAAATAGAACATGATCTGACTGTTTAATTAATTTTATTTTAAACAATTAAACATAAAGTTACATTGTAGAAATGAAAATAACAGTTTTTTAGTGCAAAAAATTTGGCATCAAATTTAACAAATATTGTTTGAAACAAATAAAAAAGCATGTGAAACTACCAAACTACTTACATAAAATGCGCAATTAGAAGAAAAGACTCAAAAACCCAATATTTATTGCCAAATGTAATTTAGCATGAATATTAATACAATTTCAGAACATATAAATGGTTGATACGAAGAAAAACACTCGTGTACAATCAAACATCGAGCAGCGAACAAAAATATTACCATGATATCTAAAAAATCTATTGCTCATAACAGTAAATTGTATGGGTTAAATAATCCTTTTCTATGTTTACATTGTACAGTTATGTCTGCATAATCAATGTTTATTCTTTTCGCACAACAATCTAAAAATAACCCAGTCATAGTCATGCAGGAATTTCGCAGAGAAAAGGTCTCGCGTCAGGGCCTACATCTTCTATTAAACATAATCAAAATTTTAAAATTGGTTAAGACATCTGAAACAAAGGTCAATTGTACTAGTGAACCAACAGAAACGATATAAGGCAACGCATTTTACATATATAATTCATTTGGATACACTGTAACAAGGTAAATAATTGCCCGATTGGTGTAATTTTTATAGATGGTCATTTTCTTTCCTTATCAAAACCATTGGTTCAAGGCAAAATAAATCAAACATCGATATTAGAACTCGTGTACAATCAAACATCGAGCAGCGAACAAAAATATTACCATTATATCTAAAAATCTATTGCTCATAACAGTAAATTGTATGGGTTAAATAATCCTTTTCTATGTTTACATTGTACAGTTATGTCTGCATAATCAATGTTTATTCATTTCGCACAACAATCTAAAATTAACCCAGTCATAGTCATGCTGGAATTTCGCAGAGAAAAGGTCTCGCGTCAGAGCCAACATCATGCCACTGCCAATCATAAATGGAATTAATGTAAATGTATCGTTCTGCACTACTATTGTTTGGTTGACCATCACCATTGTTCCAATTGAAATAAGTCATGGGTGTTCCATCGTCGAACATCCAGTTGCCTGCATCGTCTTTCGTTCCTTGGACAGTCATATTGAACCTTAGGCGGCGGGGATATGCTACAAAAAACACAAAGATATAAAAAAAAAAAAAAACGTCGGGTGACTCGTTGCAAATTTGTTTTTCTCCTGGTCACCAGAAAAATGAAAACAATGTATGGGATTATCAAAAAACCGAAGTACTTATCAATTCCTATATTCCTAAGTATGATCTGTTTTTCTTAGATTGTTTTTCTTGTAGACTTTTATAGATATCAGATTGGGGAATCAACTCAAATTTTATATGATTGTGTGGAAACATTCACTGGTAGAAGTAAAATTGCAAAATGTTGGAATACATAAAGACAGTAATTTGTCGATGTTTAAAAGTTGTCAAATAGTTTTAGCGTAAATATTTTTACTCTTTAGATTAACAAACTTCGTATTTCCTCATCTTAACTACAACTTCATATTAATATTCTCACATAGTACATGTATTTCAATAGTAAAAATAGAGAATGGAAATGTGGAATATGTCAAACAGACAACAACCCGACCAAAGAGCAGATAACAGCCGAAGGCCATCAATTGGTCTTCAGACGCGAAGCTATGTTTATGTCAAAACGCCCGCGGGTTGCACATAAATTTTGGAAGACAAAATATATTGATTCATATAAATTAAATGAACAGTTTAAAGAACACGAGCGATTGAAATGCGTCTTCGATGACTCGTAATTGAAGCTATAAAATGACGACATTTCTTTTTTTTTTAATCAAATAATATCATATTATATATTTGTTCATTTTCTGCTAAACTTTGGATCGACAGTAAATATTCTACTATGATTAATTTTGTTTAAAGCAATTTAGTATCTACTGGGATACAATATGTGTAGGTTGCATTTTATGTAACACCTGACTGTCAATGAAATTACCGATTTTATGCATTCATTAAAAATTATATGAATTGAGAATAATTAACATAGAACTTGCGTTTTTTCTTTACTTCTTTACTATTTTTATAAATATTTTATTCTTAAGCCCAACATCTTCTATTAAACATAATCAAAATTAATTGGTTTAGACATCTGAAACAAAGGTCAATTGGACTAGTGAACCAACAGAAACGATATAAGGCAACACATTTTACATATATAATGCAATTGGATACACTGTAACAAGGTAAATAATTGCCCTATTGGTCTGATTTTTAAAGATGTTCATTTTCTTATCTTATCAAAACCATTGATATAAGGCAAATAAATCAAACATCGATATTAGAACTTATAATTTAAAAACTTTTAAAACATGATCTCTTTAAACTTTTTTTTTTTTTTTTATCAAAACTCTTTAAACTTTTGAATGACTTTGCAGATACTTTATTCTCATCTTCAACATTAATAGCTCACTTTTGTCATCATTTTCCGCAAAATAAATTTGACCCCTGTGTTCAGCAACTCGATATTTTCTAATTTTCCAATTTATTCAGATTCTTTCAATCATATGTTTTGTTGCGTCTCAACCTTTTCTCCTATACCTCTAGCCAATGTATAATAAATAAACACACAGCAATACTCACACTAAAACTCAGTTTAAAAGAAGTCTGATGTCAAAATAGGTAGCAAACGAAATTAATCATAATGACAATGATACATTAATAAACAAATAAACAAATAAAACTATAAAGCTAGCAATAAATGACATGCCAGCTCAAAACCTCAATTTAACTGATTAAGATTATGTTTTTATCATATAAAAAGGAGTTAAGTATCATACCATCTTAAATATACGAGAAGTTTATAACCCGTATCATGCCTAAAACTGGTTTTAGAATAAATGAGTTTATTTCCGATGCAAAGACCTGTGTGTGTATCAATATTAATACCAAAATAAGCCATTCTTGATGACCTTTAAACAGTATCGTAACTAAATTCCTTGACGTTGCGCACGATGTTGCTACAAATTACATTTTGATATAGATCACCATGAAAATAAATTCGTAGACTGGTCAGTTCGATAAAAATTTTGTGATTCTGGTTGAATTCATTACTTTAGACTTGCATATATAGAACAAAAAAAGGAACCGAAATAAAAAATACCAAGAATTATAGCACTTGATTATCCATTTTTACTCAAAATCGTTATGTCCAACGTTATATTTTGTGTGCAAAAGATCGGAGTTCCGTTTCTTTTCTAGGGTATTTTTTCTACGATTTTCGTTAACCTTCACAATGTAATTTCAACGGTTACAGTTATTCGAGTGTTAAAGCAAAATCAATATCACTGAAACCGTAAGCCGAAAAATGTTATATTTGAAAACGGTCTGAAAATGTCCAAGCATACGCATGTAATTTAATATCGGGTTTGCGCATATATACCATAAAATTGGAAAGGTGAGAGGAAAATATTTATGATATTTTGAAAGTTTGTTTACTTTGCTCCTGA
This sequence comes from Mytilus galloprovincialis, assembly GCA_037788925.1. Classification (NCBI taxonomy): domain Eukaryota; kingdom Metazoa; phylum Mollusca; class Bivalvia; order Mytilida; family Mytilidae; genus Mytilus; species Mytilus galloprovincialis. The sequence continues at coordinate 37,851,328 of CM075341.1, forward strand.
TTCATAATATTCTTTTTGCCGAAAACCATGCGTATAGTTTCTATTGCAATGACTTCCAAAAGTATAGCCATCGTATCACAACGAAAAAAACGCTGTATTTTCTTTACAATTGAAGTTTTAACCGGCTGTATATCAAATAAGCATAGTCAAATCATAAAAGATAAAACTTTTTCTGTTTTTCTTTTTAAACTATATAGTGTTTAACAGTTTTTAGCTCGTTCCATAACTATCATATAGTATATTATTAATGTCATGCCTGGGTTTTTAGTTTTATATCATTATTATTTGTTCCAGTTTAATTCGAATGAAAATAAAAATAACAGTTATAATATAACCAATGTATGAGAAAGGAAAAGTTTAAGCTTAAATTCCAATGATGACCAAATGAGATTGATATAACAAAAATATTGGGATCTTAGTTTTTTAAGCATATTTGTTTTGTTTAAATGCATTGGCTCATCAGTAAGATTAAATAATTATCATTTCCTGTAAGTGTGGTCGATAATATAAACATTGCTACAGGTTATTTGTCTTATAACTCGCTCATATAGGAGTATCTTAGTGGTTCGTAATGCGCCTCAAACCATTGCTGATAGAAATACTTCAAAATGTAAGAATGCATTAACAGACAGGTACCAGTAGTTTGCAATGTTCAAAAGTGGTAAAACGGTTTTATTGTAACTTAAAGCCTTTTAACTTTATCGAATAACAGACTTCGCATATTTTTTGTTATCTATACCCAAATTTCACACCACCAAAGTCGCATAGTATCAAACCACCTCTGCTATATCCTGTGTCATATCATACATGCGTTATTATATGTCTGTTATTCCTAACAAGGGAAGTTATAAGTAGTTATCACTCTCTCTCTCTCTCTCTCTCTCTCTCTCTCTCTCTCTCTCTCTCTCTCTCTCTCTCCACGAACTGTTTGAGAATGTGTATGAACTTAACCGACAATTAGAAAAGGACATTTTGGTACATACTTAATATTTCCCCCAACCTTGTCTGTTTGCTTGAACTGTCAATTCTAAATAATTCTCCACCATTCTGTCTGCAAAATGTCCTTGCTGGTTGGTACTCCAACCCATCAACAAAATACTTAACACAATAACTATCGTCTTTTACAAAGACACATCCATCTAACAATCGGCAAGCCTGTTTACTGCATCCTATTGACAATTACAATATATTCATTCATCGTTGTATAATACTTTATTAAAACTATCACTAAAAATTAAATATTTCGCATATTACCCTTTCCATACTTGTAATAGAGTAATACTATATACATTTGATGTAGTTTTAACGAGTTGTTTTTTTATCATGTATTATCAATTGTATGTTTAAGCAGTATTTGATCTTGCAAGTACATATTAACTATGGTGTAAAATTAAATCTGAATCGGAATTGTGAAGAAATAACAGAAACTCTGACTTTTTCTTTAAAGGACAAAAGAGGCATTAAATAAACTACACCAACAAACAATAATTTAAACAAAAGCTTGCCCCTACTACATTTCTTATATTTGATGAAGTGTATTCATTGTCCGCATTTGATTTGATTTATGGTACAGGTATCATATGAGTATCTTAGGATGTATAAACATCATAAATAAATTAAATTTCTTGTTTAACATTAATTTTACCTTTTATCATTTGGTAAATCTGAAGTCCTAACCCTCCATTGCGAATAATTAACTGGGAATCAACCATCTGTTTCTTTGTTATCGACAGCAGATCACACGCATCACTGTTAAACGTTGCCCAGAAACAGTTGTCAGCCTGCATACACATCATGATACATGATATGAGGGACGTTTTATCTAGTGCTCCTATTTTCCATGTTTTTATATCGATAAACGCAGTGATGTTGCTATGGTATTTCACACCAACAGATGTTTGAATCACAGACATACAATGTACTTTATTCATAAAAATTAAAAGTATTAACCTTGAATAAAGATAGTTTCCCATACTGATGTTTTTGGTAGTCTTTTCAATAGTAAGTTAATATTGAATTATTTTATAAAAAAAACTTCAATATAACGTACCAGACGAAAATGATAATTATCACATGAATGGCTTGCTTGAACAATTCATACTGAATTACATTTTTTATGTTGTTCGAACACTGTCATGTTACTATTTGCTAGCATTGTTCGATTATTGTTATCATTACAATTTCCAATTGCGTAGGAGATATGCAAAAAAATCGATAATTTAACACGCCTTGTCTTGATTTTGGTATCAGAAACTGTAAAAAGATTCTTGTACTCTATGCTCGTTAAGTATTCTTTTTGACGTAAAGATGTGGACTAGACCTGAAAGCTTTATAGTAAAAGTTCAACTTCTATCGCTTCAACGTTACTAGAAGTTCGTTGTCCAATCAAAATACATAACAAATTTGCGATTATATAAGCTTCCAATTGTAATTTGTATTACTACAAATTTTCTTTTTCTAAATCCGATGCAGCTATTATTTTGTTAAGTTTTCTACGTTTATAACGATATTTCTTTTCAAGAATTCCTTGATAACTTTCTTCTCAAGACGATATATATTAGACTTGAAGACAACATTTGCATCATCATGGAACAATTATCATTGACATTGAAATACCACACGAACAGCCATACTTTTTTTTAACATTTGTCTTTACTAACACGATTTGATTTATCAATAAATTGCAATTAATATGATAACAGAGAAGTTAAAAAAGAATGTTAATTATACAAAGGACTAGGTACGATAAGGCCCGTTTTTTTTCACCTTTGTGATGGTCTTTGACAGTTTTGGTTTTATTTGTTATGTCGTTACAGGTTGTTTGTTATATTTTGGTATTCCTGTTGCATCTTCTGTCTTGTTTTATGTTTACTTTAGTTTACTATTTATCTTTCAAATTTGAACAAATCCTTGCTATAAATCTACATGTTCAGTAGTTGTTGTTTGTTGATGTGGTTCATAAGTGTTTCTTGTTTGTTGACTTTTTATATAGATTAGACAGTTAGTTTTCCTGTTTGATTGGTTTTATTACACTTATAATTTTTGGGACCCTTTATAGCTTGCTGTTTGGTGTACGACACAGCTCGTATTGAAGGCTGTACTATAATAGTTTACTATTACAAATTGTGACTTGGATGGTTAGTCTTCTCATTGGCTCTCATACCACATCTTCTTATATCTACCTATATAAACAATAAGCATTGTTGCATTTTTGTAGATTTTTGAAAGTCTGAATTCTTCTCAATGTTGCTTTCGGTTCCTTATGAAACATTTGAAAGTAAGGGATTTAACTAAATTGAACATGCTACTTGCTATGTCCAAGAACCGTTTTTTGTGATATGGTTATTTTGTCTTCTTGTCATTTCGTTTTTCTTTGTGTGTTTTGTCTTTATGCATTTTTTCCCTTTGTTGACAAATGCGTTTGGTTTATATCGATTAAGATTGTAACATAATGTTGACAATTGTACCTTTATTTTTGACATTTTTACCTATCATATAGATATAGAAAGCTGTGGTATGAGTGCCAATGAGACAACTCTCCATCCATGTCACAATTTATAAAGGTAAACCATAATAGGTCAAGGTACGGCCTTCAACATGGATCGAAGGCTCACACCGAACAGCAGTCTATAAAAGGCCCAAAAAATTACTAGTATTAAACCATTCAAACGGGAAAACCAACGGTCTAATCTATTATAACGAGAAACGAGAACCAAATAAACAGACAACAACCACTGAACATCAGATTCCTGACTTAGGACAGGTGCAAATAATTGCAGCGGGAATAAATGTTTTAATGTTACCAAACTTTCTCCCTTTTTGAAACAGTAGTATAATATCACTGCAAAGAAAGACACACTATAAAATATCAATTGGAATAACTCAATAAAAAGGCCGAAGTATCACAAATAAACACACAGTGAACAAATAAATTTGATCTGTGATACAGAGTTAATAAAAATAAGGGATGCATTCTTATATGAAAATATAAAACTGAGCACTGTGAAATGTTCTTGGTTTCGGGTCCGTTCGCCCTAATAACATGTTCGCCCTGGGTCCATTCGCTCTGAGTTCATTCGTCCATAGAGTCCGTTCGCCCTACGAAAAAAAATAATATTCAGGGCATTGAAGTTGAATAAAGTTATTCAGATATTTCTATGGTATATCTATTCTTGAAATTTATTGAAACATTGAAATATTTAAAAGTTTATATCTTTTTTAGGATCATTAATTTTTCAATGACAAAATAATTCAGATCACTGATTATTGTGATACGTGTCTTTTGATGGATTTATAATAAAAAAAGACGTTTTGTTTTGATAAAATATTTAGCTTAAAATTAATAAAAACAATGATGTAAGAACTGTAAATTATGAAACGGATTTACATTCGTGATTGACTGAATACAATTATTTTGTTATCAAATATCAATATAGATAAATACATTGTATTACAGTTTTCCACTCTGCAAATCAAAGGGAAAATAATAAATTGATAGCGGCAATATAAACATTCTGTCAATTTTTCAACAAACTTTAACATATTTTGTTCAAATACTTAAAATAATGTGAACGGACCCGGATTCCTTCTTCTGCCTATACAATCTTCTTGTATGTCAATAAAACTAATCTAAACTTGGTATATGTGGGATGAAGATCAACAATAAAAGTTAATCTTTGTATCTTTGAAAGAAATCACTAAATTTTTAAGTAATTTATGGTAACGAAATCTCTGACTTGATAATTTGCCAGTGATGCATTAATTACGTTCGTTAAAATCTCCGACATCACTACACACACGGGCATACCGAACGAGTTGGGCTATATAAACACCGTTCGATGGACCCAAAGGAACATCGCCGTTTAAAAAGAGGAAAATTAATAATTGGGAACTACTGCTGTTTAAGTTAGATTTAGTTAAAATAAGTTCTTTTGGGTTAATTTCGGTAGTATATTTAGAGAATTCTGGATTATTAAACGAAACAACATCATCCAGATAACGGTATTGTTGAATGTATCAACCAAATGTAACAATGACGTGTCTTTACTGATTTTGGTCATAGACTGAGATTCATAGCAATACAGGAATAAATCTGCTATTAAAGGAGTAAGTGCCCATAGGAATATCTACTACATGTCAGAACACTTTATCACAGAACCGTACATATATGTTATCTAGGAGAAAATTTAAAGCTTCAATCATATCTTCACATTTCCAGTAAGGGTATCTGGCATACTTTCCTTTTTCGTTACATTATGATATATTAATTATTTCTGTCTGATTTGTTCAAATATTGTTGTCAATATAATGAAACGAGAGGTTTATCTGGCTATAAATGTTTATAAACTTTCCGTGTTGAATTTTCTTCGAAGTTCGGTATTTTTGATAACTTTTTTCTAATGAAGTGGAAATGACGTTAAGACTTTTTCATATTTTAACAATCACTTTGTTAACAATTATTTGCAATGCGTCCTTCAACAATTAAATCTTAATGTAAGACATTAACGGACTGTACACTTTTTATCCTCATCTTGAAACGCCTCTCCTAAGACAAAACGAGGACTACCGGTACTGGATTAGACTATTGAGAACTACGACACAATATGGTTGCAATGAAAAAATTTATAATATAGGAATTCTATCTAGTCCTTCGTGTAGCTCGGTGAATGTGATGGATATTTTCAACTCTACTCCTCGACGTAGACGAAGTCATGGTCATCGTCATTATACATCACTTACTCTGCATGATGTCTCTATTTATGACTTGCTGTCATTAATACAAAAGCAGTTAGGTATTCATTACATTCGCACATCACTTTGTTCATTACCCCTTTCAAAAGTTCGTTCTCTGTTTAATTTATGTTTGGAAAACACTGTTACAACCCTTCATTCAAACCAAAACAAACTTACAGCTATCATTTCGGATATTGTAGTCACAGACTTTGCAAACCTGTTCACATTGCAAAACATGAAAAAGAGAAAAGATATTTTCTTTATCTTTCCTTTGCCAACAAACGTCCTCGATGGCGCCATAAACTAGTTTAGTTGAAAATACCTCCTTATTTCAAAGTTCATTCTGTATCAATCATTTCTTATACCTATACCAAATCAATAGCAACTAAAATTTTCAATTACAAGCACGTTTTGCAGGATTTCAATATTGACGACTTCCAGTCTAAAAGAGGGACGAAAGTAACCAGAGTGACAGTCAGACTCATAAATCGAAAATAAACTGACATCGCCATGGCTACAAATGAAAAAGACAAACAGACAAACAATAGTACAAATGACACAACATAGAAAACTAAAGAAAAAGCAACACGAACCCCACCAAAACCTAGGGGTGATCTCAGGTGCTCTGGAGGGGTAAGCAGATCCTGCTCCACATGTGGCACCCGTCGTGTTGCTTATGTAATTACACATGTGGTAAATAGTCTAATTTTGTGGGTCACATTCATGAAAGGGAAGGGGATTGTAGTAACGACGTAAGGAACATATCCGATATCATTTGTGAACGGTTATTCCATAACGGTCAACCAACTCGTGATGGCGTTCGTAAAATTTACGAAGGGATGATTTCAACTTTACCATTTGGAACTCTTGGTTTAATAGCTTCCTTGTGAGCAGCAACCCTCTATCAAGAAACTAAATTTTCTGATTGCACTTGTGCCAATTCACATATAATCCTGCTTGCCACATTATTAATGGTGACCTCAACATTGTCAACAACACTTCCCTGCGAAATGTGTTACCCAAAGGTCCGAAATATTGTGAGCCTTAATCCATCAATTGGAAATACAACTTATGAATTCAGTCGAGGATTATGCTAGGCAATGGGCTAAGCGCGAGAAGGAAGACGTAGATACTCAAATAGATAAAGACTGTAGGGTCGTTGATACAAATCAGAATTAAGAATTTGAATGGGTCTATTAATACCCATGCTACGTCATTCTTTAAAGACCCTAATGTTGCAAAAACATGTGTCCTACCTTCATAGCAAATATGTTGTTGTCCCCGAAGATACAGCACCAAACAACATTGTTTTTGTGTGTAAAACTTGTTAAATCATCTGCTTGATAAATGAATCGGGTATTGACAATTCACTTGGAAACTCAACCTATACCCTCACGACACTTACCAAAGAGGACATCCTGGATAATAATAGGTCTATTCTTTTGGGATTTCAAGCAAAGATGAAGAACTGAATCTTCCATCACTGTATTTGATTCCTAAACTAAATAATTGTCCTTACAAACAACAGTATATTGTTTGGTCTTCTAAGTGCTCCACGAAACCTCTTTCTAAATTATTAACATCAATTTTATCAGCAATCAAAGCCGGGCTTCAAAGTTATTGTGAAATTGTCTATTCTAGAGGTGGCGTGAATCAGATGTGGATACTACAAAAATCCAAAGATCTTTTAGAGTACATACAATCTAAGACTCTTTCATCTTGCAATAGTATTAAAACATTTGACTTTTCTACATTTTACACACAAGTATTACCCATTCCAACTAAAGAACAAATTGAAAGAGGTGGCATTGCTTTGTTTAAAAAAAAGAATGACAAACGTCGATATAAGTATCTTGTCTTAGGGAGGGTAAAATCCTACTTTATAAAGGATCCCTCTGATTTAAACAAAAAATTCCCTGAAACTGACATTATCAAGATGCTTGATTTCTTGATTGACAACATATTTGAAGGACGTGTTTTTCAACAGACTGTCGGTATCCTAATAGGAACCGATTGTGCCCCTCTTCTTGCCAACTTGTTTCTTATTATAATGAGGAACTTCTTAGGAAGAAAGATAAGAAGTAAGCAATATCCTTTAACTTTACTTTCCGCTATATAGATGATATTCTCTTATTAAATAATTCAAAATTTGGTGACTATGTTGAACGCAGCTATCCCATCGAACTAGAACTAATGGATACAACAGTTTAGTCGGCCTCATAACTTGACTTACATCTAGACATTAACAATTTTTAATAACATGAGCAACACGACAGGTGCCACATGTTGACTAGGACCTGCGTACCTTTCCGGAGCACCTGAGATCACCCTCAGTTTTTGGTGGGGTTCGTATTGCTAGGCCTATAATTTTCTATATTATGTCATATGTACTATATATGTCTGTTTGTCTTTTTCATTTTTAGCCATGGCGTTGTCAGTTAGTTTTCGATCTATGAGTTTTGACTGTCCCTCTTTCGACCCTCTTTTATGAGGGTATCACCAACTCTGTAGTCAGCACTTCAATTATATGACAATTTTTATAAATTTCCCGTTTACAAAAGTATGGATTTTTCGAAATACAAAAGATTTTCATATCCCAGGCATAGATAACTATAGCCGTATTTAGTACAACTTTTTGGAATGTTGGGCCTAAATGCTCTTTAACTTTGTACTTATTGGCTTTATAACTATTTTAATCTGAGCGTCACTGGTCACTCTTATGTAGACGAAACGCACGTCTGGCGCATTAAATTTTAAGCTTGGTACCTTTGCAAACTTATATATAAATACTCGCTCACTTTAAGTTAAGGCCTGCATGCAATATATATTGTTTATTAAGTTATTCTTGAATACATTAATTTTTGTCAATCATCACCCGGTTATATTTAACGCTAGTGATTTAATTGGGCATATTAACAGCTTTCCAATAGTTTGTGTATAATAGATATATTATAACTAAAATACCAATCTATAAATATGACGTCAGGGTTAAATCCTGGTTTTACGTGTATCTCCAAACATATAAAAAAAAGAAAGAGGAAATTGATCTTTAGAATGAACAGCATGATAAGACCTGTTTTTCTTTTTATTAATCGGTTATCGTCAAATGACTTCTCACATGTGTTTTTTAGCTCTGAAATTACCTTTTTGTCTTTTTTTGTGTTATACATATTATTTTAAAAGCTTTCATATATTGGGAGATAATACCTGTATATGCAAAACAAAGAAGAGAAAAGAAAAGATATAAAAATAATATGCATAACAGAAATAGTAAATGGACTACTTTTACTTAAACATGTTATAGGAGTTATCGTTCTTAAACTCCTAATTTTTTTCTTCAAAGCTAGTGATACCTTCTGCGAATAGCAGCTAACAAGCAGAGACTCAGCGCAACGAAAAAATATCAATTCGACTAAAACAGGACCTGAAATGAACAGCACTATCAATATTTGGTCAACTTTGCTACGGTAGTTTGCACATTCAATGCTCTTCAACTTCGTACTTCATTTGGCCTTTTATAACATTTTTGATTCGAAGGTCACTGATGAGTCTTTTTTAGGCGAAACGCGCGTCTGGCGTTTGTATTAAATTTTATTCCTGGTATCTATGATGAGTTTATTTGACTATTGTCGATAAAGCTCAGGTTGCAACTCCGGTGAGAAAAGTTGAACTTTAACTTATTTTTTGGGGATTTATTATGTATGCTGAGTTTAATCGGCACCAAAGTTCTCGTCCACTGGTATCACTGATGTTATATTTTCGGTATACACACAAGGACCTAAAGCACAATAGCTTATGTCGATAAACATGTCTAAATACTGGTTTATTTTGCCGGTAAATTTATGTAAAAATACTGAAAAGAACTCTAACGTGCAAATCTTTGCTGCAAATTTTACTTCCGATGTGTATTTAACATTTTATATTATTCATATTCGTGTTCATTTGGTTTACGATTGCGTGCCTGTTATTAAGTTTAATAACTTAACAATGCTAGCAACTATTTTAGCTATTGAATGTACACAAATAGAGGGAATTTGTATATATGAACAATACAGCAGAATCAATTTGCAGTATTTCAAAAAAATCACGCAGGCAGTATTTGAAAAGGATGCTTTTACATAAAATACATGATAGTCCATGTTGCTCTATATGCATTTATTGAAAGGATTACACATTATTTGCAATCAAATTAATTCATGCTTAGAAAGTATTGACTAGTTTAAATTAATATTGTAAGAGATTTGTTTTCGCGTTTTGAGGAAACGAATTAAGATAAAAAGATCATATTCACGAACATTGACGAAGGCCATTGGTCGAAACTCATATAAAAGTTATTTATTGTTCCTGAATAAATGACAATGTTAAAGTTTTATATAAACCATACGACATTGCCACAAAAACAAGACATTGTGAACGGATTTTTATAGCTTAAAATTTGAATAAATGAAAAGCATTGATTTGAAGCCAAATGAATTATGCCTATATGATCAAAATTGCTCATTAACATAGGCCATGTCCGCCATAACAAATTGAAATTAAAAGGTTATTTTGACCTTTTTTATAATATTGAAATTATCAACACATACGTAAATATTTAAGCCTAAAATTGCTTGAGGAAGAATAGATGGTTCTTTGTGAGGTTCGAGGGGATACACTCACTAACACAGCTCCCATTCCAGTTTAAATCGATAAACAATCATGTAAGCCTATAACTTAGGATCATGTTAATTTTGTTTTGTATAGAAGTGTTATTTCTGATTGAAATATTTATCATTATTTCTTTTAAATTTCATAACGTTAATCTTCGGCAATCCAAAACATCGAGTCTTCATTTCTATCCTGCTTGAATTTCAAGTGAACTGGAGCACTTTCGACTGGTCGTCTATTGCCTTTCAAAGAATTGTTCTAGGAATTTGCGTGTGTAAATCCTGTCCAGTCACTATAAAGTGTTATAATTCATTTCATACACAACACATAAATAGTAACCGGGAAGGGTCTGCTTCTGAAATATAATTGTGAATAAAAAAGAACTAGGAAATACACATATTTGTTTAGTTATTGGGACGACCAATACGTATTCTTGGTTCAAGATAGTCACACTTCTTATTATTACTTAAACGTTGGTTTTGTTTTGATTGCTTCAACAAAATATATATTGGCCATGGATGAAAAATTAAAACTGGTATTGGAAAAATTGAAAATGAAAATTGTACCGCGATGGGTTAAAAATACATATCCAAACCTTCCAAAAGTTTTGCAGAAATTAAATGAAATAAATTGCACGATAGACTAACTTCAATATTACTAGTACTAGTATTCTCGTATGTTTTTAGGCAGATGCAAATGCTAAAACGCAATATTTACTTTGTAATGTGAATGGAAAGGAAAATCCGTTTTAAATATATCATAAATTGTTTGCTGCATAGTTCTTTTGTTATAGTAAAACATTATTTATGTTATTGCAAGTCACGCGTTTCGGTTTCATTGAACTCATAAATGACAAATAAATCAACAACGGTCAAAAATCGGCGCTAAGGACATTCGTGACCGGGGTAGAAAACTCCTTGGTTTTTTTAGTAATACAACCTTGAGTTAACTGTGAATTTTGTCGTTAATAAACGTACCATTGCTACATCATTTCAACACCAACTTGATTACTACTGGTCTTGTAACACCCCGTGGGACGAAACTTCAATCAGCAGTGGCACCAATCGAGTAGTTGTAAAAGTCCTCAAGTCTACCAAGATTATAATTGGTAAGCAAGACACGTGCTTCGTATTTATAAGTGCGGTTGAATCAACATAGTTGAAATGCAGAACTATTTGGACATTGGTGGATAGCTGTCTCATCGGCAAACATACAACATCTCACTGGAGAAGACGTTACAAAGTCGGAAAACTTGAGTCTTATCCGTTTTTACTTTTTGAACAAAAAATACGTTTACGCTCTGAACTAAATATCTTATTATTTTTTTATATCAATGACAAACGAAGATGAAGAGCATAGACACTCGAAATTTATAACGCCAGACGCGCGTTTCGTCTAAGTATAATTCAACAGTTGCGCTCGTATTAAAACAGTTTGGAACTTTTTTTATGTTTTATGCAGTGTTAAGTGGAGTATTGTGCTTTTTCGTCTTTTTTTTTATTGTCATGTCGTCGTCAGTTTTCCTTCGATTTTTGAGTTTTTGAATGTATCTCCAGTCTCTTTCTTAATAAAAATGATTCCTTTGATTGCAAATATCATTTTAATAGCAGATTAAAACCAAAATCACATCCAACAATATATGTAATCAAGCAATCTTTGACAAACGAGACAATTTTAATTTTGAAATTATCAATAATATGCTTCTTTGTTACATATTTGTTCATTTTTATATTGATTAAGATTAAAGCACAATGTTGCATTGACTACTGTACCCCAATTTTTGACATTTTTACCTATAATGTCTATATAAAAATAAAGATGTTATATAATTGCCAACAAGCCAACTCTCCACAAGAGATCAAATGTCGTGCAGGTGAGAGGCTTAACTAGATTTAAAACCAGGTTTATTCCGCGTCTGGCGTATGAAATTATAACTCTGGTACTTTTGATAACTGTTAACGCCACTGGGTCGAGGCTATTGCTGGTGGACGTTTCATCCCCGAGGGTATTACCAGCCTTGTAGTCAGCACTTCGGTGTTGACATAAATATCAATTATATGGTCCTTTTTTTAATTTACTGTTTGCAAAAGTCTTATGTATTCGAAACACTAAGATTTTTCTTATCGCAGGCAACCTTAGCCGTATTTGGGTCATCAATGCTCTTCAACTTTGTACTTGTTTGGCTTTTTATCTATTTTTTATATCAAGGATAGTTTAGAAAAGTCTTTCTGAAGAACATTGCTGTTATATAATAACTTTGAACAAAACTGAAATTCATAAAGACTTTTATCTCATGAAGACCTAATATGGAATATGTAAAAAGTATATGTATAAGACGGACGACACTTATAATGCATCACGTGTTAAACCACTACAAAACTGTTGCAAAGTTTAGCAAATCATTTAAACTAATACAACTTGAAAGTTTACAAAGAAACATTCTTATTGTGATAATCATCCAAATAAGTCAAAAATCAGGTCTTCTAATTCAGATACCGACACATTAAACTCTACTTTGATTTATGAATATTACAACTAAAACTATTAATTCGTTTTAAACATGCAATTTATATTTAACATTCTGAAAGAATAAGCAACTGAGAGGCTTGTATAATGATAGTGATGATTGTTTAAAATTTGAGGCTTGTGTGATTATAATGATTATTTTTCTTTTAAAATTGAGACTTCAAAAATATTTCATTAGTTATGTTTCTTGTATAGTGATTGTGATAATTCTTGTCTGAAAGTCCAACTGAATTAAACACATTTACTCTTGGTTGAGTAAAACTTATAGATAACAAATATGTACCAACATGTCTTTAAATGACAACACAAGAAGACAATTTTTATGTCAGAATTTTGAGAAGTTATCTGATAAATATGTCAAACCGACATTACTGGGTATGACGTGTTTCTCCAATTAGTACTAAATGCAACTTTAAAAAAATAGTCTACAATGCCGAACACTACTAAGTACTTTTAAGCAGCCCTACTTTTAAATAAAGTACAAAAGCTTGAAAATTTATGAGTAAACTAGTAAATATTTATTTAAACATTATGTTATAAACAATACAAATATATAAATGTATTTCAGTAACATTCTAACAATTTGATTTTGAATTTTATACAATATTTGCTAGGAATCTGTTCAATAGCCACAAGAATTTTGACATATAAGAAAATATATATACACGTTAAAGTACTTAAACTGTCCATTCTCAGTACATTAGCCATACTTAAATTAAACCGCTGGCTAAAATTAATCGTATGGCATGATGTGTGGCTGATATGAGTATCATTCTTTTGGGCCTCCAAATATAACTGAAAAGGCTCCTCCCTGAAATAGAAGAGGAGTATCGTACATATCATGCATATGACAATGTTACGTCGCTATATTTCGTTATTGTAAATAGAAATAGAGTGTAAATTTAGAAATTTATGTGATTTTCCCCCCTCAATATTCATGATATTGTCGAAATAACCAACGTATACATGTTTAATATGCAACGCATTTAAAGTAGGGGACTTGATAGAAGTCATTGTTTATTGCATTGCTAAATAAAAACGATGTGATACATTTTGGAACGTTGGGAGGAAAATATTTGTTAGCATGATGGCGTAAGTATCGAAATTTGCCATGTTTGACGCCAAAAATCTTTTTAAAGGATGTCCATCAAATAATTTAATCATAGTTAATCATATTGAATGGAATATAATCGAATGAACTTCGATCAAAGCACTATTAGTTTTGCAAGGCGAAGGGTATCGTTTAGTGAGCTCTTGGAAATAATACTCCATTAAATACTTTGTTAGTTGCACTTAATATATTAACGATTTTTTCAGATTATTTTGTAAAATGTATATTCATTAAATAAGCTGGTGATAATTATTGTACCATAGTTGATCCGATACAGCTCAGTACAGGTATTTTAATCGAAGTTACATGTTACCATCAGTTAAATTTTGACTGTCCCTTTGGTATCTTTCGTCTCTCTTTTAAATGTATGGCATTATTTTTCAAAATATCTGTACTTACTAAAATAAGCATTTGCAACGTAATTACGTAAAACGATAACTCGACGAATACGGTACATATACATGCACTGATATATCTAGTTATTAGGGTTTTTTTCGTTCCATCAGCTCACAGGGTGACATTTTATGCATTTACAAATGATTCTATAAACATTAACATGTTTGACGATCGTCATCGTCAAACCATCAGTTCACTCTCAATGATATATATATATATATATATATATATATATATATATATATATATATATATATATATATATATATATTAGTATTTTTACCTATCGTCATTATTTTACCAGTAGTTCACTCAGTAACATGGTATCTGGATCATCATCTATTTACTCAGTATTTAAAAATAAAGGCAACAGTATTATGCCGCTGTTCAATAGATATAAGTCGATTAAACGAAAAACAAATCGGGGTCAAAAACCATTCCCATATAGTTGTAGTATGTCTTACCTTTAGTTCACACAGTGACATAATTCATATATTGGCACGTGTGGCTATCCCCATTAGGTCTCTCCCATAGGCAACAAAGTTAGGGTAGATATCTTACCGTCAGCTCACACAGTGACATCATATATATATTGGCACGTGTGGCTATCCCCATTAGGTCTCTCTCATTGGCAACAAAGTTAGGTTAGATATCTTACCTTTAGTTCACACAGTGACATAACATATATATTGGCACGTGTGGCTATCCCCATTAGGTCTCTCCCATTGGCCACAAAGTTAGGGTAGATATCTTACCTTCAGCTCACACAGTGACATCATATATATGTTGTCCCGTGTGGCTATTCCGTTTAGGTCTCTCCCATTGGCTACAAAGTTAGGGTAGATGTCTTTGGCACGATGAAGACGCTTACTCTTAGTTGTTCCTGTTGTGCTGTTATAAATAAACATGTCTTTTCATTAAATATAAATCTCAAAACATACCGAGTGAGATATAAAATCATTTAGAAATACATTACTTGAAGATAAGTAATTTAATGGTGTTCTTTTTTTAATCGATCAAGAAACGATAAAAACAATCAATAAAAAATTAAAGAATCTCCTGCTACACATACACATTGCTGATAAAATATATAGAATAAGACAATGTTAAATACGCTTTATCCATGATTGTGAATTTTCTAACACTGCAATGACAAAAAAGAAGCGGAAGATTCCAACGGGATAATCAGAACTCGTAAATCAAGAGAAACTAACACTGGTATGGCAACAAATGATAAACGGCAATTACAAAACCAAGTTTACAAAACACTACATAATAACATTAATAATGGACTGATCAGCAAAAATTCAAACTCAAAACGGGGATGATCTTAAACAAAAATAAATGTTGGTACTATACTCAGATACTATTTATCTCACCCGAACTATAACAGTATAAAAACAAGAAAATTTCAGAAACTCCAATAAAATCAAGGAAAATAACAATCATGATCTTTAAAACAGTTTAAATTTATTCAATGACAGCCTGATCATGCAATCAATGTGCTGCTACATTGTAACAGCAGAACTATAATAGTTTAAAAAAACAAAAAAATTAGAAAACTCCAATAAAATCAAGGACAATAACAATCATGATCTTTAAAAAATTCAAGAAAAAGGGATGTATATCCAATGACAGCCTGATCAGCCAATATATGTGCTGCTACATTGTAACAGTAGAACTATAACAGTTTAAGAAAACAAAAAATTTCAGAAAACTCAAGGACAATCAAAATCATGATCTTGTAAACAGTTCAATAAAAAGGGATGTATATCTAATGACTGGGGCTGATCATCCAATCTATGTGCTGCTACATTGTAACCAGAACTATAACAGTTAAAAAAAAATCAGAAACTACAATTAAATCAAGGACTATAACAATCATGATCTTTAAAACAGTCCAAGAAAAAGGGATGTATATTTAATGACAGCCTAATCAGCCAATATATCTGCTGCTACATTGTAACAGTAAAGGACGAAGGGTCCCTTTGACAGTATGAACTACTGACCTTAGAAATGTGTACTGGAAAGGCTGATCGAAGAAGCTACCAAACTTGTCTTGAACTATCTTCTTTATCTGTTCTGATGTCATTGTGTGACTAATTTGTACTTTAACCGCTAACCCAGACTTGGTAAGAAACGCTCTTTTATCTTTCCGAGGGATAGGTATTGTTATTTGAGATGAACGTGGTAGGCAGAAGATATTCTTCTTATTTATTTGCGACGAATTGTTGTGTTGTCTGGAAAGTTGGTAATCTACAATTTAATATAAATTAAACTAAAATCAATTGTCAAACAGCAACATGAATTTTAGACAAGCATGATTGGTATGAGCTTTCAAAACCATTTCAACTTTTCGTGACCTATTTTTATATGATATCAAATTTTTTGCATGTTATATGTTAGAATTTTAAAGCATTCATACAAATGGTTATGAAAGAAAGTAGAAGCAAGAAATACTATCAGCAGAACAATAATTGCTTTGTAAAAACCAAAATCAAAGTTAGTTAAGTTGAGCAATAATGGAATTATATGACAGCCGTAGTATATAACCAATGTGCAAATCTCATGAATCGTTTATTACAAATCAAAGTGCAATACAAATACATGAATGGGGTAGCGTCAACGACTTTTCAGCTATCCAAAGATCTAAGAGTACATGTAACTTGTCAATTGTAAATTGAGGCACAAACATATTGTGTAAGTTAAACTAGACTTTTTTTATCTGATCTACTTGTGGTTTGTTTGATCTCAGTAACTCATTAGTCAAAATCCAATTCTGACGTAAAATGTCTTGCTTTCCTCTAAATTTCCTAGTGTCACGTCACGAAAAAAAGCCGACCATGTGTGATGACGTCATATATAAAGAACACACAATTTTAAAGATCGTTGAAAAAGATGGATTACGTTTGACTGCATTTCGTCCTTACATCAATAGAGAAACAATGTACAATCAAATTTCGTACAATACGATATTTCTCCACTCTCGACAATTAAATTCCAAATATTTCAAACGTTCGGCGAGTTTAGATCTAAACACTGAACATTCTCTATTGGTGCAAAATCGTATCCCACTCAATTCTGTAATACAATCTACGTAAACAGTGAAAGCCAAATAAATCTGTTTGCCTATAAAAACCTGGTTAATTTATCCAGTACCATTTTAAAAAGGAATCACCCACTTCGAAGAGGAGAAATTCAAATAAATTCGCTGTTTTAATCTTTAATTTCCATAGTTTGAGTCAGATCTATGTTACTTTGAGATTTAACAAGTTAAAAATTCGGCTAGGTATATAGGTCTAGTACAATGAAGGTTCTTCATTGATGTACCAATTATTACGTTGCCTGCGCAGGATATCGCTATGTAATGGTAAAATATCAGCTGTCAATCACAATGTGAAACATTTTGTCGAGTGAATTCCGGGAACGATTTCAAAAAGAGTTAAACAAATATGGACGTTTTTACAAATTTCCTCTTACAAAATTTTCATTTTTTTTTTTTGAAAAAAAACTAAGGATTTTCTTATCCCAGGAATAGATTACCTTAGCCGTATTTGGCACAACTTTTTGAATTAAGGGTCCTCAATGCTCATCAACTTTTACTTGTTTGGCTTTATAACTATTTTGATCTGAGCGTCACTGATGAGCCTTATGTAGACGAAACGCGCGTCTGGCGTAAAAAAATATAATCCTGGTATCTTTGATAACTATTCATATTGTATAGAGCTTCTGATATTGAACAATAATTTAATGTTGGATATAACGCGTCTTCTGATTGGCTGACGTTATTTTGTTATGAGCCCATAGACATAATTTAGTCATGTGACCGTGACGTCATCAAAGTTTTTTCATGGTTTTCTACGGTTTAAAATGGAATTTAGAATTAAATTATAAGAAATGACTGTAATATTTTTCTGTCTATTCGAAATAACATAAAAAATGTGGTGCACACTGTTAAATAACCCGCTACGCGCGTTATTCAGTGTGCACCAAATTTTTTATGTTATTTCTTCATAGACAGAAAAAATATTACAGTCATTCCTTAAATAACAAATATGCAACCGGATAATCGATGCATCGGGTTGTATTTGCGTATCTTGCATGATGTAAACAACTGTTTTCTTTGTTTTGCCAGGTAACCGGAAGATGATTTTATAAGTTCGGGTCAAATTTATCAACGTCGGTTCATTCATTAGGACGTAGGTGATATCTCCGAGTCAAAGTTTCTTAAGCCAGGTAAACGTATTTGACTTTACAAAGCCGTGATATTCATTTTACTAAGAGCTAAGCAGAATTATATTAAAGAACCTTAGTGAGCACGCTCACATACCCCACGTCCCCACATTGTCATTGGAGAAATTAAATAAGTATAAGAAAAAAAAATTGTATAAGAAAAAATATTGAATAATAATTTCCTGTCAATATACATAGTATGTCCTTATTATCTACAAAATTTCATGAAATTCTGTTGTGTGTTTTCAGAGGAGTTGAGATGACAAACTGTTGCAGAAGTACATTGAAGCAAATAAGTTCAAAGGGGCGTAACTCCTAGAAATAAAATTGAATCGTAATTTCCCGTCGATATGCACAACTACATAGTATGTCCTTATTATCTGAAAAGGTTTCATGAAATTCTGTTGTGTAGTTTCAGAAGAGTTGCGATGACAAACTGTTGCAGTAGTACATTGAAGCAAATAAGTTCAAAGGGGCGTAACTCCTAGAAATAAAATTGAATCGTAATTTCCAGTCGATATGCACAACTACATAATATGTCCTTTTCATATAAAAAGATTTCGTGAAATTCTGTTGTGTGGTTTGAGAGGAGTTGCGATGACAAACTGTTGCAGTAGTACATTAAGTAAATAAGTTCAAAGGGGCGTAACTCCTAGAAAAAAAATTGAATCGCAATTTCCCGTCGATATGCACAACTACATAGTATGTCCTTATTATCTGAAAAGGTTTCGTGAAATTCTGTTGTGTGGTTTGAGAGGAGTTGCGATGACAAACTGTTGCAGTAGTACATTAAAGTAAATAAGTTCAAAGGGGCGTAACTCCTAGAAAAAAAATTGAATTGCAATTTCCCGTCGATATGCACAACTACATAGTATGTCCTTATTATCTGAAAAGGTTTCGTGAAATTCTGTTGTGTGGTTTGAGAGGAGTTGCGATGACAAACTGTTGCAGTAGTACATTAAAGTAAATAAGTTCAAAGGGGCGTAACTCCTAGAAAAAAAATTGAATTGCAATTTCCCGTCGATATGCACAACTACATAGTATGTCCTTATTATCTGAAAAGGTTTCGTGAAATTCTGTTGTGTGGTTTGAGAGGAGTTGCGATGACAAACTGTTGCAGTAGTACATTAAAGTAAATAAGTTCAAAGGGGCGTAACTCCTAGAAAAAAAATTGAATCGCAATTTCCCGTCGACATGCACAACTACATAGTATGTCCTTATTATCTGAAAAGGTTTCGTGAAATTCTGTTGTGTGGTTTGAGAGGAGTTGCGATGACAAGAAACAGGACTGACGGACTGACGGACGGACGGACGGACTGACGGACGGACGGACGGGTCAAAAACATTATACCCTCCGCAACTTCGTTGCGTGGGGTATAATAAACAGTTGGATGATTGATAAGTAACGTTATCATGTTTTTGTCCTGAATATTCATTGTTTTGACACAAATTGAATACGATAAACAGCTATCCATCCACAATAAGATATCAATATATAAATAACAAGAAAACGTTACAATGTCTCATGCAATTATAACGAACTCCAAGGTGAATTCAATATGAGGAAAGTTAATAAAAACTGACAAATTCAAACTGTAGACGATACAAACCAATGGAACGACCGAAAACAACTGTCATATTCTTAAATTGGGACATGCATTTTCCGATGAAAGTCGTAATTAGATTTTTTTTAAATCAGTTCCCAAGATTCTCTTTTAAAAGTACAAAAACTGTTTTTTTTTTCGCCACTGATGTTTCAGATTTATTGATATACATTACCTACTTTGTTCATCTGAGATTTTAATTTACTGTTTTGTAATGGTTTTCACTTAATACTACTTTGAATCATATAGTAGGTAATGTGCTGATAGTAGGAGATGCTTATTGTTATAAAATAGCCATACTCGTGATAAGGGTTTAAGGTATTCATATAGTCGATGTTTGGTAAATTAACTATAGATGTTATTTTATAAACTGACATTGTCGAAGTGCTTTAATTTTTCAGGTCTCATTTCTACGTCCATCAACACCCATGTATGAATATTCATATTCTATGAGTTTCCTAAAGGACAACTAATATTTTAAAAAAAACGTACTCAGTGGGTTACGTGATAAGGACAGGCAAATGAACATGTGGTTAAGATTTACAGTGGTTTATTTTTCATCTCAATTGGCCGCCTATTTATTTTGATCAATGAAAAGATAAAAGATATATAGAAAACCTTTTTTTAATTCGAATCAAAATTATAAACATACATTTTACCATATAACTACAGTTACATAAAATTATCTACATATATATTATTTAAACAAACTCTGAAAATATAATTCTTCATTTGATTAATTTTAACATTCTGGAATCTTTTCATAAAATGTAAAACTGCCATATATTGTGAAACTTTGTTGTATTATAGATGTTCTTGATTATATAAAGTATATGAACGGCAGACCATTATTTTAAAATAATTCAAAGTCAGGGAAGATATTTTCCAAACATGCCCTCCAAATTTTTTACAATATCCGGTTCAGTTGGAGCTGTGTCTTTCCTTTCTTGTTTCGAATATTCCAACGACAGGAGTTCAATATCATCTTTTATTTCTCTTTTGGGCCATGTTCTTCTGCTTCGTTTACCTGAAATAAATGAAAAATGGTCATAATAAATAAAATTATAAATATTTAAAATACAACACAGGAAACAATTACCATTAAGCTTTATGAATATCTTCACAATTCGTGACATATTTCTAAATATCCGTCTCTTTTATTAACATTCTTCTCTAGAAGATTCAAACATACGTCTAATCTAAACATCGAAATGGTTATGTGCCTATACTATGCATTGTTTTTAAAAATGGATTACAAATGTATCTGAATTCATAGCGTTCAAATAGTACAAATAACTTTTTCTCTTTGATTCGGCATTGTATGAAATACATTAACCAGCTGCATAAATTGATTCATATCAATCTCTATGGAACCATGAGAACGTTTTATTTGTAAAGCTTTATTCAACATATAATTAAGTAATACATTAGACTGTGAGAAAAGGAACTGTTTTGGCTTAAAAAGTGTCTCAGCTAAACCAGTTTGCAGGAACGTTTGTCTTCCCATATAGAGAACATAATGAAAAGAATAGTTTACCAGTGATAGATAATTAAAGTCAACCCAGGAAAATGTATTTATCCCCGGCTTAGTATATATCTAGGATTTTGATTGGTTAACGCACGTCGTTACAAAACCCATAGCCCCTGGGTGTTGCTAACCCATATCCCCGGACGTTGCTAACCATTATCCCGGGGAACTTCACGCAAGTTTTCCTTAGTTCCATGATTGCTCCTTGTGAAATATTGAATTCTGTAGATTATCCATGATGTTTGTAATTAAATATTTAATTCATTAACGATTTTGTCCTATTATGCCGATCATTTACACTCATTTCATTAAATGCATCACTTGACTGCCACATTTTCAAGGAATGGGACTACTGACCTAGCTATGCAAATGACCCACATTGACGTCACACCATCTATGACGTAACTCTCACAACATTGAGCGCCAAATTTGACTCAATCCAGTTTCTCTGTCTCCGTATTAAAAACGTCTTATATTTGACTACCTGTAGGGTTTTACCAAAGGTAGGGTTCTACCAAAGGTAGTACCCTACACCCCGTAAAAAATATGTAAAATTTCCAAATTTCAATAAAAAAAATTTAGATAATGAAAAAAACGTTCTTTTCACGTTACACTTTGTACCCGAATTTCCATAAAACTTGCCCGATTCGGACTAAGACCGGGGATAAATTCGTTATCTACGTTTATATCCGTAGATATGGATATTTTAACACTCTTCAGTACCCTGTACACCCTTCGGCTACGCCTCAAGGTGTACTGGGGTACTTCAGGGTGTTAAAATATCCATATCTACGGATATGAACGTAGATAACTTATAATATAATTGTTTAGCTTTCCCACTACTGTGACTCTACATAGAAAAAGCATATAAAAATTATCAAAAATACTCCGTTTGTAAAAAAGAGTAGGATGATATCTAGGAGACATGCTAAACTCCCGAGTCGAAGAAAAACACACAACGCCATGGCAAAAACAATCCCATAAAACTACAATTAAGATGAATAAATTCAGGAAAACTACAAAAGAAATCGCTAAAGATTGACCCACACGACCCCACCTACACTGTATGGGGTGGACTTATTCACTCTACAAGGGGAACCAGTTCCTGTTTCACATGTTGCACCCGCCATGTTACTCAGGCAAGTACAAACGGGTGAAAAGTCTCATTCGGTGGAAATAAGATGGGATTGTTAATACAAAATTATCTATATCTGTGGACATCTGAGACCACCCCTAGGTGTTGGTGGGGTTCATGTTGTTTATTCTTTAGTTTTCTATGTTGTGTCATGTGTACTATTGTTCATCTGTTTGTCCTTTTCATTTTTAGCCATGATGTTGTCAGTTTATTTTCGAATTATGAGTTTGACTGTCCCTCTGGTATCTTTCGTCCCTCTTTTACACAGATATTCCATAGCGTTAAACCAACTTCCCTGTCTTGTGTTGGCATCCGTACAAATTTTGATAGAATGATTCGGACATCACCATCCCAGTTGATTTAAAACAATAACGTAACCATTCTTTCAGCTTCTGATATATTTTTTAAGATATCAAATAAAGAAGTCAAGTCATGTTCCCCGTATCAATACAAGTATCAATAACAAAGTCAATATGTTGGTTTCCTAGTAAAATTTGACATCTCAACATTTTAAACATTATAATAGGACATGGTTAAAAGTATTGTCCTGGCTTTAAAAAATGAAAAAAATGTATGTATAATAGCGGGATGTAGGTTTTAAACTTGTATTTTCTGATTTCACTCCGTCTTAAATTTTAGTAAAGAAAACATGGAATAATTGAGGAAAAACGTGAAAATATCGTTAGGTTAATCACTTACACTTTTGATTTCATCTATTTAATTAAGTACAATGTCTTAGATGGTTTTCATAACAATTGCTTTTAAGAACGGCTGCTTTTAATTTACCGTATTGCATACCGTATTGAATACATATATACAATATTTATTGTATGAGCTTTTAAAACAGGACGAAAAGCTCGGCTCTCCTGAGCTTTTCACCTGTTTCGTAGCGAGTACAAATAAATTTTATATATTGTTTATCCAACACTTGAACATTTAGTTGTTAAAATCTAAATCATTGTCTCTAAAAAAAAAATTTAAGAAATCGATAGTTTTAAACGCGTTCCGCGAATAGGATTTCAAAATGAACTGTTACGCGAAAAGAAAAATCCACATGACCGTTTGCTCAGCATGGAAGCAGGGAAACAGGAGACTTTATTTGTACAAGTTGAAATAAAGCAAACATTTATTTGTGTACCTGTTATTTGAACAATGGTTTGTTGATTGCAGAATTTTATGTCTTTGATCTCTACAATAAACTAGCAAATTTCAAACGCTACAATGTATATATATGCTATTCAAACTTGCACTTGAAGAATTTGACAATAATCGTTCACGGATTTAATAATCATAATGCTTAACGAAGATAAAAAAAAATCTGAATAACTCAACCGGTGCAAGCTAGAGGACTAAGATAGTTCTGAAACGGGATTGATCATATACATATCTTGGTTTCCGCATATACAGGAAAGAATAAACAAAAGTGTACTGTTTGAAATTTGTTCTTGTCGAAATCACACAGAATAAAATTAGGATATGATCTTCACAACTTCGATTGATGCGGATACCATAGTATTCTTCAAAAAGAATATTGTTTCCTATAAAAAAAAGTGTTTAATCGATTTTAATTTGACTTCAATCTATCTATATATATATTTGATAGTGCAACCTGATAGTATTGCAAAATATCTAAGTGTAATATTTACATATCAGCAAGCCTCCAAATACTTATGATGCAGACATTAAACACAATCACAATTATAACATGTGCAATACAAAAAACATGCGAATTCTTTTATATTTGTTCATAAACGACGAATTCAAATTTGCATCAAATACATATTTTCTATAGATGTGCAGGCAAGCTTTCGAATAATCAAAAGTAAAAACACAAAAATACTGAACTCCGAGGAAAATTCAAAAAGGAAAGTCCAAAATCAAAAGGCAAAATCAAAAGTACAAACACATCAAACGAATGGATAACAACTGTCATATTCCTGACTTGGTACAGGCATTTTCTTATGTAGAAAATGGTGGATTGAACATGGTTTTATAGCTAGCTAAACCTCTCACTTGTATGACAGTCGCATCAAATTCCATTACATTGTAAATACATTTTGTGCTCATAAATTGGTATCCACGAATATACATCAATCAATGGTAGTTTACTGTTACATTTAGGAAGAAGTAAGATGAGTAATTCGTCGTCAATAATCATTGATAAGTTAACAGATGCTAGCAAGTAAAAGTCAGCAACACACGTGTTTATAAAATATTTCACTGTTTAGGAGACTGATTCTCAGAAAGGATCTGCTCTAGGGGAAACGGTCACAATAGATTCTGGTAGATTTGAAGTGTCCAAAACCGTTCTTTGTAAAAACTCAATTTAAGGTAAACAGCTTTTGTAAGAAACTGTTCTAATGGTGTCAGAAGAACTGCTCTAACAACTGTTCAAAAGTAGTTAATATGACAGTTTCTGTCAAACTTCATTTTCGAGAGGTTAAAAAGGATCCCAACTGTACCAATTCTTTGTTTCATTCTAAAAAATACCATACTAACAGGGGTGCTAGTATTGATAACTGATTTTGTCAGTGGTAACTGTATTAACCAAATAGCATGATTGCTCTGAGGGATACGATTGCCAATATTTTCATTGATATATGTACTATTAGTATTATTTTCAAAAATAATTCAACTGCACATGTAAAATGTAATTTACGTAATATGAATAGTTATTCAACTTTAAAAATAGCTTATCATCGATACAAGTGTATGAATAGTGTAAGTAGTGTTATTTTTGTTTTATCAATTCCAAGTTTACTTTCCACAGCAGTCACTGAGAGAGAGAGAAGGTTTTTCACTTCGTACCTTATCGGCTATTTTCCTATGTGAATTCTAGGAGGAATCCCATTTTTAACTCCTTAAATTTTAATATCCTTTGGGTCAGTGGACATGACTCCTTTCCGTACACATTCCTCTGTTTAAATTGCAATCGCTTTTAATATAATACGACGTCTATCGACAGAACGAGTTAATATTTCTCGACGTATCGTCGTATTTTGATTCAGAATTGACGGTAGTATAAGGGAGACAACTCGAAGCGATAATATGAAAGACTCCATTTCGGCTGAAGGGGTGTTCTAGTTAGACCTTTACGTTGTGGACTACATTTATTTTAATTTAAATGATGCATATGATTTAAAATTATGCAACAACAATAACCATCAATAGCAGACAGACATAGAAATGATCTCATGTGTTTCAAATTAATTCCAAATTTCTTTATGGAGTACAATATCAAATATCAGTTTCGTAACAGTGACATATAAGAAAAACTCCACATCAGTTCTTATATTACAGAAATAGATCATTTATCGGAATTCAGAGAACCCTCGCCTTTTATCAAAACTGGGGAATTCCCTCTGACGTGTTTCTACATTTATAAAAAAAAACAGTAAATATAAATACTGCTTAATTCTGATTTTCCGTGTTGTTAAAAACACGCATATAAGTCCAGGGAAATATCGAAACATGAAGATTATGAGAAGAGCTGACTATGTGGTAAGGGCTTTGCTCATTGTTGAAGGCCGTACTGTGACCTATAGTTGTTAATGTATGTGTCATTTTGGTCTCTTTTGTATAGTTGTCTCATTGGCAATCATACCACATCTTCTTTTTTATAATTATAGGACAGTTGTTTAAATTCAATCCTTTTGTTTGTTTTTACCTTTTAAAGCAAGACAATCTTAAGAATCTGAGAGGTTCCTCAATGTCTAGAATAAAACGGTTGACGTGAGGGCATGGCCCTGAGTCAATGGTAAAAGTCTACAGATTGCTTGAAAGCAATCGTATCCCTAAAACTTGTATGACAAGCTAGTTATTCAGTAGTTGGAGTACTTAGACCACTAGGCTACCGAGTCCTCTGTTCCTCATAAGAGACATCTTTGTCAGGTATGTTTCTGTCCAGAGAAGACAATAACAAGTGTTAACGGGGACGATGTACCGGAGCAACGGAATAGTTTATACTGACCGTTGATCAGGCAAAAAAGGATGAAATATATTTACCTTTACATAAGGTATTTCTCGGTTTGGTATCAGGTATACTTTCCCTCTACGGATTTCTAGTTGAAGATGATGCACAGATAAGGGACGAATAATTTCAAGTTGTCGTTGAGCCCCTTGTTTGCACTTGGCATACTGGAAACCAACTAGTTTAAGTGGATGATTAGGATAGCAATTAATAAGGAATTTCTCAAGCTGATCAAAACTCCAGCGTCTATCAATGCTGATCATTCCAGAGGAAGGGGGACCTAAAATATAAACTTAATTGTATAAGTATAGGAATGACGAGTTATTGTAAGCTGTTTAAACAGGCTAAAAGCAAATTTGCTGAAAACATATATAATCTAGTAATACAATTGCAAATGTTACAACTATAAGATAAAACAGTCCTCAAAACTGAAAAACAAATAGTAAACAAAACATATATATGTTAACAAAAATGTTAGATTTGTTTTGTTATAGTAAATAAAATTTATCATGCCATTGAGGCATATGCGACCATATCAATTGGCACTCATGAAAACGATGAGAGATAGACATGCTGAGAACACTAATTTTTCAGTTTTAAATGGTGTATATAAGTTTTGATCTGTTTTTGTAATACATCCTCTTCCGGATAAAAAGAATTGACGGTACCAATTTTATTAAACCTGATGCGTATGCCGCAAATTGTCTCTTTGGCGATGTCGGAGGCCAAACTAATGAGAAGTGCAAAGTTGAAGAGCTGATAAAAACCGATATTCCGTTAGTTTCTAATAATAGAAGTATACAGTGGCGCTGCAGTTAAGGTGTTCTTAAAGTAATGTGAAGGGATGTAAAAGTGTGGGTATTACTTTTATTTTTGACAAAAAACTTTTAGTCAGTCTGCTGTCTTCGTCATATTGGGTTTCAAATCTCTAATTTTTCACCAAGACTCTTTATTCAAATATTGATTATAATTCATTTGATTTCCCTTAGAAATCCTCGACTATAAAATAGTGCGTTTATGAAAACGATGATGAGTGTGGTCTCTTGTTTTGGCATAAGTTGATGGGTAAAGCTAGGTTACAATACTTATTGTAAATAAAGACTTACCATAGCCCTTCAAAAGGTCAATATTGTTGAATTCCTTAAGCGATAACATTGGCTTATTGAGAAGAAATACTGAAGCTTTCCATTTGTTGAAGAAGATTCTGCCTCTTGATTTGTGTGGTTGGGCTGCAATCAAATTTTAAATATTAAATTCAATTTTAAATAATAATTTAGTTTTCCATTGACAAAAAAATGATAGACAAAAACATGTTGCATCTTTGGCATAAATGTTATTACTTCATAAAATTTACAATTGTATGCAGAACTTAAATAAGCAACATGTTTGACCAGTAGGTTATTTTATATCCATAACGATTTCTTTCTAAAACCAGTATAACATTTTCTTGAAATCATGATCACGTTTTCAAGTTTACAATAAAGTTATTCCCATAAACAGTGTATCTTTGCAGTTCGCCAGAAAAAAAGAAAAACATATTATCGATAAAGAGACATTCATATTTTGTCTCCCAAAAATTGGTTGTTTTATCAATCACCATAAATATCATGATTGCAATTTATTTATTTTTTTGCGCCAGACGTGCATTTCGTCTATAAAAGACTCATCAGTGACGCTCGAATCAAAACGTGTTAAAAAGGCCAAACAAAGTACAAAGTTGAAGGGCATTAAGGACCAAACATTCATAAACGTTTTGCTATTTACAGCTAAGGTAATCTATATCTGCAACACATCCGTGGTCAACTGAGACACATAATTATATTCGATAAAGGTCAATCAAATCATAGAGGCGTCCATAAAACGTACCTATGGATGACTTCAAATTAATATCTAGAATGTAATAGCTTCATTGTAAGAAATAACTCTCTTTCAAAGAAATCATTTGAGGAATACACTCATCATAGATATCAAGATGAAGTTCTAAACTTCTGATCGATTCGTGTTACGTCTACAAAAGAACCATCATTGACCCTCGAATAAAAATGTTAAAAAGGCCAAATAAAGTTCGAAGTTTGAGAGAAACACAAGCCCTAGAGTATATCGTACATGTATCAACTGGGAGATATAACAGTAGTCTCCTGCATAGGCGCTGTTAGACTTGCTACATAGAAATGGAGAATTTAGAAAATTAAATCATCTCTTTTATCATAAGGTTTTTACTACTCAACAGACACTAACTGTCAAATTCTAGATGTAGATCAAGATAAGAAGCAGACTTATATAAATCTGTAGTATCCTTTATTTTAAATTCATTTGAATAGATGCAGTTATCTTTGGTTGCTATCTGTCATATTTGTCTTTGTTTACTGTTTTGACATAGAATAGGTCGTTGGTTTTGTTTTTGAATCTGTTTCCCATGTTGTCGTGTCTGGCATTTTATAGGTTTGTCATGATGGAATCTATTGTATATATATATATATAAAAGGATGTGGTATGATTGCCAATGAGACAACTCTCTACAAGAGACCTAAATGACACAGAAATTAACAAATAGGGGTCAAAGTATGGCCTTCAACAATGAGCAAAGCCCATACCGCATAGTCAGCTATAAAAGGCCTCAAAATGACTGGAAAAAATTCAAACGAGAAAACAAACGGCTTTATTTATGTACAAAACATAAACGAAAAACAAATAAGTAACACATAAACAAACGGCAACCACTGAATTACGGGCTCCTGTAGTTTTGTCTTCTCATAGGAAATTATACTATATCTCCTTACTACATTATAGTAACCAAATTTTGAATTAATAGTATTCAATAAAGGGGCTTTATATACCAAACGTAAAGTTTGTTTAGAAGCTATTGTAAGAAGTCCAATAATTCCAATAAGAATACATATGGTCAGTTTAAAATACAACATCCTTACGTAACAAATAAGTTGCCAATTAAAAATTCTAGCATCACAACTGGTGATTTCATTTTAAGAGACTGATATGTTTGAATCAGAATGTTTTGGGCTTTTTTTTTGGCAAAAATCCTTTATCCTTCCTTCAACAAGATAATTGTTACTGATACCAAAATATAAACCCGGCGATATAATATTTGTGTGATTTGAAGGAAAAAACAATCAAATGTTAAATGCCGTTTATTTACATAAGTCTTACTCTTCGTAATAAAAAAAAAACAGTTCAACTTTTTACCTCTACTACATTATAAACGAAAAACAAAAAAAAGTCTCTTATATAGAAATATGCAGTAAAATGAAACAGTACTTATATGTATTTTACTGTGTGGTACAATGTACTTTCATTACTTAAAATATACAAAAACTAACTAGAGGACGCTAAAGTTCAAAATAAGGTTTTCAGTTCTATACAAATTTTATCTACTTACTAAAGTTAAAACATTTATACCACAATTATAAATTTATGTTTTATGAACTAAACATGATCTAGAATGTTCAACAAGTTCCGGTACTGTCTGAAACCGAGCATGACAATCGCTGCAAACTACCGATCTTTCTATACAGCAATTAGTATGTTTCTTCAAATCTTTGTTATGTCTAAACCGAGCATGACAAGCCGTGCATTCAAATGGTCTCTCGTCAGAATGGTATCTCTTGTGAACCATTAGATTGTACTTGGTAAATAGTGTTTTGCCACAAATATCGCACGTGTACAAGGTAGAGTTCCCATGAGCCATTTTGATATGGTTATGTAAACCACCCGTGGATTGATATTTTTTTCCACATTCAGAACACTGTATATCCCCTGACCATCTATGTTTGCATCTCAAATGTCGACTCAAACTCGGCATATTCTTGGCACTGTAGAAGCATACAGGACAAATAATGGGTGCATCACTTCCACTTTGTAAACTGGAACTGATCAACTTCCCAACATCTATAAATGAAAAGAATGAGACAATGAGATCTACTATAATTGTATATAATTTGTTCATAAATGCCGAGCGTCTGTTGGTGTAGAAACTTTATATGTAAGCCATCAAAATGTTACAGAAATCGAAACATACAATTACCTTTAATACTATTCTAAAGATACATTTGCATACCTAAATGAATTAAAATCAAGAATGTTTTCTACTTTTATTTATACTGAGAAACTTTTATAAAATGAATAACCTTTTCCCAAAACTAAATGTAACACTTATAATCTAGATACATAAATATACATATTGAGACAGCATTGATATAAACAGCAAATGAGGTCTAATAATCGAGAAACATCATATACAGAATTATATCTTTTTACAGAGCTTGCAAATGTGTCGTTCGACATTAGAATATAATTTCAAATAAGCAAATACTTATTATAATATACTAAAAAACCGTTTCTTCAATCGAACATTCTGTAAAGATAAGAAGACGTGGTGTCATTTCAAATGAGAGAACTACCCACCAAAGTTCAAACGAAGTGGATATAAGTAATTAAGCAATGAAATGATGAAAAAGAAATCTACTTTTAAAATATTTTAAGACCGTTTTGTTCAATTTCTACAAATTTACTAGCCGTAAGTACAATTTCAATCTCAAATTATCTATCTAATTATTTATTTTTATTAATTTACTTTCATTAATTTTGTTTTAATAATAATCAGCAAAACTTAGAATCGTATTCAACTATCGTGTTGGTTCTCAGTTCAATAACAACAGAATGTGTATATCGCGGATAAACAATGGAATACGTGTACCAGAATAACAGATAAACATTAATTTTCATCAGATATGGTGCTTGATAATGCAGTAAGGAACTCCGGTCGTCAATGACAAACCATTACAATAATAGTATTTCGATGTTCGTTACATACCCACATGTAACCAGTTGTATAGAATATCCTCTGCATGTGCATTACTACATTTGTACAAAACACTCACTATTCAACAAACTTTTTTTTAATATATTTACAATTGCGCTGAATTAGAATACAAATTTAAATAAACAAGTGAAAAAAGCATGCAAACAGTCAACACTGGCTTGAGTCCTATGTAAACAGGTTGCATTTATGGTTCTATGTTCAATCTTTAAACACTACAGTGCAAATATGATGGTCTAGATCCTTCTTGTGTTTATATGATCTATCACACATAGTGCAGAGATAAGGTTTATCATCGGAATGTACTCGTTTGTGAATTCGTAATTTGTTTGCCGTACTATGTTTTTTCCCACACACGTTGCACGTAAAAAACTTGTCTTCTGGTGTTGGGTGGTACATCAATCTGTGTTCTTGTGCTCCCCCTGCTGATTTGAAGGCTTTGCAGCATTCAAGGCAAACGGAAACGTATTCTCGTTTATGTAACGACATGTGATGGCGTTGCCATTGTTGTCTTGTTTTGAATGATTTTACACAAATTTTACATGCAAATGTTTGAGCTGCTAATTTGGTAACGTTCAATTGCATTGTAGAGTTGTCACAGCGTTTCTTTTGTGTACCTGAAAGATAAAACGGGTTACAATTAGCCGTTTAATATAAGTGATTAATTGGTTGATGTTTGTTGTTTACCGTCACTTTCAAAGGTCTAAGCATTATCGTGGCGGCCATTTTTGTTGCTTTTTTGTGTAGAGAAAGAAGAAGTACCTGGTGAAAACCACTATTTTTTCAGCAGGAAAACTCTCAATCGTAGATTGGAATCGAAAGCACCTGCCACGTCGGAGTTCAGGGTATTATGTCTTAAATCGTAATGTAAGACCCAGATGCAAACGGAAAAGGCTTGAAAAGAAATTTTCCCTTGAATTTGACAGTTATAGGAAATGAATCCTACATTTTATTGCAGTAAAAAATATGTGTGACATAAACATATATCTTTAGTGTTTCAAAGCAACATTATTTTTTTATTTGGTGTTTCTATAAAAAAAAATTGGAAACTAAAGGTGCCGCAGTTACTAAAGCGTGTGCCCAGGTATACAAGAGGTGAAAATTGATTGGTTTCTGCTAATGATGGTAAATTGTTATATGCAATGAAATGTTATGGAAATTTTTTCCATTACTTATATTAAATTCCATACCAAATGGTAACAAGTTACGTACTTATAGACTTTATAAAAATGAATTAGAAACAAGTTCATATCTCAAAAATGTAAATGATAGACAACATAGACGTATTTTATCTAATTTTATAGAAGTGGGTCTCCATCTTTAGCTATAGAGACAGGTCGTTACACCAAGCCAAAAACTCTTCTTAATGACAGAAAATGTAAATATTGTACAGTTGATTGTGTAGAAGACGAAAAACATTTTTTAATGCATTGTGAACTTTATTCAGATCTGCGATATGGTCTATTTTTAAAAGCAAGTTCAATTAACCCAAATTCTTACCATTTACATCATGACGATAAATTTATTTATCTGATGTCACATGACTGTATACAAACCTTTTTAGCAAAATCTTTATATTTTATGTTTAATCGCAGAAAATATTGTATATAACAGTATGTTTTGTTTTTGTTTTTTTTGTTTTTTTTATTTGTTTTTTTTTTAATGAAATTTAAAAGTTTTATTTATTAATTTGAAATGAATGTTAGAATAAGTTTTAACGCAAAAGTGTCTCATAAGTCAGTCATGGCTGGATACCGATAGTTTAACTTCGATTTAAATTTGTATTTGTATTTTTATACTAATATTATGATGTATGATATTGTTCTGTATTGGTCTGTCTGTCTGTCTATCTGTCTGTCTGTCTGTCTGTCTTTGTTTCAAATTAAGAAATACTGTACATGTACAGAAGCTAATGTTTCTTTTATCATAGTTCTTATTAATAATGTGTTTATATTTCAAACTGTTCACCATTGCTTTAATAATGTAAACACAGGAACAGTTGCTGATATGTGTTAACGTTTTATAATATGGATACCACAATCTAAACTGAAAATACGAAAAAAATATCTTACTTGTCTTGTCCTTCTGCTCATTGTTATTCTGTACCTTCGCCAACAGTTTGTTGTCTGCACCTGTAAATAAAAACATCAATATAAACATGATAAAAGAGGAATCATTATATTCTCAACGAAAATCATGTATGTATGAATGATAAACTACTCTATTGTCAACGGTAACTAATGTTGAACTAATATGTTGAGAACTTTTTAACTTTAAACAAGTTTGTAATTCAATAAACATTACATTTTTTACCCTACCAAGTATTAAAAGAAAAGTTTGAATCATTAAGTCAAGTTCTCAATTGTCCAAGTATACAAATTCTTAGTAAAATCAGGCTTCCGTCAACACCCAATTTCCTTAATATAAATTTGTCGCAATATGAAATTAAGGAGTAAGGGTATGACTGCCAACTATATCCACCAAAGTTCAAATGAAGTGGATACATATGCAAGTATTTATGGGCAACCGTAAGACATTCAACAATGGGGAAAACTCATAACGTATAGTCGGATATGAATAGACCCTGTATGAAAAATAAAAAAATAATTGAAATGAGCACATTAACGGTCTAATTTACAACAAAACAATTAATGAAAAACAAATATGACGGACATGAAACCAACGACAAGTATTTAATTACCACTGGTACTACAGGCACCTGACTTGGACAAACACATAAAGAATGTGGCAGGTTTTAACATGTTTGCTGACATCATATCATCCCCCTAACATGGGACCGTGGTGCAGTATTTTAGCAATCGACCCCCTTTTTAGATGGTATTTTGTTATCAATTAATTTCACATTGTATCAAAAGACAACTGTAAGTCTGCTCATTTTACATCGATCAGACAACTCATAATTAATAGTCAAGATTTCCGCGGGAAGTAATGCATTTAATATCCTTAAAGATATTTTGTCCCATTGATATATTGTTTAATGAAATTGTCATCCATTCACATATGTTGACTTGTAAATAGCATCCATTCATACATCTTACATTCATAACATCATGAATAACGGATATTATTCACAGGAAGTCACCCAGAGGTTGCAACATTCATTGTAAAGAGATTTTTAAACTTAT
Organism: Mytilus galloprovincialis; assembly: GCA_037788925.1. Classification (NCBI taxonomy): domain Eukaryota; kingdom Metazoa; phylum Mollusca; class Bivalvia; order Mytilida; family Mytilidae; genus Mytilus; species Mytilus galloprovincialis. The sequence continues at coordinate 37,886,191 of CM075341.1, forward strand.
AAACTTTGAAATGTTTAATACATGTAAATAAAGCTATTATAATACATTTATATACAAATATTGTAAAAATAAATACTTTTTTTTTTACAATAAGTTTCTTTCAAAATATTAATCATAGTTTAACCACTTAATTAACAAAATGAATTTACCACAAAAAAAATGTACATGGTTTCTTCAATTTATTAGTTTATATACACAAAACATGTTGTAATACAAGGTAGGATAGCTAAAAAATATCAATTCAACGTTGACGCCGGAAAATACTTAATCTGTATTGAACATCAATACTATATACCAATATCCCCAAAAAATAAACACAAAATTTTGATAGCACGCAGAAAAAAAAATAAAGTTAATGTTTGCATATAAATAATTTGAACCACTTTTGAGATAATTTCAATTAAGGCCTTGACACAAATAGACTTTAAACTGCAATTCATTTTTTGAACATAGTTTAAAATGTAAAATCACCAAATAAAACTCCAAGGAAATTTCAAAACGGATAGTCCCTAATCAAACGGCAAAACCAAAATATAAAACACACCAAACTAATGGACAACAACTGTCATATTCCTGACTTGGTACAGGCATTTTCTTATGAAGAAAATGGTGGATTAAACCTGGTTTTATAACTAACTAGACCTCTCACATGTATGGCAGTCGCATCAAATTCCATTGTAATACAACGATGCGTGAAAAAACAGACATTTAAAAAATTAGTAAGGCATACTGTGCTTTTGAAAAATACAAACTAAATATTCAGTCGCGTTATTCGACTGATTGATTGATTGATTGATTGAGAGTTCAAGCCACTTTCAACACGGTTGTGCTATTTCGTGGCGGTCAGTTTTTTTCATAGAGGAAACCGGAGTGCCTTAATCGATTGAAGAGTGATTTTAAAAGATTTTGTATTATTTTCGACTTCCTAATTATTACATTTTCACGAAACTCAACAAACACGTCATATATCTGTGTTATCCAAGTTACAACATATGACATACATTTTCAATGGTTGATCCAAACACGGGGAAAATATATCTTAGTATTTACGATATCGAATTTTCCACGTGCAAATATATCTCAAAACAACATTTTTAAAACTGATATACATGTTTAAAAGTACATGATGAGGTAAATTATGACTTACAAAAAACAGAGCAGTAAAATAAGGATAAGAATAAGGATCAATGTATACAAAAAATTTAAACACACACACTGGAACGAGCAAACGATGTTCCACCTTCAGCTTTATAACTATGCAAACAAGAATTATACTTATTTTTAGCATCCTGTAGTTGTTTGTAGAAGTTTTATTAATATTTATGTTTTTGGGCTTGGTGTTTTCGCAAATCGTGTTTATATTTATATGAGGTTTCACAATGTTCACATTTAAATGGTCTTTCAGAAGAGTGCACACTCTGATGAATAGCAAGTTTGCTTCCATTTAAAAATCGTTTTCCACACATTTTACAAATAAATTTTTCTCTCTCAGATGAATGAAATAACAAATTATGATTGGTTAATCCACTGTGAGATCGGAATATTTTACAGCAAGATTCACACACTCCCACTACTTCTAAATTGTGAAATGTAAGATGGTGGATCTTCCATGCTTCCTTGCTGCTAAAGTTGTCCATTTTACAGATCTTACAATTCAAGCCCTCAATTTGCAAATCTTTTCCTAAAATGAAAAATAAAAATATGTTACAAATTTATCACAATAAATCATTGAAAAATTACCACGTACAGTCAATAATTTTTCATCACAAGCATACAAACAGAATTTATCATGTCAGCTTTAATCGGTGTCCTCTTTGGAGTTCGTGTCCATGATAAATCGCTTTTGATTCGAATAATCATTCATTGTTTGAACGATTGCTGTTTGTTGTGTAACGTTCAGTAACAATTATGTTACGCAAATTTATGGACGATAAAAAGTTATAAATTAATACAATAATGAAGTTTTGAAAGATCGGGTGATCGGAATAAAATTAAATTTAAATTCAAACTTCCAAGTGAAATTATGTTGTGTTGAATAGGGGCAGAAGTTTTAAAATTGAGAAAGGAAATAGGGAATGTGTCAAAGCGACAACAACCCGACCATAGAGCAGACTTTACCTACACACCTATCAGAGTTGTTGCTACAGTTCTTAAATGTACAGAAAGCGGGACACTTCCTACACAAGGACTTGGATTTAACTTTATCACGCGACTGCAAATTTATCCCTTCCACATACTCCGTGCAATTCAGATTACTGGCGGAACAGTCACAAGCAACACCATAGTTCTATAACACAGTCAACAATGGCTGTTAATTATAAAGTCAAACAATTTCAAATGCGTGAATATCTAATTGCAGTATACAATGACATATATTGTCAGAAACTTTAATTCAAATTATTTTTTTCTCGGCCAATTAGAACACAGTCTCTCTCGGAATTTATACAAGTATCACTGTTTTCACTTTTATGTTGTCTGGCTATACTTATGATTAACTGTTAGACATAGGTTTAAAACTTTTATAGGTTCTTGAGGTTTATGGGGCCAATACCATAGTGATTCTTTATAGTCAACTATATAAGTTAAACATAAGTCATTACTGTATCAACCACGGCAGTTTCAGACTTATTTTTTTTAGACTAAAATAGCTTAAACGTAATGTTCGTTTACATTGAAATCAAAGTTCAAATTTCTTGCAGTTCAACATATTTTGCCATATCTTTTATAGGATCTAAAAACCATTTGGCGTTAGTACAATTATTTTGATACATTAAACTTGTCGTTATACCACACATTCTTCATTCGTATGCCTCCTTTACAGAAAAAAAAATGTTAAAAATTCAAGAAATAAAAATACAAAGTTGTGCAAAAATCAGCATTCTACAGAATTTGTACATTGTTTTTGATAATTGCCAATTGAACGTCCAGAAGACGAATATTTGAACAATAACAGATCATCGTACGATCATCAATAATGATCAGAACTCCTATCGTGTATTAAGCTTACAAAGTCCCGGGATGACAAAATAAGTAACAATCCAAAAGAGATAACAAACGGCGAGATCTAAACTACAACAATCTCTTAAAACAATTATGGCAGATAGCAACCATATTGTGATTACGAGTTCTTGGTTTTTGACCAGATAATGTAGGGGTATTGAAAATGACAATGAACACGAAACCCTCGCCTTATCTTGTTTAAGGGTAACACAGCTCAAAATAATAAATGTCAAAATCGTAAAGGGATTGATTTATTATAATAAAAAGGACAACAATTAAATAAAGAATATACACACAAGACACAATAACTGAACGGTATAGCTCAAAGCCTTAATTTAACTAGTAAATCATGAATAAACCTCGTTTTCCCGGACTAAACGCGATTTCATTTCGATTATTATACCAACTTCAGTGTTTTTGAACGGAGAAGCAATTATTCTCATAAATAAAACAACACACATATTACAGAATGGTTTGTGATTCATCTAAAAGAGGGACGAAAGATACCAAAGGGACAATCAAACTCATAAATCTAAAACAAACTGACAACGCCATGGCTAAAAATGAAAAAGACAAACAAACAACAGCACATACGACACAACATAGAAAACTAAAGAATAAACAACACGAACCCCACCAAAAAAATTGTGTTGATCTCAGGTGCTCCGGAAGGGTAAGCAGATCCTGCTACACATGTGGCACTCGTCGTGTTGCTTATGTGATAACAAATCCGGTAAATAGTCTAATTCGGTAGGTCACATTCATGAAACGGAAGGGGATTGTAGTTACGACGTAAGGAACATGGAACATATCCGATATCATTTGTGAAACGGTTATTCCATAACGGTCAACCAACTCGTGATGGCGTCCGTAAAATTTACGAAGGGATGATTTCAACTTCACCATTTGGAACTCTTGGTTTAATAGCTTCCTTATGAGCAGCAACCCTCTATCAAGAAAATCATGATAGGAAATGCAAGCACGGGAATATCGTATCAATTGGGAGATATATATCCCGTATGCAGGTGCTGCTGGAATGTTGCTACTTAGAAATGGAAAGTTCACAATAGGAAAGCTGAAATCATCTCTTTTGTCGTAAAGTTTTGTTTTCAACCAACCCTCATTGTCAATTTCTAGATGTAAGTCAAGATATGAGGCCGACTTAACTGTATCTGTAGTATACTTTATCTCTAGCTCGATTAGATAGATGCGTTCCACATAGTCACCAAATTTTGAATTATTTAGTGAAAGAACATCATCTATATAGCGAAAAGTAGAGTTAAAGGATATTGCAAACTTCTCATAATAATAAAGAAACAAGTGGGCAAGTAGAGGGGCACAGTTTGTTCCCATTGGAATGCCGACAGTCTGTTGAAAACACGTCATCCGAACGTAACAAATATGATGTCAATCAAGAAATCAAGCATCTTGATAATATCAGCTTCAGATAATTTTTTGTTCGAATCAGAGCGATCCTTTACAAAGTAGGATTTATCCCTCCCTAAGACAAGATACTTGTATCTACGTTGGCCATTTTTTTTTACGAAGCAAAGCAATACCAACTCTTTCAATTTGTCTTTTAGTTTGGAATGTGGAATACTAGTGTAAAGAGTAGAAAAGTCAAATGTTTTAATACTGTTACAAGATGCTAAAATAGATTGTTTATTTATTGAAATATAACATATAACATATTCACAAGACTACGTTTTAGCTATCATTACAAAACAACCCAAAACTTTTACAACGATAAATTGAACTAAAATATATATAATCTTAATATGCTACTTGTTCAAATATCAACTATAACTTTATGTTTAAATATCTTCTCATTTTTATATTTTCAAAATTAAATGCATTACTACAAGACTACCATTAAAAGAAAATATACAATATTTCTTGATATATGAAAAAATATTTCTATAAGTCTAATAGTTGTAAATGAAGCATCATTATCTCCAAACGAGACACACTAGTAAATGACTGTAAACACACTTAATTTACATTGTGTTTTGTTTGTTCGTGCTTCTGTAACACGTGTTTATGTTTGTATGAAGATGAGCATTTACTACACTTAAAAGGTCTATCTAAGGAGTGCATTCGTTTATGTATTCCGAGTTTGTATTCCGAGATGAAAAATTTGCCACATTCCAGGCACTGATATTTCTCGTCTGCTGGAGAGTGATATATCTTTTTGTGGCAGAGCAATCCCTTCTTAGTTTTAAAGGTCCTTCGACATTCGTCACATATAGCTGTGACGTCATTTCTGTGTACAGTTAGTTGATGTGTCTTCCATTCTTCATGCGTATCAAATCGTGAATGGACACAAAAACGACAAATCAAAGCATGCGTCTCTGTATATCTATTACCTGTGAAAATAAAATAATAATAAATATAAACTCAAATCGAACATTTACATCTTAAAAATATTAAAACATAGTATTTGTATTTTTGTAAAGAGCCACACCATCGCACTTACAACCATTACCCTCCATGGCAGTCGTTTTGAATGTCAAGCTTGGTCATCTAATGTCAATTTAAAACAAAGCATCTGTTAAAATTGGTATAATTTAGTCTTAACAATTAACTCTGTATTTTTCTTGTTATTCTTCATAATCATACAAATTATGCAGATTGTTCTACGTGTTTTGTTTTTATAATTTTCATTTGCAATTAGTAAGTATACAGATAAGCTGATGCTGTGTACTTCCAAGGTAGAAAATAGAATTCAGAAGGCAAAAAAATACAACAATTGATAATTATGATCAATGCAAAAATTAAATTTAAGCAAAAAACCCCATTCGGTGGTAACAACGAAAACATTTATATACTTAATATGTGGTCATTTCCCTGTTATTTTATTCACACGGGTCTGATATATACTAGGTGACGTAAAAGGGTCTGATATATACTAGGTGACGTAAAAGGGTCTGATATATACTAGGTGACGTAAAAGAATGAGACAAATAAAAAATCTACACCATAAAAGACAAAACCAATACCGGGACCTTAGTTGCATAAACACGGTTAGAAAGACTATCGACCCTTTTTCTCGTGTACGAGTTTTTATGGTATATAAAACAACATCTGTTTGTTTTCATAAAGGGCGACAATACTGACATACTACATCTAACATTTATTTGTTTTCTAATTCCATGTCCAATCCAAAAAAAAAAAAAACATTTACAAACGTTTATACAGGTTTTATTCAATTAAAACATACGTAGTGAATACAAAAGTCATTTGAACAAATATAAACACTCGGTGAATTAGTTTGGAAGAAATGAAAATATACTATTTAAACTTCCCAAATTTACCTTCAGGAAACAATGAGTGAATTAAAAAAGACTTATTAATGTTTTCGAGAAGCAATTTTACATTTGCCCGAATATATTACTCTTGAAACGTCCTTATGATTTTTTTTCTTTTTGTGTTGCCAGATATGTTTATAGAAGAAATATTTGTTGCTATCTTTTTTAAAATTGTATAATCATGAATCCTTTTTGTAAAATCTCACAATGAGTGAAAGTTAAGTACACTACATTGTAAGTGTCATATGAATTTTTGTAAACAGAGACTAATATATTCATCAAATACCGTCCTTAGTATGAACATTCGGCTCATGGGTCTATTCTGATTTATAATTGATCTCCAAGAAAGAGTGACAACTAAACAGAAGCCACAAAACCTGTCTTCTTGTTATAATGCATAATTATATACAGTTGGAATATAAAATACAACACCAAACGATTTAGGGAGCTACAATTTGATTTTTATGGGGGCGGGGGGGGGGGGGGGGGGGGGGGGGGTAGGATGAAATTTGAAAAAAAATAGGCAGGACAGGAGTTTTGAGTAAAAAAAAAGGCAGGATGAGCAACTTGGTAAAAAAAAATGGCAGGATGACAATTTGTGTAAAAAAGAGTCAGGATAACTGGTAAAAAAAAAAGGCAGGACCGAATAGAGTAAAAAATAAAAAGTCAGGACAGAGATTACAACTAAAAAAAAAAGCAGGACAAAATTTTTCATCCTAGCCCCCCCCCCCCCCCCCCCCCCCCCCATAAAAATCAAATGGTAGCTCCCTTATGCATAGAAGATGGTTGAAATATAAGACAACAATAAAAGATGAAGAGCTATAATCCAAAAGGTCCAAAAAGTATAGCCAAATCCGTGAAAGGAATCAGAACTTTGCATGAGGGAGATCCATTCCTTAATTTATAATAATTTATAATACTTTTGTAACAGCAAATTTTAATAACACAAAAAAAACGTATTTTCATGCCAATACCGAAGTACTGGCTACTGGGCTGGTGATATCCTCGGGGACTAATAGTCCACCAGCAGAGGCATCGACCCAGTGGTGATATAAAGTACAACATCAAACGATTTATGCATAGAAGATGGTTGAAATATAAGACAACATCATTTTACAAAATGTTTTGCGTGTTCGTGTTTCTGTAAGTCCTGTTTATACTTGTACGAACTTTGACACTTGGAACACTTGTACGGTTTGACGTCAGAATGAGATATGTGATGGATTCCTAGTTTATACTCTGATATGAATGACTTCCCACAGACTTTACACTGGTACTTGTCTTGTTCTGAGGAATGGTATATCTGGTTGTGATACTGAAGCCCGGTAGCTGATTTAAACATTTTGATACATTTGATACAGAATTTGATGTCCTTGTGATTGGTGATAAGATGGTCTTTCCATGAATCTTTATCCCGAAACCATGCTACTTTGCAAATTCGGCAATTTAGTCGGATAACATCGAGAGGATTAACCATCTCATTTCCTGCAAGTAAACAAAATACACATTTACTTTCTGACTAAAAATGTGTTTGAAAAATTATGAATATAAAGAAACCAATAGAAAATTCACAATATATTATAGATAAATTAATATGACCATTTTGATTTATATTAATCGTAATCCAGCTTTTACTCATGGGTTGTTTGATATGTAGTACGTTATTATTCTTGTACATACATTTGTTACTTATCCATGTGAGTGAAATATCAAAATTTGCGACAATATTGTTGTACAAGAATGTATTCTTTTAGTGCAATAGTACAACAATACAATGTATTAGTACTTTCAAATTAATCACTATTTACAAATCTTAATGGAAAAAGATCAACAACACATACATTATAATCGACCAATTTATCACTCTTACAGAGAAAATGCGATCAACAGATATTCTATCAAGAAACAGCCAAGTGCGTCCATGTGTTGAGTGGCAATTTGGAGATTCCCTCGTCCCTTAAAGGGGAAACTCTGTTGTAATGCGGAAACCTCACTGTAGAACAACATTTGTGAATAGTTCAACATGTCAAACAGAGCAAGATGACCCCAATTTCTTGGTTTCGAAAAATATATATTTTAGCCACTACAAAGCTCATAACGGTCCGTCTCTACCGATTGCTATATTAATAATACTTATAGCAATTAAAATTCGCTTCTGTTTCATTTTTACTTTTTAGCAGCATATGCAATTGTTTAGACATTATGTCTTAAAAATCTCTCTTTTTAGTTTACTAGTTTACTATCCATCATTTCCCAAGTCAAACAATAGACACGATATGAAGCATTGTACTATCATAAGTGACCAACAAGCATCATAAAGAAGCATGACTTCATATGACTATCTTGGAGCTGCAAGTGGATCTCCAAACTTCCGCTACATACATATATTCTATTTGATATATACCTGGTCAATGCAACCGGAAACTCCAAAAGCGTTTGATATACCTACTAGTTTACCAGAGACCAATTATGTGTGTAATTTCATATCTTATCTCTTCATCCACGGATATAACTTCTACAAATAACTCAATATCATCATTCACGAAAGATTGCATTTCAAAAGGGAGTGGACCAAAACCGAACAAATCTAGATACCCTAGAGAACAATATGGACGTACTAATAAAGACAAAACAATCTAAAAGCTATACAAATAAGAAGATGTTGTGTGGTTGCCAACGAGAAACCTCAACACCAGAGATCAAAATGACATATGTCAATTACGAGTATATGTTTATACAACCCGGAGGTATATCAAACGCTTTTGGAGTTTCCGGTTGCATTGACCAGACATATATCAAATAGAATATATGTATGTAGCGGAAGTTTGGAGATCCACTTGCAGCTCCAAGATAGTCATATGAAGTCATGCTTCTTTATGATGCTTGTTGGTCACTTATGATAGTACAATGCTTCATATCGTGTCTATTATTTGACTTGGAAAAGGATGGATAGGTTGCAGCAGCTAAACGAAATGTATTCATTTGGACATAATGTTTTATACTAAATTGGTCTCTTCAATACACATACTGGTACATGCAGATAACGGAAAATTCACAAATAGACGAACAATATAGACGTATATTTTATTAAATAGTTTTACAATAACAAAAGTCAAATATACAAAAAAAAAAAAATCAGCGAAATTAACGACTATCGAGATAAATATATAATGAAATACTAATATAAAAAAAATTATTTACAAAAAAATATCTCTATGTAGAAATGTCTATCAAATAATAATCAGATCCTATAACTTAACATTGATTCAAGTTAATTCATCTGTCCGAAAGTTTCTCTATCCGAATGTTTCACAAGATTGTGATTGTGTAAATCCTTCTTGTATTTGTAACACTTGTTACATTCAATACATTTAAATGGCTTGTCATTGGAATGTGATATTTCATGCACTCTTAGTTTATATTCAGATATGAAAAGTTTCCTACAAATTGTACACTTGAATTTTTCTTTCTCGGATGCATGGTATATTTTCTTGTGGTCGGAGAATCCCGTGTGAGATTTGAATATCTTGCAGCACTCCTCACAGATGGCATGGACGTCTGCTTTATGACATGTCAGCATATGTGTCGTCCACGCATGCTTATCCGGAAACCAAGGTTGGTGGCATAACTTACAACTAAATAACCTCTGGCCAACAGCATTCATCAGCGACTCGTCTGAAAATATAAAATAATAACGTGTATGTAGCTCTCCAATCGTATAATTTGAAACAAGTCATCTCTATCTTGTTTATTATTTTATTATAATTGATATCAATACAAAACCACATATGAAAGATTAAACTGAAGTATAAAGTAGCAGACGAAAACATCAGGATCAAAAATAAACATATCATAAGATGTTCTGTTGAGACACAAAGCAAGCAGAGTTTAGTCCGTAACAAATTTTAACCATTAAACATCAGCTGGCATAATGTATATACGTATACTATTCAAATCTTATGATTTCATGATATCGATTTTTATACAAAACACATATGGAAAGATAATGCAGAATTATAGAACCAGACGAGAACATCAGGATAAGAAATAAAGGTATCGTAAGATATTTTGTCGAGACCCAAAGCAAGAGGAGGTAAGTCTGAGATAAAAGTAAACTATTACACCCTTCAACTGACATCATGCATATGCGCGTACGGATGTCTGTTTAAACGGAAAAAAACTATTATAGACGGGTTTTTTTTTTCCATATGAATAACATAAACGATTAAAGGTAAACGACCAATAAGGCTGCAACAAATTTAAAATGGAAATACTTTAAAGTTCAGTCTAGAACTAACATTTTCTGCCGGACAAACGATAAATTGATATTCAACTAACCAATTATTTCAAAGTCAGATACCTTTAATGGTTTGGCTTAAAACAACATCGAATAAAAGTGATAATTTCAAAATACATGTATATGTCATCATTTCAAAATAAGTTTTAAAATCGCAAAATATTTTTGCTTGGCGATATGTTATAGGACAATGGCTTAAATGAATGTTATTAATATGATACCGACCATCATCAGAAGCTATAATTATAATATTTTTTTTTTATCAAAATGGACTATATCTTATACTTGTTTTAATGTTTCAAAGAATTAATTTTAAAAAAACACACACACACACAGTGATACCAACATATATAAGGCTGTATCATTCAGCTGGTATAAATATTATAGAAGCGTACTGCATTTGATTTGTGTATATAAATGTAAAGATATTACCATACTAGCTGTTTTTGGTGTTGTTTTTTTTTAATAGTCAATGGTTGAAGGCAACACTCATTATCATAAATTGTTACAACAATATTGGATATTTGAAGACGCAGCAAAATTGCATTCCTATTCTCCGAAACTTGTGCAAATTCATATGAAACTGTCTTTTATTCTTTTTAAGAGAAGTGATATACAGATGGCATTAATCTTAAAATTCAGCAATGCAATTTAGTCAACAAATTCAAAGTTCTTGTGATCTCACATAGCCAATTAAGTAACACCAGAACTCTAAGGTAAATTCAAAAGAGAATGGGATGTCCATAAAACCAGACAAAACCAAAAAACGCTCGACTATATGAACCAATAGAAAAATGGATAACAGCCTTTATAGTCCTTGGTACATACATTTTCCGACGATTTATTTTTAAATAATGGATAACACAAACACCATAATGTCTGATTCATAATGTGGCTTCACCTTTACATTCCGCGCATTCAGCTTTCAATCAGAAAAATACAGATGAATTTCCTTTGTTTTCCTAGAATGAGACTCCTAGTATACACAATATGTTTTTCGTTTTAAAGAGTAGCTCGACAGATGTCACTTGTGAAGTTGTTTATCTTGTTGATGCAACTGAATTCTATCGCGTTTTTTTATTGGAATAAAACTGAGAATGAAAATGGGGAATGTGTCAAAGAGACAACAACCCGACCAAAGAGCAAAAAACAGTCGAAGGCCACCAATGGGTCTTCAATACAGCGAGAAAATCCCGCACCCGGAGTCGTGCTTCATCTGTCCCCTAAACAAAAATGTGTACCAGGTCGGTGATAGTGGACGTCATACTAAACTCCTGGTAGTCTATCTCTTTTGCAATTTTGAAGTTTGCCCGTATTGTCAGGTTTTGCAAATGACATTGTCTTCTTTTTTAATAGAAGAGTCAAATTAAATATCCATTTTGCCTAAAACTGAATTGCATGAAAGTCTTTAAACAAAGAATGTTTGTACAATACAATGCATGGGGAAAGCATAATTCGTATTTATCATAATCACAAACTTTATTTCATTCACCAAACATAAATATCAATTAAAACAATGAAATGAAATTATGATACAAATAATAACAAATTTTACAATTAAAATAAATAATTTTACACCAGCAGATCGAACGACTGATATTACAAAAAAAATGCATGTTACAGATTTAAAAGAAAAACAAATATGTATTTACATAAACACACTCTTTTCGTCTAATAAAACACATTTGAGTTCGTGTTTAGTTAAATCTTTTTTATACTTATATCCTTTTCGGCATTTTCTACACTGGAATGGTTTTTCATTCGAATGGGCTCTTTCATGGAATTCCAACTTGTATTGGGAAATAAAAGATTTCAAGCACACTTGACAAGTATATAATTGTTTGGAATGGGGGGAACCGTGGTGAAGCGAATTGTGATCATTGTATCCAGTGAAAGATTTAAACGTCTTGCAGCATGGTTCACACATAGCACAAAACTCCGTCTTGTGATTACTGATTTGATGAATTTTCCACGCATGTCTATCAGGAAACCCCATCTGCTGGCAAATTTTGCAACTAATACTGTACATACTCATCTTCATCTCCTCAACCGCGACAAAGCCTGGAAAAAGAAATAAACAATATTTTACGAAAATTTAGATATAGAGACATTTTTTATAATAAATGTATCACAGGACCTTGCTTGTACGGACACACTATATTTATATGTATTTAAATCTCTTAACTATTTTACAAAACAAACGCTTTGCAAATAAAATCTTAGTTTAAAAATTTAATTAAAAATCATGAAAAATACGAACTTTCTTGTAAAATTCAAGTGAAATTCACATGAAAAATTTCAAACCAGAACATTTTCAGATTTATGCAAAACTCACGTCAGTAAAATCTGCCTGAGTAAACGTCTTTCTCTTTAATAACATATTTCAAATCATTCCGAATTGTCCATTTTCTCACTACTAGCGTTTAATTTTTTAATAAATTTTAATGTATTAATTTCTGTTAAAAAAATATGCACTATAGACCAGTAGCATTTTATCAGTCTTTCAACTTTATGATCTTGTCTTATTTTCACTGTGATTTTGGCAAAATACCGTTAGACATACAGATTATTTTTTATTCTCCGTTTTTAAAAAGGACCAAGGAAAATTAACGTTAAGCAAAGACAAAATTTCAGAACTATGTCTTTAGATGAAACTTCAACTCATTAATAAATAATTAAATATTTGCCGTAACTTATAAAATTGTTCTTTAATGTCAGAATATTTGTTTTTGGTCCTCTGTCTTTAATATTTCATTCATTATAATATTATGTTTGTTAATTGATTGTTGAACGATTAATCAGCATTCAAGTTAGAATTTACCATAAATGACCAATGCAAGTAAATCGTAAACTGCATTTTTTTATGATAATGCATTCACTTTTAAAAAAAAAGAGCATGTCCCATAGAAACTATGCAAATTTCTTGTATTTAAAGTGAAGTCAGAAAAAGACACCAAATCTACCTAAATGTCAATTTCCATTTGACTTCAAGTATGCAAGGGGACAATCTAAACTCACAAATACAAGAGAAATTGAGAGCACAATGGTAACAAAAAAACACATAAAAACAATATACAAAATAAGAAAATGTGGTATGATAGCCAATGAGACAACTCTTCAAAAAGAGGTCAACAAATGAACCAGAAATTAACAACTATAGGTCGCCGTACGCCTTCAAAAATGAATAAAACCCATATATACTGCATAGTCAAATAAATCAAACGACAAAATGAATACTAACGACCCAATTAAGTCCATAAAACACTGCATGAAAACTAAAAACAGAGCAACACGAACCCCACCATAAACTAGGAGTGATCTCAGGTGCCAGAATTGGTAATTTATTAAATCATCGCGTTTAGTGATTAGGCACTATGCACTCGCGATTGGTAATTGACTCTTACAAACTCTATTCGTAAATATCGGTCATGTAAATGGTCTAATAAAACCTAAAACATGATCGAAATATTGTGTGTTAACAATGGAACACATTTTCAGTGCAAATAATACACAAAACTGATACCGGTAAAAACGACACAGACATTCAAAATATAAAAAACACAAAGTACAACACTGAAAGTTATAGACGGAACATCACGAAACAATCTGAACAAAACCTAGTGGTAATATGAGGTGCTCCTAAAGAGTAAGTCGATCATTTTCTCACCTGTAACATTCCGAGTGTTACTCGTGATATATACAAATTTGATGAAAAGTCTCGTGTCATTTGGTGTTTTCAAATGCAAGGAAAAGAAGACACGATAGTGGTTACAAGTAGAACATATCTCTGGTCATATCCGAAACATATATTTGATAACAGTCAACCAACATAAAGAACGTTAAAAGTTCAGAGTGATGACTTCATCTTTAAAGTTTTACTGTTTAATTTAAAAATTTCCATTTCTAGGTAGCAAATTCCAGCGGTGCCTGCATATTGTGTATATATCTTCAAATTGACAAGACATTTAAGAACTTGCGTTTCCATCATGATTTCGTTAAAAAAAGAGTTGATGCTTACAAAATCCTATAAAATCAAGGATTTCAAATTGAAAGTTTTAAACTAGAAAGATGAACTTATCCCATTTTCCATCAATTTTTGTTTTCAAACTAGCTTTCAGATAACTGCGACTACTCTCAAATCTGTTCCTAGTGTCTTTTTGTTGTCGGGATGTACAAGTACCCGGCCACGTCCACTTGTATGTTTGTCCATCTGATGAGTTTAAGGCTTATTTTTATAGTTCGTTCTTATGATGTACTTGTAATACCACTGTCCCAGATTAGGGGGAGGGTCGGGATCCCTCTGACATGTTTAACCCCGCCACATTATTTATGTATGTGCCTGTCCAAAGTCAGGAGCCTTTAATTCAGTGGTTGTCGTTTGTTTATGCGGTACATATTTGTTTTTCGTTCATTTTTTTATACAAATAATGTCGTTAGTTTTCTCGTTTGAATTGTTTTACATTGTCATATCGGGGCCTTTTATAGCTGACTATGCGGTATGGGCTTTGCTCATTGTTGAAGGCCGTACGATGACCTATAGTTGTAAATGTCTGTGTCATTTTGGTCTCTTGTGGATAGTTGTCTCATTGGCAATCATACCACATCTTCTTTTTTATATCATTATCTAAGTGCAAATGAGGACATGAAAATTACTTAACTGTATCTGTTGTAACCTTTATTACAAGTTGGACATGAGAATTACTTAACTGTATCTGTTGTAACCTTTATTACAAGTTTGGTGGAGTGGTATACTATATGGATAGATGCCTTCAACATAGTCAGCAAAATTTGAACTATTATGTAAAGCAGAACATAGGGATAATGCATGTTCTGATTGGCACTCATACCACATCTTCCTATATCTATAAAAAGTAAAAACACAAAAATACTGATATATGTTCACACTCTTGTTGAAAAGCTCCTGCTTAGAGTCTGCTATATAAATGAATAAAGGAATAAATCGGCAAAAAGAGGGACATATTTTGTTTTCAAATGAACGTCCTCCGTAAAACACCAAAACTTGAATATTCATCTGTTGAATTAGAAACTCGCGAAGCATCTTTTACATTTATTGTCAACCACGATAACATAGTAAAGAAAGTCAAATCGTGTAATCATGTGTATGTACATTTAACAAGGTTATTAGTATCTACATAAAGCATCAATGAAGTTGTGTAGTCTGGCAAAATAAAAAATAAATAAAAATGACTACAACAATTCGCAGGATAGGATGTCAAATAGTTCAAAAAGCAGTCCATTTTACTACGATATTTACAAACTTCCTATGTTTGACATCCTTCACTGTACGTCTTATGTGAGTTACGAACATGACAGTCTAGATTCTTTTTGTGTTTATACGTTTTCTGGCAATATTCACAGTTAAATGGACGGCCATCTGAATGTTTCTGTTCGTGTAGACTTAGTCGACTTCGGTTCCTGAAAGTTTTACCACAATATTTACACACATATTTCCCGGTGTTTTGTCGCGCAGTCGTATCATCATCATGGACTTCCTGTTTGTGTGCACAAAAGTTTCCTCTCGTTGAGAATTGTTTCTTACATTCGATGCATAAACATATTTTATGACTTTCTAATAAATGGGTCTCAGTTGCTCGTATATCTGGAAACAATTGGTTACAAATTGTGCACGTCACACTGAGTTCGGTACCTTGATTTTTATGCACTGCTGCAATATAGAAAATTAAGAGACAGATAAATAATTTGGCTTAAATTAATAAAATTTACAAGTAACATTTATATTTTAAAATGAATTTCGTATACTACAGTATTATTTCTATTCAATCAAACATAAAATCCAATCAAGATAACGAATGAAGATATGTGGCGTATCAATTCACGATACAAAACCACTACACAAACATGTACATACACAAAAACAAAAGCAAAGGCACAGCTCTTTTATTTCTATTGATATTCATATAATCTCTTAG
This sequence comes from Mytilus galloprovincialis, assembly GCA_037788925.1. Taxonomy (NCBI): domain Eukaryota; kingdom Metazoa; phylum Mollusca; class Bivalvia; order Mytilida; family Mytilidae; genus Mytilus; species Mytilus galloprovincialis. The sequence goes on from CM075341.1 coordinate 37,902,747, forward strand.
TCACGGCGCGGCCATCATTATGAATCAAAACATCTCACCCCAATGCAAAGAAAAGAACAACCGTTCTATGAATGATTATCGTTCAGTAATAAGAAATTGTGGAGCGACGAATGTTGAAATAGTCGCTTAGTTAACGATTTTAAATTACCTAAATACCTCATGGAATTTTAAGGTCTTAGACTGTCTATCGACTATTCAGCTTTAGAAAAATGTCTGGAGTGGTGTAAATTTTTAATCTACACTATTGTCCTATATTAGCTATATATAAAGTTGAATTCTTTGATTTGTCGTTTTTACCCCATGACGGCCTGACAAATTGGACCTCGTTATTTTAGTATTATAGAATTGAAATCAAAACTGTTTGCTTCTCTGGTGTATAAACGCTGCATATATATATCAGTTCGATATTCAGATGAAGTTCAATGAGTATATATACAAATCCAGAAATAATTCGGTGAAAGATACAAAAGGGACATTTCAACTAACAAGTCGAAAATAAACCAAAAACACCATTGCAAAATAGTAAAATGGCCAAAAGATAAACGTCATTGCAAAAAAGTAAAATGGTCGAAAGACAAACGCCAAAATACAAAACGCATCATAAAAAAATAAAGTCTTTATTAGTTTTCATATCAAAATAAAACTTGGTGAATATTTTTTTATTGTATTATGAACATAATAAGATGAAAAGTGAAAAATCGCGAATTATCCCTTTAATAGGGTCACCGATAAGATATCAAATATCTATTTTTAGATACCGAGTGATGACAGATGCAGATAGAGATAAGAACAAATACTTTCTGTTTGTAGTTACATTAGCCAGGGAACTAATTATCACTTCTGTAGTAATTAATTTTAAAATGTTCCTCTTTCATGTCTTTATAAAAACAAAATAATTATTTTTTTGTGAAAACAATCAGATAATGGATTTTCTTTTTTTATAGATTATCATATGTATAAATTTGATATTTAGGTTTTTTATGCATGTAAAATAATTTTATGAAATTTTGAATTTTGTTTTATTAATGATATTTTTTTTTTTAAATTTTTATGAAAAGCAACAAAGCTTTGTGTGATCATTTTGATAATGTACTGATATAAACGCGTTCTCTATAAATTAATTAAAAGCTCTTGGTCTGGATCCTTATCGTTATTAAAATGTGAATAAATAGATATTAAATATGAAGAAAAATCTAAAACTGAAATCTAAATCTAAAATATATTTAAAAAAAGGTATATTTGACTATGCACTTTTAAAGGGCCGAGCCACCTCAGCAATAAGATATCAAATGTCTATAGACACCGAGTGATGACAGATGACGCAACGTTTGACATTGCTACCATGAAAAATAGCGTTTAGTAAATATTTGAAAGGAAAATTTTCTTAGAAAGCTGAAATAGATATGTCAAATAATATATAGAAATGAAGATTGCTTCTTAAGTTTTCACATTATGATACAGAGAGAATAAAAATATAATATTCATAGTCTTCGGCAGACACAGATTATCAGAAAACAAACTCGAAACATAAAACTCGAACAATTCATGATATGTTCACGCAAATCTTTGAAATTTTGCATGAACATTCTATGACGTGATATATTTCAGTATTGGTTAACATGGCTGTCTTCATTTAAATTTTGCATAGATATTTTGAAGAAAAAAATGATGAAATGAAATGTCCCAGGGGAAATTTAGTTTGAAAACTTGAAATATTTCATTGACACAACTACCTTTCAAGACACAATATGGTACAATTAGGCAAAATGTAAATTTACAGGTTACATTTTTTCTTTCAATACAAACCATCTCAGTGATAAGTAGGTTATACAGTGCACCCAAATGACTAGACTAGTATAAGAGAAGAAGGATAGGTCAATATAAGAAACCTACAAGGCTACTTCAGTTCAATTTAAATATTTAGATTATTCTAATGAGATTATCAAATGTCAGAGAGAAAATGTGTTTTTAAAGTGGTAGGAATACCAAAGAGAACTCTCCAGTAAGATACAGTGTAGTCAAAGTAAGGAATTACAGGTTATAATACAGCCTTCTATATTTGGCTCACGTTGAACTGCATCCTACTAAGGGTACCAACACACTGTTATAACAATTCAAACAACATGCTTCTGACTAAGACATGTGCTTATGAATATACCTGTTTTAAAAAATCTTACATACATACCATAAAACATTAATGTAACTATACCATGTAAAAGACACTTTTTAAAAGTTAATGAAAGAACATGTTCAATTACAAAAGGAACACCTTACAATTTTCATAATTGTGAATTTAAAAAAAAACTCATGTTTAACAAAGGGTAATCAGTGATAAATTCAGTTCGTATATGTTATTTTTTTTTAATTTAAATTTCAATTAAGTTTGTTTATTTGTAAGAACTTAAACTTTTCAGAACACAAATCACACAAGTTTAAATTGCCAATGCTTACAACCCTAAGCATCACTAAAACCTTGCAGAACTAGTTTAAGGATCTTAATAATACAATAACAATTAAGCCCTTTTTCAAAAAACTATGAACATACACTACAGCTCAGGTAGATTCTGCTTTGTCTACCGGCCCACCAATGGAGTGGGCACCGGGTGGACAAAAATTCTACCTTGTCCACTCTGCCCACCCATAGGAGTGGGCATGTAGTTTCTTTTGTTTAATCTAAAAAAAACATGCAAGTACAATCACTTGAAAAAAGCAGATAAGCATTTGTAATCAATATTTTTACAAAAAAAAAGAAATTATAGCTAGAGTGGGCACGGGTGGGCAAGTGGAAAAAGCAAAATCAAAAACAGGCTGTTGTGTATCTCAAATTCCAATAAAAACAGCTATAAAGTTTCACGTATTGCATTTCTTTTTTATAAGCACAAAAATCATTAGTTTGTTATTAAGCCTAGAAACCAACTCTTTTCTTAAAAAATATCTAATATTTAATACCAAACATGCATTTTGGGTTTACGATTGCGTTTCTTTTTTTTAAAGAAAGCAACTTGTTTTAATATTTAATAATACAATATTTAAAATCTTGCGTTTACTTGACAAATAATTTTTATAAATATTCATACCCAAAATATTAATACCCGGACTAATGCCATACAAATTTCTATTTGAAATAATTCAGTATGAAGTTAGCAAAGGCAACCGAGTTATCAATAATCCTTTTTAAAGTTTTCTCACAAGCATATCTACATCTTCTTCTCGTGCACTGATGCCAAGTGAGCTGTCAAATTGTTCTTGTGCTTGTAAGACTTGTTACAAATATGACATTTAAATGGACGATCTTCGGAATGTTTGTTTTCATGTAAAGCAAGCCGGCTCCTATTACTGAATCTTTTTCCACAATGACTGCATACACATTTGAAGCCCCCATAATCTTGTTGATCAGCATGTAGTTCCTGTTTGTGTATTGTATATGTACCGTGTGAGCTAAATATTCTGTCGCAGACGACACAAATGAACCTACGATGTAATATTCTTAAATGCTCCTCTACAGTTTTGTAACTGCAGAACGTTTGATGACAAACAGTGCAAGAAACTTTCATTGGACTAATACTTGATTCATGAGATTTGTCCTGAAGATAATCGCCACTCCATATTTGTATCTTGTTTTCTTCGGAGGCATTATTCCTTGAGTCATGAAATACTGAAAAGTTATCCACTGGATTTGTTTGAAATGCCATTTTTGCTTGCTGTCGCTCCTTGTAATACCGGTGTCTCGCTAAAAATAAAAATGAATTCAGAAGTAAACTTACAAGTAAGCGTTCATGTTCTATCTTTTTCTACTTATTACAATATATAAGAAGCTGTAGTATGAGTGTCAATGAGACAACTCCCCATCCAAGACATAATGTGTAAGAGTAACCCATTATATATCAAAATACGGCCTTCAAATCGGAGTCTTGACTCACGTACACTGAACAGTTAGCTAACAAATGGCACCAAAAAAGACAAGTGTAAAACCTTTCAAACAGGAAAACCAATGGTCAAATCTACATAAAAAAGAGAACCGAGAAACACTCATGACCACATCAAAAAACGACAACCACTGTACATCAGTCTCGGCCCATATAATGCAGTTATGTTTGGTAAATGTTATCCCACTAAACATGACAGAGATACTAATGACAGTGTCCGATCTTTATTAAAAGACCAGTGAAGGCGGTGAAGAATAACACTAATATTTCAGGGGAAATAATAGGCGTTCGAATGCGACTTTTTAAACAAATGTTATACAATTACGATGCAAATCGCAACTCAAAACATGGCACGGAATTTTCAAATGATTTCTCCGTACAATCGATATAAACAGCCCCCCCCCCCCTAACCCAATTCACATGTTTGAAGGAAGTTGCCCTTAACTTATCTATATGGAAACCAAAAATTAAGAAATCTAACATGACTAACACTTTATTCAAAAACATTTTCATTAAAGAAATAACTGTTTATGTGAAAATCCATGTTGGCAACTATTCTAATGTAATCATAATCGTGATGTGAACATTTTTCACTGAATAAATATTTTTGTCTTTAATTTACTATATATAGGATATACTGATTAACAAAACTACACTATTCAAGGAATTTCAAATAACAAGAAGATAATGTCGTATAAGGATTTCTGAGAAAAGTTCATCAATTTAAATTCTAAAATTTAACCAAAAAAATACTTTGATTCTGTGATACAGTTTCAAGAGACAGTTCACTTTTTATGGCCGTGAGCGTTAAACATATGAAAAGCCATATTGTGTTTATGTTTATACGATCTTTCACAATATAAACACTGGAATAGACGTAGATCGGAGTGTCTCTTTTCATGCTCAATCAGACGACTCCTCCTGCTAAAGCTCTTTCCACATATCCTACAAATATAACGAAGTCCAGCTGAGTCCGCAACCTCGTTGTGAATCTCTATCTTATGTGTGTGATAACCGCTGATTGAATTGAAAGATTTCTTGCAGACAATACATGCAAATGTTTTATGAATCTCTCTCAAATGCTGCTCTAGAACTACAGCTTCACTAAATGGGCAGTTGCATAATTTACATGTAACATTTGATCCATGAGCAGCTGTCGTATATACATCACTAGACTGTTGCTGTTGTTGCACTGCATTTTCTATATCGGTTAGTTTTTGCATTCTTGTTGCATTATGGGTAATTTGATCGTCTTTACTATCTTGGATGGGTTGAAACATTGTTCCTGGAAATACAACAAAGAAATACTGAAACTCATAGTAAACTGTACGAATGCATGTTCCATATATATATCAAATCATTTCGATACTACTAATTGTTAAAGTTAAGAAAATTATTTTACAACACACACACATACACACAATGAGTAGCGCTCTTGTTCAAAGATTTACAAACAAAATTCAATAACACATGTAATATTGAGTAACGATCCTGTTCGAAGATTTACACATTCAAATTCAAAAAGACTTAAAACTTGAAAAAGAAAATATTCATCAATGTAAATATAACGGAATTTGATGAGACTGTCATTAAAGTGAGAGGGTTAGCGCTATAGAACCAGGTTTAATCCACCAGTCAGTGTAGCGATAAGTGAACACAACAGGGGTCCAGTTTAAGGTCTTCACAGGTTGTTATCTACGTCTTTGATATGGTCCCTTGGTGGCCCTTGACGACGCAATTATATTTGTTTTAAAACGACCACTGTGCACTGTGTGTATCTGGGTCAATTATAACGTGGTATTGTCTGTTGTCTCGATAACATGTAAACAAATTATGTTTGAAGATTTAACCACGGGATACTGTGTATTTCATCATAGACTTACGGGATAGAACATTCTGTTTAAAATGTTAATTTTAGATCGGAAAACAGAAAGATAATATTCTTATCAAAAGAATTTAATTCAATCGGAATCAAAGAAATATATAAAAAAATATATAATACTTTATTTATGTTTCTGAAGAAACTAACAATGATTGAAATCAGAATATTTTCAGAGTTTCAATTAAGAAATAAGTATTTTATATGACAAGATACTCTGCTTTGGTATTTTTAAATATTCATTTGTAAAGGAAACATAAAAATTAAATCCAAATAAATTCTTGCATCCTACAAAAAATGTTTATAAACAATAATCATTATATTTCTACGTTAATTATTTCAGACCATTTTAGTATTTAGCCGGGTTTTATGAGTAATTATTATTTATTTTTTTGTATTATAATATATCCATAAAACGGAAAGTAAAATAAATTTATTAAATATTTAAATTTTAAACAGTCGTGAACAAAAATACTTGTGTGTTTTCAATTCATAAAGCATGATTTTAAATCCTTCAGCTCACAACAACCGCAAAAATAATTTACAATAATCACAATAAAATTTAATTACAACCATAATGTTGATTATTTTATACTGTTTTAGTATGGATTTAGAAGTCTTTGCTTATATTTTGTATAGTAATATATTCACATAGTGGAATGTTAGAATTTAAAAGTAGATTTATTCGATAAATAAAATGTCCATCCGTAAATACTTGACGTTCGTGTTTATTGATATTATATATATTCAAAAGAATCTGAAAAAAAAATTACTGACCGGAACGTTAGTTTATTATAAAATTTTAATTCAATTTTTGTTTGTTTGTTTTAATAGTTTAACCTTATAGCATCTACATATTTGGTACGGTTTTGAAAATTGTATTCATTGTGTTGACCAACTATCCTACACGTCTTGATTCATTCACATTATAGATCACATTTCAAAAGCACACTATCGGTTTGCGTTCTCACAAATTCCGGATAAAATGTCAATGAATCCTGAGTCAAAACATTTAGTGTAGGCCGTTTGACATTCGAATTCAACTATTAGATTTAGATATGTGATGACGCAAATGTGTATTCTTTTCCTGAGCTTTCTATTTACTATTTCGTAGGCTAAAATACTACTTGCATGCGATACTATTAAATTCACTCGTGAAAGCTTATTTTCGTTTTTGTTATCTAAATTCAGGACACGGCAGAAAGAGCTTTACATATGACTTTCAAGCACGATCATTACTAACGGTATTCTAACCTCGAGTTGTTTCTCTTTTGTTTCCTTTTTGAGTCACTGTCCTATTATAAACTTTGACCTTTTCGAAAAGCTAAGGATTGTCTACCCAAGGAATAGATTCCTTAACTTTGTAATATATTTAGCCTTTTAACTTTTTTCATTCGAGCATCACTGATGCTTTTTTTGTAGACTTAACTCGTGTCTGGTGAACATCATTTTAATTCTGGTATCTTTTTATATCTACATACCTTTTTATATATTTTTTTTAAAGTGTGCACAGGTTTATAAACTTCTGAATTAAGAAATTCTTCGGCAAAACTAAGTTTCCCTGTAGAATGTTTGAATTGATTTAAGTAAAATCAGGAAATCCTTAAAGTTTGAGATGTTTTATGAGACAAAAATAAGTCTCTTCATAAGAGGTCCCAATCATTTGCATGCCACAGGTTTCACCGCATACAACATCTAACATGAGTAAAGACAGCTTCAAATACGAGTCGGATATGATACATAAAATAAATGCATTCTGAATTCCAGATTATAAAGCAAACTGAGTGCATAAAATATTGCGATAGGTTTGTGCAATTTGCATAAGTCATCTGGTTAGTAGGATTGCCAAAGGGTTTAATCGAAAGAAAAAAAATATGTGCATTCCCAAAAGATAAATATAATAGTCGAGCTTTAAAATAGCTATTCAAATAGAAGCTGTAAATATATACTTTCAACTGGCTTCTTCTTTTCACAGTCAATTATTTCAATTCAAAAGCAAACACAAATTCAGCAACAATCTTTTGGTGACCCGGCAGTCAGCGGTCTTAGGTTCATGTATTGCTTTTCTTTTTTTAAAGAAAGCAACTTGTTTTATCGAAGCGAGCCCCCTTAAAGTAGAACTATATTAGCAAAAGGTTTAACTCATTCACACGTGAATGTGCCTCACAAGTCAAGAAACCTTTCAATGGTTGTCACACTTTATCCTTTTAGGAATTAAGTGTTTATATCAGATCTTCGGTAGTCTTTTTCATATATATTCAATTTTTCTGGGAACTCTAGATTATTGAAGATTTACAGATGCTGTGGACAAGATGCCTCATGCCTAAACAAGGAGTATTGAAGTGTAGAAAACAGCTAATGCTCTATTGACAGCTTTCATCAAACAAATCATCTACTTTCTCCAAACATCAAATTTGTATTGTGATAACCTGTAAATTCTGTATATAACATAACTATAACCTAAACACCCAAGTCATTTTTCACCTTTACCAGGAACCGCTGATTCTCAAGAGGCACTGAACTTGATATCCTGTTTATGGTTGGGTTGTTTTCTTTGGTAAATGCCTTTCTTTTATGTTTGTGGCATGTTATCTATTTCTTACATGAGTAGGCATATGTCGTATCACACTACACAGAATGTGATAAAAAAAATTAGTGAAACTGAGTTAACTTGTGTGGACTATCCATCATCATTCGTTGGCTATTCAATATGTCATTGATAACTTTCAAAGGTTCAGCCGGTGTACATTTCTTCCATGGCAACGACCATGTTTTATTTCCCGAATAATATACAAAAAACTCAATCTTTCTTTCTGGAAATCTTCTTTTAGTCGAATTGTATTGCATTCTGAAGCGTACAGAAAAAATTTTGAATGTCTTATGTTTAAGTTTGACGCCGGAGAAGGACATTTATTTATGACTTCACTCATGGCATGTGCAAAAGACTTAGATTTCCTTCTTTTTGTTTATACCTAGGAGTTCGTTTTTTTATCCTTTTTCGCTCATTATTTTGTTATATGTTGTTTATATAGCTTGTTGTCCTTTTTTTTTTATCTCACTTATCGTTTTGATTATCCCTTTTCCGTCTTCTTCCTTTTAATCCTGAATAAATTCGAATCCAATCGATAAACGGAAATGACGTTTGTCCAATATTTAGGGGTTAGTGCCTTGATTGTCTGATTGAGCATATCAAAAGGGTAACTAAGGTGACCAACATCAATATGCGCATGCATTCAAATTCCCAACAACGGTTTGATTTATTTACCATTAAAACAGAGCAATACAAATGCACGACTTTTAGAGCAGGACATAATAAGGGTTTTGGATGTGAAGTATCAATCCAGTGAAAATAACAAGATAGACTACAAGTCATACATGTATTAACAATAACCGTTTAGCATCCATTTAATATTAATTAAACCTCAACCCATACTATCAAAGTTTATACATTCCAACTATTATAAAGATTTATCATCATATACTATTGAAAAAAAAAAAAGAAAACAACTATTACTAAATCAACATCAATATATACATAATATACATATACACAGATTCCCTAATACGTTATATCAATATATATGAATCAGGTATCGGACGGTACGCGCGTCTGGCATGCCTTGTATCTTTGGTGAGTTTTTTTTTTCGAAGTCACTAATGAAAATATGTTTCTGTCTTTAATATTTTTCATATTCATTTGTTCAAATCACAAGGATGATTGTCAAGATTTTTTTTGTGCTTATAAGACTTATTGCAAATGGTACACAGAAATGTTCTTTTCTCTGAATGTTGCCGTTTGTGTATTTCTAGACGACTCTGGCAGCTGAATTTCTTCCCACATATATTACACACACATAGATCATCTGCAGGCATGTGTTGAACCTTGTAGTGTGTAGAGTATCCACTACTAGTTGCAAATGGTTTGTCGCACACGCTACATACAAATTTATGTGATATGCTACTGTGTTTGTTCAATTGTTCCTCGTCATTGCATCGGAACATACAATAGCGACATTTAATTAGCCCAACCATTCTGTGATGCATGTCCATGTGTCGATTTAGGTTACCATATGTCTGGAATGACCGATTACATGTTTTACATATATTTCCTGATGAGTTATCTGTCAGAGATAAATCTTGACTGTAAATGCCTGCAAACAGAATAAAACTTAAAGTTTAGATCTGCATCTTCATTAGTAATTACAAAGATAGTAATTTGTCAAAATATAACCCGATAAAAAAACATTTGTACTTCATGCAAAATATTCTTCAGTCAGGAACCAATAAATAATTATCATGTTCAAGCTGCATTTAAGCAAGAACTTTTAATTTCATGAATGTGACATAAACAGATTAAAGGGTGTCCATATGATTCGTTGCAAATTGGACATTTACAAGTTCTAGGATCAGAATGACATCTAATGGTATTCATAAATTAACTTTGACATTGAGACTTCTCTCTATATAAACAGTTTCCATGATTCATCCGATTGTGACGTTTAAAACCAGATAGAGGCGTAAAAGGAGCAGAAAGATACAATGAAGGCATTAAAAAATGCATAAGTCGAAAACAAACGGACAACACCATGGCAAAAACAAACGACAATGACATCACAAATTATGTAGCTGTATAGTATGCCATCATATTGTTGAATTACTAAAGATTCGTATGTGAAATGAATACGAAATATGATTATGGTGCCATTAAATATGATTAATCTTTAAAATAATATCTTATATTTCCATTTATGTATGTACATGGTACTTTTACAACCAAGTCATTTTTTTTTTATTTTCATGTCCATGATTTTTATAGTTTCCTTCTGACTGTCTTTAGACAATCAGGATATGTATATGTAGTCAATGAAATGAAATCAACATTTGTTATATTTGAGATGCAGACAACGAAAAAAGAAAGTTATAATACAACAATAAAAAAACATTGCTAAATTGTTCCATGTTGAATACAATTCTGGTCCTGTGTATACCATTTGTCATCGTAAATGCTTAAAAATGAGAATAGAAAATATTTGCTTTTGTTTATTGTATTGTATTTCTATTCCTTTCATTGATTTTAGAGAAGCAATCAATAACATCTCTCTCCTAAATCCATCCTGAAAGTTTGTTTTTTTTAATGTGCAAATGCACGAGTTAGAGCCTAGAAAAATTTCTATTTCAACGATAAAACTGATAATGATATCCAATTCATATGTACATAACTGAATTTAAACAAGTACTCAAAATAATCAACAATATCAAGAACAAACTCAATACAAAAGGTCTATAAGTTTAAAGTTTTAAAATTATCAAGCAGAAAATTCGAAAACCAATAAATCTGAAATTAGCATTGATCTAATTGCTGTAATTTAGAAGAACGGTATAATTTTCTTTTATTTGAATGGTTTCAAATAAACTTGTACGCATAACTTTATCATTTCTCCATATGAGCAGTTGGTTCGATTTGAAAAGATCATTTGTAATTAAGTGATTGTAAAGTCTGAATAAAAAAATCATTTAAATTGATATAATTAATTGAATCATGGACACTTAATATCAAATTAAACAGGAAATAATGTCACTAGTCAAGTACAAAACTTGTTTACACTATTTTTATTACTAAGTACTGCTATACATGGCAAGGTACAACACACAATTCACAAAATCTACAGTTTTTTAAGTTTTACATTTCTCCTTCGGATTATGCATGAAAAGTTCCAAGTTTTTTTTCAACAACATTTTTTAATCAAGAATCACTTCCATCACAAAAGGAGTTTACTGAATATGAGCACATGATTTGGGTATAAAACAAGATAATTCGATTAACTGTGAGCAGTTGAGTAACTGAACAATATACACAAATATACTAACAATCGTCAATAAGTGTATAATAAAATTATATTTTCTAACTTATATATTTTCCACAATAACTACTTTTAAACCATATTGTCATTCCCAAAGCGATACTTTATTAAACATTTTACTATCTTTAACAGCAGTTTCACAATCATTGTGGAATATAATTTTAGTTCCGTTCAACAGACTAGAAAGAAGGAAGCATCCAATAAAAGAACTCATTTTGCTCCAATGATTTAGAAATATAGACTAATCAGGAATCAACTACTACCCTATGTTTTCTACTTTATTACAACTATTGATATGCTATATTGGTATATCCGTCTATAGTTTGAGAAATATTTCATCTATCTGTATTCGTTCTCTATGTGAATCGCTCTCTAAATGTTTTTGAAGTTTTTCACTCGATGGGAATATTTTTGAACAAGTTTCACACACATGGCCACCTTTGTGCAAAACTACATGACGAGTTAAGCCCTGTTTACTATAAAACTTTTTATCGCAGTCTGGACAGTCATAACTATGTTGTAAATGTATGTTTTTATGTGTCCTCAGTCCGGCAAATGATTTGGCTTCAAATCCACAAATGCAACAAATTCCAACGGGTTTATCTTCGTGTTTCATTTCATGTTCCAGTAGCCTTGACCTTACGGAGAAGCCTTTATTACATGTTTTACATTTGAAAGGGTATACCCCAGAATGTTCTCTGTTGTGTTTTCTTAAAGCCTGTTTAGATCCATAATGTCTTCCACAGTGACATCGGTATCGCATTAGTCCTGCAAAAGATAGAGATAACAACGTTATAAAAATATCTTCAAATAAGACCAGCCATGCAGATTTAAAGTCAAAGTAAGGTTACAAATCTATTTTAGCAGAAAATTTCATGACAAAACACTATTCATCACCTGCAAAAGTCGATACAATCATTTGATAAGGTATCATTCATTGATTATATGAAAGATAGTCCAAAAACAGTGACCCAGACAGAAATAAAATAAAGTTAAACTTCACCTGATCGTGAAGCATTGCATGCCGAACTCTAAAAATGTAAAACGCTTAAAAGTTTCCAAAGACTGGTTACAACTACTAAAAATAACGTAATTGTTCATCTGTTGGTTTATTGAAGTCGAAAAGTGATATTTAACTGCACAATATTTGAAATACTTATTTAATGTATTTCATTACCAAGCAGCAACTAAATGTCTACAGAAATTAAAAGTACTTTTCAAAACAAATTTCTTATTTCTCGTTGATTTATCAAATATCATCTCTTTATAACAAGTATATTACTTTCCATTAAAACACCCTCTACATGTTGAAATTATGACAAAGCTTGTTTTGCACTCAATCAGACAAACTTAAAATTGCAAAATGTTATACAGCAAACCATACAAAAATTAACAAAAAAATTGTCCAGAAATTTACAGGTTGTAGTTCCAATATTACTTTTAAAACAGTCATATATAATAAATTCTTATATGTTCAATTTGAATTCAACAAGTGCGAAATATCCACTTAAAGTAATACAAGTAATACAGACAAATTACATCATTACTGATTAGGAACACAAACAAAGTAAACCCCATTTCATTATATTTGCATGAATGACATTACTTTTGCGTTGCAATCGTTTATGATGTCGTATATTTGATGTGATTCCTTCAGTTTTAGTTTGTAACCCGGATTTGGTTTTTTTCTCAATCGATTTATGAATTTCGAACAACGGTATACTACTGTTGCCTTTATTTGAATAATACATTAAGCAGTGCCTTTATTTGAATAATACATTAAGCAGTAAATGCAATACTACACCAAACAAAAGGATGTTATCTTGAAATTGACTCATCGAAATCAAGAATTCCGTCTGAAACTCATGTTTTATCATTACATTGTACTGAAAATTTACAAACTACCAGAATGGTGAATGTCATATCTAATAGTGAAAAAACATCACAGAGATGAACTAAAGGCTAAATCATTACCAAGGATAATCACAACATATCAGAATTGTGATTGCTGTTAACATGCCGCCTCAACGAAAACTTGTTATAAAACACCTTTTCACAATGTTCACACGCAAATGTAATTCGCAAATGAATATTTCTGTGCTCTTTCAAACCATAAAATGATTTGGCTTTGAATCCACATTCTGCACAGATTGCCACCGGTTTCCCGATATGTTTGGCTTCGTGTTCTCTCAGTCTTATCATTTGGGAAAATCCTTGTTTACAAAATTTACAGTGAAAAGGGTATTCTCCAGAATGGTCTCTTTGGTGGAGTTTTAAGGCTGATTTTGATCGGTATTTGCGTCCACAGTGGCATATTAAAAACTGTTGGTGTTCGTCTGAAACAAAAGAAGAAATTGGAGGATGTGTAATACTATTCAGTTATCCCCGAGCAAACTTTCAAAACTTATCAGTTAACGACAGACATATATCATCAAAATGTATGTCTCAATGGTGATATCAAATATTCAGCAATCACATATATTTATGATTATTAGGATGAGTATGGTGTTAGGAATGTAACCATATAAAGAAAAATGTTTTGATAATCCTGGTACCTTTGATAACTATTTACACCACTGGGTCGATGCCACTGCTGGTGGACGTTTCGTCCCCGAGGGTATCACCAGCCCAGTAGTCAACACTTCGGTGTTGACATGAATATCAATAATGTGGTCATTTATTAATAAATTTCCTGTTACAAAACTTTGAATTTTTCGAAAAACTAAGGATTTTCTTATCCCAGGCATAGATTACCTTAGCCGTATTTGGCACAACTTTTTGGAATTTTGGATCCTCAATGCTCTTCAACTTTTTACTTGTTTGGCTTTATAAATATTTTGATATGAGCGTCACTGATGAGTCTTATGTAGACGAAACGCGCGTCTGGCGTACTAAATTATAATCCTGGTACCTTTGATAACTATTGATGAGACATGTTTTGCTGGTGAAGAAACATCACATAATTGAAGCTAGTATAACATGTTGTACGATTTAACCAAATAAATTTTACTCAGCATATTCTTAATATGAATCAATTGATTTTTGTTGTCGGGATGGTGTCTAATTGATGTATAATTTGCATCTTCCTTTTATTCACTTTGTATGCATTTTTGATATACATTTTATCATAAGTATTCATCTGTTTGGTAGATTACATAACAAGTTCTCTCATTCCGTAGCAATAATAAGAGTGACTCACGATTATAGAGGACATTTATCAATCAGCAAACCAAGAATGATCTCGCACCCTCATATTATTCGGAATTGGTCATAGTTGCAACTAATCAAATGTGATCAAAACATCACTTTTGAGGAATATGAAACATAATAAAACTAACTGTATGTATTCTAAATTCTTTATTATCACATATGCAACCATTATAATCTTTATAATTTTTTGTTTCATAATACAACATAACACTGAGAAACGGTTACTAAAAACACATAATTTAACAAAAATCAGACAACATGAAGTATCTTAAACTACGTTTTACACTAAACATTTAGCTATCCCAGATGGGAATATCAAGACATGTTAGAATCCACATTACAACATTAAGTAAAACCCCACAAAAGAAGATGTAGACATTCCACATGAAGTATTCAGGTATTGCACAAGAGAACATTTAGATATCCAATAAAGTAACCAGCTATCAACCAGGTATGTCACACGGGAACATTGAGAAATCTTGCACGTGAATATTCAGGTCATTCATACGAGGACATTTAGCTGTCCCATAAGGAAACATTCAGGAATTGCAAATGAGAAAATTCAAGCTTTTAACATATGAACAATCAGGTATGTCACACAGGAATACTGTGGTATGTCGTCAAGCAAATCAAGTCAAAGTAATAGTAGATATCGTATGTCAAAGAAATTCTACTTATTTTCAATGACTTTATGTCTATTCTTCAGACATTTTGTAGTTATCTCACAGTCTTTACTCAACTTTATGGAATGTTTTAATATGACGATTCAGTATTTTCTTTGCATAATATCTTTTCTGACAATACACACACTGAAATGTTCTATTTTCATGTCTATTCATGTGTCCTTTTAATCCATTGTATGACATTGCTTCAAAACCACATATTCTGCATATAGCGACTGGGGTTCCTGTGTGTCGCGTCAAATGTTCAGAAAGATCTCTCTTGGAAGAAAAACCTTTGTCACAGTATTCACACCTGAATGGAAAATTTAAAGAATGTTTCCTTTTATGTAGTAGAAGTCCTATTTTCGACCTATATGTCCTACCACAGTGACATTGTAGTGACTCTGAAATATAAAGTAAAACAGATCAATAATGAGACGTATCTTGATAAATTTCTAACTGTGAAATAAAAATAAATACAAAAACACAACATGTATCGAGAAATAACTGAACTCACGTATTTGTATGATGCTTTATTTCTAACATGTTGTTTTAAACAAATACACTATTGTGTATAATTGTATTAAATATAAACTGTAAGTGGTTTAAATTTATATATGCTAAGCAGTTATCATACTCAACTCTTTGCATCTTTTGTTTTACTCATTAGATGTCCATACCTAATCATCCAATGATGACAAGATTTTGACCACAACACATGGAACATATATCTAGTTTTCTGTGACCACGATATTACGAAATGTCTTATGATCAAACATCATTATTTTTAATTCATATATCAATATATCACTCACTACTCATTAACTGGACAAGCTAGTTACAATTTTCTATAAATCGTTATCGTCTAATGTATATTGAAGGTATAAAGATAGACATAAAGGTACATGTGGTATCCTATATTTAAATTTCAAAGTCAAAAGACGATCCAAGGGGTTGCTATGTAGCCAATTAAAGGTGGCCTTTGCCCTTGGTGAATTTCCTGATTTTTTCATGGTTCCTATTTTTTAAGTAGGCAACATCTTCTAAAATCCTTGATATGCAATTATCTATTTAACAGGATAAAGACTTAACTAAGTCCATTCAGCTAATACTTCCGAAGGTTTTTGTTGATAGTGCATGCAATGAAAACATTTCTAGAGTTCAGAACTATGCTTTGTACACATAAAATTTAAAATAGGGCTGACATGAATAACACAAACTGACTATGGCAAATAAACTCATCATAGATTCCAGGACTAAATTTTGTATAACGTATGTTTATTTAAAAAAAAAGATAACTTTTCATTTGATTTGCATTATGTCCAAAGTAAGTATCTTTTACTAAAATACATGTATGATATTGTTTTACTTCCCCCTTTCCTCCGTTACTATTATAAATATACTAGAAGATGTTAATGTCTCAACAAAACAGAACAAAAAAAAAAAAACAGAAGCACATCACTATCTGTTTTAAACAAATAAATTATCAATATGATAACCAAGAAACAGTTAAAATAGTTTGTGACATGATAATCAGTTAAAATTGTTTTTAAATTAAAGAAAAAAAGCAAATATACCCATTTATGACTTATGTTTAGTATATTGCTAGGGAGCGTTATCCGCCCCAGCAAAATGTCTCTTGATATGACCCTTTAAACCCCAGTAAGACATAGCCTTGAATCCACAATATTTGCATACAGCTACTGGAATTCCCGTATGTTTAGTCAAATGTTCTGTCATCTGTCTCGTATTAGAACAACCTTTTCCACAGTATTCACAATTAAATGGATATTTCTGAGTATGTTGTCGCTGATGAATCTTCAGTCCCTTTTTTGTCTTGTATTTTCTACCACAGTGACATTGAAATATATCTGAAACATTGAGTTAAAACTGCTTATACTTTTGCAGTGTTGTTTTGTCTTTATCATTTATCAATTTATGTTATAATAGTTTCTCACATACATATTCATGTATTTAAATATAATGATAAAAAATATAAGATATATAGATCAGACAAAACAGTTGAGTAAAACAATAACATTCCCCGCATCCAAACGAATGATTGCAGTTTCATCGAGATTAACTAGTTGATTGTTTGTGTTAAATTTCATTCTAAACACTCTTGTCTTTATCATTGCGACTTGTTTTCATTGGCGGAAGAAGACATACTACACATTAATAACCACCGACTCGGAAAAAAGTTGCATCAGTGGATAAAATACATTTATCAAATACTTTGTGTAAACAACAAGGTCTTAGAAATGAGAATTAGATCTCCGTATTAGAGATTGGTTTTCAGAGAGAATTCCAAATTAAAGGAACCATTCACCAATATATGGACAGTTACCAAGAATCTGAATAATCCCTATTGCTTTCACCTTCCTCTTTTATATCTTGCATTTTTTTATTGTTGGTCTCTAGGTGAAACATTGGAAATTTCTTTGAAATCTGACGTGTTTGTTCAAATGTTTTGATCAAATGTATGACATTGTGTTACACTTTCCTTTCAAAAATTTCGCTTTAATAGCTGCTGACCAAAATTAACATCACACGAGCACGTCTGAAATGTATAATTTATGTATAAAAGTATGAAGAAGAAATGCCTTCTAGGAGCAGTATACCAGACATTAATGACATCTTATAGTTTCAACTCCATTAGAAAGAATTACTGTGGGAATACTTATAAGTATTTGTTGATTCAATTAGTATATTGAGGTTTCATTGAAAAAACAAATATCCAATATAAAGAGAAGATGTGGTATGATTGCCTATTAGACAACTCTCCACAAGAGACTAAATAACACAGAAATAAACAAATATAGGTTAACATTCGGCCTTCAACAAAAAGTCCATACCGCATTGTCAGATATAAAAGCCCCGCAATGACAAATGTAAAACAATTCAAACCAGATAACAAACGGGCCAATTTATGTAGACTTGAATACAAAACTTGCAAGCAAATAATACACCTTATCGCTATTAGCCTTATCGGCCGGCCGGCTGACCCGGCCGCTTGAACTTTTGACGCATACAACAATCACTTTTCCCTTGTGGCGTCAGATATTTTGTTTTATGACGTTAAAATTTTACGGGAACCTGTGTGATATCCAGTAATGGCGGACAAATAGCGATAAGGTGTATAAAATCATATATCCGAGATATCAATGTTTCCTTGCTCCATAATTAGCAGTATTTTACAAAGAAAAATTCCACTTGCCCAGACAAATTGGTCTTACTCCGAAATACTACTCGCTTGGTTATTCTAAAAACAATCCATGACCTTTTTAAACTTGAGACGAGCACACTACCACTAAAGTGATAAGGATGTATTAGAACTCTTAATAATGATCACAGTAAATTTGTAAAGACTTTGCTGTGAGATCACCATTACATCATTATAACAACCAAAACAAACAATTGTGCAGGTATGACGTTTGATTTTTCGAAATTTGTAAAACAATTAACTAAATAAGCTAATCACAGATACCAAGATTAAAATTGAACAGCAGACGTGACTTTCGTCTACAAGAAACTCACCATTGATGCTTGAATAAAAAAAATCAACAAGCCCAAGACTATTAAGTTGACGAGCATTAAAAGCCAATAAGAATAAAAAAATGTTTATTGCTTAAATAACTTGAGCAGCAACTATTATATGCTATAACTATTCTGTGAACTAGACAAACTAAGGCCAAAAACGACGAAAGAAAGACTTGTCACAGCATCTGAATACTTTTCAGGTACAAGCTGGGAAATGAAAATAATACGGCTTAAATTTGGTGCATAGGAAGGGCTTTTCTGAATAATTACTTTCAATAGGAAGATTCAAAAACATAAATTTTGAAAGCGAAAGATATAAACTTACTTAGTAGCAACAATAGCCAACATGATAAACGTTTAGATTTCGTTTATATTGGCTGGTATCTGTATTGAGCTTAACTATAAATTGTTACTTGATGTTAGTTGCTTTTGATGGAGTCTAAGTTTTATGGTGTAGATAGACACAAAGAGGAGGTTGTATGTATATGTTTAACCCAACAATTGTTTGTGCTTATACCAATCAGTCTATCTAGACCATGTGTTTCTTGTTTGTATTGTTTGTACTTCTGTTTATTTTAGGAGTTGCATGTTGATGGTTGATAATGTATGTTCTTCTGTCCAGTATTTTTGGTGATTATTGTTATCTTGCTGATGTATTTGATTGCTTTACTTCCAATGGCGAATATTTCATATGTTTTTTATAAACGTGTTTAAAAAACGTGTCAAGAAGTGAAATGGATCCATTAAATGAAATGCAGCAACTACAACATCTTTTTCTCTATGATTTTTATTAGAATTCACTTTACAACATTTATATCACCGATTACATAGAAAAAAGTAAAGTACTAGTATAATAATGGTTTTTAACCAATGTCCTTAACATTTGTATGGTGGTTCAGACATACATGTATATATATATAGTATATATATAGAAGGTAACAGTTAATAAGAAAAATGAAACGAGAAAATAAATATGTTACAAAATGATCGATAAAATGACATGTTCTGATAGATTCTTTCATTCTATTTTTCATCGATCTTTAAATCTTTCTTTGATACCCTTCCTTTGTGCCTCTCCATGTGACCTCTGTATCCACTATGTGACATTGCTTTGAATCCACATATTTTACATGTAGCCACGGGTGTTCCAGTATGGCGATGTAAATGTTCGTTGAAGTCCCGTTTGTTTGAGTATCCTTTCCCACAAACAAGACAAGTGAAAGGGAAGTTTTTAGAATGCTTCCTTTGATGCAGCAGAAGACCAGTCTTTGACTTGTACCTTTTACCACAATGACACTGCAATGCATCGGCATCATCTGAAATATGGAAGTGATAAAACAAAATGAACAGATGAGGGTGGCTAAACAAATTACAATAACAACAACACAGAGTATTATGTAGACAATATGTACGGTGCAATCAATATGAAGAACGTAGCTTCTAGTGATAGCAATGTACATCTAAACAATAGCTGTATCTGCAATCCCGTTTCGAAACAAAAGGCACAATGTAACATTCTAAAAACACATTTTACATTTTAGACTTGTTTATCGATAACATACCATTTTCTGGTTTAATAAAAATGAGACTGGAAATGGGGAATGTGTCAAAGAGACAACAACCCGACCATAGAACAGACAACAACAGAAGGTCACCAATAGGTCTTCAATGCAGCAAGAAATTCCCAATCAGTTTGCTTTGAATGAAATACGATGTTACACGGGAAGAAGATATTTGCCATAGAGTACCAACTTGTATCGACCAATATTTAAAGAAAGCAATATCTGTTTACATATGTAAATAATGCAAAATATTATTCTTAAAAAAAATGTTTTCCTTTTTCCCTCACCATATCAATACCTAACTCTTGACTCCCATCCCTCAATACCAAAGACTTAATAAACAGTCAATATCAAGGTGCTCATAGTTTCAACTACAAATTGGTTGGTTCATTTGTCTAATTTCTCGTCTAATTTCTCCTTAGACCTAACATTGCCTCTTCCTTTATGTATTTGTCACAGACTCGTTTTCATATGCAAACACTGTTAATCAGAAGTGTCATTTTGACCTTGTAATATTCAACATAACACAAGACAAATAATGATGTCAGTGAGTTTCAAACTCAGCATATACAAGACTTTCTTGACAAATCATAATATTGATGTTAGCATGATTAACTCCTTAGTGCATCTTGTCCATGTTGTCAGTAGGACAATAACAGGTAAATCCTTCAAGAGGGCCATTTCAACAGTGTTGATAGTTCCTCTTTTGAGCATTTGGGTAGAAAATCAACATAATAAAGATTACAACTGACAAAGAAATATATCGAAACTTTCTATAATCCTCAAACGCATATGTTATTTCTTACAATATTAGAAGCCCAGTAGCATGTACGTCGGTCCAGTCATGACTATACGGATAATTTTCTATTTCAATTTTTAAATCGGTTTAACTTAAGGAATATATATCCCTCATGCATAGCCTTAGTAACTCGGACGGGCTTTTTTTAAACTTTTGGTCATTTGTGTTAGTTTTCACCAGCTCTTCAACATTTGTTTTAGGATTTGGACTTTCAGATTTTTTTACTTTGAGAATCACCGGATATAATTAATGAACCATCAAATTGTCGAAAAGAGCATATAGTGCAAAAAGTTGGTACTGTTAAAGTTAAACAGTACTTTCTATACAAAAAATAAGCTAGAGACTAATTTTTATTTTTAAAGATAATGAAACTACATGTAAGCTGAATAATTTTTTATAATATAATATGGTACAGAAAATGAACTGTCTATGATTGCAAATCAATTGCTATGACAGAAAACTTTTACTAAACATATGTAAGACCAAATCAACAGATTATCATTTACAAATGTACAACTAACCATAATAATATATATGGAGATTTTATCATGCATTAACCAGAGCCAGGACAGATGTGTGCATTAAGGTCTTTCTTATGTTTATACTGCTTTGAACAAGTGACACATATAAATGCTCTAGAGTTTGAGTGTGATCGTTCATGTATTTCTAGTCGACTGGCAGTTACATATTTTGCACCACAAGTCTTACATATCCACAATTTTTCTCCCTTTCCGTGATTAATACTATTGTGAGTTTTCCATCCGGAAGCGGAAGAAAACAGTTTCCCACAAGGATCACATTTATACTTGTGTACATCCCTGCAATGTTCGAGCAAGCCGAATTGACTATAGCAATAAAAAGAACAAGTTGAGCAACAAATCGGAGGATTCATCATTTTATGCACAGTCTCCATATGTTTTCGAAATTCTCTTTTAGCATAAAAAGTCTGATTGCAAGTATTACATCGGAAAGAAGATCTTCGGTCCATTGGCAGTGAAGTTTCTAATGATGCTGGACCGAGTGAAATATGTTCTTTTGTGGGTTGGCTTCCGGTCATCATTAGTCCTGAAATAAATATTAACATAATGATTTATATTATTGAAACAAAAAACTTAATATTTACAAAAAGTACTACTTCATAGTTGTACTTAAATTTTCAAACAAAGCTTATCATAACCATGCTGCAAATCATCATGTTTTGCTTCCAACACTTTTCAGCAATTATGTGAATGAGTTTGTCTCAATTTAAATATGATTTACCCCAACTTGAAAGAAATCAGCTTAAATCTTACTCAATATGCTAAAATATGCCAGATATAACATGCAATGCAATTTCCTGTGAGTCGGTAAACAAGAAAAATTATTTTCTAGTAGAATCCATTCAGAGTTTATGATACTTATTTAATAAAACTGGAAGCTTAATGAAGTAACATATTCGATTTCATAGCATTTTTTTTTAAATCGCATCAACTAATTAAAATCCTTTGAAAGTTTTATTTGTATAATTCTATACAGAATATGTTTCTTATAAAAAATCTAGTGCATAAAATTTCGTGAATTGAGACCCTTTTTAATAGAACATTTGTGTCTTTAATGTTTCAGATTACTTTGTGTCAATTTAAAGAAAACAAAAACAGAAACGTAAACCGTACACTACATTTGCATTTTTATGGCTTCAATATTTCAATTTCATCTATTATACATCATTCTTAAAATTCTACCTTTTCTTATTCCAATAGTTCACAAATATGATGATCTAATGTGCACTTATATTTGTATGTCTTCTTACAGGCTGGACATTGGTAGTTTCTGTTATTAGAATGCGACCTCTCGTGAGTTTTAAGGTGACAAGCACTACCAAATATTTTCCCACATAGTTTACATGTAAATAAGGATTCAACAGATCCATGTGCCACTTTATTATGATTGGAAATCCCAGAAAGTGATGAAAAGGCTTTGTTGCATACATCACATATGTATTTGTGTGTTTCTTTACAATGCTGCTGCAGCTGATTTTGATCCGAGCAGGCAAAGTTACAATAGACACATTTGATTGGTCCTCTGTATATTGTTGAGTGAACAATACTCATATGACGGTTCAATATTGATTTCGAATAGAACACTTTCCGGCAGATTTTACACTTTAAGTCATTCTTATTCTGTATGACTCCAAAAGAAGCAACTTGCTGGGGCTTAACATCTTGGGGCTGTGTACCAACTGCACTGAATGGTTTTCCTACTAAAGAGACAGATATAATAGGTTAAATATACTTCTTATTTATCTTGATTTTCTTCTTCTGTGTTTCTACCTCTTTACATTTTTCAAAACCCGGTCACAAGTCAAATTTTTAAATCATGTATAACATAAGCTTTTTTTTTGCCTCAACATAGCCACTGAAGATGTATTTGGTAAGGTCTGATCATGTTAAAACGGTTCCATACGATGAAATTTTTAGTAGTACAAGCAATATAGAAGAAAGTAACTTTGTCACAATTTTATGAAATGGCTCATATAGTCTACAAAGAAGTTAAAATTATTGCAAAATTACTTTCTTTATTGTACAAGGCAATACGATTAAACCTATAAATTTCTATGATATCTGATGGTTTTCATAATAAACTCATCATGAATTTCAGAATTAACAATTTCAGTCAATTGGTTAGTATACAAAAGACTCATTAGGGACTTTCCGTTTTGAATTTTCCTCGGAGTTCAGTATTTTTGTGATTTTTTTTCCCAATCCCTTTTACTGATACCTTCAAATAACAACAAATGTATGATCTACAGTTAGAGGAATACAAACATTTCATAACAGTGATAATATACTGATGTTTTATACCGAGCAGGTTCTAATGAAACAGCACCCGATTCATAAATGTACTTATTCAAGAAATATCCAAAAATCTAATACCAAAGACTAAAGACACTTCACATCATACCATCACTAAATCATAATTGACCAACATTATACTGTTCATTGATGACCAAAGTGAAGACTATTAAACAATATACAAAAATACCAATGTAAAGAGAAAATATATTTATTTACATTCAAATAACCATAATAATTGCTAATTTAAAGTGTTCCCAATATTGATAACTTGTGGACATTTATGATGATCTAAGTTGTATTTATATTTATAACTTTTTTTACACAAGGTACATTTAAATGTTTTGCGAGATGTATGACACTGTTCGTGAATTCTGAGTCGACTGATGCTCCCATAAGGTTTCCCACAAATCTGACATTTACAAAGTTTGTCAGCAGCACCATGATGAACCTTATTGTGAGTGTATATTCCAGATCTGGAAGTGTATGTCTGTTTACATATTTCGCAGACATATTTGTGCATTTCCTTCTGGTGGCGTTTTAGTTCGTCATTTGTTGTACAAGAAAAGTAACAGTATTCACATCTGATTGGTCCATAATATAAAGGTGGATGTGCTGTTGAAATATGTTGCATCAATCTGTTTTTCTGGAACACTTTGTCACAGAGATTGCATTTAAACACGTTGCCTTGTAACTCTGTGTACTGTTGACTGCTGTCTGAAAAATATGCAATAATAACTATTTTATTCGTTTTGATCTCTTTTTTTTAATGTTAATTAGTGCTGAAAATTTAGTGCAGGACACTTTAAGCAACAAAATATTTGTGAACTAGAATAGTGTTTTATCAATTGTCGTCGCACATGAATCATAACACTGTTTAATTGATTAAAATGTTGCAAAATGAGGAATAATCTACTGATTAAAATATGTATATTGACTTGTTTTAATACAACATAATTATACCAATTTATTTTTTTCCTCCAACCTTTCAGTCTGATCTTTGTAATTACGCCCCTTAATTCTGGTGAAGCCTCAAGAACATTATAACTTTTCACAGTGTGCAAAATATTGACATATATAGAAAAGCAATCTTAGAAAATGGATAAATTAAACAACAAAAAGCTAAACACAGATAATGCAGGTATTCCAAGTATACTGTTAATTCATAATTGTTTGAGTTCTAAGTATGTAGTATTTCCTGAATCTGCATTCAAAAATATCCTAGGTTTGTCCATCATAAAAAATAAAAGCAATAACAAACGGACTAACACATTTGTCAAAACACTAACAAAAAGTAGATGTTGCAGCAAGCTTAAAAGAAGTTTAAAATCTTTTTGATGTGCTAGGTATCCTTTATTTTCAAACTACAACAAACATATGTTCTGACATACAACAATTGCAAAAATATGAAATCCTAGCATCGTATTTGAAGACAAACTTTGGTTATATACAAAGATTAGGAAAAAAGAAATGTATGAAATACAACAATAAGACGGTAATCAAACGATTTTGTTAAATACAACAATGATTAACAACTTTGTACATTTCATTTAAAACCACAAAACTGTCCAGCCTATATGTTAGAGAAGTGGCTACATTAACATACTGATTTCATTCATGAAAAGTACGGAAATGATGATCCAGTCCATGTGAGTGAAGCTGGTAGTGTTACAAAACACTTTCCTCAATGAAAAGTACGGACATGATGATCCAGTTCATGTGACGGAAGCTGGTAATGTTACAAATAATTTTCCTCAATGGAAAGTACGGACATGATGATCTAGTCCGTGTTTGTACTTGTATTTTCTTTTACAGATAGTGCACTGAAACAATTGGATAGTGGAATGTGATGCAGCATGAATTTTCAATCGACTTGAACTACCATAAGACTTTCCATAGGTTTTACATGTGAAAAGATGTTCTCCCGATCCATGAAGTAATTTTCTGTGATTTTGAAAACCTGATGCAGAAGCAAAGGTTTTGTTGCATTCGTCGCAAACATATTTGTGTGCATCTTCTGTGTGTTCGTCTAAATCTTCTTTTGTGCTGCATCCAAACTTGCAATGAGAACATTTAAATTCTCCTGAATATACGAATGAATGATAAGTACTAATGTGTTTCTGTAATAAAGCTTTCGATGTGAAAGACTTTTTACAATGGACGCACAGGATGTCAAATCTTGGTTTCAAAAGAAAATGTGGTTCTCCTTCCAACATAATCAGTTGTGATCCTTTTGTTGGAGCACTGTCAGATCCTAAACAATAGATGGAAAATAAGGGTTAGTAAATAATTAGATTTGTTTTCATTACAATCTAGAATTGAGACTATCATCATTCATTTCTTCTCCATAAAAATACCTTTCAATAAAGGCAACAGTAGTATACCGATGTTCAAAACTAATAAATCGATCAAAACAGACAAAGATGCTCAAACTGCTGGGTTGCAACAGGTTGCAATAATTATTGCTTTCAATGTGAAATGCCGTTAATGGTTATATTTGGTACTCATTTATATTAACTAAATAGAAAATCTCATTTTCCACCATCTAGAAAATCTTCAAAAAAAGGAAAACTGAGCACACAACGAATAGTCCATATCTTCAACAAATAATCACTCAATCTACAATATTTGGAGTCTTTGTGCTGAAAACTGTTTATCTAACACAAACCTCATAAGTTCTCGTCCAATCTCCACCAATCTTATACTTTTCAAGTTTTGAACAAATCATTTGTCAAACAAGGTTTTTAGAAATTGATAATAAATAATTATGATGTGTGTTGCCAATCAACAGGGATATGTTATTAAAGTATGCAATTCACCAAAAGTATATGCCAATCAATTTCAAATTACTATGATCACACTGTTTCTTTGCTAGTTTGAACCCCAACTTTCAGCGCCATAATATCATATTAACGACAACTATTTTTTTATTGGTGACCCAGGTTGACAATATATTCACAAACAAATTGTGAATTACTACATCTGTTCAAACAGAACTTCGCTCAATAAAAGAATTTTCATTTAGTAGAAATTGAAATAAACACCATACAGACTTCCTGACACATTTTCCAACTTTACAGTAGTAGATAATGATGCGTGTTTAGTTGTATCCCTTGGGTTCTAAGGACATAAAAATTATTGGGGTTCAGTATGAAAATTAAATTCAACAGAATCAATCTACTGGCTTTGAGTATATGAGACTAAATTAAATAAGTGCAATTTCTAATGTATGAGATCATTTATTTATAATACCATTACAAATTTGACATCTATTTAATGAAAAAAAATACAAACAAATGACACGGCAGTTTTGGCATGTCTTGAAAAATACAAAACAATATATTGAAACATTTTTTTTACCATAAGGTTTGTTTAGGCAAACACAAAATGTGCTAACCAATGATTCTCAGATACTACTCCTTAAGGTTATACGAGCATTATTAATGTTAAGTGCAGCTTGAAAACTGTTAACCCATAGTTAATATGCATCTTTTAACATGATTTCCAACAGTTCATATATACTACTGCTTTAAAACTGCTGATCAATAAAAAAAAAAATGTCTTCACAGTTTATATTTACTGATGCTTTAAAACTGTTACCCAGTTTATCTTTACTGATGCTTTAAAACTGTTAACCATAGTTTATATATACCAAGGCTTATAAACTGTTATCCATAGTTTATATTTAATGATGCTTTAAAACTGTTACCCATAGTTTATATTTACTGATTCGTTAAAACTGTAACCCCATAGTGTATATTCACCGCTGCTATAAAACTGTTAATCCATACTTTATAACTACTGTTGTTTCAAAACTGTTAATCCACAGATGATATTTGTATTGCTGCTTTAAAACGTTTTATCCACATTTTATATCTACTGCTGTAAATAAAACCTTTTAACAAGAGATTGAAAATAAACTAATCATAGATACCAGGATTGACAATTTGTATTAGACTCATAAGTTACTAGAAATGCAAAACTGGGGATACCTAGTCCATGTCATAAAATACTTCTATAATCAAAGTGATGGAAATCACTCATGGAAAGATTAGAAGAGTAGTTGGAATAATTTCATATTATAGAAAGGTGGGGAAAAAATAAACATTAATAAAGCACTATTGCTGAAAATTGCATTAACCGCAGGTCTTTAGAAGGAAACGTGCTTTTCCAGTATGAAGATAAAATGAGCTCAAATTAAATAATACGGGTCTCTTAATTTGCACAATTTTATTTAAACTGAAGTTAATATCTTATTCAAATAATGTTGCCTGTTCTAAACATGTTTCAAAAAAAACAAAAAATTGCATATCAAAAATTCTTCAGGTAAATGTAACCCACTATCCTTGTAAGACATAAAGCCTAGATCAACAGCTAAGAACTTTTTAAGTGTCAACAAAAATAATCTAAAGATGCTGTTTTCGGGCATTTTGTAAGTTGAAAAAGAGGTTATATGACATTGAAGATTAAAAGTTGTAGAGAGTCTTTTGATAATTTTTTTAAAGTATTTTTCAACACAGGGCATTGAAAATGTACTTTTTCAGCATAAACAAATTAAAAAAACTTATTTTATTGAAATGTGGATTCTTTCTTGATTGCAAAAATATATATTCACTTCTAATCAAAATTCAAATGACTAAAATAGACATAATGATTGATGGGGAATAAACTAATAAACAATGGTTTGTTTTAAAATTTTAAAACTGTTTCAAGCCAATTCCTGATAAAAAAAAAGTGAACTAATCTAAATTGTTGATTAATTACAGATGGTTATTGGAAATTTATCAAGTAAATTATAGGCCTTACTTGAATACCTTTTATATATTCATATTTATATTTCATTTTTTTTTTTAAAAGATCGTGTTAATCCATTAATCATTTATCTTTCAGATATAATTTACAGAATCACTTTATGTAATTTAGATCAAAAGTATTAGGCAATAAACAAATCTATCATCCTTATATATATATCAAACATCTAATATATACATTTGTGTATTCAATTATGAGGTCAAATATTTGTATATTAAGATCTAGATGTATATTGCAGGGTTTGTATAATTATGTAAGGCTGAGGTTGATAAGTAATATGGTCAATTTGATTGACAGTTTAAGAGGTGGGGCATTGTAATAAAAGGTCTACCTTGTCTCTGATTGTTTAGTGATAATGCCAGTTGTCAATCATACTAGTATTGTATCAATACCAAATTACCTAATCAAAATATTTTTTTAAAAAAAAGCTTGCACCTCAACACACATTAATGACATACAATCTTGAATGAACTGCTCCAATAATATACCGATTTTTTTTCATTTTAGATGTGTATTATGTGCAGATACATGAGAACAATAGGGAACTATATTTCAGTGTGAATACATTTACTAACTGTAGCTAACCTGTCGTGTTGTTAAGGAGGCCGGTGCCTCAGTAAAGATTTAGAACAAGTTCTAATCTTTCCAAAAACTATTTACCTATAGCTTGTATATTTATCCTTTATATTGCTGATATATGTATCGTTTAAATTTATTACAGTTTAAACACTACCTATCTATAGTTATGTTTATGATTGCCTAAAATCCACTATATCCCTAATTTATACTCATAAATGCTTGACAAACTATTTTACACATGTTTACTATTTTATCCATAATTTATATGTTTTACTGTCATAACCTGTTTCCAATAGTTGGTAGTTACTGCTGACAGTCACAGACCTTCATATGGTTTTCCAGAGTACATTTATACTTGTAACCTTTTCCACAAAGAACACATTTGAACATTTTATCATCAGAATGAGAACGTTCGTGTATTTTTAACCGACTTGTACTTTCAAAGCATTTTCCACATGTTTTACATTTATAAAGAAGATCCTCTGATCCATGCATTGTCTTATTGTGATTTTTCAAACCAGGATAACTGGAGAATGTTTTCTGACAAATGTCACATTTAAACCTATGAATGTTACTACAGTGAGAAGTGAGTTCTTGTTTCTCAGAACAGGCAAAACTACAATAAGGACATTTCAATGGTCCTTTGTATCTTGATGAATGTAATCTGTCCATGTGCCTTTGGAGATTGACTCCCGAATAAAACATTTCATTACAGAATTTGCATGGAAACTTCAACTCTATCCAGCGTTCTGCATTTTTGTCCCAATCTTCTACGATTTTATGTAATTCTGCATCCTGATTTACAGTTGAAAGGTGTTTTCCTGTAGAGACAAGAAAAATGGATCAACATATGCTGGTGTCATTATCAATAGAAATTCCAAGTATTTAGACAAAAGAAAACAATTCAAATTCAAAATCCCTGCATAAGTTAGGAAAACATCATTGCAAAACCTGTATTTTCTGTCAACTTATTTTAAAGACGTGTATTATATTATTCCGACATTCTTTGCACAAGCAGTAGATGAGTGAACAAGATGTCAAAAACTGTCTCATGTTTATCATCATGGTGTAATTTTAAAGAACAAATCAAAGAAATCTTCAGTAATCTTTATTTAGAATGCTTTAGTTGTACAAGACCTTCATCTATAAATATTCTATAAAACAAAAAGTTCATTACTTCTACACTCACCTCGGGGTATAGAGATCTATATTTCACAAGATATACAAATACAATATCATATTAAAATTCGAGATCCTTGGGGGAAAAAAATTATATGATTTGACCATCTTGGTCAATGCTCAATGCAGTACTTTAAAAGATGCCCAAAAATAGTTCAACCGTTTTCATTGACAATTGTAAAATGTGTCAAATTTAGTTTGAATCTACCTATTCCGAGGGTTGATACATTGTGTTTATTAGTAAAATCAACAGAAGCACAAAATGAACAACATTAAAGGTAACATAATTTTTTTTAAATATTGATTTTATTATTATAATCCCGATATATTGTTGTCCAAATTTGATATAAACTTTCCCACAGCTTTTGATCGAGTTTAATTCTTTATAGTTTTATCCTATCCATTTCCTACCAACTACATATTTGCACAACAATAATTGATTATAAAAAACTACATAAGAGGGTTATGTAATCTGAATACATATCCAAAAAATAAAAATCCTATATACATAGTTCTATGGAGAATCTGATACAATTGTACACACATGATTATCTAAACTGTACTTATGTTTATAAGACCTTTTACACACAACACATGTGAAGCTACGACTTGATGAATGAGACCTCTCATGTATTCTGAGACGACTCACGCATTCAAACTTCTTCCCACAAATTCCGCATTTAACTAAGTCCTCCTCTAATCCATGATGAATTCTATTGTGAGAGTAGAAGCCAGAGTGGGAAGAGAATGCCTTTTTACATATCAAACAAACAAATTTATGCATTTGATCACAATGTTCCTTCAGGTCAGAAGGTGTTTTGCAAGTAAACTGACAATATGTACAGTTGGCAACGCCAACAATTTCGTTTTGGTGTACAGCACTCATATGTCTTTTCAGGTACACCATGGACCGAAAGTTCCCACTGCAAACGGAACATTCATAAGAGCGATTCAGTGCAGATATGTCTATGTCTTTGAGTTCTTGTGACTTCCTTAACATTTCAGAAGAGGATATGTCGGTCTTAATTCTACCATCTTTATCATCAGACTTATTGCCTGCATAAAAGAAAAGAAAGAAAAAAAGATCAGGTCAGATATTAGTTCATCAAGGAAATCAGAAACATATATACATAGTCTCTGTCATGTTATGCTTGTTAAAATAAAAACAGGAAAGCATGCATGCATATGATACAATTGTATGGCCGATACAGACAAAATATCAAGATACTTTTAAGTGAAACAGAAACTAACATGCCAGGGCACCTTTTGTCCTTCAGTATAACATAAAGTGGTTTTAGGGAGAAAAAGAGGGAGAAATATCACTTATGATATCGAATAAAAACATTTCTTAATGGTGCTAAACTGTGTAAAGGCATACATTGTCCTTTTCTCAGCTTGATAAGATAATTTAAAAGATCAGCAAAATTTGATTTATGTAATATGCAGATATTAGGACACCTATCGTGTATAGACTACTCTTTTTTGGAGTACTTGATCATGGTTTTTATTTGTTTTGAAGATGTAAACTTTCTTAGGTGTTTTTCACACAAATGTTTATTGTATGGGGACAATGAAATAGCGTGTTCATTATTCTGATTAAAGAGAATGGGGTCGAAAAAATGAGAAACATTTTTGAAGGGGAGAAAAATCAAATAATTAAGGAAATATATCGTCTGTCATAAAACAATGTTGAGTTATTTAAGCTTTAGGTTTACAAAAAGCCTGGAATTACAAAGAGATAGTGTCCAAGCTTCAAGATCAATTGAAAACCTGATTTTAAAAATAGCAATAATTTGTCAATTATGTTTTTGTTTCCCAAATCTATACATAGGCATGTAAGTTAAAACACAAGCCTACTTTAAAAAACATTTCCCCCACAAGGTGAACTGACAGATACTGTTCTTAGAATTCTTTCTTTACTGTGTCTTACGTATATATTTTTTAATTGCACAGAACTAATTTTTTCACACTTTTCTTTCAATAAAAAAAATTATCATATGGCAGTCATAACTTTTGTATCAAGTCTAAAATCTTACTGGTCTATATTTCCAGTACAGTTATGACTAGCCAGACTATATTTATGCTTGTACGATTTGTTGCATTGTAGACACTGATACATCCTGCTATCTGAATGCGACCTCTCATGGATAGTCAATCGAGCCTTTGACAGTAACTTTTTCCCACAAATTTTACATTCCAACAAGTCTTGTCCAGTCCCATGGTTGACACGTTTGTGTGAATACAATCCAGAGGTAGTGGTGAATGACCTTTGACACAAATTGCATGTATACAAATTCTTTTTATGATATTGTTCTATGTGAATATTTAAATCTGACAGTTTATCAAATATGGACAGACAAAATGTACATGGAAGCTTTCTATTAGGCATATTTTCAACTGCAGACGTTTCAAATGTCTTCTGAATTGGAAGTGGAGCTTCATCAAGATATTTCAGACGATTGTCCTCTATTGCTGATTGCAACTGTTCTTTTCTCATGATAGCAGAAAACTCTTTAGCAACTGCCAATTCCAAAGAAGGTCCCTTGTCAGGTTTGCGTTTTGTTAGGTCTATCAGTACATCCGAACTCTGGTTTCCTGAAGAACAAGGTGATTATTTATCAGTTGCATACCACAACAGCTATTATAATGATTGTAAATTAAATTAAGAGTCCTGTCCCAGCAAAAGGATAAACACTTCTATATATAGCTACAACTATTGTGATTATCAAAACTAAGTATCTAAGGAAAATACTTTTTTTTAACAAACTGACCAATCAATTATGAATCATGCTTATCTCATCACATCAACCTGTTATTTATATTGATTAGTTGAATAAAAACTATTATACATCCCAGTGACAAATATCTATATATTTTCTTTAATTCCCATAATTCAAATTAACTTTAAACAATAAAAAAACTGGTTTTAAAAGGTACAATTTCTCTTTAAAATCCATTAAATGTAGATCTTCAAAATTTTTTTTTTGATGTTTTGTCTTGTATTTTTAAGTATGGTACAAAAATGTTTGGGAGCATTTTTGGTGGTCTTTTATTAATTTTATAGGTCTATTGTGATTTCATTAGATGCCATTTGATTATGTTTTAATGGCACATTATTTGTTTGATTAAAAATGTCATTTTGGAGAGACACTTGACTAGATGTTCTTTTAACTAGTTTTCTAGATTTTCTGTCTTTTTATTTGCTTTATCAAAGGAATAGACCATAAACAAACGACATCTATGATATCAAAAATTGTCTGTACACACACTAAGTATCACTATGATTAAATAAGATGCATAGCAGAAGGACACAGAATAAGAAATACACCAGATGCTTTAAGAACATTACTAGCCCCTGAATTATCATCTTAGTTTACTGTTCAATAGATTACACCCTTGTGCTTATCGGAAAGAACGTCATGGGCTTTGAAAATTGTGGTGATGTTTTTCATGTAACTCAGAACCATGAATACTTAATTTAAGATTTCTATCAATTGTCCAAAAAATGTAACATACGGAAATCTTTATATGAGCTGCAACAATCTTGTAATTGTTCATATTAATCAGAGTCTTACCAATCCATGTATTGGTAATAAGCTTCTATCATGATGATTTTTTGTTTTTAAAAATGCCACCTGAGATAGATAGCTCAATTCTATCTTGTTTCTATTTACTCTAAACAAATATATACCAAACTAAAAACGTAACAATTTACCCCGACCTAATATGGCACTCACTTGGTGCTTCTTATGCACGATTTCAGACAATACACAAATCATTTAAATGACTTATTCAAGCTGATTTGTTCCATATGTAAACAATAAAAGGTTCTGATGTATTTATATCTAAATTTATTATTCTATTTGCAAAGTACAAATTAACAGCTTAACCAATACATGTCATATATCTACAATATTTTCCAAGAATTGTTTGTTGTCAGTAAAGTTAAAATATATTTGGTTATTTATATGCATGCACTTATTGAAATTGATTGAAGGATGATAATCATTTTGGTCTTCTATGTAAAGGAAATATATTGAACAAATGATATATTAAACTATAAAAAATCAAAGTATTGTCATCAATAAAATATGAACAAATTTTAACAATATCACATTCTGTAAGTAGGCAAACATTTGTTTTACAAATCATATCATATTCAATGATACTTGTATAAATATATTTCCAGTATAATTTGTCTGCTACTGTTTGGAAATGATGAAAATTAAGAATTTTATTCACAGTCTAAACACCTTAATTCAAGTTAATTAAAATCTTGAAGGTTTTTGGTGGGGTTTTTATTTCATTTTTTTTTTATTTCATAGATTAAACATCAAAGCAACAAAAAACTATATTTTACTATGTTGGACAATGAGAAAATGCATGAGATGCAAAGATTTTAGTATCACTGCAAGATTTCATCAATTGCATTATCATTAAAACAGTTCATTAAACTTTTATTTGCAAATTAAATAGAGTGCAAAATATATTTTCAAGGAAAATAATGAAACACCACAAAAAAAAATTAGATTCTGCATAAAAATATGTTGTGATTACATGTACATTTTTTAAATAATCTTTAAAAGCGAAAAAGTCATACATCATTGCTTTCTATTTAATAAGTATGTTTGCAATACTAGTAAGTTCATATCACAAACGATGCATTAGCTCGTCTTTTCAACAATAACAGCTGTGTTTTCATTACATTAATCCACACACTTGTGCCTTGAAAATGCCTCCATATGTTTATACTTTTTGCCGCATACTTCACACTTGTAAGGACGATTTTCTGTGTGGGTAAACAAATGAGCTTTATAATAACTCATAAATCCAAACCTTTTACCACATATTTCACATTCTATTAATGGAGCGTTACTATGGAACAACTTCCTGTGTTTGTATAAGCCTGATTTAGATGCAAAGCGGCGGTGACAATCTTCACATTTTTCATTTCTCTCTTTCCCGTCATCGTGTAACCAAAATCGAGGGACTGATCCTGTATAAAGTAAAACAAATGCAACAAATGAAAATAAAAACATAAACTGTTCAAACGGGATAACAATCAAACAAAAAATAAATGAGCAAGTTTCTCTGTGAAATCTAACAGAAAAATTCTTATATTTGATTATAAAGCTGAAACCTTGATGTACTACATTTTCTCAATAATTCAATATGAATTTTCATAACGATATATCAAAGTCTAAGAAAAAATCTATTTTTTTTTTTTAAATTTCTTTCAACAATTCTTCTGTTCTGTTAGCCCTCCTTGCAATTATGTTCTTTCTACTTTGTTTTCTCTTGTAATATTTTGTGAAATCTTTATTATTATTTGTAAACACAGATTTCAATTGTTACAAACATGCATTTTTTTCCATCTCAGCACATTTTTAAAATGTGTAGTAGTTTCTATATAAAGAGGGTTAAATAAGATGTGAAAAACTTTACTCACTTAAGCAAAACGTGTGCAAACAAACAAACTATCCATTTTTATCTTTGAATGTTTTCAAAAAAAGTACACTTATTACGGGCAAAGAACACGAAAACTAATATTTATCTTAACACTTGGATATTTCGGCAAAACATTTAGGTCTATGACTGAAGGTTTCACTTGAAATACTATATCTGTGTTCTTTTCACAAATAATTTGGTTGCTGTGTGTTAGTTTGTACTGTTTTAAACTGTAACTTCGTGTTGTACATTTGGTTTGTCAGGATGATTTGGCCGTCTGATCTTCAATCTAAACCAGTCATAACCACTCAAATCAAGTTATGACTTAAAATCTGTCAACCACAATAAGATCATCCAAACTCTGTCTCCATTTGATAATCACTTACTACAGCTATGATTATGCTAAGCAGGTGGCATAAGTAAGCCATAAATCAGTTATTTTATTTAATTACGTTTTCAAATTGAGTAAAAAAAAGATGGATGACATTACTTGCAATAAGACAGAAACCCAATGAAAAAATCCATAGACATATGTATGCCTAAATACATTGAACAGCAGAAACACTTTTGGGTGTTTTTCATAAATATAAATATATATTAACTGTTTCAACCGTATGCTGCCTTGATAATTAAGTTCAATCCTTCAATCTAAGCTGATGCTACGACATGTGTGAAATATAAATAGAACTGTTTGTGTCAATGTTTTAATAGTAAATCGTGGATTTAAAATCCAAATTGGCCAAAAAAAGAGTTTTTGAGAATGTCTCCAAACTGTCTAAATTTTATTTAAAGTAAGACATAGAGACACACAGCTGAATCAGATATGTAAAATATTATAACAAACATTATTTGAAAAGATTATTTTTGGTTGTTGCTTATGCTCCAAGTTTCCTAGCCAAAATCAATGGACATTTACCCGTTTTCATTGAATATCATTGGTATCATGGAAAATCAAAATAAGTGCTATTAGTGACATCATGAATAAATTGCAAGTATTTACATTTTCCACACAAAAAGCCAAATGTCCTGTGTTGTCATTGTATTAGCTAGGATTCATTGTGATATTGGTCAATAACTTCTTATTTTGTAGCTACAAATAGAAGCCATTTTAGGGCCTTATCGAAACAAAACTCCTTCATATACAACATCTTTTACTTCTGTGTGCACTCCTGTCAATCGTGTTTTCTTTCTTTCTTCTTTTAGAAATATTCATAGTATGAAAGCAATATCAGTTTTGTGAAAACTCTTTTATTTTGAAATGTATGAAATTATGGTTAAAGTATAAACAATCTAAAACAAAACTTCTATACCATGATGAACTAATAATTAACTTGTTATCCAACCTAACTAACATATATACACTATTTACAATGGGTTAAGTGTACGATATCTTGGAGAATAATAATCAATCGTGAATCCTTCAAATCTTAAACAGCAAAAATATATAACTTTACTTTAAACCCCAGATATAAATTCCGAATAAAGACAAAGGTGTGACAACATTTAAATCACTCATGATTAAAAAAAAAAGTGAAATAGCAATTGTATCAACCACACATTTTATATGTCATGCATAGAAAATACGAACATGTCTGCTTCAGGGGAAACTTTTCTTTGGACTGTTACTGTAGTTAAATATTCATCAGACATTCAAAAATATTAAATGATCTTTTTGTGAAGTCAAATCTATAAAGTTGTTTTCTTGCATTCTCTTTGATCATTATTTTGTTATTTATTTTCAAAAGTGAAAAACTTACAAAGTGCTATAAAATAAAATTTAACATTAAGATAATTTTCATGTCAACCCCACAACTTAATACTGGAAACAAATTATACATTTTGTACCTTCAAATCTGACAGAAAAAAGAAGTTTCTCATCAACTTGGATATAGAACTCAGATATTAAGTAAATAATATATTGATTTTTATATTATTCATTTAGAGTACTTGGATAACAGATAACAAAATAATACTTGAAATACAATGTCAAATGTATAAAGGCACTTATTTCAAAACATAGGAAATCTTCTGAATTTGTTAACAAAATGGAGCTTGAACCTTCAAATTAAAATATAAAAATGAATGGGGAAAAATGTACTCATAATCAACAAAAACAATATCCCAGATCCCAAAGCAACAAATTTTGTAGGGGAAATCGTCTTCTTGTTCATTTTGAGTGATGCACATAGTCTATATGGTCAGTAAGATCGGTTCTCTTTTCGTAGGTTTTATTACAGAATCCACAACCATAAGTTTTTCTGCAGTTTTTGTTATGACTATTCATATGTTGTCGAAGTTCAGACCTGTAACTAAACTTTGCATAACAAACGTCGCATGTTTTCAAATTTGCTTGAGGTCCATGATATTTTTTTTCATGCTTCATGATTCCAGATTTAGTAACAAATACTTTGTTGCACGCCACACAACTATGAGGATGTGTACATGTTATATGATCTTCCATTGTAGATTGTGATGGTGTTGTAAATGAACAGAATTTACACTTGACTTCAATATTGGCAGAGCTGACATCTGATTGTGGAAACGACTCTCGTAAAGCTATATCATTTATCACACGCTGCATTGACTGTGAAACAGGAATTGTTGAACAGACAGAATTAGAATCTGAAAATGTTTTCACAACATCGTCTAGAATATCAACCAGTTGTGATTCACAAATCTCCTCTTTAGTTAGTGGTGTTATGGTCAAAGAAGAAGGTTTTACTGGCAAATTTCTTGTGTATGTAG
Source organism: Mytilus galloprovincialis (assembly GCA_037788925.1). NCBI lineage: Eukaryota > Metazoa > Mollusca > Bivalvia > Mytilida > Mytilidae > Mytilus > Mytilus galloprovincialis. The sequence continues at coordinate 37,941,780 of CM075341.1, forward strand.
TAGCAGTATTGTAATCTGTAGTACTTGTCTGTTCTTGTAATAATGTTCCTTGAATAGTTGTGCCATTTGTATGTGTCACTTGTGATACGTGTGGCTTTAAAGATGAAACTAGCATTTGTTGTGGCTGATTATTACCAATAGCTTCAAGCATACAATGGTAGCTGGATCTTTTTGTTTTCTTTTTGCCTGTTAAAATATAATGTTTCTGTACATTACTTTTAATTTCTCATTTTAACAGCCATTGCATGCAAACTCAGGTACATGCAAAACACTTTGGATTATCTAAGACGAGACTACAACATGCTACATGCTGGTATTAAGCTCAAATACTGTTTCTCAACGTGTTGTTTTCATTTATGGTCTTACAATAGCTTATAATGCATGTTTTAATAGAAAAGACAATAAACTGTACGCAAAACACAACATAGAAAATTAAACACTGAGCAACGCAAACACCACCATAAAACAGAGATTGTTTCAGGTGCTCTGGAAGGGTTTGCAGATCCTATTCCACAATTAAGAGACATTAGTTAGCAGGCTCACATAGTTTGCCCATATATATGGCCTTGTGACATGGGAATTTGAGAACTAATCTGTACAAGTCAATATATTTCAGGTGTTTTGTTTTAATCATCTATAATAAACTGACATTTTTTAAAGCAATGCCTTCCATATATAACTAACATGAGTAATACATATTGACCCTGAGGTTTCTGCTGACACGCGTATGAGTCATCTTGGCCGTCATTATACAATGTTTACTACTTTTATTTAAAAAAAAAACATAATTCAATAAATAATTACTTTATTTTGCAATCTAAACAAGAACAAAAAACAACACAAACAAATGCAATTCAAATGCATGCACAAAAATAGAAACATAACTCAAACATATCCACATATTTTTCAGAAGCGGAAAAAAAATTAGTTTTATCTACATGGATGACCAACAAGAGCGTCTTTGTGTTTATACGACTTTCCACAAATGCGACAAGCATGTGGACGTTCAGATGAATGTCTAGGCATGTGTCTCTTTAGAGCACTTTGAGTAACAAACTTTTGGTCACATTCCGGACAAGGTATCAAATCTTCAGATCTTCCATGAATAATCTTTTTGTGTTTATACAAGCCTCCCCCAGAAACAAACCACTTTCCACATTCACTACAAACATATTTGCTTTGAGATTTAAACAACACCATTTGTTGTATGACCTCAGGGATTAAAAGTGGATTTTTTGTAGGTTGTGGGAACTGTTGTTGGTTGCCTCTCTGCGCCATTTGATACTCTTCTGTATGTTGATAAATATGTTTGTCTGTTAAAAAAGAAAATAAGTTTCAAAATCATTTAACCTTTAAGTATCAGTATAACAATAATAAAAGGCACTGAACATTTTCGTTAAAAAAGGAGAAATGGATGAATATTGTTTTATGAGTTCACAAATACAAATTAAATAGTGCTCCAACAAATGAAAAACAAAACCAGTGTTCGGCATCCGTAAACATAATAGGGCCCATTCATGAAGATTAAACCCAATCTTCTTCAATCATCAGGTTTTTTTTTAAATTCAGACAAGTCTTTGGGCATATAAGGACATATACGCTCGTCAAATATTCAGCTTTTCCTTAAAATTTGGAATCCACTCAAAGTTTTTTCAATGTGCCAACCAAACATCTGAAATAGACTTCAGTCAAAATATTTCCAAATTTTGTTATCTGTAACACACTTTTCAAATTCGTATATATCCATATTTTTGTTTCTATAGCATACTTTCAAATTCATATATTTTTTCCAAACAACCTTATTAGTCTCATGATACAATGGTCACCTCTGAGAGGCCTTGAGTTCCGTCCCAGTTGGCTAGGTCAAACAATGACTTAAAATTGGTATTAGCCGTTTTTACAGCAGACAGCATTTGGTCCATATTGTCCAGCTAACACGAAGTATTAAGCTTCTGGGCAGGTGATGACTTCTGGGACTAATAGGCCATTATTATTTGAGTTTCAATTTCTATTCACAAAACATTTCAAAGTAAATCTGTTTTATTTTTATTATTCAAACAAAAAATATATACATAATGTTGTCTAGGTTTAAAAAAAGTATCAGATTAATCAAATTGGAACATGCCTAGCTCAAATTTGTAATTAAAATCATAAACCAACTTTTTTCCTTTCAACATGATTTTTTTATTTCAAGGTCATTTCCACTTGGTAAAATATTAACAAAAAATTCATGAATATTTTTTTATTCATTTCATAACCAAGATTTCACCTTTTTCAATTCAAATTGCAACAATATTTTTTATTCCTAGTAATTAAGAGCAAACATGGTTGTCTAAAGTGTCTTTATGCTTATATGACTTCTGACATCGTACACACTGATATGGTTTTTCAGACGAATGAGATGATAGATGTCTTCTCAGTCGACTTTCGCTACCAAACTTCTTCCCACATAATTTACACACTGTAAAACTAGTTCCGTGATGTGTTTTCTTGTGCATGTAAAGCCCAGAACTTGATGTAAAGCTCTTTGGACATAATTCACAGCAAACTCTTTGTTGACCCTTATCATGAGCAGACAACTCTAGTCTGCTTGTACTAACATTACTCAAAACAATGTTAGAAAACTGACTTTTTGAAATTGCTTTTGCCACTGTGTTTATTCTTTCAACATTTTGTTTTGCGTTACTTTGACAATCACTTGATGTGACATTTTGCCACCAAGGGTTATGATAGTCATCCATTGGATTAAGTGTAAAACCAGAAGATTTTCCTCCCATGTAAATTTGTTGCTGCTTTTGTCCAGATTTCGTGTGACCTCCTGAAGAAATAAAATGTAATTATATACCAAACCGTTTTGTGTTCCATGCATATATAAATGATAAAGACAAGCATTTCCAAAAGTCTTGTGTATTTAATATTCCATGGTAAAATACATTTATTTATGAACATACCATGTGAAATTATTTAGAACATTTGGTCAACATTTGTATAGTTCTATATCTGGCAGATTTTTGTTTTTCATACTATATTTGAAAGGGTTTTTTTTCTTGGGGTTTCTAACTTCGACTTAAGAATTAGATATTCAAAAGAATCTTCTTATCATTTAAGTCAGTAATTATGTTACAAAACCATAACTTATAAAAAAAAAAAATGTTAAATAAAACATTCAATCAACAGACAGCATCAATTAAAGGAAGCCATTCCTGATTTTTTGAATTCCAATTTCTTATATAAGACTTAAACAAAGTGTGAAAATTAAAGGATGAAAGATACATGTGACACTAAACATTTTCAAAATTTAAGATACACAACTGTTTCTGCTGTTCTTCATCTTGATAAATGTTTTTCGACATCAATGACAACAGTCAAATGCTGATACCTTCAGGCAAGATCATGTCCCCCTCTTAAACCAATTTTGACGACTCAATTCAAATTGGTTTTAATGAAAAGCCTTTAACAGTTACACCCATTTCAATTTAACTCTCCATTTCAATTGTTTCAAAGTAAAACTATAACTCCCAATCTGCCAACTCTAACAGCAAATTGGTTCTAGATTTCATAAGCTTGGGGAATATTCAGGTTCAAATTTTTATTATATTTTTTCTCTAATTTACAAACAATTGTTCCTATAATAAACATTAACTTTTCAAAATTAAATCATTGTTGACATGATGATATATATACAATATCTAAATAAAAATAATGTGATAATTTTTTTACCTTTATTAATTTTTCTCTATGAAAAACAAATGAAATAATAATGTTTGATTCTATAGAAATAGTTTATCTTTCTACAATAACATAGAATATGTAAAGGCAAAATAAACGTTAATTGTACATAACAGAGTATTAAAATGAATCAATATGTATAAGTTATTCTGCTGTTGTGATAAACTTAGTTATGTAATAATCAAGTATATTTTTCCATTTAGTCTGTTGATAAAGAGTCTTCATATTCCTATGGTCAGTTTATGCATTTCACTGTGTAACATGATACACTTTTAGGGGAAACAATGACAGTACTTGGATAACTTATTCATTGAATCCATAAGTAATTTGTTTCTGGCAACGTCAGGTTATCACGGTATTTTAATGTCTCTTGTATCAAATCACTAAGTTAAGTATTTCTGTAAACGTCTAATTCTTGATTTACATCTCTTTCTACTGTCGCTACATTTAGAATTAACCAGCTGATGAAACATACTCTCTGATACCGATGGAAATTTATCACAAACAAAACCTACAAAAACAAGACAAGAAAACCTTAAATACAGTAAATCTTAAGCTCCTTTAATTCGATTAAATCAAAGCTTTTTAAAAGCTTATGCAGATAATTTTTATCAAGCATGTTGCACTGTATGCCATTTTATTTGAGTTATGTTCAGGTTTTTTTGCTTGGGAAAGAGTTATTATAAGACTGTGTTGTATAGTTGTATCATTTGCACTCGTAACACATCTATCTCTCTTTATTCATATCTATCTGAAACTTTTTTCATAATCATAATTTTGATATATATGAAAAGAGTGATCTCGATGTATATTGTTGTAGTATTTCCAAGGCATTGTGACAATTTTGAATAAGTTATATGATTTCTTTGAAATCTTACCCCCCCCCCCCCCCAAAAAAAAAAAAAAAAATGTTGTAAAATACTAATGATTGTTGGTGTAGGAAAATAATTTGTTTAAGCAGGATCTTCTTGGCCCTTCAATAGAACCAGAGATTTTCCCCAGTTTTGGGTGGGGTTGTGTTGCTCAGTCTTTAGTTTTCTATGTTGTGTTTTGTGAACTGTTGTTTGTCTGTTTGTCTTTTTCTTTTTCAGTTTTATTTTTTTTGACTTAGAACACGAGTTTGAATGTCCCTTTAGTAGTTTTCACCTCACTTGAATTAATGATAAAACTTAAGGTGGCTAAAAGTTTGTATATACCTTTAATAGCTCCTAAAACAACAGAATCTATGGCCGGTCTGGAATCAGCAGGATTACTACTACCGAAGGGTAGTCTCCCCTTGGCACAATGGTCAGCTAAGTACTGGTCATCAAAGTATAACTCTAGCAAACACCGAATCATCTTACTTGGTTCTTTAACACTGGCCTGGCAAATTTTATTTAACTGCCATAAATTACAGTATACACCTGTATTCTGGTGCAGTTCAACCTGAAATGGAATCCATTAATTACATGTAGTGCTTATAAAATAGACCAAGTACTTTGAATAATAAGATGTGTTAACATGGTAATGCTTCTCAAATTTAGTTTCTTTTTCACTTATATAACTGTTTTCTCTGCCTTAAAATATTTCTTATAAAATTTGTTATTCTATATTCTTTCACAAATGATGTGATATAAAATTCAGCATAATATTCGACAATTGCAAAGTTTTTCAGTTAAAGTAAAAATTTAAGAATAGGGATGTAATATACAAAGATGACATAATGAACAAAAAATTAATACAGTGCAAGCACATTGATGATGAATATACAGAATCCTATAGAGTATAGATAGTTGTTATTGTTAGGTTGCTGTCTCAATGAGACCATTGTTTCTGTATTTATATTTATATATATTCATTGTAAATAAGAAAATTATTTCTTTTTCTCATTTTAAGTAAAAAACAATACCAATCTATTTCTCATTTGATTTCTTTTTTCTCTCAAGTTATTAAATAAACAAGAATGTGTCCCCAGTACACGGATGCCCCATCCGCACTATCATTTTCTATGTTCAGTGGACCATGAAAATGGGGTTAAATCTCTAATTTGGAATTAAAATTAGAAAGATCATATCATACAGAACATATATACTAAGTTTCAAGTTGATTAGACTTCAACTTCATCAAAAACTACCTCGACCAAAAACTTTAACCTGAAGCGGGACAGACGGACGGACGGACGGACGGACGAACGAACAGACGGACGGACGGACGCACAGACCAGAAAACATAATGCCCCTAAATGGGGCATAAAAAGGGGGGTATATTCTTGATATATGTTTACCTGGTCACCCTCTTTTATGGACTGCTCTGTCATGTCATCAGTCCCGCTGTGTAAAACTGATTCTAGAGTTGTTCGTAATCTTCCAGGAACTGCACTGAAACCTAGAGGTGACAGAATAATTCAAATTATTGATCAATTGATTATTGCTTAATTAATGTCCATTGACTTAATTCATGAAAATCAAGTCTGACAAAAACTGCATGCCTGAGTTTAGGTACACCTTTTATATCTTATCTCCTCCCTCATAACTACTTTCGACAGTATCAAATTAGATAAAACATCTTAAGATATCAAGAGTAGGCTAGTGTTGAATCAAATGACACACCATCTCTTGAAATTACAATTTAATTTCCTCTTTCTGTTATTTTTACCATAAAATTACAACTTGTCCTTATTTCTGTTTAACAACTTTTTCAATAGGATCATTTTGAAGTTCTTATTACTTGATACAACCTTGTTTTGATGATTCAAAAAGAATCAGAATTTTTTATATCTTTTTCAGATCAAGCTTTTGACATCCCTGCAGATGCTTTAATAAACACCCTATAATAACAGGTTTTCAGTTATTGTAAAAAAAAAAAACACAACAGAGCAACAAAAACCTTCTGCCTGCATTCAATTATTCAATAAACATCAAATTCAGATTCTTATACTGTTCCCAAAAAGTTTCTGGTAAGTTCTGAATACAGAGACCGTCCAAGAAATTTTCATATCAAAGTAAAATGGCCTTTGCACCTCACCAACAAACCATAAACACTGAACAACGGGCTCTTAACTTGGACGGGTTCATAAAAATCCAGCGGGTATTTAGTGCTTAAAATATCTTGACTGATTTCAGATGCTTTTAATGATATTTTCAGCACTATTTGCAATATTGTAAAAGTCAGTTTTCTATTGGTAAAAGTCAGAGTTCCAAGAGAGAACTATTGATCTTTGGCAGAAAAAGTCAAGGTCACAACAATTATGTTTTTTTAAAGAAACTGTTGAACAATTCCAGGGCAGAAAAACAGAAAGCGATCAATTTTAAAATATTTATATATATTCATTGTACTAAACTTACTACATTTACAGAAAACAATCCCAAACCATTCTAAGATATAAATATCCACAACCTAATTTTAATTTGAATCTATATATACTTTTAACCAGCTCAATACTGTGTTTTCCCTTTTATTTTTAATGCTATTCAATATGTATGTGTAATTCAACTAAAACTTGTTTAATTTTTTTCAGCATTATAAATAAATTTACTGTGAGGCAAAAAAATCTGATTATAACAGTCTCTCTCTATTCTCAATGTAATACAATAAGAACACAAATGGTTGAATGATTGAAACTCCTATTTCCATGTCAATCATTTTCAAATTTCCTAAGGTCTATTATATCAAGTCTTTTTGATATATTCTTTCATTAAATTGATTTTCCGTGATATAGTTGGTTGTGAAACTTGAAAAACTTGTGCCGCTTTAAACTGTGTCATACGTCCTGACATCACGGCCTCTAGTGCCTTTTCCAAATTCTCACGTGAATACATTTTGTGTTTTGTTCTTGGTCGTTTCTTTACCAGCGCTGAAATATAGTATAAACTATTTGTAAAATGAAACAGATTTAGAGATAACCTTAAACAAAATAATGCTTAGAAACATGTTTATTGCATTTCCAATATATTGCTAAAGTCAACTCTTCAAGAATTCAAACCAAACTAATATCTGAAATTTTAGATTAACTTCGATTAAGAAATCAACAGAATTTAAAAAATCATGCAAATTCTCGATTCTAGATAGGATTAATTATTTATAAATATCAATTCCTTTACCCATTTACCAAGTAAGGTGCACATTTCATGTCAAAGCTACAAAAATATATTCCTGACTTCTGAATATTCTCAAAAGATATCAAATGACATTTATTTGTATTGTCTAAAGTGTTATACCATGGATAGAAAGAAAAAAAAACAGAAACAATAAAGACACCAATCTATACTTTATTACAAATAAAATACATTTAAAACATAAATCGATTACCTTAATTTTCATTTAAACTTTTTCATTTGAAAAAAATGGAAATTAAATGAAATGGTCAACTTCAGCTTTGAAAGAATATCAACTACAGCTTTCACATTCAATAATAAACTGTTACGATAGGTTAAAAAAAAAATGTCTTCATTCAAACATATGCCTGGCTGTTCAAATTTCAAAGGTGTCATTGTTCCTAATACATGCACATGTATAGAGAACAAAACCTGAGAATGCAATTTTTCTCCTTACAAGGAAAAAAATCCCCTTAGACCAATGATTTTGCATATTATTCACTTTACTACATGAAATGTTGATTTCCCAAACTAATTCCTTAATGAATAAGACAGCATTGATTCTTTGGCAAAAGTTGAAATAAATATCATAGCAAACATGATTGCTTGTAGGCAAAACTTCTACTCAATATTTGTTTTCATAAAAAGTGTCCCTATTTTGGAAATTTAGACTGCTGACATCTCAGATCAATACCATTTTGCTTTCAAACTATTGATTACAAATCCACAAATCTTGCTCAGGGACAGATTCTTCTGATATGAAAAAAGTTTTTTTGCACATTTGTCAAATTTTAATTGTTATTAACTCTATTTGTCCACACTCTATATATTTCAACAATGTACAGTAACTTGATCAAATCAAATTTTATACTTGTTCAGAAAAGTGAATTTTTCTCGTCTTCGAATTACATGACGAGATATAGTAGGTTGGGAAACACCAAATACGACAGCAGCCCGACATTGAGACATGCTACCGGACAAAACAGCTTCAACAGCTTTTTCTAAATTCTCTGGAATATACTGAGTGTGCTTCTTCAATCTAAACTCAAACATGCTATCAGCTCTACCCTGTGACATTTCTGGAAAATATACAAAATTATTCATTTCAAACAGGTTGTTTTTCTTTATTTTATGCAGTATTGTTTATTTCTTTTAATGATTCACATAAGATTAATGAAATTAAGTATTTTTTTTATTTTCCAAAAATGACAACAGCTGAAGGCAAAGAAAATCTTAAGAAATTCTAGTCAAAGGTGTTTCGGCTATAATTCAAAGATGTTCTGTACAGCAAGTACAAAAAGAGATATGACAATCCAGAGTAAAGAATTGTAAAGCATCCGATGGTTTTGTTAACCCATTACTATGAACTTTGTAAAGAGATGATTGGAATATATTGATGAGCCAGCAACTGTACAACACAAAACAACACAATATATCAAGATCTAAATTGTACCATGCCAGATCACATTTTGAAAACAATTACCAAAGACCATCAAAGATCTTCAATCAAACCAATTTCACTCAAGGACATAAAACATGGTTTTGACGAATGTGATTGCTGACTTGTTAAAATTGGCAACTTAAACCATGATCAGACACTGCAGTGTAATTCTAAAGCTACTAAACCCAGGTTTCGTCGTCATTTTTAATAGCAGGTAAAAATAGATACAGATAAGATGAAAGATTTTTTTTATTAAATTCTAAATAAAAAATCAATGACAAAAATAATTGAAAATACCAGAAAAAATATACCCAGTTGTTTACATGAAGCTGCTTTTAATATACATGTCTATGTATCTATCATCTTCTTTAAAATTATATAGTAGACACATTTTATACTAACAGAAAAATACAAGATATACTTTCACACTGTACAATATCAACCTTTTTAAGAGTAAACGTCCTTTCTGTACAACTAATTTCTATAGATATTTTCATAGATTTGTTTTTTTAACAACTGAACCCTATTCAACAGTTATTCACACAATCCATGCAGAAAATTTTATTTTAGATTTTTGGCATTTTAAATCCCATCTTTGCCAGTCTACGTGAAATAGTTGGCTGAGTTACGCCATATTTTTGAGCCGCTTGTGACTGATTAAGTTTCCCTGAAGTGACGGACAAGATGGCTTCCTCTATATTATTGGGCACATTTCTACCTCTATAACTTGTCCTTCCAAAACCTGAAAAGACACCAAAAGAATTTAGAAAAGTAATAACGTTATTCAAGGTGACATTATCCCAATCACAAAACAGAATAAAGCCCCCCCCCCAAAATATGATTTTGTTTCCATATTCAATCAAAATGAACATTAATAATTCTCATCAACAAATTTACACAATCTACACTTTTCAAAATACAGAAGTTCAAGTAAAATATATTTGATTGGAGCATCCAGCCTGATAGTATTCATGAATAGCAACCAAAAGTTGATTATTTTGTCAAACTAGCACCATCTATCTCCAAATGGTGTTCCGCAACAGGAGGCAAAACCAATAACACACAAGCACCTTTTATGATAGATTTTTTTCAAAAATTGATAACTTTGAAGTGCAAATTTACTTCATGACTTTTCTTTCCTTAGTCAGATTTTTTTCTCACAATTTTTACTACTGACACTTGAAATCTTCACAAGTTTCATTTGATTTCTATCCCTACCTAAATTTTGAAATAAGATTCATTTTTCACACGATTGAACATATTTCCTAGGGTTGAATTCTCCATTTGATCGTGGTTTTAGGAAAACAAGTCATCAACACTGATACAATAATTAAAATTCAACTAACAACACATGTTCAAATAACAAAAATGTTACTTTTACAACAGAAGTGGTTCATTCAGGTTTATAACTGCTGTATCTGTGAGAGTTTATAAAACTATTACTAATAACTACTATTAACTGAGGAATACATATTGTCTCTAATATTTTTTTGTTCCAGTGTAGTCTATTTATGGAGGTTTCAAGTTTGGCTGAGTGCCTAATTGTGACTGTTCAATAGGGAATTCCTGCGGTAATTGTGATTTCATTTTTCTTAATCTTCGAGAAATGGTTGACTGAGTGACATCAAATTTATCAGCAGCCTGCGACTGATTCAGTTTTCCAGTTATTACAGCTAAGATGGCTTTCTCTAAATTCTGAGGTTTGTAAAACCCAATTCGACCTTTTGACCTTCTTATCTCTGAAAAAGACACCAAAAACACAATAAATGATATAGCGATATGAAACTTATACTGAACTACTGTAGAACAAGAAATAAGCTTTAAAAAAATTGCCAAACGTTTAACTAATTATGTATTCCCAATAACAACTGTGTGAACAATTTATGAACTGATTCGCTATCCGTGATCAATATCATATAGTACAAATAAATATTTTCTAACAACAGTAATTTTTCCAGGGAAAACAAGTAGATAAAATATAACCTTATACAAAAATTATGTCAAATATTAGTCAACCAAAGATAGGTATTACCCTATTTATTGGTATTCACTCAAAAGAATGCTCCGCAGGGTTTGCTCTTGAATATTGATGCTAAATTAGACGACACATAATGATCAAAGTCATCGATTTGAATGCTAATGACTATAATTAGTATTTTTACTTCAAAAAGTTAAAATGTTTAACGGTAAGAATAGATACAGAACTATTACTTCAAAGACAGAGATGATTAGGAATGTCATTTAAACAATGTTGTCAATATTATTTAAATTTTCTTTGAATCAATTTTTGCAAGCATATCAAATATAATTGTATGAGAAAATGTAACTTGATAACTTGGAAACACAATTCAATAAACAACTTCTGACCTTTTATGCTAAACACTAACACCACTGAATAGTTTCAATATATTTATTCAGATAAACTCTCTTTAGAACAAAGAACTAATTAATAAGTTAGAGTTATCCTTCTTTGTGCACTAAGATTAATCTAGTCATTTAACATCTTCCACCTTTTTTGGTCTTATAATAGTATGAAAAATAGACAATCATCTGATCTCTCATGCACAATATAAATTTCATCAACATGGAATATGAAGACCTAGCTATTGATCTTTCATGATACTGTTGTATCTACCACTATGGGGTTTTTGATTGACACATCTCTGATCTCATGTACAATGCTGATATCAATTTTAGAATTTGAAGGTCAGACCTCTGACCTTTCATTTGCAGTAATTATTGCAATTTGACCTTTGTAAATATTGCTTTATCTGTAAGGAATTTGATATGTTGTTTTCATATGCTTTTATATGTTCCAGCCATAAAGCAATTGTGTATACCGATGATCCAATGTGCAAAAATAAAAGACAAATTCACTATGCAGACCTTACTAGATTTTCAAAACCTAATGCAAAATACTGGTGAAAAGTAGTTTCCAGATGCACTTATACATGTGAAGATCTATATTATTTGGCCTCAGATGAATGGTCATCTCATTGGCAATTATACCGCAACCACTTAATTCATAAAATTTTATAAGACCTTTCTATGATTTGGAGCATAATAATCATGTATGCTATTGTATGAGCAACATTTTGTCAAGTTCACAGTCTAGTTCATTTTAAAACTGTACAGTTGAATATAGCATTTACCTTACAAAAACTAGAGTTTAGCCCATTGTGAATTTATTTTGATAAGGCTGTTTCAAGTCAAATGCATAACAAAAGTTTTGGTTTCTAAACGCCTTTTTTTTTTGGTAGGACGTTGGTGTTAGAAGAGGGAATATGTTTTTTTTTTCCTGTACATATGGATGGTATTGACACTTATAACCGGGTATAATCTATCCAGCATCCCCTACTTTCTAGTGGAAGTTCGTATTTCTATACCTGCATCAGAGTTGAACTTCATTGCCAAACAAACTTTTTGTATTAATTGTTTATTTGTTTTTAGTTTGAGTATGCAAGAAATATTTTCAATTGGACAAATATGAGCAAGCAATAACCAATCAACCAATCTACCTTTTCTTTCTTATTCCCTACATAGATAATGACAAGGTGTTTAGCTCGTATTAAGGTGGTACCCAACACTTTCACTACAATTGATTTGGCTAGTTTAATTTTCATAATATTTTGACAATGTATTTACTTTGACCCTTTAACAAAAATATAAAAATTTCAAAATTTTGAACCAACTGTTTTGTCAGAAAAATTACACTGGTTATATAACAGTTTGACAAACACCAATTTTGATAATTGAGAAGCTTAATATTCCCTTTACAACACAAGTTAATTAAATGTTTAGCTGACTTTACAGAGTTATCTCCCTTAAGTGTTAGGTACCGCCTCAAGGAATAACTCAAGTGATATCATCCATCTGAAACTTCAACAGAAACTCTCTTTTTTTTTTTTTTTGCATATCTTTTCATGCAGTAACCTTTCAATACAGATATTCATATTTTCTGTGTATTGTAAACCCAATTTTACACTGTTTTCTTAACCCTTCAGCAGTCCACATTTTTACATGAAGCCATAGTAGTGCTGTTCTGGTAAATATACACTTATATATCGACATTTTGTCTGGTTATTTTCCCACAATAAGTCCTTTCCCAATGTATGTCCCTTAATAGAAAAAAGAAGATGTGGTATGATTGCCAATGAGACAACTCTCCACAAGAGACCAAAATAACACAGAAATAAACAACTATAGGTAACGGTATGGCCTTCAACAATGAGCAAAGCCCATATCGTATAGTCAGCTAAAAAGGCCCCAAAATGACAATGTAAAACATTTCAAACGAGAAAACTAACGGCATAATTTATGTATAAAAAATGAAATGGTCAGTTTTTTTTCTAAATTTGCACTACCGGTACATGATTAAAGTCTTTTGAACTAATGTCAGGTCTATCATAAAATCAGATTTCAATTCAACACACATGTTACTTTTTAACAATTTTTAATGAAATAACTTTGCAATTACATTGAAGGTACAATTATATACAAATCAATCAATAGAAATTAAACAACAATAATATATATCAATGCACCAATGGAATGAAAAACAACTGTCAATACAATTATCAAAATAACCCAGTAGAAAATCGCATTCTCATTATGTAATATTACAACTAATTTGGTTCATTTTAATCTCATTACAAAATTTTCAAAAATGCATTCTCAGTATAACAATGTCAATAATATGTACTGTCAGTTCGATTGAAATAGAACATGAAATTATATGGTGCCATTATATCTTATAATACATTTAAATGGTATTTTTTCTTGATTCGTCAATTCTATGGTTTTGCTGAAGATTGCATACAAGCCTTACAAAAATTATAATTCCTTGAATATGTAAATTGATGGTTTGTCTACACCAATGAAATCTATGAAAATTGGTATCCATGAAATGAATAATAATGATTCCACTTTGCTAGCTGATTATCCTATCATCTTAGCCCTCTTTCAATTAAAAGCATATTCAAATTATCACAAAAATGTGTATCAAAGGTGAGGCAAATTTAAAACTGAATTGCCTCCCGTTTACCTCAAAATTTCAGGACACATACTCCCTATATAACAATATCAAAAGCACTTTTGTTAATTTGCAATATTCAATCATTAACATGAACAAATTTTCAGTAAATATAAACATGAACCTACATTATATATACAATACATTACAAAATTATACATACAAGATGGACAACAAAACAGCTTGTCCAGTTAATATCTTAGCAGCCTTGGTCTTATCATACATTGCTTGCAAAATCTGAGGGATGTCATCTCTCAAATAAGACTACCAGTTCTAAAATCCTCATAAATTAGGGTACTAGACTATCCTGGCAGTTATAAATTCTTATAACAATTTTCAAAATATAAAATTTCATCATTTCCTTTTTTTTTTTCAATCCTAAAAAAAAGTTCAATCTTGCAGAAGGTTTCAGATTCAATATTTATATGTGTAACTTCTATAAATGTACTAATTGAATACAAAAAAAAACATCAGGGAACTAAAGTATCCAATACAAAATGGTCATTTAAGATTTGTTGATCAATTTATTTTCCTTTTTTTTTGTGGTGGTTTCTATGACTTTTTTAAATAAGCTCCCCCTCGTTTGCGTATTTGGTAAGAGATAGCAGGTTGAGGGACCCCATACAACCTTGACGCCTGACTTTGGTTGAGTTTGCCATTTATTACTGCCAGAATTGCAAGTTCCATTTTGTCTGGACTATAATATTGTTTTATAGGTTGAGCCTTCTCACATTGCTGACCTTGATAATTCATTGAACAATCTGAAACACAACAAAACAGGATTTAACAGGTGAATAAATCAACATTTTGATGGATTTCATTATAAATGCTCTGAAATGCTCAAAAATGCTCAATATCAAGATAAAACCAATCAACTAACTTCACAAGCTAATGAGATCAAACCCTTGGCCCACTCTTCAAAACTAATCTTTAAAAATCATCAAGTAAATGTATTTGATAATTGTTGGAGTTTACGGATTTTAAAAGAAATGGTTGGTTGAGGGACCCCATATTCCCTAGATGCTTGGCTCTGGGTCATTTTCCCTTCAATAACTGCTTTTATAGCCATTTCCATGTTTTTGGGACTGTATTCTTTTTTAGGTCCTTGCTTTCGCAGAAGACGCCTCTCTGGTTGGACCAAAGAATCTGAAACACACAAGAATCGTTGATAAAATTACAAAATTACAATATGGAGAACCTTAAACATTAAAACTCTGGTTAATTTTTTATATTTTTATCTGAAAATAAAACCACTATTGTTACTTTTCAACAGGCAGTTGCAAGTGCTCTTTATTTATCGGGAAATTTACTTCAACCCAAAATTGAAATTATTTTCCCTGAAAATTGATTTCCAAAAGTCCAACAAGCTGGCTTCAGGCAAGTACAAATAGCTATTCATTAGATAGGGGGAAAAATATGAATGTATAAAACCCAACACCAAAAATATTAAAAAAAAAAGTGTCCAGGAAAAAAATATCAAGACATTTTTTTCAATCTACAACAAATTGTTGGCTGGGGAACACCAAACACACGAGCAGCCTGACATTGGGACATACGGCCCGCTAAAACTTCTGCAATTGCCTGTTCCAGTTTTTGTGGCTTGTAATCTCTTCTCCACTGCCTTTTAGCATTAGTTCGTGATTGGTCTGAAACATATAAGGAATAGTATCATTTTCTCTTTCTTTTCAGGTTTTAATTTACTATTTATTCTTATTTAATTTGAATGAATACTTATGTTATGTTTTTAATGATAAGTGTCTATTCTTAATCTATATCAATATTCAAACATCATTATAAATCCCAAAACAAAGATGTTCCAGTAAAGAAAGCATGTCAAAAGTCAAAAAGTCACAGGCTACATATAAATCATTTCAAATAGTTCATACATCACTTCCATATTTTTTTTACATTAAAAAATAATTTCCTCACATATAATTAAAGAGTGAATACATGAATTTTTTATCAAGTATAAGAGCTCTGGCCTACCACATAGTAATCTATACAGACAAAAATTGAAAAACCTTTTGCAAATCACATAAAAGCAGATGCTCTTGAAACACGACATTTGAATACATTCTACAAGAGAAACAATTCTCTCTGACCACATAAAAGTTACAATTGGTATTGAGGCAAATTGTAAGGGGGAAAAACAAAACTAGACAACAAGATTAAAGGCGTAAACATGTACATTATGCTAAGACATCAAGACTTCATTTTCCTTCTTTTTCCTTGAACGTGAAATTCTGCAACCAATTGAAGGTTGAGGAACACCATAAAAGAGGGCTGCTTGAGTCTGAGTCATTTTCCCTGCTAAGACAGTCTCAACAGCTTTATCTAAATTTTCATGTCTATAAGATTTGGGCTTTGGCCCTCTTCTTTGCTTCTGATTAAGATTAAAACCCATTTGAGGTGGAAACATTTGAAATATGGGATCTTTGTTTAGACTGATTGCTTCTCCTTCAACTTCTGTTTTTCCTAAATAATTCTGGTTGTTTAAAGGTTTCATTTTTCTTTCTCTTTTATGATGATCTGAAACACATAAACAGGCATGATTTACTATCGAATATTTAAAAAAAGAAGACGTGGTATGATTGCCAATAAGACAACTCTCCACAAGAGATCAAATACACAGAATTAACAACTATAGGTAACCATACTACCTTCAACAAGCCTTTACTTCATAGAACTAGGTAATAAAATTAAAATCTCTATCAAATTAAAACATTTCACTTTTGACAATTCCATTCTAAGAGACACAACCTCTCTAGTCTAAATTATTTGTTTCTCAAGTTTGAAATATTATCATTGCTGTTTTTAGCATAAACAGATAATGAAATAAACCAGACAATGACTTTTCAAGCCTACAGCCTTAATTTCATACTGGCCATTATAGAGAGATTGGGACTTCATTATTTATGTACAGTCAGTTTTTGTCCAAAAAAAATTATAATAATAATCAGTACAATATATTGACAGCTTTTATTTTACAACAATTTTACACCATTTTCAACAAACTAAGCCATAGAAACATCACAACTTGATTAAACTCAAGATTTATTTTTTTTTTCATATTGAAAACAGCTGATTAAATTTAAAATGAAAAACTTTTTGGTATTTAGACTTTTCTTACAATCAAGCAGCTAGAAATCCCTTAATTAATCAAGCATTTTTTACAGCACTTAATATTACAATATTAGTTATTTAAACTTATCATTATCGTCAGCAAAATATGCAAAATTTTGGTTTTCATGTTACTAGTTCATGATCCTTTTTCTGAAATTAGTCCTTATATTCACAGGTGTTTCTCGGTAAAACATGTTCTTATATAAACATTAAACAGCAACTAGCTTTCACATTAATTTCAAATAGCAATCCAGATTGTTTATGTATCAAAGTTCTTATTTAAGAATTGGGCACGTTTCCACAATGAAATTCTGGTAGCTATCGTAGACTGAGGTACACCAAATGTTTGTGATGCCTTTGTCTGACTCATTTGCCCAGATTTTACTGCAATCAAAGCGTTTTCTAAGTTTTCACGTTTGTACTTCCTTAATTTCCTCCTTGCCTTAATCTTCATATCTGAAAGACATAAATAGATTTGTTAGAAAATTAATGACTTTTGGATTTTGGAAATATTTAATCTTTAATTATTGCTTAGTTTATGTTTTAAAGGTTTATTATAGAGTTGACAAATGTTTTCAATGTTTATCATAGAGCTGACAAAGGTTTTATTCTGTTTGGCTATCTGGTGGTTTTCTAAACATTCGTGAGCAGATTGTTGTTCTTGGGACCCCAAAATATCGAGCAGCCCTGCTTTTGGACATGTGCCCAGCTTGTACTGCCTGGATGGCCATTTCTAAATTGTCAGGATTATAGACCCAATATCTTCCACTCTTGGGAATCTGTCCAGATTTGTTATCTGAAAGATATATAGTGCAAATATTTAGTTATTCCAAATGTAAAATGGGAAAACTGAATTTTAGTAATTTTATAAAATATCTGTTGTTGTTTTTCCAATATAATACCATAATTTCAGACATGAATGCTTTGTTTTTTATCAATGCAAAAAAGCAACAGGATGATCATTGAACTAAAAAATTGCATGCATCAATTTCCTGATTTACAGTTCTAAAAAAATGTATTTATATAGAACTTAAAGTAAAAACACAAATTAAAAAACCTCCACTTTATTCTATATAAAAAAAAATGAAATCCGATTCAACAACTTCTGTCCAATATGACTAAATCCGAATAAAATTTCTCTACAAATCAATAAACTAACAAAAATGCACCAGTTTGAAAATGCGACAAAAATGTTATCCTCAAAACCTTATTTACAAAAATCAAAGAGAACTCATATTCTTTTCCAACATTCTTGTCAACAAATTCAACACAAGCTTCATTTACTTCAAAGATATAATTTTTCCTTGATCAGCTCGTTTATTTCCAAGTAGTCAATCAAAATTAAGTGTCATAGTACAAAGTGAGGAGATGGAATGTTTGCGAAACAATATCACTATTTATAAATGTCATATCCAATTGGAACTATTTTCTGAACAATGGCGGTAGTAAAAGTTTAGATGCCCCCATTTTAGAGATCCTGGTCGAGATAGTTGACTGGGGTACTCCATATTGATGGGCGGCTTTGTTTTGTGACAGGCGTCCCTCAAGTACTGCTTGCACTGCCTCCTCTAATTTTTCCGGACTATATTCACGCTGTTTCTTCTTTCTCCAGTAGACGGAGAAATAGTCTGAAAGATATATGATAGACATTAGGGTTACTCCTGTCACAGTCTTAACAAAAGCCGCCACCAAAATGAGTAGTCAACAACTTTTACTTTTATTTACTGATACAGTTTCCAAAGAGAAGTTATAGCTCTTCAAAATGTATTACCAATTTGTGGTCATTTTTCAAGTTGAAGTTGAATACAGAGAAATTTGAGGTACTTGGCAATGAAATAGTAAACCAAGAAAAGTTTTCACCAATAGACTAAGACAGATGATCATTTAATGTCAAGCTCAAAAACACACTATCAAATGCAATTGTTTGAATCTGCCATTAAAACTAATTGCTATAAATACTTCAATGACAAACCAAGTATATAAATTCTCAAAACTCATAAAACCTGTTACACATTTTGTTTTATCAGTAACAACAACAAATGCAATAAGATAACTATCTATACGTGAATTAATGCACTGTAACCCATCACATATTATTAGAACAAGAAAGAAGAAATATAACAGTTAAAGCCATGAAATCAGAGAGGCTGTATATATATACATATATATATATATATATATAGAGAGAGAGAGAGAGAAAAAAACATTCAATCAAAGAGCCAAATCATTTTTAAGCAATAAAACAAAGGACTTTTATATAGCCATATGCATCTGATATGTAAATTTACATCATCTTTCCATTTCAAAAGAGCCAATTTTCCTTTATTGTTTGATTCTGTACATAATCTTTTTGATGTCCAACTTTTGGTCAAAGAAGTGTTCAAAATCTAGTCTAACAATAATTAAATAAAATGAAAAAGTGCTATATATTTTTATTATACTATTCCAAATACATGTACAATCAAGCAGACTTTGTGATCATTATTATTTACAAAAGGCATATTTTTTTTCATCATTAAATAACTCCATCAGCAACTAATACATTTTTTTTTTTGCATTCTTCAGTTTTTCTAGGTTTTTTTCAGTTTCGTGCTCAAAATTATTTGTAAAGAGTTTCAAGTTGTATTTTGATCTCTTATTTTTCTAATTCTCCTAGAAATTGTCTTTTGTGGCACACCATAAACAAAAGAAGCTTTATTCTGGGACAAAACTCCACTTAGAACTGCAGCAATTGCCTGTTGTAAATTTTCATGGCTATAACATCGAATCTTCCTATATGGTTTGTCTGAAATACATATAAATTAGTTGTAATTCACTTTATATAAATAAGTTGTAAGTCAATTGTTTTAAAATTTGCGTCCAATTACAATCATTTCTAATAAACATTTTATTCTCATTCCTTTTAGGCAAAAATTTAAACAAATACCTTCTGGACTTCTTCAAATTTTATACATTTTTATATCATACCCAAAAATTAATAAACTTAAAACCTGTATATCTGCACAAACTTTACAGCAAAAAATAAGCATGTTAAAACTATTATGACCCCACATTTTCAGGACAGTAATTTGATTAAAAGTAATAATCCACTACAAGTTCATACTATTTAAATTTTAGCCACACAAAATCACAATGAACAATTGATGTACTAGAAAATGCACCACATGCATGATGAAAATTATTTATTTGACAAAAAAAAAACATATAAAAACATGAATTTGACCTTAAAATAGCTATCAATTTTCAAAAATAAATTTCAACTGCAGTTCATGTTACCACTACAAATTATGAAGTTTCATACAAATAGTCATAACTGATTTCAACAAATCTTTGAAAAACCTTGACATTAAAGCTTTTTTACCATTATGATTTACATTTCATTTTAGATAGTAACATCAACATTTGTGTTAAATAATGAAATTACATCAATATAAACATGATTGATAATCAATATTGCTGATTTAAAATTTTCAATTAAAATTTAGTTTTACAGCAGTCAAACTTCATTTGTTTCTTTCCGCTGATCACATATTTTTAGTTTTGTATTTGGCATAGCGTGTAGATAATGTTGTAGCTGGTATGCCATACATTCTGGCAGCATCAACAATTTTCATATTTCCATGACATATAGCCTCCATCGCTCGTTCCAGATCTTGTGCATCATACTTTTTATATCTTGTACTACGATTCTGTCTTTCAATGAAACGTGAGCTTAAACCTGCAAGACATGCAATTTCATTTAGACTGGTATTTTAACTTGTGTGACATCTACTTTATAATAGATACTATTTAACATTCAACCATTTACAATGACACATGAACTTTCTGCTTGCATGACCTTTCTACCCGCTATTAAGACAGATAAACTGTCAAGCATTCTTGTACCTTTGTCCGAAACAATGAAACGGACCATATTATTCAACAAACATTTGCAAAACATGAATTTATGTAAGCCCTTTTTTTCTATACAAAAGTACGGAAATGTGATTTGACTGCCAATGAGTCAAAATAACCTGGATGTAAGCAAACTATATGTCACCTTCAACATTGAGCAAACCCCATCACCAACAGTCACTTATAAAAGGCCAAGAGATATATATGGAAGTTTTTAACGCATGTGATTGGCTATACAGCCCTTGCATGCTTGTTTGGCCAAGAGATGGATGAAGAAATTGGAAACAATTCAAACAACAAATATATTTTACATTTAATTGATATATAAAGATTGATTTCTACAAACTGTTATTTACAAAAAGTTTTGTTTCAATTAATATGGTCAGTTCGGTTTATTTTTTGTTTAATTTATTATACTTTTTACAAAATAAATGGCAATGTCGATTGTAAAGTTTTTCATTAGAGTGGAAGTCACTTATTACAGTTTGTCATCTCTTTCATCATTTTCACACAAGTTATTGTAATAAAAATCCACTCAATGATAAATTAGGGCTTTAATTTTTTCACTCGTCCTGAAATAGTTGTTTGTGGAACACCAAATACTCGAGCAGCTTTAGACTGTGTCATTGTTCCAGACATAACGGCATTAATAGCTCGCTCTAACATCAGAGGATCGTACTGTCGTCTCACTGGTAATAAAAGGCCCATTGCATCAGTCAAGCAAGATTGTTCTGAAACATACAAACAAAAGTCCAGTGTTTCTTGCATGTCAAGATCTGTATTTGACAACATTTGTGTGTCATAAATGTTTCAGCAATATTCAAACAGTGTAGTTTTCAAGAGAGATGGCTTAAAATTGCAACTGCATAGACAAACACAAACTTTTTAATTTGCACCTGTTTTCCTTAGGTTAAAATCACTACTTAACAAGATGAGACTTCAATTTGAGATATTCTAACTCTTTATAAACTCAATACAAATATCAGATTTGATAAGATTGCAAATTAAACAACTATCAACCAGAGACCAAAAGACAAGGACGCGGAGACTACCACAGATCACCTTATGGCCTTTAACAATGAGCAAAATCAAACATTGTAGTGTGCAATGATAAGCACTTGATTACAGGATTGTGAGTCATCGTTTATCATTTAGTTTATAATCTAAATATTTTGCAGATTTTTACTATTTGTTTGATTGGATTAACATCACATTGAAACATAAATAAAATTTCATTCAGGTCAGTTTATTTTCCTGGTAAACATGCACAGACTTTCAGCGAACTATTGATGCACAATTTCATGTTCTGTTAGATGTCATCTAATGTAAAATGAGTCCAGCAAGACTTTAAATCATACAATGACAACCTTGACAACTCAACCACAACAATAAACATAAGCAAATGAAACATTCCATCACAAGATATTGATTGTTTAAACTTTAATTCAGATAATCCAAACAGCCTTTCAAATCATAACTTTTTTTTTTATCTATTTTTCACTAGTACTGTTCTTGTGATCTGTAAATACTATTTTCTTCAAATATGTTGCTCCCACAAGCAAATCTGATCTTAGACAGATTCAGCTACCTTTAATGCCTATCATCCTTTGCTTTCCATTCAAATGGCATTTTTTGGCTGTAACAACACTTATTGTTTTGTTTTTATATACACTGCCCACTTATTGTTTTGTTTTCATATACACTGCCCACTCATTGTTTTGTTTTTATATACACTGCCCACTTATTGTTTTGTTTTTATATACACTACCATCTTATTGTTTTGTTTTTATATACACTGCCCACTTACTTTGTTTTTATATACACTGCCATCTTATTGTTTTGTTTTTATATACACTGCCCACTTATTGTTTTGTTTATATATACACAATTACTATTAATCTTAAATTTAACATCAAATGTTTGATACTTAACTTAATCGAACCATAGTCCAGAGACAAATTAAATGAAAATTGAGATAGACACCATGATTATATGATATGAATATAAACTCTCCTTTGTACTAGATCAACTGGTCTGGCATTGCTCTTACTCAGTCTCCTAAATCGTACATACTTAGCTGTGAGGAAGCAAATACCAATTTTCAGATCTTTGGGGTATGAACCCATGACCCCCCTCCCCCCTCTTAAGGCAAGGACACTAACACAAATTCACTGTGCTCCAAAAGTCAAATTTGCTCTCTGCTGAACTCAAAAAAGATGAAAAATACCTCTCATTCTAAAACTAGTTGAAGACATACACTAACTGAACACCAAGAAATTGTAACCAAAACGAAAACTTGAAATTGTAACCAAAAAGTAAAACACATATCCTGAACCAAACCCAAATATATGAACAAATAATCCCCAAAAAACACTATATAGAAAACTGAGGATTGAAAAACAAGTACCCCAACAAAAAGTGGAGTAGAATATCAACTATATATTAAAAACAAAATAGTATTTTACTTGTTTATAATGTTTATTTGTAGTGGACGAACAAGTTATCCATGTTATATGATGCAATGTATTATATCATGTATAACAATATTTAAAACATATTTGTATTATTAAATGTTTGAGATTAATATAAAAATTTGGGAGTAAACAAATGGGCAATGGATCCTTTAATAATTCACTTGTAATTTAAAGAAATTACTGAATTTAGCTAAATACAAATTATCTCAAGTTTAAATTTTAAAACAGAGAAAAAAAGTTACAATATTTAAATTTGAATGTTTTGATTTTTCAAATAATTTTCAATGTCTTAAATTATGGTATTTTCTTGGCAGATTCCATTAAATCAGTGATGAATTTAGGAAGTCGTCTTGAGATGGTAGTTTGTGGCACACCGAAAGTTTCAGCTGCTTTCTTTTGGCTCATTTGTTTGGTAAAAACAGCTTGGAGGGCTTTCTCCAAATTTTGGGGATTATACATTTTATAATCTGCAAGGAAACGCTTCTTTTTCATTGACATTCCTGAAAAACACCATAAAAATCTTCATTTATGTGTTTTAACCACTCAAAGATGACAAAACAGAGATTAGCTAACAGAAAAGAGTTTAAAACATTCAAAAATGATGACTTGGTTTCAGGTCTTAATATGAAAAATCTAAGTGCAAATGATCAGAAGAAAGCATCATTTTAAGAATAAAGTATTAATTTTGGATTAAAGATGAAGATAATTTGCCAATTATAATCATTATTACAAAATTTTGGACATATAGTATATACTTAGTACAATCAAATTCAATTTTCCCAATCATCAAATTTCCTTACATTTTTTTTTTTTTTTTTAATTCTAAACATTCTAAAAATATACAAAACTTTTACTGTGAATTTTGTCTAAATGTGTAACTTTTTTATAATATTATGTTGTACAATTTAATCCTTTAAAATTGACATTATGAATTATGTTGAGTTTTATCTTTTTGTTCAGAGATTTGTCGATCAGATATGTATTGTCGTAATCGTCTGGTAATAGTGCTTCGTGGAACACCGAATTTCACTGATGCTTCTTTATGTGTCATGTGATTGTCAAACACAGCTTTGAGTGCTTTCTCCATCTGGTTATTGTAATATTGTTTATAACCCACATTTGAACGCCTCTTTTTACCATGGAATGGATCTGAAACACATGTCAAAGGCCATAATGTTATTCTATTGCCCTTTTCATTTCTAATATCAATTTTAAATAACCCAAATATAAATATAAGAAGATGTGGTATGAGTGCCAATGAAAGTACAACTCTCCCACCAAATCACAATTATATAGAATGATTATCAATTAAAAAACCGTTTTGATTGTCACAACTTTTATTGCTATTCTATGGACATTTTTAATTTTGTCTGTTTACGCTGCTTTGCAAGTCGGTTAAATATTGTGCCTTGGGGGACTCCAAAAACCCGAGCTGCTTGATGCTGGGACATTGAACCCTTTAGTACAGCATCAAGGGCATTCTCTAACTTTTGAGGATCATAATTTCTATAAAAGTTGGCTCGCTTCTTTCCTCTCCATGAAAAATCTGAAACATACGGAAATCAATAGGTAAGATTTTTTATATGTTTCTCTAATATTTTTTTGGCTTTCTAATGGATTTTGTTAGCAGGTCTTACTGTGACACTTACATAGAATCTATCAAATTTATACAGTTTATACAACACCATGGCAAAAAAACAACAAATACCAAAAAGACAAACAGCTGACAATTGAGCAACAATATAAAAACCTTCAGACAATGAGATATATCAAAACAAATTATATTTCATATCAAAAACCAATATGAGAGTGATCAATTCTTTTATACAATGCAACCCTATCACTGAATACTGTAAACCTTTTATTTTCAAGGATTCTTTTTTAAGACATTCTTAGCCACAGCCAGAATTTCTTTGAGCAATTTTTAATTTTGTTGATATTCAATCAAGAGACAGCTTAGTTTTCACTGCAGTTTATCTTGTCTTTATTTATTTACACATGAAAAATGTTTTGTAAAAAAACTGCTCACAAAAAAAAGTTAGTAATAAATGTCAATTATAAGTCCAATGAAACGACCTTCAGATCTGCCTGTCATACACATTAAGAATACTTCCAAAAATACAACTAAATAGATGTGACAATGAATTTATTTAAATCAAGAAAGTTTTCTCCTAGAATTTTAACTCTTTACGAAAAAAAAAATTATACATAGAGAACATTTAAAAGGAATCTCCAAACTTTGATCTGTGTAATCTATATTTAGCATAATGTCTACACAAAGTGGATTGAGGCACTTGAAATTTAATCGAAGCTTCTTTTTGATTCATCTCTTTGTTAAAGACGGCTTTCATGGCTTTATGAAGATTGATAGGTAAGTATGTTCTATAGCCTACTTCCCCTCTATCAAATTGATAATCTGAAAAATACAAGATTTCTTTTTTAAAAGCTTATTAAGGAATTTTACTTCTTTGAATAAATCTAGTGCTGATTAAGTTTAGTATCAACATACAATGTGAAAATTCATATTCCAAAACATTTGTGAAAATCCCTACATCAGATTCCAAACATTTTTAAACCATTCAATCAATATAATAATTCATTAAATTTTTCAAAAAATGGAAATATGATTATGAAAAATGTTTAAAGATGTTTGGCTTTAACAATTTTGATTATCTCACGCACAACTGGATACCAAATATCAGCTGATACTCTAAACAATCCATTTTGAGGTCAAATCTCATATTAGCATTGACTATTTCCTTCACTCTTCCCATTCCCAAAAATAAACACTTACAGGAGTTATGTTGTCTTCAAGAAAACCAAGATACATTTTCTATTGTTTTTTTTTATTTTATTCTTCTTTCAAAATAGGAGCAAATACACCACATGACAAATAATAAATGGAATATACATGTTTATAGGTCGTCCAACTGTCTATATCAATCTGCTCAGCTCTTAATAAAACTCCATATCACGGCTTTGTGACGTCAAATACGTTGACCTGGCCTTAATAACTTTGACCCGGATATATCAGCGACGTCATAATGTTTGAACCGACGTTGATAAGTTTGACCCGAACTTATCAAGTCAACTTCCGGTTGCTGGTGAAACTAAGACAATACTTCCAAAAGACGCAAATACAGCCCGATAAATCGATTATCAGGTTATCGGCATATTAATATTGTAAAATATCAGCTGCTCGACATAATATGAAGGCTTTTTGATCTCGTTCGCTGTGCTTACTCGACAAAAAGCTTCATATTATGTCTCGCAGCTGATATTTTACGATATCAACATGCAGACAACCTGATAATCGGTACATATCATTCCGTTTTTGAGAGAAAAACAGAACACAAGGAGGAAATATCCATTTCATTCTATCACATTTCATTAAAAAATGAGAGTATCCAAGTAAGTTGGTAAATGTTCAAGATAAAGAGTTATATCTGAAGATATCAGTACATGTATCAACCTCTTGTTTCTAAAGGCATTTATTTCAATCAGAAACCAAAAATAGTTTAACACAAAACATAAAAAGAAATGTCTGAATATTGTCAATCCTTAATATGGTCTTTAAAATCATTTCTTTTGCAATTTTGTTCTTTCTTCGTGATATTTAGTATATCTTCTATATAATGTGGCTTGAGGTATTCCAAAAGTAATAGCAGCTTCTTTACAATTCATTTGGTCATTAAAAACAGCTTCCAATGCCCTTTGAAGATTTTCAGGTGCATATAACTTATATTCTATCATCTTTCTCTTTAATCTACCAGGATCTGAAAATATACAGAAACTTCTACTGATTCAAGGAGAAATGAACCACATATGAAAGGAAAATCTGTGATAAGAAAACTGTACCATTTAGAAGAAAATGAATTGCAGTCAAGTATCATATCAATTGTTTGTTTCAAATCAATCCAGTTTGTTTTTGTATAACACTTTTTCAAATAAACCCCATTGCTCTTGATTTCTGGCTTTTATTTTAGTATCATGAAGTTAATAGTTTTGCTAGAATTGGTAACTCATGTCCCGTCAATTACAACTATCAAATCACATGACCAAACATTTTTTGTCAAAACTGTTAGCCAGTTTTTTTCCTCTTCTCCTTTGAAAGTCTATAGCAGATAGTCCTCTGAGGGACACCAAACATTATTGCGGCTTTGTGTTGAGTCATATGTCCACTCTCAACTGCCTGTACAGCTCTCTCAAGAGTCACCTGGTCATATCTCCTATACCCTAACTTTCTACTACTACAAAGTTGCATGTTCTTGTAAACTTTAAATTCATCTGAAAAAACAAAATCACCAAGATAAATCCCTGGATAAAAAGATTAAAAATTTGTAATTCCATAATTTATTTACAATGACATACATGTATGACCTATCAGTGTAAGAGATCAAAAAGTGTGTTGGTTGAAACAAAGAAAAGCAATGCAGGAAGTCATCAGAAATGGAAGCAATTATTGATCTCACAATATCTTATACAAAACTTCACAAGTGTCTAAGAAGTTAACTATTTCCTTATTGAAGATGAAACTCTTTCCTTATTAAAAATGAAACTCAACTCTATACATCAAATTTATTTAAGCTCTTTTTCCTTCACAATTTACAATAAGCTTTTCCCCTTAGAATATACAAGAAGCCTTTTCCCTCACTGTATATTATAAGATTCTAAAAACCAACATTTTTTATAAACTACATATTTGCAACCATGCCATCTTGTAATTACATGTCTTGATTATTTAATTGGTTTATCATAGTTGATATATGAAGCCATTTCAATTTTTTTCAATATACAAGTCCTGTTACACACAATATCAGCTAAAAATCCAGTTTCTTCATCAATTTTGTACATTGTTTAAACTGTTTTCACTACACAGTCCATATTAAACACATTGTCAAATTCTTCGAAAGATCAGAAATTTTTCATTTCTTATTATCCTGAGTATGAAATTGTGAACTATCAGTCTTTTTTGTCATTTTTGATCGTCGAGTATATAAAGTAGTTTTAGGTACACCAAACACTTTAGCGGCTACAGTAGGAATCATAGCTCCTGAACAAACAGCTTCAACCGCCTTCTCTAAAGTGTCCAAGTCGTAATTCCACCTCCTACCACTACTTCTTATTGCATGATCTGAAAGATACCCAAAAATCAAAATCTCAATCTCAATAAAGTGACTATTCAAAAACATCCACCCTTTTTTCAACATCATTAAACCGTTATTCTGGCAGCTGGCAAAATATGACAATGGCAATCTTCATAACAACTAATCATTTAATACGCTACAAGGGAGAAGTAGTTTCATTTCAGAAATTGTTTTTTGCATTGATGAACTTTTTTCTTAATTTGGAAAGTCTTAATGATATGGTAGTTTGTGGCACTCCATAAGTTTGAGCCGCTTTTTTCTGAGACATTGAGCCACTAAATACAGCATTCACTGCCAGTTCCATATTTGCAGCATCATAATTTCTCTTCTTTGGAAATGTTTTCTGGGAGGCTGAAAGAAAGGAATTTTTTAACCATTAAAGATTTTTTTGTTGGATTCTAAAAGCATGCCTTGTTTTAACTGTCCCATCCCCCCTTTTCTTTACTCTAATTATTCAGATACTACACAAATTCACTTTTGCATTTAAAGACTTATCAATAAACTCATAATCAAAGCCATTCCAACGAATATAAGATCAACAAAAATTAATCTCGTGCAATGGAGAGGTCAAAGATAATTCTCACAAGCCCAAAAAAATGCATTTCAAACAATAGAAAGCCGAAGAACCATTATTCAAACATATGAGATACCAAAAGACCTGACTTACAATAACATTAGAATCTCCCTATAGCATTAATATTCGGGCCAAATAACATTTATTATTCAAGATAAACAATTTCAGAAGACTGAGTGTCAGAAGGTCCCAAACAGGACAACAGACATCCATATTGAAATAAAATAAATGAGAAAATTTTAATAATCTAGATTTTATTGAAAAACATATTCAAAAATACACAAACCAGTGCATCATTTTACAATTTACAACAATCAGTATTTGATACAACACATATATATTCTTTGGACAAATCCCAAATCAATTACAAAACAAAATTACATCCTGTTTAAAGATAACAGGTCAATTTGAATCATTACAAGGTTATATAAACATAAGGTGACAATGAGAACTGTTCTCCACAAATTCATCTAACTCATTATTAGCCTATGTACATAGTTTTAAACACAATTTTAAATATTTAAATTAAGCCTTAAATTTATTTCTAAATATTATAGTTTTTGTAAATATATATATATATATATATATAGGCCACGCTGTGCAAACAGTAAATAATCTTCAGACCATTGAAGGAATACTGAAAACCTAAAGAAGAAGAACTATCCACCATTGTCTAAATGACATGGATGTAAGCAAGGTCACTATGTGGCCTTCAATAATGGACAAAACCCATGCCATATAGCAAGCTGTAAAAGGCTTACAATTTATGTAAACGAGATTAATTCATTGTATTATTGGGATAAAAAATTAAATAAAAATTAAACAAAAATTTAAACAAAACCAATGTAGCAGTATTATTTATGAATAAACTATATCACAACCTCCCGCAGTTTTATAGTCCATATAAGGATTATAATGAATGCACCTATTCAATAAGTCAAATCAAATCATAATCAAATCATAATATAAACCACTTTACCAGCAGTCAATACAAATAATAAAAAAAATAAAGAAAAGAAAAATAACTGTACACTCTTTGTACACTCTATATATATCATATTTTGAACAACAATGCACCATGACCATAAAAACTTAAACTGACAAACATGAACCAATCAAAACACAGTATCATTCTACATAGTATCATCTTTTGAATGTTCTTTATTATTTTTAGACTCTTCATTTATAACCTCTAGCTCTCTGTGAGCAAGCTGTCTTGCTCTCATCATTCGAATTCTTTTTGAAATTGTAGGCTGAGGTACCCCATACGTTCTAGAAGCCTGGCGCTGAGATAATTCATGCTTTAATACTGCATTTACAGCAACTTCCAAAATCTCAGGTTGATAATTTCTATAATTATATTGCCTCCTCTCTGAAAGTACATTGAAGATTAACCTAGATACTGAGACACATGATTTGGTAGAAATGCAAGATTTCTGTAATAATTTTCCCCAATTCATAAAAAAATTTTTTTTTATCAAAACTTAATGCAATATTGGTTAATGAAATTATCTAATCCTGAAGCATGACATTATCCAATCCTGAACCATATAACTTTCTAAACCTAAAGGTCAACATTTCATGCTTCAGATTCCTAAACCATTCCAATATCACATCAACAATTAAATCACCCAGTAACATCAGAACTAAGAGTATGGTGGCAAAGAATCTGGAGGCAGCATCGACGTGTTTAACCGTTTTATTTTCCGAGAAAGGGTTGCTTGAGGCACTCCAAATATCTTTGCAGCTTGTCGCTGAGACAATTGACCACTGCGAACTGCTATTATGGCTTTTGACAAATTTTCAATACGAGTCGCATTACTTTCTGCAAATCTTTGTTTTTGCTTGATAAAGGTGTATCGTTCTGTAAGCAAAAAATGAAATGTTTTTCAAAATACAGTAAGAACCTTAACTAGAAATCACCATTCAACAAAACCATAAAATTGAGTATAGAGTAGCACTTTTATTTATAATAATTCACAAAACCAATATATGTACAATACAATTATAAGTTCCCATCACACTATTTTGAAAGTCGAAAAACTGTGATCCAAGAGTGTTCAAATGAAACACAAGACGTCTTTTAATATTTCTAGTAAAATAGTTATCAAAGGTACAAAACAGAGAGTTAGGTCAAATTGTGAGAAAAAAAAATCAACAATATCTAGAATTCTCTTTCATTTGGTAGAGAGAAATTGGCATAATCCACCCTTTAATATTCAAATATTTAAAATGGACACAACAGTGTTTCTTCAAAAGGACATAATCAGAGAGGATGTAAATCAAAGTAAGCTGGTTGTATTAATCCTCTTTGTTTCATTTTCATCGAAATGGTAGTTTGTGGAACTCCATACTGTCTAGCAGCTTGACGTTGTGATATTTTCCCCTGCACTACTGCAGTTATAGCTTTTTCTAATTGTTGCTGGGCATTGGAGTCTCGTTCATAATCAAATCGTTTCCTTTTTTCATTGGCTTGAGGGGATTCTGAAAAAATACCAATATGCTGTGAAATTTTGATATTACACAAGATGTCACAAATTTCTTAGATCACTACATAATTCATCCCCTTCACCGTTCTCCATAGAATGCAACAGAACATTTTTTTAAGCATTTAATAAATATCAATGTCAAATTTAAATATTTTTGTGTCCAATAAGATTTAAGTTTCCAAATATTATCAATGCCAATTCAGTTGTGTAAAGTTCTAGGTAGTCAATTACACTGAGGAAAACTGGAAAAAATCCACTAATTCAACATCAAAGTTCATTCAATAGCGGAAGAAAAATTGACAAAAGCCAGCATTTCTTTCTTTTCATCAAGATTTGCTATCATTTTAGGAATGTTCTTCCATCCAAGTATTTCTTTGTATTCTAGTGATAATTGTTGTTCTAGGAACCCCATAGAATTTAGAAGCAGCAGCCGCTGTCATCTGACCAGATTTAACAGCCTGAATGGCCATCACCATTTGCTGAGGATCATAATCTTTCAACCTTCTCTTTTTCCATGGGGTTACTGCAAAGAGAGACACACCTCATATCATAACAGCCATCACAGATAAATATCAAACAAAGCATAAACCATGTTACAGATACAGCAAAGAGAGACACCTCATATATCATACCAACCATCACAGTTTATTTTTAAATAAAGCATAGACCCCATTCCTGTTACAGAAGTATTATTAGCATTGGTATGTCAGACTTTCTTTAGTATATGGCATATGATCAATACTCTTCTATACACCATGATCATGTACACTTTACATACAAATATTGGTTTGCCAAATGATATAAAAATTTC
The DNA here is from genome assembly GCA_037788925.1 of Mytilus galloprovincialis. NCBI lineage: Eukaryota > Metazoa > Mollusca > Bivalvia > Mytilida > Mytilidae > Mytilus > Mytilus galloprovincialis. The sequence goes on from CM075341.1 coordinate 37,974,567, forward strand.
ACTTTCAGATAAAAACCAATCATAACTGTCAAAGCAGTGCAAATTTTTAGACCAATCACAATGGTTATACACAGTGAAAACTTTTAGTCCAATCACAACTGTCAAATGCAGTAAGCACAAAACTTTTTACAATAAAATTCTAGTTACTTTCTTCAAGCGGCATTACAGTTTAACATAAAGCACAATTAAAACAGTAATCTAGGTTTTTTTCAGATTTATGTTTTTTCTTTTGTCTTGGCAGAGTCAGATTTTATACGATAAAGAATGGTTGATCTAGGAACTCCAAACATGTCAGCAGCTTTATAACTTGACATGATCTTGGCTTTAACCACTTGTATTGCTCTATCTAAACTTGCTGAATTGTAACTCTGTCTATATCGTGGTGACTGGTATCTTGTACTCTCTAAAATAATATAATTGGAACAGACTCAGTAATTGTTGAAATAGATTTGTATAGAAAGAAATATTTTCAAATATATGATTAAATGGTTTATCTGTTGAGATATCTATATTAATATAAATTATACAACCATTTTGTTTCCTAGTTCACTTCAAAGTATCTAATGACATTTCCGATACCATGCAGTACTTTCAATTGTTACATCCATCATACTATACAAACAGTTAAATGATAAAGATATCAAAGCTCATTAAAATATTACCAGTTTTCAACAAATAAAAGCACTTCAATAAAGCCATCAAATTAGTAAACAAATATCACAAGTCTTTGTATTCATAAGAAATTTTCAGACTGCTACTATTCATTTTTATTAAAGCCATACAAACTAAAGTAATATTCTGAATTCAAATGATTCTGGTGTACACAAATTATCATATTAGAACACATATCAAAAAAAAAGATTGAATAATATGACAAATTCAAAATTGCTAAATTTTTCAATTTCCAATTAACTGTCTTGCAGCTTTATTCGCTGATATTCACATAATTCACAACAACATTTTTTTCCTCGGATCAGTTTGTTTTATAAGAAATGTCATTTAAACATTTTTCGGTGAAAATTCATTTTTATTATCCTGTTCCTGGTCTTTTATTTTATTACATTTGGCCACTCTGTCCCCAATAGTTCTCCTAGGAACACCATAAACTTTTGATGCCTTGGTGGCCGTCATCTGACCAGAAGCAACCATAGACACAGCCAATGCTAACTGTTTATGGTCGTATGCCTTTCTTCTAACATAACTTTTCTCTGAAAGAATCACAAAAACTGTCAGAAGTGTAAACAAATTTTAGTATTACAACTTGTTCAAATCATTTTTTTAGCAAATGGAAGATAAATCTTATATTTATTGACTAACAGTTGCAACCCTTAATTTCCCTGTCCCAAATCCAACAAGTTTGAAGAAACTTATTTTATATCCTTTTTCAATGTGACCCAATGACAACAGAACCATCCACAGAAATTGTTTGGTCAAGCATCCTTTAAATATCAAATACCAATCAGACCAAATAAGTTTCCATATGCTATACAAATCAACATAAAATCTGAGTTCCATCAAACATCCATTATTGATTAAATTTCAAAAAGTCTGAATCACTCAATGAAGTAACTGTGTTTCTGAGGTGTATTATGTTTCTTAAATCTAGCAATACGGTTGCTAATGGTTCTCCTAGGAACACAGAAAACTTTGGCAGCTTTATAAGCACTCATTTGACCAGAAAACGCTGCCGCAACTGCCATGTCTAACTGTTCTGGTAAATATTTTTTCTTCGGCCCACTAAACGTGCCATCTGAAAGAGAGATAGATGACATAAAATTGAAATCCAATATGATTATTTAAATTCTATTGAAAATAAGATCAGGCAAGAACCTCATACTTTCTTGCCACTCTCCAAATAAATCCCCAATGCAAGTAGTCAAAATGTAAGAAGAGACATGTCTACTTAGTACTAATCGAATAAATCGGCAGAATAAATAATATCTTGGAGTTTAAATTTTATTTTCTATCAAGAATCAAGACTTTTGGACAATTATCAAAAGGTTACAACAATATCTCCATCTCTATCATCTTTTTATTTTTGTTTATTCTTAAATGAGTAAAGCACGAGTGAAATTCAAATTAATTGCTAGGAAATACTTGCACAAAAAAACTATTTAAAGAAAACGTGTGGTTATGTATTTCATGCCTCTTACAAATCGAATTCAATGCAGACTTGAACAAGAAAGAGTAAAAAGATGTTCTCCATTTAAAAAAAAATTAAAATACAATATCCAGTTTTTATCTTTTAACACAAAAAAAGTCATGTGACAAACAAAACTACTTCAGTATCGCAAGAAATTTTCCAATCTATGAACATAAGTATACATCAGGTACAACAATATTTTATATACTTGTCTATTATATAGTTCTACACATTTTTCAAAATCTAGTCAGTTTCTTGTTGTGTATTCACGGTTTTATTAAAATGTTTTTTCCTATAAATCCTTGACACGACAGAAGATCTTGGTACGCCATAATAATTGGCAGCTTTGCGACTAGACAAAATCCCATGTTCAACTGCCTCCACCGCCAATTCTAAATTTCTGATATCGTAATCTCTAATTTTCTTTTTTCTTTCTAAAAGGAAGGAATAATCTGCAATTAAATGGAATAATATCATATTGTTTGTTGCTGTAATTAAAAATTTTACTTTTCAGATATACAGAATGTATCTATTGCCTTGAATACTCATTTCTATTTCTACATGAATTTTCCATAGACCCTGAGAACCCTACTGTATTTTAAACAATTGTAATTCAAGTACATCAACTTATACTATCTACATTATAGGTTTTGAGAGTTTATTTATATATCTCTCTTTATTCCAAACAATTTTCCCTAATGTTCATATAATAAAATAACAGAAAACCTTGAAAAAAACATTATAATTTTGGCAATAAATTTAACCCAGATAAAACAAAACACCAATTAAAGTTGACAAATGTTTACAACTATCAAGAATTTTCATTCCAACGTTGATGAGTTTAACATACTTTCTTGGAGATAAGCAAAAGTAAATGTTTGAAATGATAGATCATGAATTGATTTTGTTTTCCACTCAAAAGTCTTGCTCACTACTGTACAAGCCAATCAATTGAAAAAACATGATAATCAATTTCCACAGACTACAATGGAAATATTGGTTCTCCAAACTTTCAATGAAAGAAAAATTTACACAGAAATACTTATGCAATGAATGCAAAACCAACAGGACTTGTTCAAAGAAATTGTCAACAGCCTTCTGAAGCACCCAAGATCCCCCCAGGTTTTAGTGCGGTTTGTGTTGGTTTCTTTAGTGTATCTTGTTCTCCTTCGTATACTGTTTTTATGTCATTTTCAGTTTTGCCTTTGTTTTCAGTTTGTCATAAACTCGCAGAGTTTTAATATCCCTTTGGTATCTTCTACCAATCTTTAAGAATCAAATAATTTTTGAGGGGATTTTTTTCTGATCTGATATACCATAGCATCCACAAGAAGATATTTGTCACTAAGCTTATCAATGAGCTTCAAAAAGTACAGTGTCTCTAAAATAATTTGCATTTCCAAATTGCATAATCCAATTAAAAATAGACAACTGTGATTAATATCTCCTCTTCAATAATAACACAAATCCTCCCAAGTTTTTGTCAAGTTTTAACTCTGACCTTAGATATATATATCCACACAAGTTGCACATACAAGTGAAGGCTAGCAAGTTCTGGTGAGATTTATCACTGTATACTAGTACTGCTGCTATAGTAATTTCGTTTTCAATAATCAGTCTTTAATATTTGCTCCATTGTGTTAAGAAACCTTATCCACTTTTTAGTTCTGTTGTCCATTGTAATAGTTTAATGAGGATTTTTATCTTATAATTTTTTAGGTCATTTGTTTCATTTACTTTAGGTACAAAAATGTCAACCAGTGAAGGTGGATACTGACTGAATGATTGGTTCGAAATAAACAGAACTAGCATTATAGCAAGTTAGGAAACCAGCAACATTCCAATAACATTTTTTAAATGTCCAAATCTACTTTTCATGCAAGAACATGTGATCAATCATATCTTCAATTTAATTGATGCAATGTAAGCTGTTTTTTAACTGAGCAACTTCGTTTTTCTTTTTTCATTTTGACAAAGACAAAACTTGTACAAGTCCGCATATTTCAATTGCTTCAAATTAGTTCAAACATTTGGAACCAGTTTAACTGTGATAAGAAAAGTGTTTAGTTAATTTGAATATGCTAAAATTTCCAAACTGTTTTTTTCTAATGTATAGTGTTTTGAATGTTTGTGAACAATTCTAGTTTCAAACCACTGTTGTGTTCAGGTGTTTGATAATATGGATAGTTCTTGCGTGTTTATCAAACAAGCGACAACTTTGACAAATCTCATGTGAATACAAGTCTAGTGCAATGTATCTGCCAAGATGACACAAGTGATTGTGTTTTGTCATTTGATTTTGCTATGCGATTATGGACTTTCCAATTAAATTTTCCTCTGAGTTCAGTATTTTTGTGATTTTACTTTTTGCTACATGATATGATATTTTAGGAATATTAATGTTTTCCATATTGCATGTTGAATTAAGAGAAAATGAAACAAAAATTTCACAATATATGCTTTATTGCAGCAAAATAAGTGTTCACAATTTCATATATGATAAAAATATATTAATAATTTTTACAATGTAATTCAACATTCTGAATTAATGTAATTCAAGTCACAAATCTTTTGTGTTCAACTAAATTAATGTCAATTCAAGTCACAAATCTTTTGTGTTCAACTAAATTAATGTCAATTCCAGTTACAAAACACAAGTCATAACAGATCACTGTACATTTTTTACTAAGAAAACACTACATAAACTGTAGTAGTGATGTAATACATTTCAATCATTATCAAGTATTTATTCTTCAATGACAGGATTCCATTGTCAGTCACATTTTAAGCAAGAGCTTGCAGTAAACTAGCACTTAGCTAATGGAAGGTTAAGTAACAAAAGCCACAAGACCGAAACTTCTTTGAAACATCACAAATCTTAAATATGGAATGGTTTTGAAGCAAAAGGTGAAGAAAATTTAAAAATTCTGAATATCCCATACAAATTTCTTCCAGCAACAATTAGGTGTAAAATCATGTACTGTAACTATTATTGCATTCAGTCATTATTTTCTCATGGGACAATTTTCATACTGATTAAGCAAATCTCAGATTCTTATTGAAACAAATGAAGCCATGGTAAATAATGCCAATAAAAACATGTGAGCATTTTTTTTCTAAATTTGAAGGTTTCTGAATTGTTTTAGTCATATAAACAATTTTTAAATTTGAACTATTCATTTGTCATCAAATATCACTTTTTGTACTATGTGGGAAACATAATCATTATTTTGATTGACAGACATCTTGTATTTGCCTATCCTGTTATAAACTGTTCGCTGTGGCACACCATATAAAACTGCTGCCCTGTTGGCAGTCAACAATCCAGATTTAACAGCCTCAACAGCCCTTTCTAATGCTTCAGGACTATAATTTCTCTGTTTATAGTCACGACTACGAGGTCTCACTGGGAGCTTGAACCTGTCGAACCCTGTGAAGTATACAAAAATATAATGATAATAAATTCTATAACCTTTTTAATCTAGACAAGATATTCTCATTGTTGCATTAGTCTGTTTAATTTTTCTATCATGATCCCCACCCCACCCCACCAGTATACTAGGCAATAAGAATGGAAATTGAAGGCGAGACCAAAAAATGAACATGAAATATATATAATACTGCCATTAGTTTTTATCAGCTTAAAACTGCTACAAGCTAGGTAACTGTTTAATTATGTTGTACATAGATCTTTTATTCTAGACTTCTGTCATATAAGATTAATGAACCATGAGGATTCCTATCAAAACTCATATTTCCAACAATGTCAAACAGAATGTAATCATTTTAATTCGTTCCCATGATCACTATTAGCTGATAATGCTATATATTGTTGTTCTAATCTAGCCAAACGTGTATGAATTGTAGTCCTTGGAACTCCGTAATGTGAAGCAGCCTGAGTACTCCGCATCATACCCGTCTGTACCGCCAAAACAGCCAGTTCCAAATTTTTTAAATCATAGTCTTGACGCTTAAAGGGCTTTCGTCTTCGAATCTTTTGATGAAAGTCTGAAAGATAGAGTTGCAACTGAATTTAAAACATTGTTCTCTTTCTGTATTTATCTAGTTCACTTGCTTAAGCCATCACCAGTTTTAATTTACTTATTTGCATATGCTGGTGTAAGCCATCACCAGTTTTATTCTACTTATTTGCATACGCAAATTACAACATGTGAATACATTTTTATCAAATATAATTTTTCCATACAAGTCATTTGCAAGAACTTGTTCTTTTTGCTTAAATTCAATACTAGTAAATCAATTTCATGGACTGATCCGAGATTGAACCTCTTCAAATAACTTTCAACTTCTAAAGACGAACACTTGATGAAACAATTCAGAAATCACTTGAGCAAACCTGAAGTTTCATTCTTCAACACAAATTATAACTTATCAGTCTCATGTTTCCCAAACTTTCCAAGGAAATTTTTATTTATTTTCATTTTCCTTTCTTAATTTTTTGGCCAGAAAGTAAACGGTTGACCTGGGAACACCAAACATAGATGCAGCTACATCGCCAGACATTTTTCCTGAGACAAGAGCATTGACGGCACATTGCATATTTCCTTGATTATATTTCATGTATCTGCCAGGTGTTTTCCTGTGCTCTTTTAATGATCTCTGTCCTGAAATAAACAAGGACACGTAAAGTTGCTATAGAAAAAAGCCCACACTTGGATATTTTAAAAAAAAAATGTTTCATTTAAAAAAAAATAAACCCATTTTTATTATTTGCTGAGGGGGTAAAATGAAAATTGATTGTTTATGCATGTTTCAACTTATCACATATGTATTGATCAACTCAAAACAAATTTTATGTAAAGTTCACATTCAATTGAAACAATTTAATCAGATTACAATATACAACCAGAATGTTTAATCAACAGAAGATTGTCAGAAATAAATAAAACTGTCTAATCAAAAGAAGATTGTCAGAAATTAATAAAACAATATGTGAAAGATTTCTTATATAATAAAACAACGAAATCAGTCCATCACAAGACACAACTGAATATAATGTCAGTCCAACTTTTTTTTTGAAGATTTGTAGAACTCTTCACACATTTGACACACCACTTAAGTAATGTAACAATGAATCTGTGTTATATTCATATATTATATTTGATCTTTTTAGCAAGTCTGTACAAGGTAGATCTAGGAACACCATAAAAAGCTGCTGCAGCTTCACCCGTCATTTCTCCCCTCACCAATGCAGCAATAGCCAAATTCATATTTGTTTTATCATAATTCATGTATGAAACTTTCTGTTTTAAAGGCCGTCTACATGAATATGAACCTGAAAACAGAGAAGAAAACCTGATGACTATTCTCAAAAGAAAAGCGAAAGTGAAAAAGAGAAGATTCATACAAAAATAAACACACTGTAGGCTTTTGTACAGAAGGAACAATAATTTCACATATAAATAGATTCAGTCCATGGAATGCTCTAAGCCAATAAAATCAAGTTCAACTGTTTGACCAATTTCTGTTCTTAATTATATTTTCCATGCAATATAAAAAAGAAGATGTGGTATGATTGCCAATGAGACAACTATCCACAAAAGACCAAAATGACACAGACATTAACAACTATAGGTCACTGTACAGCCTTCAACAATGAGCAACTCCACATTTTTTCCAATTATTTTTTTTTCAAATAATATTCCATTTCAAATGTAGGCAATACAAAATGATTATAATTTATATTCAATATAAGTTTTATTTCAGTAAACCACATTTTTGAACAACTAAAATAACTAATTGTCTCAAAATTTCATATACTACTTTAGAAATAAATTATTTAAAATCATGACAAAATCCCATTGGGATATACTAGTAAAATCGAAAAAGAATCCAATATTAAGGTAAAGTCTCTATTTTTCAACATGTCAATAACAAGATGTTAGAAGTAAATTAGAACTTTTCAAAAGTTTTTGCTTTGACTGCAGCTAGATAAACAGTAGATCTTGGAACACCAAATGCAATAGCAGCCTGACGACTACTCATAACTCCAGCATTCACAGCCTCAACTGCTTTCCGTAGATTCTCCACATTATAATCCATTCTCAATACTCGCCTCCTTTGTCGTGTAAATTTAAACTGTTCTGAAACATATAGTAACAACTAATTTGAATATTTATCCATATTCATCAGCAATTTTATAAAATATATATACTAATATTTAGCAAGTTAATTCCTTATCATGAATATTTGAATTAAAACAATTCATAATGTATAATGTGCAATTTTTCATTTTACTCCAGTGCCATTTTAACACAAGCTGTAGTCTCAATTATTGTTTTGGTTGCCCTATTATCCCAAGTTTCTTTTTCATTCTATAAATAACCCCAAATATGGTAGATCTGGGAACACCAAACATTTCCTGTGCAGCACGAATTGTACACTGTTTACTGTTGACAGCTTCAACAGCCAGAGCCAACTGTTCTGGTGAATATGTTCTGGTCCTTTTTATCCTTGGAAGTCCACTCCCCATCTGATATAGATAGTCTGAAAATATTAATTCATGGTAAATTTCACATTCTTATTTAAAAGTTTTTATTTAGAGACATCTTCAGAAAAACAAGATCTGTGAAGAGTGTCGGAGTATTAAAGTATCCTTCACGCAGGCAACATTTTTAAATGTGTATACACTGGTCAAAACCAGAATCTTTTACAAGATCACAAAGTCTAGAATTCATTATCACTATAATGATTTCTTTCCATTTTCACAAAAACTCCACATACTTTCAGTTTTGATTCCATGACATGTTATGAATACTACACCAACAAGAACAAGGTTAGATAATGAGTTGAGACAACCACTTAAAACTATCCTTTTCTTACCACTATGAATAAAATATTATCTTATGCTTTACCATTTCCACACAAAAAACAAGGTTCACAATATATAAGATAAAAGTTCAAATAATTCTTTATTCCCTTCTTTTACATCATTTCAATGAATTCAATTTGTTCATTTTAAGTCTGTCATAGACTGTAGTTGGAGGAACACCATACAATCTTGCTGCTTTACGAAGCGACATATTGCCAGATTTTACCAATTCAACAGCCAAAAGGAGATTATGTTGATCATATTCTTTTAACCTTTTCGGTCTCCTATTGATTTTAGTGGAGGTTCCAACTGAAAAACATGGAAATAGCATCAAATATAGAAATTTATCAGAAACAGGATTTTCTCTTATTGGAAAATATCAAGATTCTATACAGCCTAACAAGTATGGTACTTATACAGAAGTTCAATACAAGGAACCCGATATACTGCTTAAATCAGCTGGAAAATCCTCCTTATTATCCACTCTAAAAAACCTTGCAATTCCGACTTCCTAGAATTTGACTGGCATTAGCTTTCAAATTTAATCAAAACTTCAACAAAGATTATGGTAGTTCAAAGATTTATTTTAATCAAAACCACAAGAAAATAAATTTTAATTTAAACAAAATGAACAAATGCAATAGTTGTATACAAAATATAAATTACAGTCCAAAAAAACCTTTTCCTACAGACAGTCATTTATTACAAATATTAGTTACTTTATTGCTGTGCAGCATCTTCAATAATTCTCTCAGTTTGTTTTATCCTTGCATGTATTGTTGAAAAAGGGACACCATAAAAAAGCGCAGCTTTACGTAGTGATATAGCACCTGATTTCACACACTGCACAGCAATATTCAAATTATTTTGATTATATACACGTTGTTTCTTGCCTTTTCTTGGACATGCTCTTCTTGAAAGCACTGAAATACACAAACATAAAGGAATGTAGACATCTTTCTTTTTACAATACAAAGCCCCACCCTTTTATTTATATATTATTAAAATTATTCACTAAAATAATCATAAACTGAAGACAAATCAAACATCAACAGAAAGCAGGCATTATATTACAAGATATATGCATCAGTCAACAACTATATATAAACTGTGCTTGATGGGCAAAATTGCCACAAGACACTATTTCAAATTGTTAACTTATCGTTGACCATCCAAAAGTAAGAGACCAATTCTACCTTGTTCCATTGTCAGAGCATTGTGCAAAATTTCAATACCGATAAAACACTATTCCAAATTGTTAACTTATAGTCGACCATCCAAAAATAAGAGAACATTTCTATCTAGTTCCATTGTCAAAGCTTCTTGCAGTGTTTTTAATCCGGAGATATATCGTAGCTCTTGGTACTTTGAAAGTAGCAGCTGCTGTACTCGGGTTCATTAAACCATTTGTGACAGCTTCAACGGCCATATGTAAATCCATAGGGTCGTAATCTCTTTGTTTTACACCTCTTCGAGAGTGCCTCCCAACTGAAAAATTATTGACAAAAATAAAATGATGAAAACAGTTTCTGTCAAGCAATCCGTAACATGCACTTCAACATTTAATTATCCGTCTTTCAAAATATTGTTTATTCACCCCTTCACCATTTCAAAACCTCTTCCAAAACCCTGCCCTTCATATTTATAGAAGTACATTGTAATACTAATTATCCAATCATTTTTTGTTGACATAACAGGTACATGCACAACTGTCACTATAAAACTTTCAAAGTATGATGTATGTATGTATACTGCAATTACAAATGTATCTGTCCATATATGCAACATTATACTATGAAAATAGAGACTGCAGCAGCAAACAATATGAAAATATCTCGGATGATATCTTGTTCGATAAATCTATCTTATTCCACTATTAAGGTTGCTCATTCCAGTATTTTTCATCCTGAGATATATGGTAGCTCTGGGTACTTTGAAGTAGGCAGCTGCTTTACTAGGATTCATTAAACCACTACTGACAGCTTCGACAGCCATTTGTAATTTCAAAGGATCATAATCTCGTCGTTTTTCACCCCTCCTTGACGGTCTCCCAACTGAAAAATTATTTACAAAAATCAAATTTTGAACATTGTTTCTTGGCTGCCACAATTAAACTATAATGTATTAATGATGAATTTGCAATTTTTTGAAAGCCCCCTCAAGTTATTCAGATTATTCACCATCACCAACTGTCATATCATATTTGCAATTGAAAAGCCCCCTCAAGTTATTCAGATTATTCTCCATCACAAACTTTGCATATTTTAGTAAATTAATGATATGTTCCTTGCTTAGTCTCTTTAACTGTGACTACTTTTCTGGGAAATTATTAGCTTGAAATGATTTTTTTTCTTAATTTTAAAAAAATTTAACCCTTTCCTCCATAATGACGCCTTTTGACGCCACCCCCTTTACTCCATAATGACGCCTGTGTATTACCTCAGTTTAAACGCTTTGACTCCAAAATGTCTGCATCAGACTTTAAAAAAATTGTATCCAATATGAAAAGGAGATTCATGAGAATATCTGACTTCAAATTCATTGATGAAATATTTGTTTTCACAATGCATTAACACTTTAAACCTTACGATTTTTTTTTACTGAAAAAAATCCTATGCAAATCAAGTATGTAAAAAAATAATTCCAATGGAGGAAAGGGTTAACAGCTAAAAAAAAAGCTGAACTTTGTATGACTGACTGGTATTCACAACAACAGAAAATCAAAACCATTTTGCACAGCCTAGATATAAAAGACCAGTTTTCCAATAACCTTGATAAAAGTAAAGAGTTCTGCTAATCATAAAATTTTAAAAAGATTCATCACTATAGTGTGTGATAACATTGTGTGAGGGAATTCGACGTTTGTTGTACCACTGTTCACTCCAGCGCAATTTATGACAATACCACTGTATTAATCAGAATTATTTTTTTTGCAGTGTTTTAAGAAATGATTTTACTTTGATGTCGCGTATTATTTGTGATACATTCAATGTTTTAAAAAGGCGAATTTTCTGTATAAAGTCAATGATTATGTTGACTTTTGAAGGCCAAACTTTTTACAGCCTTAAATACGCAAATAAAAGATCCAAAAACTATACCAATACAGAATGACATGTTTATGAAATTATAGCAAATCTATTGGATAACAAATTTTTATTCGTTGTTGCAAAATAATGAACTTAAAATATCTGACATTTTCTCCCTACCCAGTTTACCCCTATACATTTTTATGATGTGGACTGGTCATTGTTATTGAATCGTAGGCAATTTGATTGGATTAAGTTGTTATTAGTTTACCTACAAACTTGTTTATGCTTTTCATACATGACTATTGATTAATTAGAACGTGCATGAATGTGTACGGTAACTAAAATGACCTTCAAACTGGACACTGGACGAGTCAATATTATCTTTTATCAATGAAAGTTAAGGTATGAAAGGTAAGAATTGCCACTTCTTCTATTTTCACAAAATTTTCTGAATACACAGTTGAAAGATTATTTTTTAAAAGCCTATTGTGGAGATAAAAGAGAAAGTTTACAAATAAGACGTTTTGTTCCATTAAACAAGTCATTTTTTAAGAGAAATGCCCAAATATATTTTACGCACGACTACGGCAGGTAAAATTATTATTTATCATAACAAAAAAAAAAGCATTTTTCAGTCTCATTGGAATATGTTAATTACAATTAATCACAAACTTAAGAAGTAAGTAAATAAAGTCAAAATATGTCCGATCTGCCTATTTCTGGACATCAAAAGTCAATACGATCGTTTTAAAGTCAATTTCGTCTACCTCACAAAATCTTGTTAGGCACTATAAGTAGCTTTAATTAAACAAAGTTTTGAGCTTACAACAATGTGAGGTTTAGTAAATTATTGTAAATAAATAAACTGCTCAACTTGCTTTTCTATGCAATTGTACAACATTTTCAATATTCTATGCAAAGGTACAACACAATCAGGTAACAGTAATAATAAGCAAACAAAATATGTTCTTGCAATAGAATATCCATAAATAAAAGAATTTCACAAGATCATTTCTTGTTAGAATTTTGTCACTTCACTTTCTATTTAGTACAAGATTCTTGTCCAAAGTTAATTTAATAAAATGGATGATTGAGTGGTTTGAATATGTCCACTGGATTCTCAGTTTTAATTTTATGCAGCCTCGCATATATAGTTCTTTTTGGGACCCCATATACTTTAGCCGCTTTGTGTGCAGTCATTTGGCCTGACATCACCATTTCTAATGCTTCTTTTAATGCATTCCTAGGGTAATTCTTTCTAGTCTTTTTTGTTTTCACTATACACACTGAAATACATAAATTAATTTTGTTAAAATTTTATTCCTTTTTTCATTTACTCTCTACAAGTTTCCATTTCTCTGAGGTTTGGAGGATCTTTTTCTGTTGTCATGGTAACTTCTAGTAGTTATCACATTTTATTCGTGCATTTCATAATCAACTAACTTTATCATTTTCCAATTTTCAAACCAACCCAAGAAACAAACAAATAATTTGTTCTTGTCCAGAATGTTGAGAAAGAAACAAATATTGTGTTCTTGTCCAGTACTAACTTCATGAAAACCAAATATTCATACAAGCAAACATTCCACAAATTTGTCAAATTGTATATATTTATTATTTGAACTTCATCCTATAACCAAGTGTAATGTCAATAAACCATGCTGGAAAAAATTCTTCATTTCATTTTAATGTTAATCTTTGATAAAAAAAAAAAAAAAAAAAAAGAACAAAAAGAGTTCTTCATTTTTTCGATGTGTAACTTTTCTTATAAAATCTGTAAGCAACAGTGCCCCTTGGTACATTAAAGTGACAGCTAGCTTCATAAGTATTCATCATTCCCAACTCAACTGCCCTTACTGCCTTCTCCAAGTCTGCAGGGTTGTAATCTCTGTATTTCTTTAATTCTCTCCTCCTCTTATTGAAAAGAAGGAAGTCTGAAATACATACGAAAGATTTCATTCATCTTCTAAATCAAGACCGAAATCCGAGATATTTGTGAAAATGTTAAAAATTCCAACATTATTTCCAAGAGATAGGACCATCTGTACACCAAAACTGAGCAACAAAGCAACACACAACAATGAATCAGTCAGTTATTACATTACAAAGCTAAAAGCTTAACTGAACAGCACAGCCATCACGATTGAGCTTACAATTGTGATTGCGCTAGAAATCAAATCAGACACAACTGAGCTAGCAATTATAACTACACTGAGTAGCAAACCTGTTCCAACCAAAGCTTGTTTGTAAAGCATAATTACTGTTAACCATTAGAGTCAAAATTGAGCTTTATTTTTTTTTAATTAGAAACAATCCATCAAGAGCAGATCTAGAGCAGCATTTACCATTCACAAGTAAATGTAAAAAAATTTCCCAAAACATAATGTGTCAATACATAATCACTTTGAGAGTATGGGTGTACTCTATCTCATGCATATAACATAATTTTAACAAATATAGGAAGGATTTTTTTGGCAAGGAAAAAAAGGCTGAAATGAAACCAAGTATAACTCAAACCTCAAATACTCAACATCCAAATTTCCCTACTTTTGATTGATTAATTTGCAAATGCATTTAGTCACATTTCCAACTTTTGAGCTGAAATATTCATACTTTTCCAAATATCTAATCTGTTATAAAGTTATGTTTTTTTTCTTCATGTGTATCATATTCTCTCCTTTTTAATGCAAGATCAGCAGAGGCCATGATATAATTAATTAAATAATTATATATTTCTCTTTTATTGTTTATTTATCAAAAAATACAGCTCTATATGTCCTTCTTTTCAGGTGAAAGTCTTTGGCTTTTTTATATATTTTGTTTGCAATGGTAGATCTAGAGATAACATAATGACGAGATACTTGATTTTCTCAGATGGAAGTCTTTGGTTTTTTATATATTTTGTTTGCAATGGTAGATCTAGGGATATTGTACAGCCGAGAAGCTTGATAAGTATTCATTTTCCCCGCTTTAACATCCTGAACAGCTTTATCTAGATTTTCTTGGCTATAACTGTATCTCTTAGGAGTCCAACTACTGCTTTGAATCATGGACTTCAAAAGAGCCCAGTCCTGTACTGTATTGTCTGAAATATAGCAAAAGGGTATCAGAACGGATGCTTTAAATTTTGTTTGTTATTTGATATAGGACTATATCTTCAGTACGCCTATCTACAAAAGAAAATCCCAGTTTTGAATTCAAAAATATGTTTTGCAACTTTTTTATTAACTTCAAACAAACGAGAGACAAGTTGATGGATGAATTGGTTTTAATGTATATTGGCAAATATTACAGCAAAATCAGGATGAGCCTAAATTCAAAATATATACCAAAACATCAGTTATGATAAACCTGAAGTAAATAATCATTCAAAACAAAATTATGAGACATTTTCTCTAACAACTCTTCCATCTGTCCCACATTTCCAGCAAGATATTCTTCAAGTTCCTTCTCAATGCCAAGTTCAGAAATGCAAAACGTTTGACTCGCAAATTTTCTGTGAAAGAATTCAATCACCATATTTTTTTGTCTGATCAAAAAAGACAACAAATAAAGGATCAAAATATATTGTCCTGATTTCTTTTCCCTTCTAAGACAAAATACTAACTAAACACAATCAGTTCTGTTCGATTAATTTATTGACAAAAAAATCCAAGTTATTCATTTATGTCGTGAAGAATTTTTAAATTTATTTTGCCCTAGTTTTTCTGGCATATATTTTATTTGATATTGTTCCTCTGGGAACATTAAAGTATCTTGCAGCCTGATAAGTATTCAGTATTCCAGCTTTCACAGCCTGAACTGCCCTTTCCAAGTTCTCTGGTTTATAAAAATGTCTTTTCCGATCTTTCTTTTGCATGTTCCCTGTCAAAAAGACCCCTGAAATACAGAGTACAGTTTTACATTTTGGAAGTTCAGTGATTTTGATTTCTACTGTTTTTGGTTTTAAGTACATGTACAATTAAACTCGTGTTTTATATACAACCCGTAAATGGGGAAACAAATTTTCTTCAAAAAGTGTCCCATTTCCCATTCCATAGAAAGCAGAGTCAAAAACAGTCAAATTCTATTTCCTATCCTCAATCACATCACAAAAAGAATGTAACATCATTTCTGATTGTAATTTTTTTGCTCTTCTGTAAACAGTCATACGAGGAACTTTATAAAATTCTACTGCTGTGTCTAAATTCATTTCCTTTTTTAAATATGCCAAAGCTGCTAAATCCAAGTCATGCTCACTATAGTTTTTGTATCCTTTTCGAAAAAACTGTGTTCGCCTCAAGTCTGAAATACAGAAAATAGATAGAAATGTAGAGGCAGCAATCTATAACAAAGACTAGAATTAAATCATAGTACATCCCAATTCTGAAGAGATCTAAAACCCAAATATTACTTTAGATGTCAAACACAACCCACTGCAAAACATGACAATGATATTAAAATCACTTCACATGATTTATCTCTAATCTATTAATGTTTGCATCCTTTTCTAAGACAACAGTCACCCAAGAAAACCTTATTAACATAAGCCAACAATAAAAAATTTAAAGTAAATGCAAAGTTTATTGCAACAAATAACATAAGCTGTCACAATCAAAAATTGATTGTTTTGCAAGCAACATGTCAATCAGCACAATTCAATCACTTTGATAAGGACTATTTCACATGGTTTTACTATGTCTTTTTATCTTTCAGAAAATTCACAATTTTTTTTAATATCGTACTAATATTGAAACGCAAGTGATATCTAGAACAAGTCAACAAGATAAAGTATCAATTCAAATACTTTTTCCAAATGTTATTTTTTTGTTTCTCTGAGTTTTCTAGCTCTTCTGTAAACAGTATGGCTAGGTACATTATAATATTTGGCAGCTTGACGAAAAGTCATTTTCTCTTCTAAACAAGCCTGAACAGCCTGATTTAAACTGTCTTCGCTATAATTCTTGTATCCATAACCTCTCCAAAGTACTGACTCTGAAACACACAAAATCACTTTTAATCTGCAGGTTTGCTTACACATAAGAGCCAAATTGACCTAATTATATAATACAATTAATGTAAGTTGCTTTCTTTTCAGTAAACAACTTAAAACAGACAAATGTAAGCAGATTATAAATCATTTTATTGTTTTGTGTAAAATCCCATGTATATAAACTTAAAATACACTAACATTCATGCCAATTGTTTTCTTTTAGGTACACAACTAGAAAAAGGTCCAATAGATTCTCGATTCTTGTGTAAAATGCCAAGAATATCATAAATCAACTTCCAATTCTTTTGTTATAGACATTCCAACTTCAAAGAGCTGAAAAATGGAGACAAAACTATCCAATAATGATAAAGTTATTTCTTTGTAGATTTTTTAAGCTTTCTAGCATGATAATATATAGTGTTCATGGGTATCCCAAACTGTTTGCCAGCACTAGGCAAGTTCATTTGACCATCATTATATGCCTTTACTGCATTGGTTAATTGGTCTTTACTGTATTTCTTGTATTGTCTTCCTATCCTTACAGATGCTGAAATATATTTAAATTCTTCAATATGAATTGAGACTACAGGTTTGTGCATTTTGATGTCATCAAATCTTATGGTTTTTGGTGGACAAAAGGTGAGAATCCTTTAAATAAGAGTAGTCTTGTCAAACAGACAATTATGAATCAATCATGGTTAATGAAAAATTTATCCACGTTTCACAAACCCCCCCCCCCCCCTTTTTTTCAATCACAAAGATTATAAACTAAACATAGCTCACTTTCAAAAACCAAAATCCTTCCAAAATATAACAAAACTGGGAACTTAATCCCATGAACAGAAATACATATACCATATGCCATCAATTATAGATAAAAGATCTGGGGTAACTGCCAATGAAATTGGACAAAAAAGACCTTTTTATGTTATTTCACAACACAGCTGGATTACAGCATTTTTAATTTGTAAGTAATTTGATTGGCACATTTTATCAATAAACAAATGTGAAGGATTTCCATTTATAAATCATTGTTTTTTAGACTTTCTAATTCTTGATCTTTTAGCACGATAATAAATTGTATGGTCTGGTATATTAAAATGTCTTGCTGCTGCAAACAAGGTCATTGTCCCACTTGTATATTCCTTTACAGCTTTCTCTAATACTTGATCATCGACTTTCTTATATTTCTTGCATTTGGGAATTAAAGTCCTTGGAACTTGTTGCCTCACTGTAAATGAAAGTACAGTTACATGTATTACCAAGAAAGTATAGCATTTAAATCTTTAATGTGCAACAACTGTAGAACATTAATTTTTGTGGGGTTAAAATTCATGGTTTTCTCTCTATATAACATTTCATGTGCATCTAATTTTGTGGTTTTCAGTAAATGGAAGCGATATCATATGCAGGTTAAATTTTCATATGGGTTTTAATTTCGTGGATATATTCTTTCCTTGAAATAAACGAAATTAAATCTTTTATAAAAAAATTGTGCTTTTACAGTATCAAAAGTTTATAAACTCAATATGCATTCAGTGCACATGTACATCAACAGTCAAGTATTACGAAATCTATGTACACTTACACATCCTTAAGTACAGCAAGTCACAAGTTCTGCTTGATATATAGATTAAAAAAAACATAACTGAGTTTTTTCATTTTTTATCTTTTATATAACAATGTTTACATTTTCAAACTTTGTTCCATACTGTTACAATACAATGTCCATTTAGGTTTTCATAATTGATACTTAAATAAAACACCAGGAATAAATAAGTCAGTACCAGATATCAAAGTGGACAAAATTACAATATTGTTTATAATATTTCCAGTACAAAGATGAAAGATATAACCTCATAAACCAAAGCACCACTTCATGCACCAAATGTTTACATATTTATTAAGGATTGTGTAGATTTAATTTGAACAATAATCCTTGAAACACAGTGACACACCCACAAAGAACAAGAACAACTACTAAATTGGAATTAATATCCATATGTCTTGTATGTATTACACAAAAAATTCTAAACCATATGTATTCTCCACAGCAATCAATAGTTAATCTTCCAAGCACTGACAGTACAACTTTTACACTGCATTAATGTTTTGAGGCGTAACCTTTGGTTTAATTTTGTTCAGTCTATTAACAATAGTTTGTCTCGGCACCCTAAATTCCCTTGATGCTTGTGTTGGATTCAATTTGCCCGTTAAAACACTGTCAACAGCCATATCCAGATACAAGGGATCATAATTCCTGCTACGTCTCGACTGATGATCAAGTCTCAATGTATAATCTGAAACAGACAAATTTTCCTCATTATATTGTTTTCCAACTGTGAAATTTTCAGTGGTATAATATATTCCAGCCATTTTACACACAATGCTTACACAGTCCAATACCAATAAATATACTAAGGGAACACATTTGTCAACATGCCATCAAGTATTTGAACTCAAATCTTTCTCTTCAAAGACACAAAACAGAAAACCAATAGTGAGAATACAATGCACTTTATATGCATTTATTTCTTAGGTCCAGGTCTTGCTAATGTCTTCACTTTGGCAAGTCTATATATAATTGTCTGTCGTGGAACCCCAAAAACTCTAGCAGCTCGCGTTGGATTCATTCTCCCTGATGAAACAGACTCAACTGCTAGGTCTAAATCCTGAGGCTTATATCGTATTCTTGGTTGGGTTTCAACTGCAAATCTTATGGCTTCCACTGAAAGATACAGGGTATATTTGAAAGAAGTGAAAATGCAAGTATAACAAATTCTCTTGTTAAAAACCAAGTTTTTTCAGTTCGATACAGGAAAGCAGCACAGAAAAAATCTTTTGAACAAGGAACAGCTTTTACAACCTAAGGCACAGTATTTGATCTTGACTATTTGGGGCAATAAAATAAGCCCATTATTCTTTTATCTTCAATCTATTCAATCTATCAACTATAGTTTGTCGAGGAACACCAAATACTTGAGAAGCTCTGGTTGGATTCATAGTTCCATTCTGCACAGCAATAATGGCCATTTGCATTTGATTTTCACTATATGTCTTCCTTCTCTGAGTCAACATAGACCTCTTGTTCGGTGATATACCCATTTCTGAAACAGATATCAACCATTAACCAAGTTCAATCGAATATTACCAAATAAAGGACAATTTTAGTTCTTGTAGTACCAGAGTTTTTTTGTTTTTTTTTATCTAATTACTAGATAAAGTCTGTCTAAATTTATGTCAAATTAAAATAGAATCTTCCCATGCTCATTTTTTCCCCATTGTTTAAAAGATATTCCCAACAGCTCTTGTGACAAAGTATTGTTGATTAACAAACTCCCTGGAGCAACTTAATCCATCTAAACACATTCACTGCACATAAAATCATTCTAGTTTTGCTATACTCAATACCAACAACGTGTAAATTATAAATTTATTCCATGAATACAATGAAAAATTCAATTTAGTTCCATAAACCCATCTTTTTTTAACTGTTGCATGTCCGTTATAAACCACAGAATTCAAACTATTAAGTCAAGGGGATTTTTGTATTCGTCTCTTTATCCTAGCTAAATTATCAACTATAGTCATTCTAGGTACACCAAATGTTTTTGCAGCTCGATGTGCATTCATGGTCCCACTCACAACTGCATGAAGAGCATTCTGATAGTCTGCATCACTATATGGATTATTTCTCTTAGTAGGACGAAGGGTTCTTACTACTGACAAAATCCTCATATCTGAAAGAATATGTTAACCATATTAAAATACTACTAGTTGTATTTGTTTTTTCCAAATAGCTTATAATTAATTTGTTCTTTATACACCCAGACAATGATTATGTTTGGTCAGAGGCAGAAGGAATAAACCTTTTCATTTAAACTTTTAAAAATACTATAAATACAATTAATAGCTAAACTCTGAAGTCACAACTACACCAATAGAACTGATTAATAAACCTATATCATCTACAACTGTGACATGTAAAACATATTTTTTAACTCTAATTTCTTCATAATTAATTACCATAAAATCTATCAGGGAAAAACAGCAAGTCATGGAAAATGATTACCATAAAATCAATCAGGAAAAAGAATTAAAGTCATAATTACCAGGGAAAAAAAAGTCAAGCCAATGAACAGCCAATACAAAAAGAAAAATTCTATAATTCAACATCACTCGGAAATTCATTGCTGCTTAACATCAATGCCTTTTCTAATTAAACATTAGTTTCAAACCCATCAGAAGCTCTTACCAAATCAATTTGCTTCAGAGTGAACATTTCAAATCTTGAAAAACTGACTATCCAAATGACAGTAATTTCTTTTCAACTCAGATTTAAGAAAAGAAAAAGATGAGTTATCTTTAATGTAGAATAAATACATGTATATAAATACAAGGACAACATTTAATATGAAAAATCAGTCAATATGAAAGGAAGTCATTATTTTTTTTTTTTTAAGTAAGTCAGTGACACTAATTGCAATGATGCCATGAATCTATTCTAAAATCTTGAAACAATGCTTTCATAGTCAAAAGAAGTGCTTATTAATTGTCAAGTATTATTAGTGAGTGAGCAATATGTTAAGACATTTTATAAGGCCTTGCTTTTAAATTGAATATTGAATATTTCATTTAAAAAATGTTCGTCATTTGTCACAGATCATCGTCTTCTTCAAGTTTACTAACAACAATATAATCATATTGTTCTTTGTCATCAGATATTACGGTACAGTTTGTGTCAGTATTATAATCCTCAGGGTTTTCCAGAATAATGTTATCCTGTTGTTCTTTATTGTCGGATATAAAAGTATAGTCTGAGTCCGTTTTGTAGTCTTCAGGTTTTATTATTCCTTCTATACTGATTTTATTTTCATTTTGCTTTTTCTTTCCACTATTTCTAGCTTTGGCAACCCTGTCATATATTGTTCTACTAGGGACCCCATAACAATGTGAGGCTTGTATAGCATTCATTTCTCCACTCATGACTGCCGTCACAGCCATTTCTAAATTAGCTTGATGATAGCCTTTATAGTCCTTGCGTCTTCTTGATCCTCTTAAACCTCCACAACTATGGGGTTGTCCATGAATTTTTTTAAGTACTGCTGTCACCTCCAATTCAGTTTTATAATCGTCTGAAACAAACAGCAGATTGTTCAAGAAAACCATTTAATGTTCCTAGCTTTATTTTCTAAATTTCATACTATATCTGCTTTAACTACATATGAAATAGCTTTATTTTCTACATTAATTCATTATTTCCATAAAAGAAAAACTCCACTTCAAATTCCCCATCCAATATCAACATATGTAAATGTAAACTTACAAAACTCGTAAGAACATCTTACTATTGCATAAGCAACTAGTATTTATTCAATAAATTAAAATTCTTAATTTCTTGAAATTCAACAAACACATGTCCTCTTTCAAAACTACAAACTTAGAAACAAACAGATACCCATTATGATTCCTCTAAAGTTACATTAGTATTAAAAACATAGAAGACACCATTTTCATGCACAACTTCTTCCAATAAAACAAACTAGATCAGACTCTATATTTATTCAGAAAGTATGAAAGCTGCAGAAAAGCAGAAAGCTGAATACACATGTGTTTTACAATTTAAATTACATCTATCCATTATCAATGGATGTTCAATTTATCAATATCTCATTACTTTCCTCAAGTAAATAACTTCTTTAACTTTAATCTTTACACACTTTTCATACATTTACATTTCTA
This sequence comes from Mytilus galloprovincialis, assembly GCA_037788925.1. Taxonomy (NCBI): domain Eukaryota; kingdom Metazoa; phylum Mollusca; class Bivalvia; order Mytilida; family Mytilidae; genus Mytilus; species Mytilus galloprovincialis. The sequence continues at coordinate 37,997,285 of CM075341.1, forward strand.
TTGTCCAATGCTTCTATTATTATGTCTCAATAAGAAGTGATTATTGAATCACATCATTTACTAATTAATAAACAAGAACTTGAAATTATCCTATTCACAATATAATACATAGGGTGTCTGATTCAACACATCGAAACAATTTTTTTTTTAAATTCAGTTCCAGCATCTACTTAGTTCTATTCAATTTATCAATTCTACTGCCGATAGTTTGACGAGGAACCCCAAATGTCTTTGCTGCTTGGGTTTGATACATTCTTCCACTCATGACTGCCTCTAAAGCCATTTCTAAATTAGCCTCGTTATAGCCTTTATAGTCCATGGTTCGTCTTGGACGTCTCGAACCACCATAACTATGGGGTTGTACTTGGATTTTATTATGGGTTGCTGCCACATCAAATTCAGTCTTATAATTGTCTGAAACAAACAGCAGATTGTTCAAGAAAAAGATTCAAATCTTCCTAGCTTTACTTGCTAAATTTCTAAATATATCTCCGTTAATTACATATGAAAATGCTTGTTATTCTATGTTTATTCATTATTTCCAGTAAATGAAAACTCTTCTTCAAATTACCCATCATTTCAACATGAACTTCATTACTTTTGTGTTTGCAACTAGTATCTTTTAATGAGTTTGTTTATCAATATAAAGAAATTCTAAATATCTAGAAATTCAACATACACATGTCCTCTCATTTCAAAACTACAAAATTCCAAACCATCAGATTCCCATTACTATTCCTCTGACCCTAGATAAATATTGAAAACATTAGACAACACCTTCATCATGTGCATTATTTCTTCCAATAAACAAACTAGATCAGACTTTATATTTATTCAGAAAGTATGAAAGATGCAGGTAAGCAGAAAGCTGAATACACATGTGTTTTACAATTCAAATTATATCCATCAATTAACAAGGAAATAATTGATTTATCTCATAATTTCTGAACACCACTAAATATTTGTGCACTTTTCCCTACATTAACATTTCTGTTGTCAAATGCTTGGTCCCAATAAGAAGTGATTGTTGAATGAAATCATTTTAATACTCGTTCATGAAACAGAATTCGAAATAAGCATATTCACAATATAGGGTGTCAACTCATCTAATGATTTCTCTTTATTTAATTCAGCATCTACATCATTGATTTATTCAATTTATCAAGTCTACTGCCGATAGTTTGACGAGGAACCCCAAATGCCTTCGATGCTTGGGTTTGAGTCATTTTCCCTGAAAAAACAGCTTGAATGGCCCGTCTTAAACTTTCCTCGTCATATTCACGGTATCTTGGTGGAACTTTCCGTTTGCTTCGCTTGAACAACAGTGGTTCTGAAAGATACAGTTTGTGATGAGAAAATTTTATAATCTTGAACCTACTAAACACAGAGGTTGTATAAAATTGTCTTTTGAACAAATTTTCATTATCCATATTGTATTTTGTTCATTTTTTCTGTGGATTTATTCATCCTGTTTTCATTAACTGTCAGTTTATGATAATCAGGCATTGAATAAGTAATAGAACTACTTTTTTCTGACAAAAACATCTCCCACTTTTTCTAATCGATGCCAAATTGTTTGCCTAGGAACTCTGTATATCTTTGCAGCCATTGTTTGAGACATTGTTCCCGATACTACAGCAGTAACTGCATTCTCAAGATCTTCATGACTATACTTTCGGTACTTCCTACGTGATCCCTTAGTTTGTTTCAACAGGTTGTCATACTCTGAAAATATAGTTTTCAACATTTACATTGACAATGTTTTTATCTTGTATTCATGAAGTCTTATTGCAAGCTTGAATTCAAAGATGTTTTTTGTTAGCTTAACATTAAATACTAAATATTGCAATCCAGCTATTATTTCGTGATCACACATTTGTTTTTCTGAGAAAGATTGACTGACCATCAACTTCAAATAAAAAAAATTCTTGATGCCTTGAACAAAGAAAACTCCACTGACCACTTTACTGTTTTTGTTTATAATGTATGCTAAATTTGGACTCAATGATCTCAACAACCTTAAAATTCCAAACAATCATGAACAAAAGTAGAGTAACCAAATATTTGTTATTCCATTTATTTACATTTTCTCAAGTCAATCACAGTAGATATTTCTGGTTCTGACATAGCTGAAAGCATATTCTATTTCAATTTAACATGTCCACAAAATAAAAGTACTTTAGAAACTTCAATACAATAAACAATGTCATATGTACTTGAGACTGTCAGTATTTTTGTCGATTTTTTTTTTTTTTTTATTTTCAATCCTGAGCACCAGGATATGACCTCATCTTTTTAAGACGACTGAATATTGTCTGTTGCGGCACTCCATAATATTTAGCGGCCCCAGTCTGAGACATAACACCAGTGATTACAGAATCAAGAGCCTTCAGTAATGTCTCCTCACTGTATTTCTTCCTGTATTGCAATTTGTTTTTCTTGTCTCTACTTTTTTGTAGAAAATCTGAAAAAACAGAATGCAATATTGGATAATCCAGCTAAAAACTATGTTATCACCAAGCAACAAAGCACAAAACATGCAAACAGACAACCATGAAGCCTTTTTAAATCAGACTTTAATTCTAATAATCAGCAGCTATTAATTCAGTCTATTCGTGTTGTAACTAGCAAGTGTTTTATCTTCAGCTACAATTAACTAGTCTACCACTCAATTCTAATCACCATTTTCTCAAGATAATTTCTGATCTGATAAAATCTAGACTTGAACTTCAATGTATCACTTTGCATTTCTTAAAAATAAAAAGTGAAAGCAAAGCTGAACAGAGTCACTCGAGTAGTTTCAAATTAAAACAGATTTCTCGGAGTTATACCAAAAATACCAACTGCAAATTTTTTTTCAAAACGACAAAACATTAACCAATTGGACAAGATATTACTACAGGCCATAATATAATTTCCTGCACAAATGAAATTCACTGCTGCTACATTAAACTGCAATTGGAATATCAGAAATGGGGTATATTTCAATGATGAATTTCCAACGAAGTTTATTCATATCAAACCATCTTTCCAAAAGACTCTGACACTGTATTATTTTTACATATCCCCTGGCATCTTTCCTGCTATTTTGGGTAACAAACATTTTATATTCAAATGAAGTTATCACTGATGACTAAGATAGAGACTAGTTTTATTTGAAAATCAATAAAAGAACATTTATGTCTTCAACACAAGGTTAAGATATCCAATCAAATTTCAATAACAAAATTTGTTTTCATTGTTGCTATTCCATTATAAAATTCTTTAAAATTCATCCCATATATTCAGTCATTTTCTATTTTAGAACCACTTCTTTCTCTCATTTTTTGTAGCCTATAATGAATAGTTTTCCTTGGGACACCAAAGGTTTTGGCAGCATTAGTTTGTGTCATACGTCCCGTGACAACAGCTTCAACAGCTCTAAGCAGGGACATTTCATCATACTGTTTGTACATTCTAGCAGCCTCTGGGGTTCTCCCTGAATCTGGAATGTTACAAAATGCACTTGAAAAATTTGTCTGCTATTGTTTTTAATTTAAAATATGTTAATTATACTGATATGCACATTAACTATCTTAAGGAAATTAGAATATCATTTCTGGTAAACAACATATTTTATTTGACTCAGTCAAAAATAAGTCCTATTTTCAGAAGTATTTCAAAAATGCAAATCCTTTCTACTGCTGAAAGGATCTGCCGAGTTCCTATGGAAACTCTTCAAAACAAGTCAAAACAAAACACTATTCTTTTACAAGACAACTTCCAATTGTCATATTTGCTTCTCATTTACAACAATTCATGCTGAAAATTAACAGAAGGTGGTTTTGTTTTTGCCACACGATCATAAACTGTGCCCACAGGAACACCGTAATATTCGGCAGCTTGTCTGCCATTCATTTTCCCACTACGAAAAGCCTCCACTGCCTTTTCAAGATCAGAAGGAGTATACCACTTGTAGTCTTTCCCTTTTCTACCAGCATTTTTAGACAGCCTGGTTTTAAACATCGTTCCCCTATTCCCTGAAAGAACAGAAAATATTTCATAATTATCCCTCTCTACAGCTTTCGTTATGAAACAGTTATGCTGTTAATAGTTCTATGAAAATATCTTCAAGTATAGGCAATAGTTTGCATAAGCTTGTCTTCTACAGTTTTTAACGAATCGGCTTATAAAACACTACTTGTAATCCCTTTAAGGTCATTAAAAAATGCACCCTTCAAATAGTTCAACACAGTTTCAATCTAACCTCCAGAAAGACTCATCTCCAATCAACGCAGTAAAATATACTGAAAAAGGCAACAATTTATTGACAATTTTCTATTTTGTTTACACATTTTGTCAACAGTCTTTTCTTAGTTCTCTAATTTTGTCATACAATGTAGTCGGAGGCACTCCAAATTCTAATGCAGCCTTTCTTGTGTTCATTTTACCAGTTACTACAGCATTAAATGCCAAAGTCATTTTGGTTTTGTCATAATCCCTATACCTCTTCCTGGTTTTAGGGATATAAGTCCCCTGTCTGTTTCTATACAAATCTGAAAGAAGCCAAACAAGTAATCATTTATATCATTTTTAAGTTGGTCTAGAAAACATGTTAAGAACTTTATTTCTGAACAACATAAATTTAATCATATTCCAGTCTCTCCATAGACAAAAAAAAAAAGGAGGCTAGTTTCCAGTTTAATTATATTTCAGTGGTATCTACAATAGAGTTCAACATATTTAACTTCAAAAAGTGGTCCATTAGTGGATGCATTTCTTTGCACAAACTGATGTATATCAATAAAAGGAGTAACTAGGTATCTATTATATCAGTGAGACAGTAACAAAATACAAATACAACAAACATACTGGTCACATACAGCTTCAACAAACAACTTGTGTCAATACAATACATGTATGTAAAACTCTTAATCCAAATGTCTAGAAAAGTGAGAAAAGAATTGGAAAAATGACCAAAAAACACTGTTCAAAAATCACTGTTGAGGCTATCCAAATCCAGTTCAGAATACACAAAACAACCTATTCAATCATAAAAACAATCTGTGTACAAGGCAAAAACAATGTAGTTGGTGTCCAAGTCCATCAATGAAAGAAGTACATGTATATCTTTCAATGATATTATGTTTGGACTTTTTTTAACCAATTAGAATTGGTTCAAGAAATAACAAGCCTCCTTTGAAAAATTTCCAATTGAATACAAATGTAACACTTGTAAAAACCCAACATTTATTTTCTATAATTCAGACAAAAATCACATCATTGATCCACATAAATGTATTTTCGGTTTGGATGTTTTGCTCTTTCTCTAAACACTTTATCATATAATGTAGTCCTGGGCACACCAAATTTTTTAGCAGCCTCCTGGGCATTCATTTTACCACACATTACAGCTTTGAATGCCTTATTCATTCTAGTTTTTTCATAGGCCTTATATTTTCTCCTGGGTACATTATTTCCATATTGTTTTCCAAGTGATCCTGAAAAAAGGTAAATAAAAGTAATTTCTTTTTTCAACTTGATTCAACTTCAATAGCTGTATCTACCTTTTTTTTTTAATTATACCTCGTTTATTCCAGGTTTCAGATTCTAATCCCTGATTATAATTGCCCTATCACACACATCCAGAGATTCTATGATTAACAGTTTTACTCGGTGTTGAAGGCTTGTCAAATATTCAGTCTTTTCAGACAATATTTCAAATCTACACAATTCTTCCAGAAGCAATCTTTCCAGACAAACTGTTCAGAGCAATTTGCCAAATTTCAATTAAAAGCATGAGATCATCAATAAAACCATAGACATCAACAACAAGAACGATTATATTCCTCAATTTTTTTTTTTAATTTTCATATGTATTCTCAAGAATAAATACAAGAAATGAATAATATAAGCAGTATCTTTTAGGATTTCATTCCCTCTATATAGTTAAAAGGTCAAGGTCAATGTTTAATAAAATCCAAGTCAATTTTTCAATGGATTCACAAGTTAGTGCAATATTTTATCTGCAGATAGTTTTTAGTTACTCCTGCTTGATGTTTTTGTATGAAACAGAATATCAAGAGTCTAATGCCAATTTAGATCTAACAGCACAAGATACAACAACTCCTACATATCTTAGCATGACCATATTTTAGGGGTTGGAATAAAAAGCACAGAAACTGAAAGGTTCCTCAATTGCATTAGATTTTTTATTTTACCTTTTCAGGTAGAAGGGGCATGTGCAGCTGTCCTTGGGATTTCAATTCACCAAAACATATTGGCCAAAATGATCATCTGTCCTTCAAACAGGTGGTTACAAATTACATCCTATTGACCTCGTCATCTTTTGTTTGTAACCCAGTGTACTGAAATCATTTCAAAGATACAAAACAGAGGCACTTCACTGAAAGACCACTGACATCCAACATTTTATTAAATTTATATATTTTTAAAGATAGCCAAGATTTTCTATAAAATATTCCTTTTCAATTATAATCTCTTCAAGTAAAGTAGCAATTTGAACAGTTCAAATGTTGTTTCTATCCTTGATTTACTTTCTATAAGCATCTTCCATTGTCTCAATCACTAATTACAAACTATATACACATGTATTGATTTTAAAAGATTTTAATGCTTAATTTGTAGGTATAAAACAGATAGTCATTCATAAAAATTCAGTCAATGAATTCTAAGATACAAAAACATTCTTAAAATGAAATGTGTTCAAGGAAGTCATTTTAAGGTCACTATATCAAAAAAAAAGTCACTATATCATAAAACATTTGTAAAAATATTGATTTAAATTTCAATTTTGCAAGGAAAAACTAGATAAATACTAATGATAAATTTCTTAAAATCAAATATTTAACTATAAATAACATTTGTTTTTTTTTTTTTAAGTAAGAAGCATTCTATCACAACCATTTAAAATTTATCCTGTATTATCACACAAAAATATACACAAATCACAGGCAAAGATTGGGGAGATGAGACAAATATAAAATTGCATATATTTTCAATTCATATAGAAATATTTACAGTAAAAATTAAAATTTAAATTCAATGCATGTTGTGTATGACTTTTCCTTTAAAAGAGAAATCCATGAGCAGCAGTTTACATCAAATGTTTTCAGGTTCCTTTGCATTCTCTGGGTCTCCTGGTGAATTTTCAAGATCATTTATAATTACATATTCTTGTTCATTTTCAACTGGTTTAGGAGGAATAGATTTGTACAATTCTCGTTCACTATTATTTTGAGTTATATTTAAAGACATTAAAAATCTTTCTCTAGCTTTCTGAACACGATAACTGATTGTACGACGAGGGACTCCATAAATCTGTGCAGCTTGGTAGGCATTCATGCTGCCGTCCTGAACTGCCTGAACGGCTAAAAGCAAGTTATTTGGATTGTAGGCCTTTTGTTGTTTTCTTCTCCTTTTTTTCAAATCCGTGTAACTGCCCATGAACATTTCTGAAAGACATACAATACATATGAAGACAACATATCATGCAAATTTTCGATTAGGTTTCCATTATTCAAAGAAATCTGAATCATTTGTTTTTCCAGTAAATTGTGACTTCATAAATTTTGCAATAGTTTTTCTGTCTCTGTTCCATATTTCAACATTTCCAAACAATACATCAAGTTCAATGTTAAACAACCTTGTTTAATGTTTAAAATCAACCAGGAAGACACACCCACAACTTTTTTCAAAATGAATCTAAATAATCCTGTACATAACCCACAACCTTGTCTGAGCATTTAGCACTAAACCCAATAGCATACACTAGAAGCATATCCCAGAATGATCAGCATTTCAATAACTGTATCTAAACTGTTTGATTCTTGACTTATGCCTAATAACTAAACTAAATGAAAAACAGAATTACTTTATTAAAACATTCAACAATATAATAAATAATAAACTGCCAAGAACATTAAACATCACTTCAAATTTACAAATAAATAGTTCACAATCATTTAAATCAGTTTTAATTAACTTAAATTAGCAAATAACAGCCATCGGGGCTCGTATATTTTTTAAAGAATGGTAAACGTTTAAAATAAAAAGGTGATGGTGTTTGCGCATAATCAAACAAAATAATTATAATTTATTGTTAACATTTCATATATCTATCTGCTATGTAACTAGCCTCTTTCCCCCTAAAAAATAAATCCCAAACCCTATTTTCCCTTTCCAATATTCGACTACTGCTATTTCTGACTTTTTAATAATTCAAATCTTCTTATTAAATGAGATCAGATATCCTAAATCAAAATGCATCTTTGAACACAAGCATGGATTGTATACAAATAAAACAACATCTATATTTTGCATGCACAATAAATAATGAATCACTCTTCCAATTTAAAATCAATTGAGTCTTTGTAAAGTGGTATGAAGTTCTAACACAGGTTTGACATAATTTAAAGCACCATAATCAATTATTATCATTCTGTTCATCTTCATGTTCTTTAGATGTTTTAATAAATTCATCATTTTCTTTCAAATTAGATTCAATTCTGAGTGTCTTATCAAATTCTTCTGATCTAGGGGCAGGTCTTATAAACATAGATTCACTGAAAGTTTGATCATGTATAAAGTCAGATTCAGTTCTCGTAGCCGGATCAAATTCCTTAGGTGGAGCCATTGGTCTTGTAAACATGGGATCATTAATGACAATGTCATGAATTTGTTTATTTAATTTGGCTTGTGTTTCCCGCTTTTCTCTTGCAATCCAATCATAAACTGTTGTACGGGGAACACCGTAATATTCACATGCACGAGAACGGCTCATAGTCTTGGATTTGACAGCTTGAACGGCCATCAATAAACTGTTGAGATCATATGATCTTCTTCTTGGAATAATTTCTGGAGTTGTAAAATCAGCATTGGCGAATTCTGAAAGACATGTATAGCTTGGTTAACAAATGTTCTACAATACTTTAAATACACCAAAGCTTGATAGAGGCTCAACTATTCAAAGTCAACATAAATACATGTTTTTTTCTTTTTCTTTTTCAGTCTTCTTCAAATACATCAACAAGTTTATAAAAGTTTACTGGAATTCTACTGCAAATTTCATCATGTCTTTCTTCTTTGTTTCAACTAGTATTTATTGATAAATTCACTGGACAGTGCATTTGGACAAAATGTTTTTTTAATCAAGTAAAAAGCAACAATACAGTGGGATCCAAAGTCTAATACAGATTTGAAAGGGATGACAAAAAGATCATAACAAATCACACAAAATTTGAAATGGCAAACAATTTGAACTGTGCAAATGAGAACTAATCTATTTTCCCCAACATCTCATCAATTTTCATTCACAAGTAGAATTTTTCAAAACACATAAAAAAAAAATCCATCAAAGATTTCGCTATTTAAATCAAGTTTCTTCAGATTATAACATATTCACAAAGTATTTTCATTTCTTAAAATAGTGATCCAATCATCAAGTCAACTGAAAACAGTATTTGTTTTCAACCATTAGAATTATTTCTACTGTCTCCAATTTTTATTATGAAGCTGTCTGGAGACAGGTCCGTCTGTAACAATCTATATCCATTTATTATTTTTTTCTGAACATCAATTTCATATTATAAGTGTAAAACAAACTTATTGTCTATTGAGATATTTGTCAAAATGGCTTCATCTATATATGCTAGTCTCTAACTATTTTACTTTCTCTTTCAGCCTCAATTGGATTTTTTCAACTTAAAAAAAACTACATGTTTATAAAATGAAATTGAAACGGGTAGACCAGTCAACCAAAACACTGTTATCTCACCCTGAAGATGGTATAACTACTGAAAAATCTAAGCAATGTAACCCAATTTATGATTCATACCTCACTTTATTTTCATCATGTATTTTTTTTTAATAAAGTGCTCTCCCAGTAGTGTTTGTACTTTTTCAACATTTCATGGCAATGCTTTTTAAGGTTCACTTATTATTCTAATAATTCATGGATTATTTTGTATGGAACAACACTTTACATTAACCAATTTTATTACAATATAACCAACACAACATGAACTGTATTAACATAATGTTTAAAGAATTAAGGAAACTATGTACCCTTAATCAATAAAATAAATAAGAACTTGCAAACTAATTTTCAAAGCTGCCTACATTTCAAATACATTGCACAACATTCAACATCAACAAAATTAAAACAACTTCTTTCATAGGATTTAATCTTCACTTCACATGTCAAGTTGTCCATTACTGGCAATTACATTGAACTATCAAGATGCACCTAAAATCATTCTCATATTATATAAACAAGACACTATGCAAATGAAGTCAACAAGAAGTAAGTTTTACTATCTGATCAATGGTTGGTTGCCTCATAAAACTAAACATTCTTAAGTCATTTATTACAATCACAAATTTGCAAACTGGAAAATCGATTACAGATTTACTTCTGCCTTATAAAGTGTCCCTGTCAAAAGTTTTGGTCCAACTATAGTCCGATTGATTTTGACTCAAAGAAATTCTACTTCTGACAACACGATCATAGATTGTACTCCTTGGTATTCCAAACAAATCAGATGCTTTATAGGAACTCATTTTTTTATCCAATACAACCTGAACAGCTGCCATTAGGGTGGTCTGATCATAACCTCCTTTTCTTTTACCTATTCTTGATTTTACATCTGAAACATAGATGTTGCATATAGTATTACTTGGTTAACTGCCATTTCATGCTTCAACAAGAATCATTTTGCCCTTTTTCCTTTTATTATAATTAAAATATGTATAACAAAATATTTCTAAACGATTTGTCCACCCCTTCATCCCCTAAACAAAACTTCTTAGTAAAGCTAATAAAATTTTAATAGCAAATACCACACCATAGAATTGTTAATTCCACAGATACTGAAATCCTAAATTCTTTAGACAATCTTAGTTATTTTTTATGAAAAATTTACGCCAGTGTAGTCAAGGTCCATTGGCATAAACGACATCGTTGAACAATTGGCTTACACTATGACATTATATGATAAGCAGCATGACATCAGAAACATTTAAGCAAAGGCATAAATGTGAAGGACATCTATTTCAATTGACAATTTGATGAACAACTTCAGCAAAAATCATCATTAATTTTCATTAAAAAAAAATTGAATTGTAGGCTAATTTCAAGAAATTTTAATTAACTACAGTATCTATTTTCTGTCAATTTGTGGATAAAAAAATCATTCTTAGTAAGAACAACTACAAGGTTCAATAACCAATGTGCATAAAAGCAATGTTCCTTAGATTCATACTTTGATCAGAAGTTTTTAAGTTTGGGTTTGATTTCGTTGTCACAACATCTCTAAGTTTTAAACACAAAATCAACAACATCACAACTGACTATATAGTAGTTAATCTATCAACGATTTGCAGAAATCACACTATAACTTTCTTTGTTAATTTGAGTTTGAACAATTCAGTTTGAACAATTCATTTTTTTTATCACTCAAATTAGTCTATATAAACACACACCACCCCCCCCCCCCCCCCCCCTTATCCCCCCTTTTTTCCATGAAAAGCAACTATATTGACTATCTTATTTGCTATTTTGAAATTGGTCTGTTATCATAGGCTCCAAAAAAAACTTTTTAAACCCAAATACTGGCAGGTCAAGTAAATTTCAGTATTATAGAAATTCAATAACAACATGCTGGTGTTTCCATATCAATGATATGAATATTGCCATATATGAATTTTTAATTATCTAATGTATCTTTTAAAGTAATAGTAATATACATCTTCAACCTAACTGATTGCATTCTAACTTGAAATTTTATAATGACTACTTTTTGGGTCCTACAATTGACCAGATTTTTATATCAAGGCTGCAAAACATCAACTCCATAATTATTTCTCACTCTTCGTTATTGTTCACTTGTCAATCTGAGCTATTATTTTGAATTATTATAAATCTCCAATCTTTTATCTTTCAGACCAAATCAGTTAATTTGAGACACTGGCTATTGAATTTCCAAGCTCTGAGCTCATTCAAATGTGTCCAAAAATGATACTTATTACCATACCAATTTTAACTTTGAAAGGACCTCTGAATGGTCCAAATAATTGTTCCGGTCTAAATGCTACTTTAAAGGATCACAGCATATAACCAGCATCGTCAAACTCTTCAATCACCAGCACCACTATTTTCTTTCGATCTTCTCTTTTTATCAAAATATCCGCTTTGAACTTGTATAAACTGTCTAACAACAAATAATGCACTGTCTGTGCCTTCGTATACGTCTTCATACATCTCGCAATTGAATCTTTTAAAGTTTAATGATAGGGAATGGTTGAGTCAAGTAAATCCTAAATAAGCTGTTTTATTAAACTTTGGTGTTGAGCAATCAATAATCAATGAACCAGAGTATTACTCTGTAAATTGAAAAATTAAGATTACAAGCTTTAAACTTGTTTTCCTTTAAGATGCTGTTGGGCAGTCTATTCTATATATATATTTTATTTATTTTTCTCATGAAATGGACGCTTGAAAAAAAAACTTAATTTTTCTCAAGGGTATGTACATCGATAAAAAAAAATTCAGGGAATAAATCTAGCTCAGCAGTTATTTTATTTTTAAAGAGCAACCATTAAACTATACCAAATAATAATTTATAATCTGAATCATACCAGATATATATTTGTCACTGGACATTGAGCAATTTATCTTGTGAAAAGGTTGGGTTTTTTTTTACTTTTCGAGTTTCATTTAATTAATGCTTTTTAAAAGAAAATAACTCCTGAGCCAAATAGCAAATAATGTGCCTGCACTTAAATACAAATAAATCTTAAACAATTAAGCAATATACATTATTTATTAATACAGAATAAGCTTAAATGCACAATACATAAATCTTCTAAATGAATGGTAAAAATATGGAAAAAAAAATTATGTCTTTCATCATCACCTTCCTCTGATCAGGAACCGGTCTCAATGACAACTCCAGTCATTTTTAAATCTTCAGTTTTCAAAGTGTTGTGTTAGGTATCAAAGTCAATCCACCCCCCTTTTCTCTTCAATTGATTTTCAAACTTACGAATTTTCAATTTTTACAAGCAAAGCTATAGGCACATATTCAATATAAATATATCGCTCACACAGCTTATTCGTTTCCTATGCCTTTTAACATTAACATTTTGATATCTAGCAGGATGCTTTATTCTATTTTCATTTGCTGCTCATACCAATTCATGTGTCTCTATTATTTCTTAAATTATCTCCCTTTAATATATATTAATCATATGACAACAACATGGTGAAGAACTGTTCATATTTTTACATAACATATAACTCTGGGGCTACTGGTGTTGGTGAAACAAATATTTAATACATAATAATAATCAATACTATTTTAAAACAGTCAACTTAAATTTACCCATTAATTAAATTTTATACTATCGAGTAACTAACTGCATAATTTATGTACATATATTTTGATTGTTTGTGTGCGAGTACTTTATTTTTCAATTTGTGTTGATAGTCTTGTCGGACTTGTCTCTAGCACCTGAGTTCACAGTTAGTTCAATTGTTTAATTGGTATATTTTGTATTTTTATGTTGCGTTGTGTGCATGTCAAGTTTTCTGAGATATTGTAATACACTTCTACAACTAAGACCTTAAGTAACTAAACTATCATCCTAGTCAAAACAACTTTCATGTATCACTTTAATAATGGGTTTCTAAGCAGCAAGTGAAAATAATCCAAAATACATCATGGCGAGTATGCACTTTTTTCTTTTCTTTTTTTTAAAATATAATAATTTCAATTCTTTAAAAAAAATTGTCTTACAAAGAAAATCGGAAAACTTTTCATGCACTGTATTTTTAGGTTAGAAAGAAGACATGAAAAAATCTTTGACATTATTTTTAAAGATCCCTGGCACCTTGCACATTAATTGCAAATCTTTTCCAAGAAAGGCCAAATTGAGAAACATACTTTTCATGTCTTCTTGCTGTTTGAAGCATGTTATGCATTTTTTTTTTTGTTTCCTTGGTCTCTCTTGCTCCGTGCTTATCCAGCTGTTCATTGATAACATCTGTCTCATTAACGTTTATACCCAACATAATCATATGTAACTAATGTTTAGTAAATTCATAAACAAGACACCAACACCAGTATCCATAGGACCATACAACTACCAAAATGTTTTTGTCAACTACTTGAATAAAGGTTTCATGAGTTTCTTGTTGAATTGGGATCTGTCAATTGCTGTTGGCAAAGTGTCTGGTTATGGAATGCAGAAAAGTGGGTAGGGCCTATAAGTAAGTTAACAATTCTGATAATCTGTTCACTCAATCTTTAGCTCATTGACTTGAAACGCATGTGCCATATAAGTCTTGCTTAAAAAATGAAGCAATTTTTCATGTGTGTCTTTTTTTTTTTGGTACATTTTGATTTTTATTGTCTCATTATCTTTCCTTCTGTGTGAGCATGCTTATGCTCTCAAGCTCAACAACTAGAAACTGAAATATTGTGTTTTAAAGTGTAAGGCTCATTGTAACAGGTATGATCACAAATGTATTGCACATTTCCTTCCTTGACTGCATATATGAAACCTTTAAAAAGGGTCATCTTTAGTTAAAAATGCTAAGGACATTTCTATTTTTATTTCTGAATACATTTTTCCATGTGTCATGAAGCAACAGCAATGAGAGCTAGTGTGATGGCTTACGAAAATTGCAATGACAGACACCAATCTTTAAGGACCATAAATATGAAATGTTCTTCACCAGTTGTTAAAGCATTATTGTTCATTTCAATCAAGATAGATTTACCATCTACACAAATATAAATGAATATCTTGTTGTAAGCAGGATTTGCAATGTAAGAGCCAGAAAATTTTCTCAAGTTACTCCTGGTCTCAAATAAAAGCCAAATGACTATTTGCATTTTAAAATAATTCTCGGTTAAAGAAAAAAGGTTCTCTTAGCAACTTGAGATTTTCATTCAAGGATTTGAAGAATGGAAACATCTTGTTGAAATGAACTGATCAAAATACCCAGTTATCACATTTACAAGCTCAATGATAAAATGAAGGATGCAAATAAAACAAAAATACAAACCTGTAGAACTATTTCATTATACTTAAAATGCTTTAAAATTGCACTCAATTTTCTTACATTGAATTATGAATAAAAGACAACTTGGGGCATTTGTCAATGAGACAGTAACCCAACCAGACAAAGTCAGAAAGATATTAAGAGAACATCTAAATAATACATGTATCATTTTTATCAAAATTTACATTAACAACTGACTATTTACTAGGAAAGAAAAAATATTTTTCAGTTATAACACTAAATAACCAATCAACTACAATTTTTTACATTCAATTTTACAAAAAATAACTTTTTTGTTTAACAAAAGTGGACAATTACAAGTTGTGATGAAATTAAACAAAACATTTTTTTTATACATTTTAAAGAAAGTAATAGCTGGAATGTATAATGAAAAAGTTCTTAATCTGTTATCTGGATCCTTTGCTGTTCTTCTGTCTTCTTGGGAATAATTTGGGGTGGGCATTATAACAAGTCAAGAATTTGTGTTTCAAAATATATCTTCACAAGAATGCTTTTATCAAATTTTCATTTTTTATCTAAATGTGATTCAATCACATCTAATATCTATACATTAATTTGACAGTGAAATGATAAACTTCTAACACATATTCTTGACCTGCTATTTTAAAATTCTTTAATAATGCATACATGTACATGTAACAGATACTGAATCAGAGAAAACATTTCGAAAACCAACGCCCATATTTCAAAATGTGCCAAACTGTGTTAGGGTTTGTCTAACTGAAAGAGATTAAACATTTTTTTACTAGAATTCAACTAAATGATCTAAAAATTTCTGTCTGACAGAATGACTTTGTCTGATATTTTTTCGTTCAGACATAGTTTGGGATACACTCTTATATAAATATCTGTTTCCTAGTACATGTATGCAAGTCTCATATCACATTGTAGCTGTAATACAGCCTATGTATGCATGCAGTTACTTTTTTCACTACAAAAGTTCTCCAACAGCAAAAAGTAACACAATCAAGGTAATTTTGTTTTCCCCTAAATTCTGTAAATGTTGATGTTAAAAAAATTCATTTAAAGGTTTAAATTTTAAAAGTAACTGCATGTTTACCAATTTCAATATTTCTGTAAATGTTTCATCACAAGGTATGCTTTAAAACTGTTTGATATAACATGCTGAATAATTTTACCAAAACTTTGGTACCTTCAGTCCATCTGAACTATTTCTATATGTACTTGTACCATCATAATTTTGACAAAAGGAAAACATTACGGTACATTAAAACTACAAACTTTATAATGAAATCTCCAGATCTTATGCAATGAAACATTTATTCAGCAATTTAACCAGGCTACTTGTCAGTCTGTACTCCTGTGTTGATCGAATACAATTATCATTCACTTTTATGCCTAAACTAGTTTAATTCATACATACATGTATCATAATCTTTGCAAAATTGTAATTTTTTTCTCCATCTTTTTTAAATCAAAATAAGTTTAACTAATTAACACAGGAGTCAGAATCTAAATCAAGTAAGCATACATTATATATGATAGAAATAATTTTGTCAGTGTCATTTACAACCTAATCAAACCTGCAGATGTTCCTGGATGTTCCTTTGTTACACCTGATCGGATTCACTCAATTTGTCTGTCTTTAATTCTCATCTTTGTCTCATACTCAAGTTACTCTCTACATATCTCATTGTTATGCCCTTATAGATCCTCTATCTTGTGTACTCAAGTCAGGTTAATTAATAGTATTAAGAATCCATTTGAAGGTTTGTCCATATTAAAAAGTGCCATTGATCTTTTATCTTGTGCACTAGTACTCAAGTCAGGTGATAGTAAATGGTTTCATGTGCCCATTTTTAATTATGCCCATGATCACCTAGCATCTGTACAAGTCAGGTTAGGTAATTATATTCTATCTAGATTCATTAATCACTGTTCTTTGTTACTATGCAAATGATTGTTCAAATACCAACTGTAATAACCACTTGTCAAAATGTCTGCATGGTTGTTATAGTAATATAAAGCTTGCCAAAAATGCACGTTGATTAATTTTCTTTATAGCAAATGTTGATTAATTTTCTTTATAGCAAATGTTGATTTATTTTCTTTATAGCAAATTTCAAAATTTTATTTATTCACAAGACCATGCAAATGTATTGACAAGTAGCTGAAATGACACTGACACAAGATTTACATGAAAATTAAAAGCCTGAAATTATACATATGATCATGTTTCCAGTTGCCTGTTTTTAAAAGGTATATCCCCTTCCTGTTTTGTGCATTAAATTTCAAACCAACATTTATCTTACATAAGATTAATTTTCTGAATCTGATGGATAACACTGCGAAAATTTTGGCGACAACACACAAAATTGAGATTCATTACTTTTCTGGCAGCTGGTATTATACTTGGCAACTGGAAGCATAGTTATATTATATTGGCATACTGTCAAAGACAGCATGGCCAGGAAAGATAAATTTGGTACTTAAACATTTAAAATCCTGACTATCTCTGCTGATATGCCTGATTACTTATTCCTGATGAAAGAATGAAAGATGTCAAGTATTTTAGTAAAATGTATCATATAGTTTTTCTTAATATTGAGTGTCTTCTTTAGATCTTCCTATTGAGAAAACTGATTTCATATGACTTCTGCTTGTATGGTTTGAATATATTTCTGTCAAAGTCTCATTTTATCAAGTTGTACCAAAATTTATCTTTCCTGCAATTCATATTGGAGTGAAAAATTGTGTATTCCTGACATCAACATTATCAATATCAGAATAATATCTTTTTATCATTCTTGTTATTAATAAAATTTGATATGGTCTTTTAAACAATAACATTTTTTTAAATTTATAAACCTCATCCAATTGCAATTAATCATAAAACTCTATTTAATTCAAAACCACACAAATTAAACTGTTTCTTGACTTATTCTAAAACGATCTTTCCCTCCCTCATTTATCATTGATGTCAAAAAGTACAACAGGGCCAAGGCCACCTACCTTTTCTGTATAGCTACAATTTACATTTCCAATATGATTTTACAAGCCAAATCAATAAAATTCTTCAAAAATTTCGAAAGAACTTAATTTCATAAACTAATCAAATCTTGAATATTTTTTTTTTAAATGGCTTTCTCGTGACATTTATCATTAAAAGAATATTTAAAGCTTATATTTTTCATTAAAGTTGAATTTCTTCTTTAAAAAGATCTAAAAAAAAAATATTTTAAAATTCCGATAAGGCCACGGTTTTTTAATTTGATGGTTTACGGATTTTCCCCATGAAAAAGTCGGGTCGGTCGGTCGGGAAAAAAAAAAGAAAAAAAATCATCTTTGAAGACAGAAAAATATGCAAAATCAATATATATTTCACCTTTCTAACAATATGTTTGTTATGCTATTTTATCATCATTTCTTAAATTTTAGTTCGATGAAATATTATTGCTCAAATGTTATAAACATCGCATGACATTGTCTAATAAATTACAGTAAAAAAAAGGGGGGTGCATGGACAAAGACGAAATTAAATCGTCATATCAGAAACAAGAAAAATAAATTCGCGTAGCTCTTTATCAATTCCAGAAAACTTGGTGAATAATGATCTGCAAGCACGAAAACTGATAAAGAAAAAAATGTAAAAACGTCGTACGAAAATAAGTTTCAACACACGTGTTAAAAACCTAATAGACTCGTCCACTGGAAAACGAGATTATCGGGTTAATCTGTTGTCTCGCATTCCCGTTTTTTATCCAAATGGACGATAATTTTTTTATTATCTATGAAACAAGAAAATTCCAAATGATTTGTTAATATTCAGTACTTCAACTTGATGCCTTTACCCTGTCCACATTTGGACAAGTCTATTTCTATGAGATGATGATCTTACGGACTGATGACAAATAAGGGAAACGAACTTATTGTGTAATTGGTTTTAAAAACAAGTTTCGTTCCGCAATATTATTTGCGCAAACGACATTTCAAGGTCAGTTATAATTGATTTGTCTATTTTTAGAAACGTAAACTGGAAGTTTTATTTTTTCACAACAGAAAGTGTCAATTTTGTTAGTGATTAATGCATTTCATTTCATAAAAAAAAAATATTTAATTATTTTTCAGGGATAATGCATTTGTTAGGGTCGGCGGGAATAAAAAAGCATGAAAAGTCAATTTTATTTTTATTCTGGAAATCGGAAAAATCGGGTCGGCGGATCCGTAAACCAACAAATTAAAAAATCCTGGCCTAAATGTAACAATGACAACTCAAAAGCAAAGACTTGTTTTTTTTCTGTACATGTATACAGAATGTATATATATCATAATTCTATCTCAAATTTGACTTGGAAAAACATGTAATAAAACAGCAAATAATGACAATGATGAGCTTGTAATTCTTCATATCAACCTTGATTTGTTCTATATCCCTAATTTCCCATCTCAAAGCAAAAATTTCAGATTCAATCTTTTTTGGGGGAATAATTCAAAACCAGTCAATATTTTACAGTAAAACTTCTAGACCAGCATCAGTCTAGTATTCAAAGGAGACTGAAATCTCAAATATTTGACATCAAATTTTTAAGTCAATTTTTTCTATCCACTTTTCATCAAGGTTGCTATGTTGAACTGTGATAACTGAGTATTTTAACTGCAACTAATAAATGATAAGGAAATAGTAAAGAAACCTACCTGATGTTGGCCCCATGTACATAGCTCCGGTCGGATCGTCCATATGCGATGATTGAAAGCTGCCTTCGTTTGATATATCTTCCTGTGACCAATCGCCTGTTAGGTCACTTTCATCATACTCCTGCTCCTCCTCCATGCTTAATTGTCCGTGCCGATGAGCAGCGTCACCTTGCCCACTATCTACTTGTAACAAAAGTCCACCTGTTTCGTCCTCGCCCACTTTTTCTATTTTCACTATTGCCAAGTCAGGGATATCATCATTTCCTTCAGGACCTGGATCATGACCTTCTTGTGGCCTTGAACTGAAAAAGATATAACCACACATTACAAAAGATGGAACTGTAAATGCATAAGATAATGCTTTAACAATTTTCATTTCAATACTTCCAAACTCTTCTCTTCTGTTCTTCTTTAATGCTTTCAACATATTATTTTTCAAAAAAAAATAAAGGAAAGTGTAATTCTAGTTTTTACATAAATCTATATTTTATAAACAAAATTGAATTTCAGTGAAAAGTTGTGATTTTCAAAAACTGAGTATTTAACAATGTTTTTTAAGCATTATAAACTTTCTTTTTTGTGATCAAGTACATTTTGTATTTAACAACTCTCATTGAATGACAATTTTGTGTTCTTGTCTAATTAAACAGTTTCACTTCTCTGTAATTTGTTGAAGAAAACTAACCTTTCTGCCTCCCGTTTTTCACCCTTGTCCGCCATTCCAGTGGATTCTTGTTGCTGACTAGATGATTGACTTTGGAATGATGGACTTTGCGGCGGTGCAACACCTTGTGAAGCACTTCCAATAGCAAATGACGGTTTAGTAGCACCAGATATGGGAGGATATGATGGATGGGTTCGTTGTTGAGGAGTACTTGTAATGAAACTTTGTGACGTTTTAACACTTTCCATAAACATGTCAGTGGACATTGGTGGTGGACGAGACTGACTAGATTGTTGTTCCTGTTGACGTTGCTGGAAACGATCCTGTGAGAATGATTGTGATAATGGAGCAATGTTTAATGTTCCAGCTTGCTGTAATGGAGGAGGCGGTGGTTGTGAGGTAAAGCTCATTTGATTTGGTGTACGTTGGATGAATGATGTAGGTGACGGATGTTGAATGTTCTGAGGAGGATGAGTATCTCGGAATGATATCTTTGGCGAGACTGGCATTTGAGGTTGTGATGACTGCTGTGGTGAACTTGGAATATTTTGAACACGATCACTAAATGAGTCTGTTACACGGGTCCTTCCCCCACCACTGTCATCCGCGATATTAATCACACGAGTGTCTTTAGAATTTGAAACATGTGATGCCACAGAAATTGATGTCTTTTGCTGGGATAACCTTGATGGTTCAGGTTGCCCAGGGACAGATTTTTCTCTTTGAATTAATTCCAAACTGTCCTCTATTATTTCTACAACTGACGGTGACCCTGATCTACTTGACTGACTTGAAGCACCTGATCGGGCACTTCCTGTTCCAGTAGGATTTCCTGTCATATAACTTTGTGTCATTGATGCAGCATCATCTGCTCTTTGAGACATGAAGTCAGTTGGTGGGGAGGAAGGACGAGGATGTAATCTTTGACGTTTCCCTCCTGTGGGACTAGATGGGCGGGGAGCTTCGGACATCCTTTTCATTAGTCTATCATGATAAGTTTTTTGTAATCCAGTGGCTCGCACATGACGGAATTCAAGTAAGTCATATTTGTCAAATTTGTAATTAGCATTGTGTTGTTTTCCTGTGGATTTTTCGAGACACTTGAAGAAGTCTGAGCAACATTTGATCACACTGTCTACTTGAAGCAATCTTGCTACTTTTTCTACATGTTTCACATTTTCTTCAGTAAGTAACATAAATCCCTCATACAAATATTGTAAGAATGTGGTTACAGCTTCCTGTTTAATATCAGCAGCTAGACGAACCTCCAACTCGGTTCCAATTGATGCATTTTCCATCGACTGCAACATGGGACAAGCTGCCAAAAGCACAACTCGGTGTGCCTGTGTACATAAAAAGAAAAGAAAATATAATTTAGAATACTAAAGATATAAAAGATTGACATTAATTGATCAAATTTAAAGCAGGTTGAATTTAGGCCCCATACAGTAAACAATTGCTTGTTGCCTGCATCCCAACCGGCCCTCAATTTGATCTTTGATTAACTTTAAATTTGTAACAAGATTCTAATTGATGCATACATGTACTTGTGTAAAACTTAAAAAACCATTGAAAAATTCTATAATTATCAACAGGAATGTGCAAATTACCTGCATAAGTGTATAACAGGATCAAACTTGGAGAAAAACATGTACATGATGTAATTTTCTGTATTTTGTTAAAAAGCAAAAATTTTAAAATAATTCTCCACATACAGAACCCATTTAAAACGTAAAATGATTGGATGCAGGAAACAGACATCTGTGGACAACGTTATGCTAACAATGCAGAATAACATGCGACATTTATAAAGAAATTAACTATAGTTTAATATTTATCTAATAATAAATAAAGATGACAGATGTTTTAAAGTAAAAAAAGAAAATCAATAAGTCATCCTTTTGAACCGTTTTCAGATTTCATTCGAGTTAGTTGTTCACTATGGTACATGTACATTGACTTTCTCTTCTAAATTTTCCTGGTAGTTCAGTGTTGTACTTTTTTAGTATTGTGTATCACTAATATGCTCAACTTGACAAAGAGCAAAAAAAATATTGTGTGAAGGCTACTTTACCTCTGCTACTTTTAATAATGCCTCAAAATTGCTACCCTAAAGTGTTGGTACATGTCATGTAGTTAACTAGATATCATTGAGATGGGAGCCATCTCTGTGGGCCCCGCTGTCAATAACGTGGGGTAAATAAGTTGTATGGATAATCTGATATGAAGCATTATTTGAAGTTATTACATAGTCTCATGTGTGATTTTGATCTAAGATTTTAAGTTAAAACTGATAAATATTCTCATCTTACTTTCATAGTATAATAGTGATATGACTGCATGATGTGAACTCATTGTTTACTACTCTAAGGTGACTTCTGGATATATGGATTGATGTTTGAACAATATGTTTAAAGGTGCTGCCCAATTGATATTTGTCACATATTTTTAGAATTATGCCTTCAATATATTATGACCCACCAAGTATAAAGTATGAAATATTAATGGTTCTCGAGAGGTAGAGCGGACACAATTTGTTAAGAACAACGAACGGATGGACAGACCGACAGACTGATCTTAGACCTAGGATGCATACATTATGACACATTCTCTTGTGTTGGTTAATATATATGTTAAGTTGAAAATGTTTGTCAGGTATAAAGTATGAAATAATAACAGCTGTCCTCTCAAAATATAATGTGGATCAAATTTGTTAGCGATGGACAGACCAACAGACAGACAGACCTTTGACCTAAGAATTGGTACATACATCATGACACACCCTCTGGTGTTGGTTAAAATGGATGTCAAGTATAATATTTGAAATCATAACGGTTCTCAAGATATAGAGCGGACACAATCTTCACCACAGGACACAGGGTTGTCAACTGAAACCAAAGTTTTTTTGACGTTGACCTTTGACCTAGGAAGTTGTACATACATCATGACACGCCCTCTGGTGGTGGTTAAAATGTATGACAAGTATATACTTTGAAATCATAACGATTATCTAGATATGGAGCGGACACGATCTTCACCACAGGACACAGGATTGTCAACTCGAAACCAAAGTTTTTGACCTTGACCTTTGACCTAGGAAGTTGTACATACATCATGACACACCCTCTGGTGGTTGTTAAAATGGATGTCAAGTATAAACTTTGAAATCATAATGGTTATCTAGATATGGAGCGGACACGATCTTCACCACAGGACACGGGGTTGTCAACTGAAACCAAAGTTTTTGACCTTGACCTTTGACCTAGGAAGTTGTACATACAACATGACACACCCTCTGGTGTTGGTTAATAATCATGTTAAGTATTAAGTATGAAATCATAACGGTTCTCTAGATATGGAGCGGACAGACGGACGGACGGACAGACGGACGGACGGACAGACTGATCACTATAGGGCGACCCGCCGTCGGCGGGGCCCTAATTAATTAAATTGTGACAAAATTGCAGATCATGATGGCCATTTATATGTTTATACTGGAGATAAAAATTAATAAACAAAAGGAACAAAAATTCCTTTTTACTCAAGGTAATGTTCACGTTTTTACGGCATGTCTTACCTTTGTAACTACATTTCCTGTGCAAATCAATGCATCACACAGTAACTGACTTCTCCACATCTGTGCTAACTGGCATAGTAGAGAGCTTGAATGTATGTGATTCATATATACCTTCTGGTAATTCATTTTGATTTTTTTTCTGAAAAAAAAAAAAAATGATAATTTATTTACTACATTCATCATGATAAAAACCCACTTTGAAAATAACATGCATCCATTTCCTCTCTTAATATTTGACTTGTTTGTAGATCTTATTTTGCCCAACATTATTGCTGTTTATAGTTTATCTCTATCTATAATAGTATTCAAGATAATAACCAAAAATGGCAAAATTTCCTTAAAATTACCAATTCATGGGCAGCAACCCAACAATGGGTTGTCCGATTCATCTGAAAATTTCTGGGCAGATAGATCTTGACCTGATGTACAATTTTACCCCCATGTCAGATTTGCTCTAAATGCTTTGGTTTCAGAGTTATAAGCCAAAATCTACATTTTACCCCTATGTTCTATTTTTAGCCATGGCGTCCATCTTGGTTGGTTGGCCTTGTCATCGAACACATTTTTTAAACTAGATACTCCAATGATGATTGTGGTTAAGTTTGGTAAAATTTGGCCTAGTAGTTTCAGAGGAGAAGATTTTTGTAAGAGTTAACAGACGACGCCTGACGCAAAGTGATGAGAATAGCTCACTTTGCCCTTGGGGCCAGGTGAGCTTATAAGTGAACTAATCTAAATTGTTCATTAATTACAGATCATGAGATGATTATTGGAAATTTATCAAGTAAATTATAGGCCTTGAATAGCTTTTATATATTCTTATTTATATTCATATTTCATTTTTTTAAAAGGTCTTGTTAATCCATTGATAATTTATCTTTCAGACAGAATTTTCAGTATCACTATGTATTGTAGATCAAAAGTAATAGGCAATAAATAAATCTATCATCCTTATATATATCAAACATCTAATATATACATTTGTGTATTCAATTATGAGGTCAAATATTTGTATATTGAAGTTGTATATTGAAGGTTCTAATTATGTAAGACTGAGATTGATAAGTAATTTGGTCAATTTGATTGACAGTTTAGGAGGTTGCGCATTTCAATTAAAGGTCCACCTTGTCTCTTATTGTTTGGTGATAATGACAGTTATCAATCATTATAGTATTGTATCAATACCCAATTACCTATCAAAATGTTATAAAACAAGAATGTGTCCATAGTACACGGATGCCCCACTCGCACTATCATTTTACATGTTCACTGGACCGTGAAATTGGGGTCAATACTTTAATTTGGCATTAAAATTGGACAGATCATATCATAGTTAACATGTGTACTAAGTTTCAAGTTGATTGGACTTCAACTTCATCAAAAACTACCTTGACCAAAAACTTTAACCTGAGCTTCACACTATCTTCTTCTTTGTTCAGTGGACCATGAAATTGGGGTCAATACTTGAATTTGACATTAAAATTAGAAAGATCATATCATAGGGAACATGTGTACTAAGTTTCAAATTGATTGGACTTCAACTTCATCAAAAACTACCTCGACCAAAAACTTTAACCTGAAGCGGGACGAACGAACGGACGAACGACGGAGGCACAGACCAGAAAACATAATGCCCCTCTACTATCGTAGGTGGGACATAGAAAACATAATGCCCCTCTACTATCGTAGGTGGGGCATAAAAAAAGCCTGCACATCATCACACCTCAGTTACATACATTTTTCGATCGACTCCTCCAAAAATATGTGTATTATGTGCACATACATGAGAACTATGGGGAACTATATTTCAGTGTGAATACATTTAGTAACAGTAGCTAACCTGTGGTGTTGTTAGGGGAGGCCAGTGTCTTAGTTAAGATTTAGAACAAGTTCTAATCTTTCCAAAAACTTTAACCTGAAGAGGGACAAATGATGAACGAATGAACAGACGCACAACCAGAGAACATAATGTCCCTCTACTATTGTAGGCGAGGCATAAAAATACTATAGGTTTGGTAGGTTAGTAAATTTTTTTATTTCTTATATAAATTTTCATTTTGGATTGTCAAAATCTGAAAAAAAAATGGTGTGTATGCCAAAATTGTTTTCGGTATAATACACGCCCCAACAAGAAGTTTGCCATTTGACATTTTATGTGTGTTTGGTTGTAAAATAAACAGACATGTTACGTTTTTAGTTAATTTTGTTCCATTCTGTTATGAATTCTGGCACTTTAGTAATAACAGATACTTCTGATGGAAATTCTGATGACAGAAATCTATGAATTTAATTATTCTAATAAACAATCCTCAAAACTTGATCATTTGAAAATTTATTTTTCAGAAATGAAAAAACAAGAGTGCACACACTGAAATGTCTCGCCTTCTTTACTAATCATTGATATTATGTTGATAGTCCTAAGTATAAAGCTTTATTACAACTGTCACATAAACGTTACATTAACCAAGATAACTAAACAAAGACCAATGAACCATGAAAATGAGGTCAAGGTCAGATGAACCATGCCAGGCTGACATGTACAGCTAACAATGCTTCCATAAAACAAATATAGTTGACCTAATACTTATTAAGAAAAATAGACCAAAACACAAAAACTTAACACTGAGCAATGAACCGTGAAAATGAGGTCAAGGTCAAATAAAACCTGCGCGACTAATATATAAATCATAAAATATTTCCATACACTAAATATAGTTGACCTTTGGCGTATAGTATCAGATAAAAAGACCAAAACTGAAAAACTTAACTTTGACCACTGAACCATAAAATGAGGTCAAGGTCAGATGACATCTGTCCGCTAGACATGTTCACCTTACAATCATTCCATACAACAAATATAGTAGACCTATTGCATAAAGTATGAGAAAAACAGACCAAACACAAAAACTTAACTATAACCACTGAACCATGAAAATGAGGTCAAGGTCAGATGACACCTGCCAGTTGGACATGTACACCTTACAGTCCTTCCATACACCAAATATACTAGCCCTATTGCTTATAGTATCTGAGATATGGACTTGACCACCAAAACTTAACCTTGTTCACTGATCCATGAAATGAGGTCGAGGTCAAGTGAAAACTGTCTGACGGGCATGAGGACCATGCAAGGTACGCACATACCAAATATAGTTATCCTGTTACTTATAATAAGAGAGAATTCAACATTACAAAAAATCTGAACTTTTTTTTCAAGTGGTCACTGAACCATGAAAATGAGGTCAAGGACATTGGACATGTGACTGACGGAAACTTCGTAACATGAGGCATCTATATACAAAGTATGAAGCATCCAGGTCTTCCACCTTCTAAAATATAAAGCTTTTAAGAAGTGAGCTAACACCGCCGCCGCCGGATCACTATCCCTATGTCGAGCTTTCTGCAAAGAAAGTTGCAGGCTCGACAAAAAATCTAGGGTCGAGGGGTTTAAACTAGGGTCGGTCAGGTAACTGGAACCACATATATATTTTTATTTGGCCCTACAAGGCATATCTCATGAATAGACATAGTGACCCAAAAAATTTAAAACTTGATCCATGTTTTTCGCTTAATATAAGCATAGTGTACAAGTTTTATAACATTTGGTCAAGGCACACTAATCTCAGAACGAAAACAATAATTTAGGGGATGTACAGAAGGACAGGACAGGCAAGGCCAACACTTAATGCCCCTTCCTTAAAATACCTACAGCTACCTGACTAAATGTACTTATACATGGAGATCATCTCAGTGATCAACCCTCATATTTGGGTCCAAATATGAGCCCCTCTCCCAAAGAGAAATATGCTCTTTTTTTCCCAATTTTCAGCTCTAAAATCCCAATTGTATACAAGATTTTGTTGGTCTCCTAATGTGGTATTTTGTTAACAAAACTCTTGAATTTTGTTCACAATTTATGCAATTATAACTTATTCATGTTATTCTTTCTCAGAATGCAGAATTTTGCACCTAATTTTTCCAAATTTTCACTTACAAACCCCACTTCCATGTTCCACACGACTGGAGCTGTGAGCCATCGTATGTACTGAGATTCCGCCAATTAAGACGCACCCCTTGATTGACTGCAAGGGTACAGCGGATCCATGTACACTCCCCAAGGATTAATGGAGATGTGTCCTTTACAATATTATCCCACCACCAGAACAATCCCCACCCAACACCACCCAAGGGAGCGTGTAGGACACCGGGAAGTCTGTTATTATGGTGGAGGAAGCCGAAGTACTCGGAGAGAACCACCGGGCCACTCGGTGGAAACAGACAAACCAGAGAGATATCAGAAGATTGATCTCCAGGTCAAAGTAGGGGACAACTTTGACCAACCGAGGCCCCCAAAGTACCCATTCTAGTTTAAACTCCGGTTTGGGTACCAGAGATGTGTGTGAGAGGGTGAAAATTACCCTTCTGATGTACTGATATTTTTAGCACCCCGAGTGAGAATCGAACTCTGGACCTTCAGCACTGTAGTCATCGGTCTTAACCATTAGACCATGAACTCACACGGTATAAATGAACTATAATATATTTTCCCTAAATAAATAACATTTCAGGAACTTTTATTCCCAATTGCATAGGCCCTTCCCCTATATAGTAGGAAAATCACTGCCATCCGGTTGTTTCTAGCTTAATTCATCCAATTATTAGGAGTCCTTTTGAAATTTTATATCAGACAGTCTCATTGTGTGACCCATAAATTGAGATTTATTTTTGCAAATTTTTTTCAAAGAGGGAATCAAATCACTTTACATTGAAGACCTGTACATAAATGCTACACACAAATTAAACCACTGTATTTTAATTATCAAGTCCTCACGTTGTACACATCTGTTCAATTACATATATTATGCAAATGTAATTAAATATAGATTAAAGTTGTCACATTTTTGCATCTGAAAGTATGGTCACAATATGTGTTCCAGTGCAACTAGAAATGTTTTATTGCACAACTGGGCAACTGGAGCAATTCATAGTTGAAATGTTAACTATAAATGCATGTTTGCAATGCAAATTTCGAAATAAAAAATAAATAAAAACAACTCTTTAATGTTAATTCTACACAAGATTTTTATTTATTTTCAAATAAGGCTCTTATTAATGATCAGAAATTCATTAATAAATATCTGACATGATCATATAACATCGATATTTCGAGAAGTAGTTTGCCGTTTTGTACCGCCAACAACGTTCCCCCTTTAATATCCAACTTGTAATGTTTTAACCAGAAATCAGAAATTAAATATGCATCATAATAAAAAAAATCTGTGAGACATGTAATTTCACTTTTTTATGAAAAACACGCATCAGATACAAGTCATAAACAAAATGTAGTTGTATCTTTATTATAAGCACTTGGTGACCCAGATCTTCGCGTACATGCCGCCAACAATGGCAATACATTGAAGCAATTTAATTTACACTCGCATTTATAATTTTAATAGTTCTTTCATATAACTATATGACTCTGTTTGACTTCTTCATAATTAAGTATGTTGATTCAAGCTAAATAGCCGTGTTATCGTGAATTTTTCCATGTTCGTAAACAAAATTTTCAAGATGGCGGTCTCAATTTGGCCGGGTAAATTAACCGGCAAATATTTCATCGCGATTTTGGCAAAATGAAGAATATTTGTTGGAAAATCATGACAAAAATCGATTACAATGCTTTACCTGAAACTTCTTGTAGAAAAATGTTTAAGTGACAACTAGTTCAAATGTAACAACAGGCTTCTTCTTTTGTTGACTAACATTGAGTACGATAACCTGCCCGCAAATTTAATTTTTAGCCTCTTTTTGAATTTGGGCGAGTTTCTTCCGCGAAGCTAACCACAACGAGGTTTCGGCGAACAAATGAAAAGTGATTGTGGCGGGATATTCAATAAAAATAGTAAACATCTCAATGTCTTCTCAATTTTAACTATCATGTGTTATTTTAGATACTATCGCTAACACGAACGTCAGAGAAAACACCAGCCAAATGATAATTAAAGCACGGTGCTCTCTTGAAGGTCCGCGTTGTCATGTAACTGCCCGAGGATCGAAGGAGAGTGGATGGGAAGAATCCATGACAAATCGCCCCACACCTAATCGCCCCACTTTCTAAAAAAACGCCCCACTCTTGTTTACCAACTTATGAAAAGGGTAAACTCCCATTGCAAATAGTTATGATAACATGCTCCCCTTATGAAAAGGGTTAAAATCCCGCTGAAATACGATCTGTCAACTGGCCCCACTCATGACAAATAGATAAACCACTTATAAAAAGATGCAATCCCGTTGTATATCTTTGTCCCTGCCCACGTCAATACCTTTGAACACCAAAGTGAAGTGCTATAAAATCAAATTGCTGTTAAAAACTCTGTTTTTGCAATAAAGTTATATATAAATGTTAATCACACATCAATAGTATGATTATGATACAATTAACAGGTTTCTTTTCAATTGTTATAGAAATAACTAAGCTTACAAGTATAAAGTTATTCTCCAATAATGATACAAAAATGTAATTGCAATTATATTTTAAGAATGTTAAAAAAGATTAATAAATTTCGTTTTTTTTTTTTTTTTTTGTATTCTGTGTAGATTACAAAAATCAAAATAAGTTTTCATTTAAGTGCGGCTAATTGGTAGACCTGAAAATTACATATATAGAATGTTCTAGATTTTAACTGTTAAAGTTTTCAAGTAATATAACACCGAAATCGTAAATATATGGTGTGTACTGTCTGCATGGGATGCCAAGCTAACTAGTACACTCTATAATATCTTCAAATCAAGAGCAATATCCAATATAGTCTGTACAGTCTGCATGGGATGCCAAGCTAACTTGTATCAGTCTATCAAGAAGTGCGTGATTTATACTTTTAATGATAGCCTTGGCAGGGCACTTATAGTTTTATTAAATAAGCTGTAAATAACATTTTTATCATTATATAGTGGTGAACGCCATTGCCGCAATAGTTCTGTGTACATTTCTTATCGTGATATTGTATTTGCAACTTGTGCTGTGTACATTTTTATTGTGATACAAGTGGTGAACATTAGCTGCATACATTTTTACCGTGATATCGTGTTGATTCTTATTACCGCAATTGTGATGTGTACATAATATTTTTAACTTATTATCGTCGTAATATTTTAAGACTTTAAAATATTTCTTTTAGTCGTACATATTTTTAATGTAAATATAAAGATATCCGCAATCTCGGTGTGTAAATTAAATTGCTCATCCGATAAGTGGAGTGCTCCGATTAAACGGAGGTGAATACCTGTACAGAACAGAACAGAACAGAAGTAGATTTTTCCCTTTTTTCAATAAGTGGGGCGACTTGACAGGGGAAAATTGTTGGTTAACCAGGTTGGGGCGACTTTTTTAATTTTTTTAATAGTGGGGCGAGTTGGTGAAAAAGTGGGGTGATTTGGTGTGGGGCGTTTTGCCAGTGGGGCGATTTGTCCTGCTTCCGGATGGGAAAATGAATATAAAAAAAAGGAATTAAAAATGAACAAATATGAGAGAAAAAAATGGTTATTAAAATATAACGGAAAGAGATAAATGAGCAAAAAAGAATACACTCAAAAACTGCGGAGTGTCCAAAATTGAGAAGGTTATGCTTAGAAATACACCCTTTCGATGATCACTTTGTGTTTACAGTATAGAGAATAATAGACAAAAATCGATGATACAAACCAAATAATATAAAAATGGTGAATAAAGAATAACGAAGACTGAAATATAAATGAAACAATATCTGAAAATGTCTAATTATTGGCAATAGAAAAAACAAAGAAAAATGTCTTTAGAACCGGTATCATTAAGTATCACAAATCGAAGAACACACATTTAGGATCCAGGAACTGTTGTCTGTAATTCAAACAACTGTTAAACGTGCCGACGTTAACAATGGTATTTTAAGAATGGTACAAAATATTCTAGTTCTTTCCTATTACCAAAGTGAATCATTTTAAAAAGTTTCTAATGGGATTAAGGAATATCTTAAAAAAAACTATTCAGTTGTGGTTTTGTTGTAAATCCTTCAATAGTTTATCAAATGCCAATTATTTGTTTTAGCAAAATTTTACCTGAATCACACAGTAATCTACTATATGCTCAGTGGCGGATCCAGGGGAGGGGGTTCCGGGGGTTGGAACCCCCCTTTTTTGGACGATCAATACATTTGAATGGGAACATGTGGTTGGAACACCCCCCTTTTTTGTCCTGGGTTGGGAACCCCCTTTTTAAAATGGCTGGATCCGCCACGGATACTAACCATTTCTGATTTAATATAAGTAATGATCATCATATTAAATAAATCTCAACATACTGATATCAAGGAATTGTATATTATAACTTTTTCAGATATATATTGTCTCAAATACTAGACACTGAAAATCGTCTATTCAGTGAAAAATAAGGGAGCTACTGTTTATTTTTACCGAGGGCTGTGATGAAAAATTTTTGAAGCTAGTATCTCGATCTGTCCTGCTTTTTTTCTTCTTCTTTTCCACTCTATTCGCTCCTGTCTTTTTTATTAGTTTATCCCGACTTTTTTTATCATCATATTAACATTTGCAAACAAAGACTGTGTGTCACCGTATAATCTGGACAATCTATAAAACTTTTAGTAGGCAGAAATTTGCTGTATAGGTAGGGCAAGCAGCAATTAAGAATATTTTTAGTTTCTTTTTCAATATGTAAAAGTCAATGTTTCATGAGAAGATCGAACCAGAAGATATACTGCTTAAACAATATGTCCAGCTTAATCAAACAGGAAACATAATGGAACGGACATAATTATGTTATCCCTCTGTAACATGAAACTTTGTCAGTTTCTTTATTGATCAAATACAAAGTCTCCATTTATTTGTAAGTAGTCTTATCAAGCATTTCACGGTAGTCAGTGCACGGTCTGTAGCAAGTTCTTTTTAATTTTAACTCTTAGCGATTGATTACCGGGTTTGCCGGAGGGAAAATGTACTTATTCTTGTATCATTGTACCTAGCTGAGACTACTATAGCACATGTCAAATTGTACCAATTGTTTGTTATACGGGAAAAAATGAAACTTTCATTTACCCTACCATGCATTTAAGATCAAGGTAAAATATTCTCCTCAATGGCACTCGACATGTTGTCTCGATATGACCTCTCATGTTAAAAATATCATTCAAAATATCAAATGATTATGGCAAAAAGATGAATTGTAACGACCTGGACAACAAATTAAAAGAATTTATTTACCCTTGAATAAATTAAGTCAACGGTCTTGTAACGTATATAAATCGCAAAACATCATCTTACGGTATGAAAACATCATACCAAGTACAATTAGTAAATATCAAAGTCAAGATGTTTTAACAAGACACTGACGAGAAACACTTCATATTAAACAATGTGTCAAGCTGGATCAAATAGGACACATAAGTATCTCTCTTTAACAACAAACCATAATTTTAAATAGTACAATGCAACACAGTAAACAGTCATGTCGCATCACTTATGACAAATCTCATTCTGGACAACGCAAATGAATCTGATCGTATGATGACCACATTAAAACAAATGCAAAACAGAGTGAAAAAGAAGCGACAAAAGTCCCAAGTTATAGAACCTGTGTGATTCTTCCATACCGTTGTTAACATGGACGCACTGGAGCTTAAACCACGTGATGCCAGATCCTATAATAACCAATAGTCAAATCAAAAGTAAGCATACACTTGTCAGCAGTCTATCCAAGTAGTTCACATTCATGACTTGTAGTAAGTTTTGTTTACTATTATTCTAACCACTAGAGATTAATAAACATATTTTCGGGAGAAAAAATTATTTATCCTTGTATCAATGTATTAATTTTTGGTGGATTGGGTAGAATGAAACTTTCATTTACCGTACCTTGCATATTAGGTTAACGCCATATATTGTTTTCAATGGTACTCGACATATTCTCTCGAAATGATCTCGATGTACAAAATACCAAATGATTATGTCAAAAAAGAGAAATTGTAACAACCCTGACATAAAAATGTCTCATGAAGAGAATTATTTCACCTTTAAATCAAAAGTCTGGTTATGATGAAACGGTAAACATCGTTTTATGGTACTAAAGCTCATTACCAAGTATTATGAATATACATCAATACTAAGGTCAAGTCAAGGTTTTGTAAGACGAAAATGACGAAACACTTGTAAAACAATAGAACTAGATTGATCAAACTGGAGACATGATAAAACTTATTATGCTATCTCTCTGTAACATGCAACCCTGTGTAAAAAGTGCATTTCAACACAATACACAGTTACGTTGTATCATAATGGCAAAATTGTACAACGCAAAGGAATTTGAACATATATGACCATATTTAAACAATGCATATCAGAGGGGAAAAGATGTACCAAAAGTTCCAACATGTGATGCCAGTTCCTATATTGAACAATAGTCAAATGAAAAGTCTTTTCAGTAGTCATACCAAAATTTCACATTAATGGCATGTAGCAAGTTATTTCATTCCAACTCATAGCGACCAATTACAATGTCTAATGGGCGAAAACTCTATTTCTTCTTGTGTCATTGTATTAATCTCTGATTGTGGGGGAAATGGGAAAACTTTCCATTCCACTCTATCACATGCACGAACTAGGGTTTCTATAATTGTTGGACTTTCAAAACGAACCAACAGCCATCAAATATTAACCTTTAATCGACAAAAGTACTTTATTTTTTCTGGAATATCATTCTTTACGCATTCATATGTTTCTTTATAGTAGTAATTACAAACAACGATACAATAACAATGGTCATTTTTATTAACAAAAACAAAACACAAAAATACAAAAACAAATTTTGTTTCCAAAATACAACAAAAACAGTGTACATTCTTTGTTCTATAAAAGCACAAATTGAATTATACTACATTTGGAAACATACAATTTTGAAAAAGAAATCAACAACAAACCAACACGCATTTAAGACACACTATTGGCTTTGTACAATAATTCTGAAGAAATGTATATGTAAAATAGAACTACGCTCCATATTACAATTTCTATCTTAAGACTATATAACGTATCT
This sequence comes from Mytilus galloprovincialis, assembly GCA_037788925.1. NCBI lineage: Eukaryota > Metazoa > Mollusca > Bivalvia > Mytilida > Mytilidae > Mytilus > Mytilus galloprovincialis. The sequence continues at coordinate 38,032,350 of CM075341.1, forward strand.
AAATTGAAAAAATTGTATATATGTATTGCCCTTCTTTTTTTTTTTGTGAGATCGATGACTGTGAAAATGAAGGAAAACTTTTTCATATGAAATTCTTATTCTTAACTGGGATCAAATTCGTTTACAAATGTTATATTTGGAGAATATTATATACAGTTTCAATGCCATTGGTATTTACACAGCTTTCTGGGGATAAAGCAGGTCACAGAGACATTTTCTATTTTAAAAATTCAAAATTGTCTCTAGATTTAAACTTTATGTGCCACAAAAAGTTTGAAATAAGTCACTCGTAACAAATCGATACACTTATATATAAAGAAATATATCATATTATGTACCCTATGGGCCATTTGTTTAAAAGCAAACAAAAATATTATTTTGTTATATTTTTCCTGATATTTAGATGACAATTTCTAGCTGTTGTACTGTATTTTGCACTGTAATCGACATTGCTTACACGTATTCCCTATGACCTAAGGACGTTCACACGTTTAGGTTCATTTGACTATGAACATTCTCTCATGATAGGAACAGAAAAGGCTATCATGAAACACTACCTGTAAACCAAAAAAAATCCTTAAAGAACATACATGTTTTGATGAATTAGAATAAAAATATTAAGCACTAAAAGCTGAATCTAAAGCTGACATCTCAAAACGTGAAATATCATCATTTATCTGAATCCAAATGTCGACCAATACTTTAAAATCGAGAATTCTTGCCTCGTATCGTGCGGTCAGCTGTTATCCCTCAAATGTAACACATTCATACAACAATGGGTAATTCTGAATCATAGACTTTTGGAAGTTCTCTAGGTTTTTGTTTGTTTTGTAGTTAACCTCTGTAAGTTCCCTCAATTGTGTTAGTTTGTCCATACAACGAGCAAACCTCAACTGTTCAGTTGGATGTGTCTTTTTAACAAGGTGAATAAATGACTGTAAAATTTTCCATTGAAGTTTCTCTACCACTTCTGGTTCACGAAGAGAGCACCGATCTGCAATGAAAATGTTCAGTTTTATTTTTAATATACATAGAATCTCGGAACAGTAGATCAATATACATGTTCCTAATAGGACGAATTATATAATGTCTTTATTTATATTGTAACATTTCATCGCCAAACAAGAGGCGAAAGTTTTAAACGGCATTCAACAGTACCTCGATAGGACCTATATATGTAGAATCTACAAATATTGTTATTCATACCTACATCTACATGACATTTTTAGAAGCATCTCTTTATGGTAATTATCCAGTTATGAATTGAAAGGTCAAAGAAAACCCTGACATATTATTGATTTTTGCAAACTGCTCATTATCATATATGAATAAATATATGTAAGTGTAACACATCATAAAATTATGATTATAAAAACGCTCGGAGCTATAAAACCAAACAAAGAACCAAAAAGAATAGCCAAATTCACATAAGGTCAACTTTGCCCGAGGGAGTTTAAATCTTAGTTTATCATTATTTTTTTTTATTATCAACTTAAAATTAAAAACAATACATGCTAAAATCATGACATTATCAAAAAAACACTGACAACTGAGCTGATAATATTTTGATTTTCGACTTTTGAACCTTGAGACATCGTCTAACTACTTCTGCATCTAATCATAAGTATGCTGGTTGTTATGGATTTCTGATTTCCCTTATTATTCTTGCACATGAAGGAATAATATTCTTGCATGAATACGTTATTTATACTTGTGACCGGTGAATTCATTATTGAAATATTAGAGTTATCTCTCTTACCTCTAGACAGAACTACTACTCCTCTAAGCAAAGCAATCTCTTCAAATGACAAATCAAGTTTCTTTAGCTTCCTTGTGAAGTTACTAACAGCATCAATATTTTCAGGACTCCCCCACATTTGTTCAATCTGTTTGTGAGTGAGTCCACAATTTTCATCAGCTGAAAACTTCTTATCAGGATTATGATTCATGAACTTTCCAAGTAGCCAATACTCAAATCTAGCAGCTAAAAGAAAAACAAATTAAATTCATTAACATTCGGATTTCATCTAATTCCTGTATAACTGTCTTAATATTATTGGTATTTTAACCACAATCCCGTAATACGCGATCTACCTTATTAACTGGAGACTTCTTAGCGCATACTTTTCTTGATGGATTGCAAGTGTTATTCATCTAAGGCATATTGCAGCAATGTACCCTTCTTGAACACCTTAGATTCCCCTTAGTTTTTGGTAGGGTTCGTGTTGCTTAGTCTTTTATTTTTCTATGGTGTGTTTATGTACTATTGTTAGTCTGTTTGTCTTTTTTTCTTTTTTAGCACCTTTAACAACTATTAGCTTGTCGTAATGTCCTATTGTTTTGTTTATTTGTGTATGTATCTGTCCTGTATGTTCTTCCACTTATTTGTATTGTATTTTTGTCATGTAATGTTTACATTTTAGTGTAATATGTAACATTGCATTACAGCAGGAGGTTTAGCTAGCAACAAAACCAGGTTCAACCTACCAAGTTTCTTAAAATGACCCGTCACAAGTCAGGAAAATGGCCTTTGTTAACTTATAGTTCCGTTTTTGTATGTGTTGCATTTTAGTGTTTCTGTTTTGTGGTTGTTCTCCTCGTATATTTGATGTGTTTTCCTCAGTTTTAGTTTGTTACACGATTTTTTTTTCTAAATATATTAATGGATTACAAACAGCGGTATACTACTGTTGCCTTTATTTAGCCATGTCGTTGTATGTTTATTTTCGGTTTATGAGTTTAAATGTTCGTTTGGTATCTTCCGCCCCTCACTCAGTATCAACACTTATCAACTATTCAAAGGTATAATACATGACGTCCTTTGTACGTTTTTTTTTAAATTATCTTAAAAATGGTAGATATAGAATTTATCATTCGAAAAACAACAATCTGTCATATGTGTGCTAGAATAACACTAAAAAATTGTCTTGGTTTTTTTTTGTTTGAAACAGTACCCTATCTATAAGAGTGGTGCAAACTATTTTAACGAACCCTTGATAAGTGTGAGTTTATCATTATTATGAACATCTTCCCAGCCAGGTATTGACTTGACAAAGGAAATATATTTGACGATTTCTTTCTGCATAGATTCTGCACACTTAGTGAACAAGCCAATGCGTCCATCAAGATCAATCCCAGTCACCATGAAAAAGTTGTTGTATTCAGTTGATGAGAGGCTCTTCAATTGACCAAATAGTTCATTTTGTAACTGTGTTTTCTCCTGAAATGAAAATAAATATTCAAGTTGTGTATGCTATGCAAACTGATTTCGAAATTAGAGGCACCAGTAGTTTACCAGTTTCCATTCAAAAGATATAAATGAATTCACATGTCAGAGTATTATAATCTTGTATATAAAGATCTAAGACCGCTAAAACATGTCACTAGTGAGTTGTAACATAAACATATCGTGCCTGTCAACTAAAACGTGATGATGACATCGTAAAAAATGTGTATTTTTATGAGTTTCTTAACAATTTGTTTAGTTGCAAACATAAGCAGAATGATTGATCCATCATACTGCATATATAAACACAAAGCCTCTTTCTTTGTTTCGTATAATTCTTTAAATTGATCTCAAATTATAACTAACTGGTTCAAGGTCCTACGTGTTAGTCTGCTTTCATATCATACTCGTTTTTGATTTAATTTTATCATAAATACATCAAAGCTAGAAATGTATTTCAAAGTTTACCCAGAACTCCCTGTGAATGACTATAACGTTTTTTATTTGATTTTTCATCATAAATACATCAAAGCTATGATGGATTTCAAAATTTACCCAGAATTCTCTGTGAATGACGGCTGTGTATTCTTTCTGGAAATGTTTCCTCATTCCAGGATATAACATTTCTTGTGCAGAAACCATGGTATTTATCAATTGTAATTGTTCCATGTCGTCTGCTAAGTTGAATGAAGCTCTTAACTTCTTTTGTGGACGAGGTGACATGCTATTATCCTCTAGCTCAATTGGTGAACGTGTATTCTTCCTTGATGGTAAACGACTTGTATTTGACACCAATTCAATGCATGCTGAAAAGGAAAATATGAAAATATCTTATCATTCCTGAATAGACAGACTTGTTTTGTAATTTATAGTGGAAATTTGGAAATATGAATGTATCACCCCTCCCTCCCCCTAATGGATCTATAGTTTAAACCCTTTGTTGATCTCTGAACGATTTTATGTCATTTCGTTGCGCTCTCATTCATCTATACAAAAATCTCCTTTGTATATTATATTTTATTTTCACTTTTGTTTTTTTCTGTATTGCTACTTTTAAATAGTGCTTAATAAGATACTTACATGTACTTTGAGATCCAAACTGTGACGACATACTCTCGTCTAAAGTAGTAGTATCTGGACTATACTGTTGCACACTGAAGGGACTACTAACTATGCTTAGTGGACTCTGTTGTTGTGAAACTTCAGTACTGATTGATGTCTGGGGAGGGAAAACGTCAACTAACTCTTGAGTCAGATCTATCAATTCATCTGGATTCAATTCCAAGAAATCTATCTTATCTGATGTGTTCACGTTTTGCCCATTTAAGAACATGTCTAATCCAGATATTTCAATATTTTCAATGTCATGGTCAGTTGAATTTAGAATGTCAATGTCATTTGGGTTTGTGAACATATCAAAGTCTATCGCATTTTCAATTGATGTAAATAAAGATGATGGCTCTAGTGATGTCATGTTCGCATGATTGTCTTCAATGGCAGACTGTAATGAATTACTGGTAGAATGAAAAGAATCACCAACAGATAGCATGCTACTGCCTATAACTGATGATTGTAAAGTGTCATTTGATGTGAAATTTGTACGCTCCATTGATGAACCTTCTACCAGGAAGGAGAGAATGTTATCATGCACAGAGGAATCTGTAACTATGTCACTTTCGGGTACTGAGATAATTTCTGGTAACTTTTTAGCAACCGAATCAGCCATAGCAAAGGTATCATTCAATGCCTTTTCCCTCTCAAGTTGTTTCACTTCTAAAATGGTCTTTGTTCTAATGGCAACAGTATATCGACCATGACGCACAGCTATAAAATACAAACATACACACATTAACAACTATACAAATATACTTAACTTTGCCACATAATGCATATTGAACATAGTATTCCAGTAAGTGTTATATCACTTCTGTTTAAACTTTGAATTTTTCGAAAAACTAAGGATTTTCTTATCCCAGGCATAGATTACCTTAGCCGTATTCGGCACAACTTTTTGGAATTTTGGATCCGCAATGCTCTTCAACTTTGTACTTGTTTGGCTTTATACATATTTTGATATGAGCGTTACTGATGAGTCTTATGAAGACGAAACGCGCGTCTGGCGTAATAAAATTATAATTCTGAAGTCGATTTCACAAAAAAAACTTACGACTAAGATTAATCGTAAGTATACTGATTTGTTCATGACTTAAGACTTATCTTAGTCATAAGTTATTTTGTGAAACCGACCCCTTTGATAACTATTAGAACAAAACCAACTGATCATGCGGACCGAAAATCGATCAAAGTAACCCATAGAAATTAACATCGAAAAGAAAAGTTGGGATGCCTAATGTGTGTAATATGTTGTCTAATTGATAGTCTGTATAAATTAGAAAATGTGGATATTGACATTTATTGATATATTGTGTCCTAAAAATGCAGCACAATAACACAGCATTTTCAAATATCCAATTGAAGCCTTTAAACTGACACTCAACTCAAATGTTCTTTAACTATTTAGTAAACCATGTATCTATTGTTTTTATTCAATCATTTAAAGTCCGTTACATTACCTTTTTTGGACATGCCCAACTCCAGACATTTTTTAAGTCTACAGGCAGAACAGTTGGCTCTTTTATGGTTGATAATCTTACAGTCACCATCTCTTGGACAAACATACTTGTTGTTTTCTACCAAAGACCTTCGGAAAAATGCCTGCAAGTAAATTTTTTCACACTTCAAATTTGAAAAAAAAATATTTCAGGTGAAGTCTATAATAAAAATCACATATTTATTTATGGTATTCTGTTGCATCACTTGTTTGCCAATCATTTGAGTTTGGTTTTTTTAAGATTCCATCACACTTTACCAGTTTTAATCATTAGACAATGCTATTTGATAACTTAGAACATGTTTAGATACAAAATCAGATATTGTTCTTACAACAGTAGTAACTACATTGGTCCGTTTCTGTGTGTGTTACATTGTAGTGTTGTGTCGTTGTTCTCCTCTTATAAATTTAATGCGTTTCCCTCAGTTTTAGTTTGTTACCCCGATTTTGTTTTTTGTCCATGGATTTATGAGTTTGAACAGCGGTATACTACTGTTGCCTTTATTTGTATATTTGTCTGAATGGCATATGCTGATACCATGATTAGATAATCAGCGTATCTATATGTAGCCCTTTCTATAAACGCTTTATTTTATATGTTCGATATCATAACTATCACATTCTCTCGCTAGTTCAAATTATACTCCATACCTTGCATGCCTCGCATGTATTGACACCATAATGAATTCCTGTGGCTGTTCCTCCACACACTCGACAAGGTGGCAATGTAAGTGGCTCTGACATTCTGTTATTTTCTGCAGACTAAAATCTAAAAATTGAAATGAATGAAATTTTTCATATCAGATTTTACCAATATTTTGATTAACGGTCAACTAACATGTATTTTGAGGTAAAATGAAGTTTTGCACAGTTGTACTTGCATGTTTATGGAACTAGATTTGGTTTTATCAGTTACGCGTAGAATAATATTCAAAGAGAATATAATGTTCAGAAGATTGGTTACAGTGTTAAGTATTTGTTAACAACCGTTTTGCTAAAGATCCCCCGAAACAATTATTGGCTGGCCTTTATTTGGCCTTTAGAAATCTAATAATCTTATCCTGTTAAATCCATGATGTAATTTTACTATACCTTGACCCGGAGATGACTTATTCGGAGAGACAGACATAATCAGATTTATATCAAAAGTCAATTTCAAACTCAGGGCCAGTAAAAATCTAAGTTTGAATGACTAGTTGACATTGTTGGAGTCCATGTCAAATGACGGTATTCAGTCGATAAAGTAAAACTAACATTTTAATTCAATACGTCCGACATAACCTTCAGACATAGAAAATTCTATATTATAGACAATTTAACACTACTATTTGCCATGTAATGCCTAAAAGAGTTTTATATACACACGCACAATCATCAGAAATACAATTTGAAAGCTTTAAACTATTTCTATTAAAAAAAAAAATAAAAGCATACTTTCTTCTCAGCCATTCAATCTTGTTGACTTTAAAAAATGCCAGAAATTGACGTAAACATCAATTTATTTGCCAAACATTACAAGTAGTTGTCTAAACGTTTCAACCGTTTGTTCTTCCTTTTTTTTAATTTTATACATGAATTATAAACTTAAACGCAGCCGCAGAAATTATGTTTAGCTTTCGTAAATTATTTGTTGAGGTATTTGGGACATACATTAAGATATTTGAAGTCCATATTGAGGCTCAAATATCGTTCTTGTTTTTCCACTTTATACAGGTAAAAAAAAAATATACGAGTATTTATTGTAAGGAAGATATAATTCAATTGTTAAACTAAGGTTTCGTCCATTAAAACAAATTAAACACACTTGTATACAACAAATGCATGTAACGATATATATGAATCCAATCTATTACAAGTTTCCATAATTTTTATCATATAGGCCTTGACGTTTCTTCCACAGGCAGTCGTCTCTATTTTTTGCACCTATATACTTTAATATAACACTTCTATACCATGTATATTATTAGGTAAAAGAAATTGCCTGTGATTTCTACATATTACATATCCCCGACTTTCGAACGTGTAGGTATGAGTGTACCTTATACATGGGAATACCATGGAAACACGAACATTTTAAAGTGTTATTTCTTTGAGTGTAATAACAAATACATTTAGCCTATTTCCTTTTAGATTATAAACACCTTTAAGTTCAACACAGATGTAATGTAGATACTTATGTAAAATATCACTTAATTGAAACATAGATGAGAATGTGATATATATGATCTGATACCAGAAAAAAATTAAATCACAAAAACACATCAAACAAATGGACAACAACTGTCATATTCCTGACTTGGTACAGTTTGTGTTTAAATCATTTATGTATGCCAATAATGATTTTTATGTTGCTAGGCCTGCATTTTAATATATATACTAAGTAACCATAATCAGAGGCACGTCTGGCATACATAATCCTGGTATCTATGATGAGTTGATTGACCAATATCTAAGTCTTACATATTTTTCAATAATTTGACATTAGACATAATTAATTATTTGTTACTTTTTTATTTTGCTTAAGGTAGCACAATACAAATATTTTTCATCCCCAACCAGACATCTTTAAACTGATGTAATTCCACTCATCTTTCTTTAAATTTTGTAAATGAGGTACCAAAAGAAAGAAGAAGGATTAATCTTCCAAATTGCGATAATTTCATTATGATATAATTATTGCATAATTAATTGTTATGTAATTAGTTGCCATATTGTGATGTCCACACTTGAATGAATTTAACTTCTTTGTTATTCATAGCATCCCAAAATATTTTATAGATTCTTGCACAACACAGTTTGACCTCCAAAACTGTGTCTCAGATTTTTCCTATTGTATTTCATTCTCTCATAAATCTACAATGAAATTCGCAACAATAATTCATAAGAGACCACTAAATTCAATTTGGTATAAAATTTGTTCTATTGATGTTTTTGGAAATCTGAGACACAGTTTTGGAGGTCAAGCTGTGTTGTACAAGAATCTATTAAATATTTTAGGATGCTATGAAGAACAAAGATGCTAAATTCATTCAAGTGTGGACATCACAATATAGCAACTTATTACATAATAATTAATTATGTAATAATTATGTCATAATGAAATTATCACAATTTGAAAGATGAATCTTTCTTTTGGTACCTCATCTATAATATATAAAGAAGGATTAAATGAATTACATCAGTTTAAAGTTGTCTGATTGGGAGTGAACAAATCTTTGTATTGTGCTACCTTAAAGTCCATTATGTATATTTTTTTTAAATTAGGTGCAGGTATACCTTTTTTTAAATGTAAATAAAGACAACAGTAGTATACCAGTGTTCAAAAGTCATAAATCGATTGAGAGAAAACAAATCCGTCTTACAAACCAACACCGACGGAAACACATAAACTTCAAGAGGAAAACAAAGGAACAACAGGAACACCGAAATGCAACAAAAACAAACGCGATTTAATTAATCATGCTTGTATAGTGTATAAAGGCACAAATAGTAATGAAAGTGTTAATTTCTCAAGAACATCCGATGAAACATAAGTTTCTGAAAGTTGTGACTAAAACTGCAAATTTGATATTTGTTTTTCAGTCTGAAAGTATATATAATTTCTTGGATATGCAAATTGAATGGAAAAGGAAAATAAATATATACTTTGGACAACAAACATATTAATTCCTATATATTCCCATTACTATTACATGGTTACAGGGTTTGATTATTTACACAAAACACTCATGTCGTAGAAATAAATTTTTAAAAATCCTTCGCATTGCAAACTTGACACAAATGGACCAGAAATTGTACATTTATTAAGTTCGCTTTAAATTTAACATCTAATTATTTTTATTATTTTTGTTTAATAATGCTTACCTGTTAAATTTTGTTGCAGTGTGTGATACCAGTGCGAGTTATTCCGTATAATTATATGTTTATATGAAATTTAAATATCCTTCATCACATGTATATGCCCCGTCTTAAAATGTTTTTTTTTTCTATCTCATTCACTTAAATTGTCAACGAAGATCGTCTTTAATAATAATTGGCACTGAACGTCTCCTACAGCAATTACTTAATGAAGCAAACCTAGTCACTACCTGACGGGTATATGAGGCAAAAGGTGGAACGCACAGGTAGATAAAAAGGAATTACCCTTACACATTGCGTTATTTATTTTTAATCATATATGTATGTTTTTATGAAAATGAGTGAATGATTTAAATTACATTCACAAATCAAACAAAGGAAATTTAATAATGTTGGTAAAATGGATCAGATCAAAGTTTGACGTCACAACAATCACACACAGAGGGCATGCATTATACCATAGTAGATCTATAATTAAAATTCAATCGATAGATAGCTTTCAACAGAGTACAATGTCAAGGTATATTCTAAATTTTGACAGCATTCATGAAATGCAAGTAATGATCGAGTAATAACATTGTGCAACTGTGATTTACTTTGCATTATTTTTGCAAAGCTGTTAATTATCTCTCTTTTTTTGGTATATTATTTAGCATTCAAAAGCATACAAAAGTGAAGGGAGTTCATGTGAACTACTTGCTCTCTAACCTGATATGTATATGTAAATTTCGAATCAGATGGAACTTCTCCTCGTGTAAGAGAAGATCAACAAATAACCCAGATGGCCAAAATTGTCAGGTAACACTTTACAGGAGTTATTGCTCTTTAATATCAATTTTTATCAATGATTGCGTTATTCAAATTACTGTTAATGTTAGAGAGATATTTGATCAGTTAAAATGATTCACAAGACAAGATACACCTTGAAATAAGTAAAATTCCTGAATAATTAAGGCAACAGTAGTATTCGAACGTCATCTACGGATTGAGAGAAAGCAAATCCGGGGGAAAACAAACAAACATCGAGGGAAACATATCATCTATAAGAGGAAAACAAGGGAACAACAGGACCACTAAAGTGCAACAAAAACAGAAAGTAACATACATAGAAACGAACTATTTCATAGAAACTGCCATGTTCCTGACTGGGTACAGGACATTTTAAGAAAATAATGGTGGGTTGAACCTGATTTTGTGGCTACTGAAACCTTGAAATCGTTGGCCGTTTATTTTGTAGGGGTAAAAAGTAAAATCACAAAAATACTGAACTCAGAGGAAAATCAATTCGGAAAGTCCATAATCACATGGCAAAATCAAATAACAAAACACATCAAAAATGAATGGACAAAACTGTCATATTCCTGACTTGGTACAAGCATTTTCAAATGTAGAAAATGTTGGATTAAACCTGGTTTGATAGCGCTAACCCTCTCACAATTACAGTCTCATCAAATTCCGTTATATTTACAATGATGCGTTAACTAAACAGACACAATAAATAAAATAGTCAAAATATGGGTACAGCAGTCATCATCGTGTAACAATTTTAAAAGGAACAATTTAAGAGAACAAAAAAACATTTATCTACAAACACATTCAGTGATTTGCGTGTCTGACGTCATAAAATTTTATGCGTCACATATATTTGTTGTTCAATGTGCATACAGACAATTTCAAAATTTCACATAGGCAATGTTAGCATACAGGGTTAAAAAATCAAAAGTATGTAAAAAAAAATTCAGAAATAGATCGAGATTTAAAATAGTCCAAAAGTAATATATTGCCCTTAAATGACAGTGTTTCGATAGATAGCGTTTGCGCTATAAAACATATATAGGAATTTGATAGCAAAACAATTCAGCAAGACAAGATCAACTTATATTTCATCATGGTTTACATCTTCAGTCAACTCTATATAGGAATTATTGCCCTTACATGCATGACGATATTAACCAACGTTTTGCGAGTTTGTCTATTATCTTGATATCCCTGACAGAAAGATAGAAATTTCAAAACATGAAATCTGACGAGCATGGCATGCTCTACAATATATCCAGGTTCCCGAAATTGTCAGTCATCTCTTTATAGGATATATTGCCATTAAAAAATACTTTATATCAGTTTGAATATTTTTTTATAAACACTTTGAGGAATACAGAAAAAATTGTAAACAGCAAAGATAACCATCAAGACGAAATCAACTACAATGGTAGAGGGCGACCATTGTTGCAGGTGCACGACACATGATCTTTACAGTTTCTAGCTTGTTGAACTTGTATTGCTGATCATTTAGTTCTGTTTACAGTTTTTTTTCTCTCTATTTTTAGAGTCTCTTGTATGTCGAATTTGTCTGCTGATCGTTTTTTCTGTATACAGTTTTTCTTCCATTATCCTTGTTCAAGCGTGTTAGCCCAAAACATATAATTCGTCATTTAAGATCAATTTCTACTATAAAGTACAGTTGACAATTTCATCTATGCTGACCTATTTGCAGATCTTGTCTTGTTGATTATGTTACGCTTTTGAAAGTTTCTATCAATTATTTATCATTTTAAAAAGTTTTGCTTTTTTCAGATTTTCTCTCACTATCTCAACATGGTTAAAGTCATCAGAAAAATCCGTATATGAACTATTGTCCTTTAATAACGATTTGTTTTCAAAATTTTAGAAAACTTTAAAGATAGATTGACACCAAAGACACTTAAAATTAAAGTATAATGGAAAGGCCTTTTTTCAGAGACAAGTGCCTGTGATTTATAAATAAAGGCAACAGTAGTTTACCACTTTTAACAAGTCATAAATAGTTATCAAATGTACCAGGATTATAATTTAGTACGCCAGACGCGCGTTTCGTCTATATAAGACTCATCAGTGACGCTCATATCAAAATAATTATAAAGCCAAACAAGTACAAAGTTGAAGAGCATTGAGGATCCAAAATTCCAAAAAGTTGTGCCAAATACGGCTAAGGTAATCCTTAGTTTTTCTAAAAATTAAAAATTTTGTCAAGAGGAAATTTATAAAAATGACAGCATTATTGATTTTCATGTCAACACCGAAGTGTTGACTACTGGGCTGGTGATAAATCGATTGAGAGAAAACTAATCCGGGTTACAAACTAAAATTGAGGGAACACATCAACCATAAGAGGAAAACAACGAACAAACTAACTGAACACTGAAGTGCAACAAAAAACAAACGACAATGCAACATACATAGAAACGAACTATTATATAACAACTGCCATTATCAAATATTAAACTGTCAATAGCAAACATTATCAGCAAAAAAAAGAAAGATTTACAAATAAGTAAACATTGCCGATATCGCCTGCGATCACCCTAGGTTTTTGGTTTGGTACGTGTTGCTCAATATTTAGTTCCTATGTACTTTTTTGTAGACTGTTGTATGACATTTAGAGGTTTATCTATATAGCAATAAAGTTTGATAAGACAAGATTTTGGTCAACACCGTTTTATCCAAACAAAATATTCTTGATGCCCATCATTAATATTGATTTCATGCAAAATGGTTATCGCTTCATACTCCTTTTTGTTCGGCCTATGTTTTTATCATAAAACAGTATATAAACAAATGGAATGATATCAAATACTACTTCCATTTTAATCCCCTAGACATAGAGCAAATAACAATCAATCAACCAACTTTAACAACTGGCATTTCGAATATGGTTGTTTAAAGTATTGGCACAACACTTTGGTCTAGGGGGGCTGAGTCAATAAATGTACTAGTATCTTAGAAAATTCTAATCATATAGATTTTTAAGGTCAAAAACTCATATTTTTTTTTTAAATGATATTTTACTAAATAATCGCGTGAAATTTAATATGTATGGTCAAATATCAAATTGTATTTGATTTTATCTCCTGAATTTGATTTAATTCATAGATATATGTACCATAAAACATTGTCAATACTTATTTGACATATAATATGATAGTTATAACAACGATATTATAAACTTTTCTTTCTCAGGGCTTTAAAACATGATGCTTCATGTAAGAGTAAGAATATATAGAAGGGTTGGAAAGTTTGCACCAACTGAACAACCAATGTATGTTATAATATCAATCAAATAACGAAGAATTTATGTCAAACTGTTAAGGACCTTCTTGATATTCACCAAAATGAAGCATTTAACTTGAGTTGAATGTTAAATAATTTCAACTTATGCAAACACCGTAATAATGGTCAGCGATCAAATGAAATTGACACTTCCTTTTGGCTTTGCACAACTCCCAAGTTCTGATATCGTATATGAATTGAGTAAATCTTTAAGCATCAGCAAATTTCCAAGGGTCAAGTCATGTATTTGATTCTGGTGAAACCTTCTTATATTAATACATGTACAAAAACAAATGTATGATCGCTTGTCAGAAAATGAAGATCAAGTTGTGAACACATCATCATCATATAAAAGTTATGTCCGCAATAACTATTAAAACCAAAAATAATATCTACTGAATTCTCCCTGAGGATTAAAGTAGCATGCCAACCAGTAAAACGCCTTATCATGACATGAGTAAAATTAGTTATCAAAGGTATCAGGATTATAATTTAGTACGCAAGACGCGCGTTTCGTCTACATAAGACTCACCAGTGACGCTCATATCAAAATATTTATAAAGCCAAACAAGTACAAAGTTGAAGAGCATTGAGTAACCAAAATTCCAAAAAGTTGTGCCTAATACTGCTAAGGTAATCTATGCCTGGGATAAGAAAATCCTTAGTTTTTCGAAAAATTCAAGGTTTTGTAAACATGAAATTTATAAAAATTACCACATTATTGATATTCATGTCAACACCGAAGTGTTGACTAATGGACTGGTGATACCCTCGGGGACGAAACGCCCAACAGCAGTGGCATCGACCCAGTGGTGTAAATAGTTATCAAAGGTACCAGGATTATAATTAAGTATGCCAGACGTGTATCACTTAAAAGGAAAAGGGCATGCGAAGAGTGCAAATTACATTTTTTGAGGAGAAATCGAAAACGTCAATTGAGCATAAGAGGAATCAATGAGAGTACTAATTGGGTTTCCCTTATTTAAACAATAAGATCTGGATATTTTCCAAATTGAAATAGAAAATGTACTACAAATCTTACACACAAAACCTAGATGCATAGAAAACATTATCAGCACCTGTACAGCCAACCAGATGCCAATATAGTCTGAACACTATCCTGCATTTTTCTTATAAAACTTTATATGTCATATCATATTACATACATTAAACTGGTTGGTAGAAAACTGTGTCTTACAACGTAAATTATTTATTTTAATCCACATTAGCTTTGTTCAGTTGTACATAAACTTTCTATATTGTTCTGGGTCTGTTATGAGATTCAAGGAAAAAGTAAAATCACAAAAATACTGAACTTAGAGGAAGATCAATTGGGAAAGTCCATAATCATATGGCAAAATCAAATAACAAAACACATCAAGAACGAATGGACAAGAACTGTCATATTCCTGACTTGGTACAGGCATTTTCAAATGTAGAAAATGGTGGATTAAACCTGGTTCTATAGCGCTAACCCTCTCACTTTAATGACAGTCTCGTCAATTTCCGATATTTTTACATTGATGCGTTAAATAAACACACAATAAATATAATAGTCAAAATATGGGTATGAATGTATTAGAATTTGTTAAGATGTTAAAATGAACAAGGAAGATTGATTGATTGATTGATGGTTGCTTAACATCCAGTGGCAAATATTTCATGCATATTCGGGACAATGAACAAGGAAGAATGTGATTTACTATGTAGTAGAGTAATATTTGCTATAGAAAGCATCAGACACAAAAACTGCAGAAGCACAATGGGTACACAAACTGGGTTGTATGTTTTTTACTTGCAGTAAAAATACGAGTTTGGGGTAAGGTACTAATATGTTTTAACAAACACAAAATTAACTACAATCCAGACTATTTATTGTTGCTTTAACCATGACTTCATAAGTGGCATAAAAATCAAAACAGAAGACTTTTCTCCAAGGCATATTATCCTTTGGATTTGATTGAAATTTGAACATTAGTGAACTACTGTTGCCTTATATAAGCTAAAAAGACAGTGTTTTGTATTGAAACCTTTACAACAGTGTCAGTAAAAATGTGACCTTTACTTGACATAATATCAAAATGAATCTTGATATTGTCAACTATATGATTCAAACGATATCCTGAAAGCAACCTTCTGCATAACTCCAGTCAATCAATTGTTACTGTGTGACCCTAATCTTTGACATAGTGGCTTTAAAATCAACATGAATCTTTTCTCTCCTCTCCAAAAAGGTTTGTTGTTCAATAAGAATTGTAAAAAATCTTATTTGTGTTCCCTTAGATTCTTCACATATGTGTTCCTTTTCAAACTCCATATAACTATAACAGCCTATTAATAATGTTCATTTAATCATTAATGATAAAACACAAAAGTTTAATCACAATGGTCAATTTTATTGAAAAATAGATTGGAAATTACAACAAAAACATTCATATAATTTTTTTCTCAAATTAATATATATATGATAACAGTTTAACATAGTGTAAACATACAACTCTCTAAAAAGAACAAAAGCAACAACCAACAAATCTTTTGAGACATGCTCTTAAAAATATACACTAATTCTAAAGTAACATAACGTCGCTGGGCTTCCAAAGTGTTGTAAATTTAAAACAAAATCAAGACAAAAATATCTCACAAACAGGCTTTGAAAATTTTGACAAAATGCATGCTTCCAAAATGTATGTGAACTTGAACATTTTTGTAGATAGCAGTGAGACATTTCTGGATTATCCAAGAACTTAAATTATTTTCACAGAAATAAAAAATATACAATTATTTTATTCTCAAAGCCATTATACAACAATAACTTTACAAACAACTGACATTGGGAATTTTGTAATATGTCTTATTTCAAACGTTTTGATTAGTCTAGCTATATGCTATTTTGTAATACCAAAGATTTCCTCCCACCAAGACCACTGGTGACAAAAAGCATTTTTAGCCAAAAAAGTCATATACAACATTTTAGAAGCCCAGCGACGATATATTTCATATTCATTATATACAACAAGGTAACTATATATTAATTTTCTAACAACATTAGGCAAAATAAAATATATCTGTTTCAGATTGTTTTACCATCTTAAATTTTTTAGTTCTGTGTAACAGAACATATACACTTACTTATTTTATCTCACCATAACGAGAAAAGATACCTCTAATATCCTAATGTCTAGTTTTAATATATAATATAAATGAAAACTTTTTGATAATGGATTTATACCTTACGACTGTGTAAAGTTAATGAATGTGTGAATACAGTCTTTTTTTCATTTATATAGATTTTTTTTAAGGATGTTCGCTACTCTGTTTAAAAATAACAAGCTTTTTAAAAGACTGTTATAAATTGAAAGTATTTAAATAAAGAAACTTAATAAGCAGAAAAAAGTGGAGGGTCCGTGTGCTTGTTTTCGAGATATAAGCTGTTGAAAATTTGGCGGGAAATAATTCTCTCTAGATTTTTCTTTTACTTAACATTGACACCTTTTTTGTTTAAAAAACTATGAAAAAATAACAAGGATTTCATAAGATTTTCAAATATGGCTTTTTAAATGATATGTAATAAAAATATGAAAAGAAAAGTATGGGTTAGTGGGCAATTTTTTTTAATGGTAATACATGGATAAAACCAGAGGATTCCGAAAATTTGGCAAAAATTCAAAAAGTAGAGGAGCAAACATCCTTAAATATATATAATTCTTACTTAATTAACTGGAATCAAGTGAGTTTATAAATGATATAATTGTAGAATTTTACATACTTTAACAATACCATGGGTATTTACGCTGCAGACTTGTTGTAAAGGGGGTCATAGATAGACATTTTCAATTTTAAAAATACAAATTATTTCAGGACTTAAGTACCTGAGCCCCAAAATATTCTAGCAAGTCCCCCATAACAAATCTATACACTTATTTTCAATAAATATTTATAGCACTATATATATTAAACATTTATATAACATAGGGTTAAACAATAAACTACAGTTTGAAGAATATATAAGGAGAAAATAAAATATTTTTCAATAGTTATTTATATACAAAATGTATGTGCAATGCTACAAAATATAATAAGTTTGTACAAGTTTTAGAAACAGGAGGAAATGGCAGACTGACTGAGCTTTTCTTTTCTATGGTTGCAATTAAAAACAAATTATGATATATTTTCGAACAATGTATGCATATTGTTTTTATATTGAATTTAATATTCAAATTTGATTAATTTTTTATTTTCATATTGTCACAGAAGTTAACATTCTTGAATGAATTCAAGCATTCTTTTTTTTTTAAATATTACTAAGGCCTGCTCCATTAATTTCTATTTATACTATTAAAAAAAAAATGACTAGTTTTGTAAAAAAAATAGAAGAATGTCAAGCATTGACCAGTATTGATGTTAAAAACATTTCACTATTCAATAGTGAATTTTCAATCAAATAAAATAGAGCAAAAATGTTAGACAATAGCCAATATAAAATGTAACCTTTAACTATAAATTACTATCATATGCAAAGTAACAATACAAAATGTAAATATAAACTCCAAGTACATGTTCTTTTCTCTATGTTTTAGCACTATAAGATGAAGCCCATTTTCAAAGCAGCTACCATAAACAAAATTTAATTTAACAAATGTATAGAAAACTTTAACATTTCACATATTCTATGTGCTCTATTTGTCAACTTATTTAGCCTTCATAAGTAAGACATTCATACAACAATGGGTAATTCTGAATCAAAGACTTTTGGAAGTTCTCTAGGTTTTTGTTAGCTTTGTAGTTAACCTCTGTAAGTTCTCTCAGTTGTGTTAGTTTGTCCATACAACGAGCAAACCTCAACTGTTCATTTGGATGGGTCTTTTTCACAAGGTGAATAAAAGATTGTAAGATACTCCATTGCATTTTCTCAACCAATTCTGGTTCACGAAGGGCACAACGATCTACAATGTAAAGATATACAGTGTAAAAATATTATCTCGGCAAGAATAATTAATATAATTATAACTAACTTTCATCACAAAGCAAAAAAGAACAGTTTTTCACCAATATAACATTCATTACATGAAACTTTGACTGACTGATTGGTGGTGTCTTACACCAATCAAAGAACTATTGGCTTTATTGCGGTGGTCAGTTTTTATTGGTGTCTGAAGAGAACAGCTGACCTTAAATAGGAAATCTGACAATCCTAGTCAATCAACATTCAAGTCAAACTTAGTTCAAACTGACAACATTAGTGTTGACAGGCTAGCAATACAGAAGTTTAACTTAAATTAGAACATCAAGCCAATGATGTGCCCCATCAAAAGTTTGAATAAAATTTACTGTGAGGATTGGTTATCATCAAAGCCATATATTCTAGTCAAATTAAATAAAAACAAATTTATAAATTTGCAAACCATTTTTTGCTTATTCAAATGTATGCAAACTTCTTGATAAGTTGAGTTGAGAATAAATTAACACTGAAATTAGTTAAATATTATTTAGTAAGAATAAAATTTATATATTGACTGTATTCAATGAATTATTGGAGTATGCTTACCTCTAGAAAGTACAACTACTCCCCTAAGCAATGCAATCTCCTCAAATGTCAAATCCAGTTTCTTTAGCTTCCTTGTGAAGTTATTCACAATTTCAATATTTTCAGGACTTCCCCACATTTGCTCCACTTGTGTGTGGGTATATCCACATTTTTCATCAGCTGTGAATTTCTTATCAGGATTTATTGACAGGAACTTTCCAAGCAACCAGTATTCAAATCTTGAAGCTGAAAGATAAATTAGTAAACTTATAAAATATGAATACTATCACAATGGTCATACAAAATTGATTTAGTTTTTTCATCTAAGCATGAATATTCCAGACATCTCAAAATTTTACTGGTGGGAGATATTTTTCGATTTAGGTGGCAAAGTCGTGAAAGACAGAAAATTTTAGGGAAACTATTCTAAAATAAATAAATACGAACCTTGATTCATATTATTAAAAGAAAATCTACTGTTTAAAAGTATCTGACTTTTATCAAACCAGAGACAATAACTTTTACTTTGATAACTGTTTTACAACAACTAGGCAATTGAAAAAGAAAGGTGCTATTTGCATGAGACAGTGAATTTATTTTTCCAATAAAAACATAAATATCATGTTTAGATACAAAACAAGTGTCCCTAAATCCTAATAATTGAAAATAAAGTAGGACCCTGAGTCTCTGACCCTATCTTCCATTGTGAGACCCAACAACAAATGGAAGTTTTTAATAACTTTTGTGAGACCCCGAATATGAACAAACCTTTTATAAGTGTGAGTTTATCACTGTTATTAATATGCTCCCAGCCAGGTATTGACTTGACAAAGGAAATATATTTGACAATTTCTTTCTGCATACACTCTGCTACCTTGGTAAACATGCCTCTACGACCATCAACATCAATACCAGTCACCAAGAAAAAGTTGTTATATTCAGAAGTTGACAGACTCTTCAATTGACCAAATAGCTCAGTCTGTAACTGGGTTTTCTCCTGAAATGAAAATATATATTTAAGTTTGTTATCCCATATTTAAATGTTATTTCAAAAAGGTTGTTTATGATAACAAATAAAGAGAATACTATTTTATCACACTTCCTATATTTATGAGTTACTGAACAAAAAATCACATGTTCTTTCTTTGAATTTTCCTTTTTTTGTTTGTTTCTCAAGTTATAAGTTTTATTTCTACAATTATTACATAACTTCTCATTACCAAGTCAACCAAATATGAAGTCATTCTGTTATTAGTGAATCAAAGCACAACAAAGGTGACTGCTTTTGCTTTTACTAGATGATGTCACTTAATTTGAATAATGTATTGTCTTTCACCAAAAAATACATCTAAACTATATAACTCATTTCTAAATTTACCCAGAATTCCCTGTGAATGACCTCTGTGTACTCTTTGTTGAAATATTTTCTCATTTCAGGATATAATATCTCTTGAGCAGAAACCATGGTATTTATCAATTGTAGTTGTTCCATGTCATCTGCTAAGTTGAAAGAGGCTCGTAGCTTCTTTTGTGGACGAGATGTTGTATTAAAATCCTCTAGATCAAATGATGAACGTGAATTCTTCTGTGGTGGAGAAATACTTGCATTTGACACTAATTCAATGCTTGCTGGAAAAAGAAAATCAAACAGTTTTCTTCTTTTTCCAAATAAGGTTTGAAAGAAGTAAAATTGAATATCTTAATTTAAAATATTTTAAAGATTTTGCAACCATCACAGACTGAGATGTTAACTATTTTTGAGACTTGTGTAATTGCAATGATGATGGAATAAAAAATTAAAATCTGAAACATGGTTTTTAGTTTCTTTAAATAAATATTTTTTTGTTCTTTTGAGATACAGAGATTTTAATTTTTCTGTAATTTTAATATAGTTTTAAAAAAAAGTAGTACACTTTCTTCTTGAGAAAACACAGTTATAGTGTTGAGAAAAAATTTGAGAAAAAAATCCACTTCATTCTTGTATTTGATTAATTCTGGTTTCAAGCCTAATATGTATTGGTTTTGTCCTGGAGTTCTTATCCCATTGGTGTATACCCTACATCTACTTTAGTTTTTTAATCAAAAGTCTAGAATTTGTAATGGCTATGAGATACATGTATAAACTTCAAATAATTCTGGTCACAATAATTTGCTACATTTACTTTAAACTGGTTCTGTATAAAGGTACATACATGTATATTATATTTTATTTTCAATTTTTTGGTATTGCTACTTTTAAATAGTGCTTTATAAGTTACATACATGTACTTGATGATCCAAACTGTGAGGACATACTCTCGTCTAACGTGGTAGTATCTGGACTATACTGTTGTATACTGCTGGGACTACTGGCTATGCTCTGTGGACTCTGTTGTTGCTGTGGTATGGTGGTTGTAGTCTGAGGAGCCAAAACATCAACAACTTCTTGAGTCAGATCTATAAATTCATCTGGATTAATTTCCAAGAAGTCTATTTTATTAGATGTCAAGTCAATGTCAATTGTTTGTGAATGAAGTTCATTTAAGAACACATCAGATCCAGATATTTCAATAGTCTCATTTGTTATGTCAAGGTCAATTGTATTTAGAATGTCAAGGTTATGTATGTCTGTAAATATTTTATTGGTTTCAATTTGGGAAAACACAGATGATGGTTCTAGTGATGTCATGTTTTCAGGTACATCTCCAATGGCAGAATGAATGGAATCGGTGACAGACATCAAACTACTGCCTATAACTGATGATTGTAAAGTGTCATTTGATGTGAAATTTGTACTTTCTATAAAGGAGGTTGAATTGTCTGAACTCTCTATAATGGAGGAGATAATGCTATCATTTAATGATGAATCTGGAACTGGGTTACTTTTTGGTACTGATATAACTTCTGGTAACTTCTTTGCAAATGAATCAGCCAGGGCAAAGCTATCTTTCAATGCCTGCTCCCTCTCAAGTTGTTTTACTTCCAAAATGGTCTTGGTTCTAATTGCAACAGTGTATCTACCATGACGCACAGCTGTTTAAAAAGATAAAAATAAAACATCATGCATTTCATCTTTCATACCTTAAACCAATCTTGGTTGTCTCGATGACGTAAAGATTTTATTCATTCAGAGAAAAAAATTAAGTTGATAAGAAAATTTAGTTTGGGTAATCTAGTATGACCAAGAATAATACTTGATTGATGATCTGTCAACATTCTGATATAAAACACTGTACACATACCAATATAAAAATAACAAATTTGACAGTCCTTTTTTATTTAAATTGGGCCAAATTTTAACTATGTTTTAATATAGAAAATATAACAGAATTAAAACACCATAAGAGCCTTTTCAACTATGAAATTAAAATCCTACAAACTCCCACCTTATTTAAATTTCGGTTTACTTTCAATAAAACATTTATCAATCCTCAATCACTTTCTTTATTACAATAGAACCAGTTTTTGTACCTTTTTTGGACATGCCCAACTCCAGACATTTTTTAAGTCTACAGGCAGAACAGTTAGCTCGTTTATGGTTGATAATCTTGCAGTCACCATCTCTTGGGCAGACATACTTGTTGTTTTCTACCAAAGACCTCCGGAAAAATGCCTGGAAATGAAAAATTGAACACTTGAAAATTGACTGAACTATGGTTATCATGCCAAATTACTTAACCTTCAACATTGAATATACATTTATGGTGTTCAGTTTTATCTTTTTGTTGCTAATTAACCTTTCATTACAGATTTAAGCGACTATTTACACCTAGATTAATTAAATAATCAAAACAGACATCCAGTAACAGTGGCCGATCCAGCCATTTTAAAAAGGAGTAAAAACCAGAGTAAAAAGGGGGGGGGGGGGGGGGGTTCCAACTATATGCTCCCATTCAAATGCACTGATCGGCCAAAAAAAAAGGGGGTTCCAACCCCCAACCCCCCCCCCCCCTCCCTGGATCCGCAACTGAGTAAATTAATGCTTATATGACAACAAACCAGTATCATCAAATTAAGATTTTGAATTCAAATGCCCTAAAGGTATAAGAGTATGGATAATTTGCTTTATAAAACAGGAATGACAAGTGCTGTTGAAGTTTTTCTATAATACTGAAAATCCAGAAATTTAAGAATACATCTATTATTATGATTTTAAACAATAGACAAAATTATGATATCATATTTTGATTTCAGAAAAAATTGTATATAAATAATGCTACCTAATTTGAAATGCAAGTTTTCATTTTTTTGAAACCTTTCTAGTCCCAATGATTAAAACATCATAATAATTTCTGAATTTACAGTGTATAAAATAGCAATACATGGAGTAAGACTAATAGTTAATCATTATCAGACAGATCAATTTAAAAACTGGTCATGAACTGACATATATTTTTCACTGACTTTGTTAATTCTAAACCACTGCATGAATTTACCCTAAATAACTCTTATAATACATGTACTAACTATTACCTTTAATAACTAATAAAAGAACCAACCAGGTGGAATGAAAATAACACGACCAAGACTATTTTTAACTTTCTGCTAACTAGACATTTATTTGATTTTTTAAAGCTTTTTAATGCCTCATATACTACAGCAATCAAAATAAATTAGTAAACACACTTTAATAAGGAGTTGATTTATTATTCAACCATAATGACTTATTTCAAAAATATTAAATGCTGACAATAATGGCCTTTTACAATTTGATCTATCTATCGAAGTTAATATCAATGGCAAAACCATTAAATTTGTCAAACAACTTTATATATGGGCAATAACTCCCATAAAGAGTCAATTAGTTGTTTCAGTCATATTGAGACTGATTTTAAAGATCCTGTGTAGTGTCTGTCTATCTTTTGGAAAAAAACGTGTTTTAAGCTTATACATGTAGACAAAAAAAATAAACGGAACAAAAATGGATAAAATTGAAAATTAAAGGGCAAGATCTCCTAAAAGGAGCCAATTACACTTTCTAATCATTTTGACTGATTACAGTTTTGTTTATATCATAGTTTCACAGTACATGTATAAGCCAAATATGAAAATCCATCAAAAACTGTCTTTCAGGGGTAATAACTCAAATAAAGAGTTGTCACACAAATTTTGTCTAAAAAAATGATAGACATAGCCCCTTGCAGATTTACACATTCTGTCATATGTGTAATGGTTTTAAATTTTATGACGATTACTTACAGCTAACTCTTATAGTTCTTTAACATGTTCAAGGATCAATTATTTTACCTGATTTTCTTTCAACAGAGGTTCCTTTCCACAAGCAAGGTATGATAAGCAATAGCATTTTCTGGCTAGCTAAAATTATACTTCATACCTTGCATGCCTCGCATGTGTTGACACCGTAATGAATTCCTGTGGCTGTTCCTCCACACACTCGACAAGGTGGCAATGTAAGTGGCTCCGACATACTTTAATTTACTGCAGACTAGAAATCTAAGAATAAAAAATAAAAAAAGAATTCAATTCACATATATAGATCTTCTACACATATTTTGACAGTACGTCAATACTAATAAACAAATGTTCATTCTTTAAGCAAAATATATACCATACCATACAGACATCAGGTTTTTAAATATACTGAACTAAAAAAAATACATAAAAAAATCACAAATTTAAGAAAAATAAAAAATTATGACTTGGGTATTCATTTGGTATTAATCCTTTAATCTAATAAATCTAACCTGTAAAACTTTGCTGCATGTATTACACAAGGTATTATAGTTAGACTGTGGATTACTTAGTCTGTTATACTACGATACAAGGGTTGAGTTATATAAACAGTGTCCTATTTAAATTCAAGGCCAGTAAAAATCAATTGAAGTGGCCATGTGACATACCAAAGACAGACAGATCTGAACATATTCACCAGAAAAGGCTCTCAAACACTTGTGGACTCCTAGTTGTTGGTAAATTATAAAACTTAAAAAATAAACACCCCTAGAAGTGGCAGATCCAGAACTTTTCATAAAAGGGAGCCCACTGACTGACCTAAAGGGGATGACTCCAGTCATGCTTCAGTGATTCCCTATATAATCAACCAAATTTTTCAACAAATTAGGGGAGCAGCCCCGGGAACCCCCTATGCCTAGATGCTTCTATAATCCCAAAAGATTCTTTTCTATAAA
Source organism: Mytilus galloprovincialis (assembly GCA_037788925.1). Lineage (NCBI taxonomy): Eukaryota > Metazoa > Mollusca > Bivalvia > Mytilida > Mytilidae > Mytilus > Mytilus galloprovincialis. The sequence continues at coordinate 38,057,783 of CM075341.1, forward strand.
ACAATGTTTAAAAAAAACAACAACCAGATTCTTTTCTATAAAAAAATGTTTAAAAAAACAACAACCAGAGATATAATATTTACTACATTCAGATTCAAATTAAATTTGATTTTGTAGAATTTTCAAACTTACTACCCATCTAGTACAAAACTTTTAAATCAACAGAACATAGAGATGTTAATAAAAATACATATACCAGTAATAAATAATAAATAATTTGATGAAGTTAGCTGAGTTCTTTCTATTTAATCATTTGATATTCAACATACTTTTTCTTGGTTTAATTTTCAATTTTGATATTAATCAAAGCTTACATTTGCAAATTTATGCTAACAATATAAAAATCACAAGAAAAAATTTAAACAATAAACTTCTGTGTAAAAATAATTTCCTTCTAGAAACAAACTAAATGAACTAAGTGACAAAGTAAACGGATCTAAAAAAAAGATAAGCAAGGATACATATTTGCTTAATATTACTTATTACAACCCATGACATTATTTAATAAACCAATCACTATCCAAGCAGTTTAAATCACATCCTGTTAAAATGAAATGGAGGAAATTTGCTGATCTAATCATATTTCACTATTAATATTAATGGAAGAGTACTTTAATAATGAAATATGTTTGTAAACATCAATCAATGAAGTCTACAGGACAACACCCATAAAATCTCTATTAAAGGTCAACTAAGCATAAAAATAATCACTTTTTTTTTAGACTTCATAAAAGCAAGTAATTTGATAATGCTTAATGTTGTGGAGAGAGGTATCAGTTTGAATTATTTAAAGAATTTTTCACAATCCTTCAAATTAATAAGTTACGGATATAAGATGAAATTTTCCCATCACATTTACATAATTTTCAACCTAAGTCCTTTATATTTCATCAGTTTGGGTTTTTCTATCTCATTTACATAAGTGGTAACCTAAGATGTACCTGATTAAGCTCATCACCGAACCTCACCTATAATATTGCATAATACTGCAACCACCGCTATTACATCATAATATACAAGTCAAAAGGTAGGACATGCAGGTAGAACTAAGGAATTACTCTTAACACATTAAATATTCTATACATAAACTACTTAGGTGTGTTAATTCATTATTTTAAAGAATACAAGCCCCACATGAGGAATTATCTTCAGACTTTACATTCACTAACCAATCAAACGAAACCTAATATATTCGGTGAAAGGATCAGAGCAATACAAATAGACCAAGTATGACGTCACAATGCTCACACACTGAGATCCTGCATTATACTAGCAGATCTATAATATTATACATTATACTAGCAGATCTCTGATTAAAGCGGATCAATAGATAAGGTTATAAACAGAGTATGATTTTTCAAGGTATATTCCAAATCGTGACATTTATTAAATATACCTTTATGAGTCATAATATTATTATATTTCTGTGCTTACTATGCAAATAAAATAATAAAAAAAATGAACTTTTTTGTTTATTTAAAAAAAAAAAGTCTAAGGATACACAAAAAGGTAATGTAGTGTAAATAAATATTGTGGTTATTTCTGACAGAGACATATAGCAAATCATATGTCTGTTTCTAAGAAGCAATACCTGCTCTTTTTCCTCATACATTTATACACCTATATTAAAAAGTTCAATTGGTATGCATGAATTTGTATAAAATTTCTTACCACTTAATATTTTTAAACATACATTCATGCATGTCCATAATGTTGTGATGTCAATAGTTAACCAAGGTCACAGCATTCAATATTTAAAGCTTATATAATTCATATCATATTTAGCTGACCAATGGCAATAATGTTTAAAGCAAAGCCATTAGAGATTTCATTCAGGACAGGGTCAATACATTTTTTCATAGTGTTATGGTAGATGATAAATATTTGATTTTGACATCCTTTAAAAAGCTTAATCCTTAAGAAACATATAAACACAAGAAATAAATCAAACATTACTTCCATTTTAACCCTTTGGACTTAAAGCAAACACAATCAATCGACCCATTTTACAAAAACTGAACTTTTAAGTGTTGACAAAACACTTGTGTCCAGGGGGGTTGAATCAATAAATATATTCAGTAATTTTCAAATTCAAATATTAAATGATTTAGGAATAAGATCTCACAATTTTGAAAGATTTAGGTATACAATTATAAATTTGAAACCTGTCACATTTCTGAAAAACTGTTATGATCAGCAATTCAAAACTATTGATCATAATTTATGATAATGCCATTATATGAAAATTATATATCATAAATAGAACACATTAATAACCCAGGGATTTAAATCAGTGAAGAGGGCATAAAAGGTCAAATAAAATAAGAAATCTCCAACAAAAATATGTGGAGTGGGTCAACATGGGGTGGACTTCCATGTTCTAACTTTAATTTTTTTCCAATTTTACCAATTTTGTAAAGGCTCTATATTTTATAACAAATGAACTCAAAATCAAAATCCATATAAAGAGAGTACTTTTGGTTAATAAATGGAGTTTTAGAAGATATTGCATTATACTTTTTCACTTTTATTAAAAGAAGAAAAGTTACCAGTTTTTTTTTCTAGTTTTAATTTCTAAACATAGCTTGCACTTTACAAACATTGTATCAAAGACTAAATAGGATCAGATATGAGTAACTTCCCATTTTATTCCTTAAGAATAAATTTAGACAGGAGAAACTCATACATGTATATGGATAAAATTTGCATAAACACAGGTCTTAATTAACTCACATCTATTCATTTGGACAAAATTTGCATAAACACAGGCTAGGAGTAGGACAAACTCATACCAATTCAGATGGGCAAAATCTGCATAATCACAGGCCTGAGGGCAAACTCATACTTTGATATGGACAATTTGTATAACTACTCTTTTTTTTTTTTAAACAAATAAATAAATAGATAAATAAAATGTTATCTAGGGAAGATAACTAACAGCACAAATCATCTTACGACTTTACAATGTAAATAAATGACGAGTCCATTCACAAAATGTGTTGAAACAAGCCCATCAAATATAGATATGTCAGACCATGACAATTCAGATTTAGTGTTATCAGTCACTAGTGTTTACCTTACTCTTACTACAGTCAAAAACAAGTCTTTTACTGATAACCCAGATTAACCTTATCCACCATAATGTATTGCACAACATAAAATACTGAAAGTTTTTTTTCCTTAAAAGGGTAACCAGTATTTGATGTTAATCTTGGTGATGTAAGAATTCAAAGATAGATTTGCGAAATTGTTAAGAAAACCATCATCCAGATTATAAATAAGATAAGACTAAAACAAACACCAAACTTCAAACTTACTACATCGCTAACTACTCCCAATTAAAATGGGTATGAAAAATCTAAATTCAGTTAATATTTCTGTTAAAAAAAGTTAAATGTAGTCTTAGGGATATTAAATTGTCATTAAACTGTCCAGGTTGCTCTGGCAAATTCAATATTTTTACCACAAGAAAACATCTAAGAAATCTTAGAGCAAGTGAAATTGTTTTAAAAAAATCACCAAATGTTTTATAAAATACATGTAGAAATTACTCATTTTAAATGTTATAAATGAACATTTTTCAACAAGTACAATTGTTTTACTAGTATTTCATTGCCATAGAATCGATTTTGTCCAGCATTACACAAATACTAGTTTCATTTTAAGACCATATATTTGTGTCGCATTGTAATGACTTTTTTTTTGTTGATATATGGACTGATCTTGTTTCATTAAGGTACATGTACATTCTATTGTCATGATTGTACAAAATGTATGTATTGTTGTTTTGGATGTTTATGACATTTGTTTATAGCCATTCCTTAACTGACCATGTACATTTCTTACATTCAGTAGTTGTCGTTTGTTGATGTGGTTCATAGGTGTTTCTGACGTTTCTTGTTTTTTTTTCATATAAATTAGACCATTGGTTTTCCCGTTTGAATGGTTTTACACTAGTCATTGTTGGGGTCTGTCATAGCTTGCTGATTGGTATGAGCCAAGGCTCTGTGTTGAAGACCGTACTTAAATGGCTTTTCTTTTACACATTGTGACTTGGATGGAGAGTTGTCTCCTTTGCACTCAGCTTCAACATCTTATTATATCTATGTGCTTACAAAGGAAAAAGAAATTTAGTATTGACATAAATCAGAACAGATGATGGGAACGAAATTGAAATATAATTTCTCACTGTTCATATGCTAGTTCTATCACTAAAGCTATCTCTCAAGACAGATTATGTCTGACATGACAGCTTTAAATCATGACTCCATTAAAGCTAACCAGCCTGGTTGTATTTCAATGTCTAAAGTATTTGAAAGGAGTAGCATAAAACACATTTTTTTGTTGAACCAGGCAGGGGGTGGAATCCAAAATCTGCTGTACTCCATGCAAACACTATCATACAGGATTAGAGGGTTGTCTAATAGTGAATGTTTTATATATATAGTAAAAACTTGTATATTTATGAATCAGTATAAATACTAGTAGTCCAAAAATAAATAAACTTATATAAATTTGAATACTAAACTGCATTAAATCTGTAATTATTGACAGAACATACTTGAACATTAACACAATATCTGGCTAAAATACTAATCATAAGTATTCCACACATCTAACTACAAGTCCAATGTCAATAAATAAATGCAGCTGGATGAAGTATGATAATGGTTAACCAATGGATTTGTTTAATCTGTCTATTTTATAGTGAAATCTTTCTTTACCAAACCCTTTACAGATTGAATATTTTATTTGAATTAGACAGGTTGAATAACTTAAGAAGATTTGCTGGCAGGTCAGTTTTCATAAGGTAGAGTTCTCCAACACTGAAGTTTGTAATTGAAGTATAAGCATGCTAAGTGTTATTCCAGTGTCAACATATTATCAAAAGTAGTATTTAAAGTAACTGTGTACACAAGGATTGAAAAAAACATGTCAATTATCACATTAAACATTAAGACTCTGGTGGTCTGATTTCGAAAATACAAGTAGAAAGTTCCAAGATGACCAAACTGGATGAAATGGGTTTATGGAGAGTAATTGTTATCTCAATTGTCTCCTTATTTACCCAACTTGTGTGTCAATTCTCCTTATTGACCCAACTTGTGTGTCAACTCTCTTTATTGACCCAACTTGTGTATCAACTCTCCTTATTTACCCAATGTGTGTGTCAACTCCCCTTATCTACCTAACTTGTGTGTAAACTCCCATATTTCCCCAACTTGTGTATCAACTCTCCTTTTTTACCCAACTTGTGTGTCAACTCCCCTTACATTTTTTTGTATTTACCCATCTTGTGCATCAACTATCCTGATTTTCCCAACTTTTGTGTCAACTCCAATTTTCCCATAACTTGTGTGTCAACTCCCCTTATTTGCCCAATTTGTGTGTCAAATTTCCTGATTTTCCAAACTTTTGTGTCAACTCCCATTTCCTCTCTCCAAACTTGTGTGTCAACTCCCTTTATTTTCCCAACTTGTGTGTCAACTTCCTTTATTTCCCCACTACTTTATTTTCCAAGCTTGTATGTCAACTCCCATTATTTCCCTAAATTTAGTGTCAACTGTCTTATTTCCCCACTACTATGTCAATTCTTTTATTTTCTAAGCTTGTATGTCAACTCCCCTTATTTCCCCCAAATTGTCTGTCAACCCCCTTATTTGATTTTCTCCAAATTGTGTGTCAACTCCCATATTTCTCCTTCTTGTGTTTCAAGTCCTCTTATTTCCCCAACTTTCCAACTCCTCTTATTTCCTCAACTTGTGTGTCAACTCCACATTTATTTCCCCAACTTGTGTGACAACTCCCCTTATTTCCCTAACTTGCATGTCAACTCCCTATCTACAGACAGGAGAATTTCAGAATCCTTCAGATTATTGTTCATGGATTACTGAAAGCAAGTTTGAGACTATTCTTTCATACAACTTTTTTGTTTCCCCTTTACAACAGTTAACTGACATTTAATATTGATAATGAGTTGGCTCTTATTAGTAATTCCAACTATTTTCATATTGATGAAAATGAAAGTTATCTGTTTTAACATGTTACCTTTAATGGTACCATAACCAAATGAATGGCATCAAATTAATGTGATTATCTTTACTAAGCAAACAACCATTATCTAAAGTTAAAGTTGTTGTCTTGTTTGAAATGAATTTTTTTTTTAAATAATACTTTATCAAAATCTGAAATCCAAGGAAGAAGTCAAGAAATTGTGGAAAGGGAAATTCACAAACTAGAATGATAGCCAGCAAGACTAGAACGTTTGAAAGACCCAATGGCTGACGGAATAAGCTAAATACAAGGGCAAAGGGGGAGGATTTTCAAATGGAAGTTTTTTCTCAATTTTTAGAATAAATCTTTCAAAATGACAATAATATATATTATATCTCCATTTACCTTATATATAAAACCTGTCCACAGCTTCTTACAAAATCAAACCTTGAAGTACAGATTTTATGATAATCATCTACATAGATAAGATAATTTATTTCTGAACATTCCACCTTGTGACTTCATAGATATATAGATATTAACATCAGTTTACTATGGCATGTATACCTTGACCAATTTAATCTTGTTTTACTAGGGTAGTGACCTTTAATAAATATCATTTCATTAACACTTAACAGTTGAGGTATTTGTAAACATACTCTACTTATTCAACAAAATATTTAATTGGGTCATCATTTGTAGATGGTTTTCAACTGAAACCAAACCATCTATAATACTAAAATGACGAGGTCCAATTTGTCAGCCGTCATCCCGTAAAAACGATGAATCAAAGAATTCAACTTTATATATAACTAATATAGTACAATGGTGTTGATTAAAAATTACACCACTCCAGGACCCTTTGTTTTCCACGTAATTAATATTGCCAATAATTAAGAAGTTCCGGATCGAATCCGACACCGATACCAATAGTATATTCACCTGTTACCTATTACCTTATCTGTACGTTCCGCATCTGACAGGCACACCACCAAACGGTGTATTTAGAATTTTGCTGTATACTGTTGAGTAAAAAATACTCCATTCCAGGCCCTTTTGTTTTCCAAATTATTAATATTACCAATAATTGATAGGTTTCAGGTCGACCGGTTCAAACAGAAATATTTTGAAAGCAGAGAAACTGTGCAAATTTTTAATCGGCATGACTTTATAAGATGACAATACCAATACTAAAATAAGGGATACGCATAGTTATATACTATAATTCAGTCACGGACCCGCGCTATCACGGGTATGTTCTAGTATTAGTTAACAGTACAATGTAACCCGAGTCCTTCATGGTTGATCAATTGAATAAATTACATTGCTAAATCACAAGATTTATTCATATTTCAATAATAAAATTCACACGAAAAGTCGCAACCAATGAAATTCTATTAATTTTAGATACTTAAATAAGATGATCTCTTGCATGTACATGGAATTTATTCATTGACATACAACATGTACAATAAATAAAATACTGATCTCTTATTTTTCTAAATATAAGGAAGGAAATAGGGGTACATATAATATATATATAACAGGATGAAGATACCAAACTGGCTAGGTTCACAAGGGAATCTAAATGGGGAAATATAGTTGACAATTCACTAATGAGGTCTGATGAGACAGGTGTCATAAAAAAAAAAAACCACACATATATATGTATAAAATAACAGCAGATAAAAATGACTAAAGCTACATTGTAGGGACATTATGACCATTCTTCAAAATAAGATTAAGAAAAACAGAAATCCTACAAAAAAACTAAGTACAAAAGTCTTTGCTAAAACTTATTTTTAACATACAAATAAAAAAGTGTTTTTACCACATCAATGCTACAAATTACCCTAGTTCAGACAAGTTAAGAATAAACAAAGACTACCAAGCCATGCTATCATCAAATTTCTTAGATGACAAAAAAAAACAATAGAGATATAAACCGAAAACTATAACTTGTGTAAGTTGTGAAAGGCATGCTAATTTAACATGTAGCAAAGTTAATCTATCTCTTTAGAACTTAATCCGTCTTATTAGTTCAATCAGAGCAAGAATAAAAGGTACAAATGCACTGAGTTTAGGGACGACATAAAAAAATCAATGAAGGATAAAAAACTAAATTCAAATAGTTAGGGAGTTGGGGGTCAAATTGCTGCAAGTTTTGTATAAATTGACATCAATTTTAAATATATCCTTATTGGTCAATCAATTTTTCACAAATTAAGTTCAGAGGGGGGGTAGGGGGGTCAGTGAAAAAACTATATGAATTAAGTTTTTTATCCTTCATTGAACTTTTGATGTCGTCCCTTATACTCTTCAGAATGATAGATATTTAATGGCTGTGTAACCTATTACCATCTTGTTCTCAACTAAGACTTTCTGTATACATGATTATTAGAATCCATTTAAATGGGAATCAATATTATAATTTAAAGGGGAATCAATATTATAATTTAAATGGGAATCAATATTATATTTAAAATGGGATTCAATATTGTAATTTAAATGGGAATCAATGATATAATTAAAATACAAGAGTGCACACGCTGAAATGTCTCGCCTTCTATACTAATCATTGATATTATGTTGATAGTCCTAAGTATAAAGCTAAGCTTTAATACAACTGTCACATAAACTTAACATTAACCAAGATAACTAAACAAAGACCAATGAACCTTGAAAATGAGGTCAAGGTCAGATGAACCATGCCAGGCAGACATGTACAGCTAACAATGCTTCTATACAACATATATAGTTGACCTATTACTTATAGTTTAAGAAAAATAGACCAAAACACAGAAACTTAACACTGTGCAATGAACCGTGAAAATGAGGTCACGGTCAAATAAAACCTGCGCGACTGACATAAAGATCATAAAATATTTCCATACACCAAATATAGATGACCTACAGCATATAGTATTAGATAAAAAGACCAAAACTCAAAAACTTAACTTTGACCACTGAACCATGAAAATGAGGTCAAGGTCACATGACATCTGCCCGCTAGATAGGTACACCTTACAATCATTCCATACAACAAATATAGTAGACCTATTGCATATAGTATGAGAAAAACAGACCAAAACACAAAAATTTAACTATAACCACTGAACCATGAAAATGAGGTCAAGGTCAGATGACACCTGCCAGTTGGACATGTACACCTTACAGTCCTTCCATACACCGAATATACTAGCCCTATTGCTTGTAGTATCTGAGATATGGACTTGACCACCAAAACTTAACCTTGTTCACTGATCCATGAAATGAGGTCGAGATCAAGTTAAAACTGTCTGACAGACATGAGGACCTTTCAAGGTACGCACATATCAAATATAGTTATCCTATTACTTATAATAAGAGAGAATTCAACATTACAAAAAATCTTAACTTTTTTTTCAAGTGGTCACTGAACCATGAAAATGAGGTCAAGGACATTGGACATCTGACTGACGGAAACTTCGTAACATGAGGTATCTATATACAAAGTATGAAGCATCCAGGTCTTCCACCTTCTAAAATATAAAGCTTTTAAGAAGTTAGCTAACACCGCCGCCGCCGCCGTAGCCGCCGCCGGATCACTATCCCTATGTCGAGCTTTCTGCAACAAAAGTTGCAGGCTCGACAAAAATGGGATTATTGGTGTCATAATAGATTAAATGATTAAAGGTGATGTGTGAATACCTTATTTTGAGTTGAACTGTCATGAACATATTGACATTTCTTAGTATTTGTTTCTAACAGAATAAATGGTATAGAGTATTTGTTCCAACCGATAAAGCTTATTATTACATCAGTGTTAAAACCACAATGTCCAGAGAAACTTCAATGAGGAGGAACAGATATACTATTGACAGGACATGTTTGAGACTTTTAGTTTTGTTTTGACATAATTTTGGAAAGAAGTTTTAATGCTTATCATCTGCATTACTTTACAATTTTTCTATTGATTCTGTTGTAGTTGTTTCTTCTTTCATGCATGATGTTTAAACTCTGTTGCATTTATTTGCACCTGTCCTAAGTCAGGAACCTGATGTTCAGTGGTTGTCATTTGATGATGTGGTTCAAAAGTGTTTCTTATATCTTGTTTTTATATACTGTGAAAGTATTTTTATTCGTGGGGTACCAATTTTCGTGGTTTTCGTGGATGACTTTATCCACGAATTTAAGTGTCCAACGAAATAAAACAATCATTGACTTGTCCAAATCAAGACATGGAGATTCCTATGTACGTTTGACTATTGTTATGATCTAGATAATATAAGACTAACGCCAAATTTGAGAATACTATAATAGCAGTCACAGGGCAAACGCACTATTAATTTCAACAGAATGCAGGATAATACCCATTTAATCTTTAATAACCTAAACTGTACAACTTTTCATCTTTTAATTCTCATTAAAAATATTTTTGATCGATGAAAGTCAGATTTCCGGTATTGATATGCTAATATGATAAAGTGTTAATTTTATATCCTCATAGTTCTCGTACATAAGAGAAATAATAATTTCATGCTGGGCTTGATTTTGATAAGAATTATTTTACAATTCAAGATACGTTTATGGCATTTGTTTATATTACTGTTTTCTCTAAGTGACATGTTTATGGCCTAATTTACACAGTTGATGGTCTTTAATCTGTTGATCACTTTATCTTGGGTTCATTAGTGTTGACACTACGATTTATACGGTCAATGTTTACTTTGCAATTTCCTTCAATCAAGACTAATTGTAACCTTCGTTTCTAAAGGCTTTTGATCAATTATTCATTTTTTTTTCTAGAAATCTTAAATCCACGAATTTTAAAACCCACGAACATGTAAATATTGCTGAAACCACGAAAATTGATACCCACGAATTAAAGTACTTTCACAGTAGACTAGAATAGATAGTTGTTTTTCCCTTTGAGAGGTTTTACACATGTCATTTTTGGGGCTCTTTATAGCTTGCTATTCCAAGTGAGAAAAGGCTCTGGGTTGAAGGCTGTACTTTGAATTATAACAGTCTTCTTTTACAAATATTGACCTTTGATGGAGAGTTGTCTCATTGGCACTCATACCACATCATCTTAAATCTATATATGATGGCTTCAAGAAGTATTATTTATTCTCAAATAGTTGTAAAGGTAGTTGTTGGAACAAGAATACATGCCTACATTAACTTGAGGATAAAAGGTCACACAGATGTGTTGTGTTGGTTGCTTAATGTCCAGTTGCAAATATTTCATGAATGTTTAGGATGACTGGCTAGGTGACATAACTATGTTTAAACCTTCATAAACTGTTGGTTTTTTTTTTGGCAAAGTATGGGAAACTGTTTCACAAATCCAATTACTATTAGAGACCACCTCCCTGTATGTAAATTCTAAATATTGTTTGCAACTACAGTAGCTCACGTCTTATGATGTACAATTCTGTCAATAGCATTGTCAAGGAGATTTACTGTCTGTCTTTAGTTCTGATTAAGGAATATATCAAAATTGACAGGGGGAAATAAGGGATAGTTGAGAGTCTGCATTACAATATTGTCGTCCCTATATATATATATATGGCAGGACTGCCAAGTCTAGCGTGAAACTCACAGATGTTCATGCTCTATTTGTGGCATTTTCCTTTGATTTATTAGTTTTTCTCTTCGATTTTTTCAATTTTGGCCAAATCTCAAGCATTTGCTTCACGAAAAGTTTGCAGAACTGGTATGTGATATTTGCCACTGGACATCAAACACCACTGTACCATTTTCAGTAGCAGGATATTTTTTTACATATCAAAATGGCACATATCCAGATAATATTTTTTTTTACATAACATAAAAAAACTGCTTTGGGTTTTCCTTATTCCTCTTTTCAATTTAATAAATTTGTCAGAAAATTTCACAGACGAGGGTATATCCGTCTGAACTCTGATATCATATACAAGTCAGCCTGGGTTATAATTTTTCAAGAAGTTGTACATGTTACACAATTTATTTTTCATAGTCTTTACTTTTGTATTCTGCTTTACTCACCTTTTAAACGTCTGTCTTGCAACAGTTTATGTGGTGACAATCCCTGTATTCGTCTTCAAATGATCAAGAAAATTGTCATGCGAGCACAACTGGACAAAATTTGCACTGTCACTTTTGTTTTGACAACTTTTTCCTAGTTAGTAAGGCAGAGTCGTGAGAGTTCCGAATGGAATTAGGTCAATGGATTTCGTAATCCCGGTACTCACGTGTGTTGGTGTATTTATAACTAACATTCCTAGACTATTCGAATGTTCTGGACAGAATTAAGATGATATAGATCAGTTTTTGCAATTAAATGAAATAAATTGTTCTGCATTTGTCACAGGTTTACTCTTGGACCCAAAACATCTCGGGTAAAAAGGTAGGGTAAAAAAGGTAGAACGTCAGGAAAGACAACTTAAAATACCTTGACCTACTTATGATTTTACTTAGCCTTAGTGCATTCAAACTCATCAGTATGCACTTTTCGGTTGAAACCTATATATGAGGAAGACGGTTCAATGTGATGGGAGACCGAGAAAAAGGAGAGGAAGGGTGTGAGAAAGTACGGAAAGGATGAGAAGAAGGACAGATAGAAAATTAAAGTTGAAAACTAGTCTCTACATCAGTTTTGCAAAATTTGCAAAATGATATATATTTAATTTTGTATGCCATAACCATTTAATGTAAATGTGTTTGTGCTAATATAAATATTGTCTATTGTCTATATAAATATGACCCCCCCCCCCCCCCCCCAATATAACTTAAGAATAAGAACTGGGACTATTATACTAATAATGCAGCCATTTGAAAAAGGGGGGTTCTCAACCCAGAGTAAAAAGGGGGGGGGGGGGGGTTCCAACTATATGCTCTCATTCAAATGCATTGATCGGCCAAAAAAGGGGGGTTCCAACTATATGCTCCCATTCAAATGCATTGATCGGCCAAAAAAGGGGGTTCCAACTATATGCTCCCATTCAAATGCATTGATCGGCCAAAAAAGGGGGGGTCCAACCCCCGGACCCCCCCCCCCCCCCTTCCCCTGGATCCGCCAATGTAATGTTAGTATAAAAGTCCCAGATAAGAATAAGAATATTTTATTTCCAATTAAAGCGCCCTCTAGCTTCATCACATTACATCTTCTTCTTCCCGGTTAAGAGTCGAACTCTTTAAAAGTGTAATTGACTCGGGCGCATCTCAAACAGACAGCCGGCCACTCCTCTCAGGCCAAAAGTAAAAGTCCAGGTAAATCTGGATGGTATTTACAATAAAATATGCTAAATTACAACTATATACACTGGTTCTTCTGTACATGTCTATTTAAGGTGTGGTTGGGTCCATGGGATAGTGTCACTCTGGCCCTGAAGTCCTCTAGTGATCCGGACTCCACTTCTGATTCTGGAAGTTTGTTCCACTCTCTCGTTGTTCTCGGGAAGAATGCGTGATAGTAGACGTCTCTCTTCACTCTTGTCTGTCTAAATTTGAGGTTGCCCCTGGTTCTTCTGTCACCTGTTGCATATTACTTGGCTGGATCAATGGCAATCACCTGGTATTGAGTCTTGTAACACAGCACTAGACTCTGTTTCCATCGTCTGTGCTGTAGTGATTCCCATTGAAGTTGGTCCAGAAGCTTTGTGACACATCCTGTAGAGTTGTCCTGGTAGCAACTGTAGACAAAGCGAGCTGCTCGTCTCTGTACCTGCTCTATCACGGTCACGTATGATGGTAATTTGGTGGGGATCACATACCGGGGAAGCATATTCCAGGGTTGGTCTGACTAACGTGCAGTAAGCTGTAGCTTTTGTTGCTGGGTACACCTACCCAGATTTCTCCGTAAGAATCCTAGTGTCTTGGAGGCTTTCACTATGGTTTGGTTGAAGTGATTTGATCAGGTGAGATCTTTGCTGATGGTGAGCCCAAGGTATTTCCCACTGTCTATTGTTTCTAATCTGTGTCCATGGAGTGAGTAGGACGTCTGATGTTGTTGACGTCGTCAAGAGACACGGATGACTGTGCATTTTTCTGGGTGGAAACACATTTGCCACTGTTTTTCCCATTCTTCCAGCGAGGAAAGATCTTTCTGCAGCAAGTCTGCATCTTCTGGTTTCTTGATGCGCCGGAAGAGTAGACAGTCATCGGCAAACAGTCTAGCGCTTGATGTTGTAGCTTTTGGGAGGTCATTGATGTATACCAAAAAGAGTAAGGGACCCATCACAGTGCCCTGTGGAACTCCAGATACGTGACGTCAAGAGGATCAGACTTGTGATTTTCAAGGATCACATACTGGGTTCTGTTAGATAGGAACTGTCTTATCCATTCGAGTTGGACACCTTTTACTCCGTAGTAGTCCATTTTGTGTAGCAGTCTGTTATGTGGTACCTTATCAAAGGCCTTGTCAAAGTCTAAAAGGATATCGGTCTGATCGCCATCCTCCATGTTCTTGGCTATTTCATGTATGGTTATGAGAAGCTGGGATTCGCATGAGCGTTTGGTTCTGAACCCATGTTGTTCGTCACACAATATGGAGTTTCGGTCAAAGTGGTCTATGGTAGTACTGTGGACTATGTGCTCTAGTAGCTTACACGCGATGGATGTAAGGGATACTGGACGGTAGTTACATAGGTACATACATAGGTACATACAAGTACATAAGATTAGACATACATAATAGACCTTTATGAGTATATTACATCGTTTAATACTATAGTAAAAATGCTATAAAAGGCCAGGACAGAACCAGATAATACAATTTACATCTTTATAATATACCATTCAAAATCATATATCACTCAAAATATGTATATGTGTGGCTACATGCATATACATTAAATATATTCAACTTTCATATATCAAATAAATGCTGCAGAGGCGGATTTAGGGGGGACAGGGGGCCCGGCCCCCCTTTTTTGGGAAAAAATTGGTTGCTTATATAGGGAATCACTGAAGCGTGACTGGAGCGCCCCTCCTCTAGGCAGTCAGTGGGCCCCCACTTAGGAAAATTTCTAGATCCGCCAGTGTGCTGTCAATTAATAGATTTACTAGCATCGTATGGACAATATTTTTCCTTTATGTTAATACTTTATTGTACCTTAAACTAGATTATTATTTTTTAAGTTTTGTTTGGCGCTCTAGTGTTCATTCATTTTATACGTCGAATCCTTTTTCCACAGTTGCACATAGTTGTCGTTTTCAAACAAGTACTTCAGGTGCCATGACTATAGGACATTCAACAAGTACCTGCTATAATTATAAGACATTCAGCAAGTACTGTCTGTAACTATAGGTCATTCAACAAGTACCTCCTATAAATATAGGACATTCAACAAGTACCTGCTATAACTATAGGACATTCAACAAGTACTTGCTACAACTATAGGACATTCAACAAGTACTTGCTACAACTATAGGACATTCAACAAGTACTTGCTATAACTATAGGACATTCAACAAGTACCTCCTATAAATATAGGACATTCAACAAGTACTTGCTATAACTACAGGACATTCAACAAGTACTTGCTACAACTATAGGACATTCAACAAGTACCTCCTATAACTATAGGACATTCAACAAGTACTTGCTGTAACTATAGGACATTCAACAAGTACTTGCTACAACTATAGGACATCCAACAAGTACCTCCTATAACTATAGGACATTCAGCAAGTACTTGCTACAACTATATGACATTCAACAAGTACTTGCTACAACTATAGGACATTCAACAAGTACCTCCTATAAATATAGGACATTCAACAAGTACTTGCTATAACTATAAGACATTCAACAAGTACTTGCTATAACTATAGGACATTCAACAAGTACTTGCTACAACTATAGGACATTCAACAAGTACTTGCTATAACTATAGGACATTCAACAAGTACTTGCTACAACTATAGGACATTCAACAAGTACTTACTATAACTAAAGGACATTCAACAAGTACTTACTATAACTAAAGGACATTCAACAAGTACCTTCTATAACTATAGGACATTCAACAAGTACTTGCTATAACTATATAACATTTTTAAACAAGTACTTGCTACAACTATCGGACATTCAACAAGTACTTACTATAACTAAAGGACATTCAACAAGTACCTTCTATAACTATAGGACATTCAACAAGTACTTGCTATAACTATATAACATTTTTAAACAAGTACTTGCTACAACTATAGGACATTCAACAAGTACTTACTATAACTAAAGGACATTCAACAAGTACCTTCTATAACTATAGGACATTCAACAAGTACTTGCTATAACTATATGACATTTTTAAACAAGTACTTGCTACAACTATAAGACATTCAACAAGTACTTGCTACAACTATAAGACATTCAACAAGTACTTGCTACAACTATAAGACATCCAACAAGTACTTGCTATAACTATATGGGCTGGACATTTTTAACTATAGGACATTCAACAAGTACTTGCTATAACTATAAGACATTCAACAAGTACTTGCTATAACTATAGGACATTCAACAAGTACCTCCTATAACTATAGGACATTCAACAAGTACTTGCTACAACTATAAGACATTCAACAAGTACTTGCTACAACTATAGGACATTCAACAAGTACCTCCTATAACTATAGGACATTGCTATAACTATAGGACATTCAACAAATACCTCCTATAACTATAGGACATTCAACAAGTACTTGCTATAACTATAGGACATTTTTAAACAAGTACTTGCTACAACTATAAGACATTCAACAAGTACTTGCTACAACTATAAGACATCCAACAAGTACTTGCTATAACTATATGGGCTGGACATTTTTAAACAAGTTCCTCCAAAACTATAGGACATTCAACAAGTACTTGCTATAACTATAAGACATTCAACAAGTACTTGCTATAACTATAGGACATTTTTAAACAAGTACTTACTTCAACTATCGGACATTCAGCAAATACCTGCTACAACTATAGAGAACACTGATTCAACAAGTACTTGCTACAACTATAGAGAAATTTGATTCAATAACTACTTGCTATAACTATACGATATTCATCAAGTACCTGTTATAACTATGGGACATTCAACAAGTACCTGCTATAACTATAGGATATCCAACAAGTACTTGCTATAACTATAGGACATTCAACAAGTACCTCCTATAACTATATGATATTCAACAAGTACTTGCTATAACTATAGGACATTCAACAAGTACCTCCTATAACTATAGGACATCCAAAAAGTACTTGCTATAACTATAAGACATTCAACAAGTACTTGCTATAACTATAGGACATTTTTAAACAAGTACTTGCTACAACTATCGGATATTCAGCAAATACCTGCTACAACTATAGAGAACACTGATTCAACAAGTACTTGCTACAACTATAGAGAAATTTGATTCAACAACTACTTGCTATAACTATACGATATTCATCAAGTACCTGTTATAACTATGGGACATTCAACAAGTACCTGCTATAACTATAGGATATCCAACAAGTACTTGCTATAACTATAGGACATTCAACAAGTACTTGCTATAACTATAAGACATTCAACAAGTACTTGCTATAACTATAAGACATTCAACAAGTACTTGCTATAACTATAGGACATTCAACAAGTACCGCCTATAACTATAGGACATTCAACAAGTACTTGCTACAACTATAGGACATTCAACAAGTACCTCCTATAACTATAGGACATTGCTATAACTATAGGACATTCAACAAGTACCTCCTATAACTATAGGACATTCAACAAGTACTTGCTATAACTATAGGACATTTTTAAACAAGTACTTGCTACAACTATAAGACATTCAACAAGTACTTGCTACAACTATAAGACATCCAACAAGTACTTGCTATAACTATATGGGCTGGACATTTTTAAACAAGTTCCTCCTATAACTATAGGACATTCAACAAGTACTTGCTATAACTATAAGACATTCAACAATTACTTGCTATAACTATAGGACATTTTTAAACAAGTACTTGCTACAACTATCGGACATTCAGCAAATACCTGCTACAACTATAGAGAACACTGATTCAACAAGTACTTGCTACAACTATAGAGAAATTTGATTCAATAACTACTTGCTATAACTATACGATATTCATCAAGTATCTGTTATAACTATGGGACATTCAACAAGTACCTGCTATAACTATAGGATATCCAACAAGTACTTGCTATAAATATAGGACATTCAACAACTACCTCCTATAACTATATGATATTCAACAAGTACTTGCTATAACTATAGGACATTCAACAAGTACCTCCTATAACTATAGGACATTCAAAAAGTACTTGCTATAACTATCAGACATTCAACAAGTACTTGCTATAACTATAGGACATTTTTAAACAAGTACTTGCTACAACTATCGGACATTCAGCAAATACCTGCTACAACTATAGAGAACACTGATTCAACAAGTACTTGCTACAACTATAGAGAAATTTGATTCAACAACTACTTGCTATAACTATACGATATTCATCAAGTACCTGTTATAACTATGGGACATTCAACAAGTACCTGCTATAACTATAGGATATCCAACAAGTACTTGCTATAACTATAGGACATTCAACAAGTACCTCCTATAACTATAGGACATTCAACAAGTACTTGCTACCACTTTAAGACATTCAACAAGTACTTGCTATAACTATAGGACATTTTTAAACAAGTACCTTGCTACAACTATCGGACATTCAGCAAATACCTGCTACAACTATAGAGAACACTGACTCAACAAGTACTTGCTACAACTATAGAATACTTTGATTCAACAACTACTTGCTATAGCTATACGATATTCATCAAGTACCTGTTATAACTATTGGACATTCAACAAATACCTGTTATAACTATATGATAGTCAACAAGTACTTGCTATAACTATAGGATATTCAACAAGTACTAGCTATAACTATAGGACATTCAACAATTACCTCCTATAAATATAGGACATTCAAAAAGTACCTGCTATAACTGTAGGACATTCAGCACTTGAAGTACCTGCTATAACAGTAAGACATTTAACAAGTACTTGCTACAACTATAGGACATTCAACAAGTACTTGCTACAACTATAAGACAATTAGAAAATACTTGCTATAGCTATTGGACATTCAGCAAGTACTTGCTATAACTATATGGGCTGGACATTTTTAAACAAGTACCTCCTATAACTATAGGACATTCAACAAGTACTTGCTATAACTATAAGACATTCAACAAGTACTTGCTATAACTATAGGACATTCAACAAGTACCTCCTATAACTATAGGACATTCAACAAGTACTTGCTACAACTATAAGACATTCAACAAGTACTTGCTACAACTATAGGACATTCAACAAGTACCTCCCATAACTATAGGACATTGCTATAACTATAGGACATTCAACAAATACCTCTTATAACTATAGGACATTCAACAAGTACTTGCTATAACTATAGGACATTTTTAAACAAGTACTTGCTACAACTATAAGACATTCAACAAGTACTTGCTACAACTATAAGACATCCAACAAGTACTTGCTATAACTATATGGGCTGGACATTTTTAAACAAGTTCCTCCTATAACTATAGGACATTCAACAAGTACTTGCTATAACTATAAGACATTCAACAAGTACTTGCTATAACTATAGGACATTTTTAAACAAGTACTTGCTACAACTATCGGACATTCAGCAAATACCTGCTACAACTATAGAGAACACAGATTCAACAAGTACTTGCTACAACTATAGAGAAATTTGATTCAACAACTACTTGCTATAACTATACGATATTCATCAAGTACCTGTTATAACTATGGGACATTCAACAAGTACCTGCTATAACTATAGGATATCCAACAAGTACTTGCTATAACTATAGGACATTCAACAAGTACCTCCTATAACTATATGATATTCAACAAGTACTTGCTATAACTATAGGACATTCAACAAGTACCTCCTATAACTATATGATATTCAACAAGTACTTGCTATAACTATAGGACATTCAACAAGTACCTCCTATAACTATAGGACATTCAAAAAGTACTTGCTATAACTATAAGACATTCAACAAGTACTTGCTATAACTATAGGACATTTTTAAACAAGTACTTGCTACAACTATCGGACATTCAGCAAATACCTGCTACAACTATAGAGAACACTGATTCAACAAGTACTTGCTACAACTATAGAGAAATTTGATTCAACAACTACTTGCTATAACTATACGATATTCATCAAGTACCTGTTATAACTATGGGACATTCAACAAGTACCTGCTATAACTATAGGATATCCAACAAGTACTTGCTATAACTATAGGACATTCAACAAGTACTTGCTATAACTATAAGACATTCAACAAGTACTTGCTATAACTATAAGACATTCAACAAGTACTTGCTATAACTATAGGACATTCAACAAGTACCGCCTATAACTATAGGACATTCAACAAGTACTTGCTACAACTATAAGACATTCAACAAGTACTTGCTACAACTATAGGACATTCAACAAGTACCTCCTATAACTATAGGACATTGCTATAACTATAGGACATTCAACAAGTACCTCCTATAACTATAGGACATTCAACAAGTACTTGCTATAGCTATAGGACATTTTTAAACAAGTACTTGCTACAACTATAAGACATTCAACAAGTACTTGCTACAACTATAAGACATCCAACAAGTACTTGCTATAACTATATGGGCTGGACATTTTTAAACAAGTTCCTCCTATAACTATAGGACATTCAACAAGTACTTGCTATAACTATAAGACATTCAACAAGTACTTGCTATAACTCTAGGACATTTTTAAACAAGTACTTGCTACAACTATCGGACATTCAGCAAATACCTGCTACAACTATAGAGAACACTGATTCAACAAGTACTTGCTACGACTATAGAGAAATTTGATTCAATAACTACTTGCTATAACTATACGATATTCATCAAGTACCTGTTATAACTATGGGACATTCAACAAGTACCTGCTATAACTATAGGATATCCAACAAGTACTTGCTATAACTATAGGACATTCAACAAGTACCTCCTATAACTATATGATATTCAACAAGTACTTGCTATAACTATAGGACATTCAACAAGTACCTCCTATAACTATAGGACATTCAAAAAGTACTTGCTATAACTATCAGACATTCAACAAGTACTTGCTATAACTATAGGACATTTTTAAACAAGTACTTGCTACAACTATCGGACATTCAGCAAATACCTGCTACAACTATAGAGAACACTGATTCAACAAGTACTTGCTACAACTACAGAGAAATTTGATTCAACAACTACTTGCTATAACTATACGATATTCATCAAGTACCTGTTATAACTATGGGACATTCAACAAGTACCTGCTATAACTATAGGATATCCAACAAGTACTTGCTATAACTATAGGACATTCAACAAGTACCTCCTATAACTATATGATATTCAACAAGTACTTGCTATAACTATAGGACATTCAACAAGTACCTCCTATAACTATAGGACATTCAACAAGTACTTGCTACCACTTTAAGACATTCAACAAGTACTTGCTATAACTATAGGACATTTTTAAACAAGTACCTTGCTACAACTATCGGACATTCAGCAAATACCTGCTACAACTATAGAGAACACTGACTCAACAAGTACTTGCTACAACTATAGCATACTTTGATTCAACAACTACTTGCTATAGCTATACGATATTCATCAAGTACCTGTTATAACTATTGGACATTCAACAAATACCTGTTATAACTATATGATAGTCAACAAGTACTTGCTATAACTATAGGATATTCAACAAGTACTAGCTATAACTATAGGACATTCAATAATTACCTCCTATAAATATAGGACATTCAAAAAGTACCTGCTATAACTGTAGGACATTCAGCACTTGAAGTACCTGCTATAACAGTAAGACATTTAACAAGTACTTGCTACAACTATAGGACATTCAACAAGTACTTGCTACAACTATAGGACATTCAACAAGTACTTGCTACAACTATAAGACAATTAGAAAATACTTGCTATAGCTATTGGACATTCAGCAAGTACCTGCTATAACTGAAGCCCCTCGTGGGGGTGTCCGAGTAATCACATAATCACAAATGTTTTGCCAATATAATCACATAATCATTAATTATTTTTTAAAACAAGGTTCTCAAATATACAGTCCTAGACTATCAAATAACAAATAATCATTTAATATTTGGTTTGCTTATCAAATAATCACTATAAAACAACCAAGTAGTCACATAATTAAAAACCCCATGGGGAGGCTTATTACTATAGGACAATCAACAAGTACTTGCTACAGATAGGAGATTCAGCAAGTACTTGCCATGACTTTAGGACATTCAACAAGTACCTGCTATAATTATAGGACATTCAACAAGTACTTGTTACAATTATAGGACATGCAGTAAGTATCTGCCATAACTATAGCATTTTCAACAATTACTTGATATAACTATTATTTAAAACATTCAGTACCTGCTATAATAGGACATTCAAAAAGTACCTGCAATAATTACAAGACATCTAACAAGTATTGTTACGAATATAGAATTTTGATAAAGTACCGTCTATGACTCAAGGACATTCATCAAGTTCATACTTTACCTACAGGACATTCAACAAGTACCTGCTTTAACTATATGACATTCAACAAGTACCTGCTTTAACTGTAGGACATTCAACAATTACCTGCTATAGTTTCTAATTTAAACACATTTATTTATAGTGGATTGGGAAACAAGTTTTGCAACTTATATCAATCCCTTTCCACCTGCTATAACTATAGGACATTCACCAAGTACCTGCTATAACTACATGACATTCACCAAGTACCTGTTATAGAGATATAAAACATTCAACAAGTACTGCATCAAAAAACTCATTGGTAAAAGAGGCTTGATGAGGATGATTGATGGTTGGATGACAGATGGCAGTGGCGGATCCAGGGGGGGGGGGGGGTTCCGGGGGTGCGCACCCCCCCTTTATTTTTGCCGATCAATGCATTTGTATCGGGACATATGTTTTGCACCCCCCCTGCACCCCCCCTTTGCCCTGGGTTAGCACCCCCCCTTTCGAAAATTCCTGCATCCGCCCCTGGATGGATGAATGGAAGATGGGGAAGACTAGGAGGAGGAAGAAGAGTATGATGATGATGAGGAGGAGAATGAGGATGACGACGACGATGATGTGACGATCTGTTGACGATAATGATAACGATGTACCCTTTAACCCATTTGAATGCCTGTTTTGAGGTGTTCAGTTTAAATGATAAAGTATTTTAAAATTCAAGTCAACACCTCTCATGGGGGATATCCCCCATAAATTCGGATAGATGGCAGGTCAGTATTATTCATATCATTAGGCAGCAACCATTTGATTTTCTGGGGGGGGCTATGGTTTTTTTTGGAAAAAAAAGTTTGTTTCCAGTTTTTGGAGAAAAAAATAATTTGTTTTTGATTCTGAGAAAAAAAAATTGTTTGTTTCAGCCTCAGCTGCCACTATATGTAATGCTAAAATTGAAAGAAAAAAATTGCTTTCGACTTGTCGCGAAAAAAATAGATTGTTTTTCGCCACAGGCGAAAAAAAAAATTTGTCCAGAAAAAAAAACCATAGCCCCCCCCAGAAAATCAAATGGTTGCTGCCTTACCATTTCTAAATTTGGACATGCTTTCTCATATCCTGTTCCTGCCATTCTGAAAAAGTACAGAAGTTTTTTTTATAAGAAACACAATTGAATTTCAGAATATAGTGTTACAATTAAAAATTTAGTTTTGAATGAAAACTACAACTTCGTATCTCTTAAAAAATTTTAAAACTATAGAAATAATAAGTTCACATTAAAAAAAAAATGCTTTTATAAAGGAAGACACTTAAATGTGCATACTTACAATAGTCAAGTATGCTCAGCTGAAATTCTATTATATGAAAAATTACACTTATTTAATATTGCCATGAATGCTTAATTTAATAATATGTGTTTTAATCAATTTAATGGCTTCGTCATATATCATTGCTGTGTTTTAATTTTAGAAAAAAATATATATATACTAGTACATGATTTAAGCTTTCCAAGGAGCTATTAAAATGCCATCAGGTATTTAGGTAATTTTAATTTCTAAAATTGTCCTTTCCTCAAAAATGGAAAATAAACTGGCAGTGCCATTGGCTGTAAAAGAAAATGACCAACAGAAAAACAATAGTACACAAAACACAACATGAAACCTATTAAGACAGAACAAACCCCACCAAAAGCTGAGGGTAATCTTGGAGCTTCCTGAAGGATAAGCAGATCCTGCTTCAAGTGTGGCACCCATTATGAGTGTTCATCATGTTAGTACAAATCTGGTAATACATCTAATTTGGTAAGTCACATTCAGGAAAAGGGGACTGGATTGTAGTTACCACATTAGGAACATATATATACAGCAGTGATATCTCCAAAAATAATCAGAATTTGTCAAATAATGCTTGTAAGAGGGCTGGAAAGACCTTTTACAGGAATTCAGAAATGAGGTGGTTGGTTTTCCTGAAATTCTAGAATAGCCAGTTACTTTCCTGATTTAATAGTTTCCTAATGCAGGAACATACATTCTCATTGGAATTTATGATTTGACATTTATTTTTCAGGAATTCAGACTGAGACACCTTATCCAACACATAAGATATTTTTCCCTCCTGTGTAGATTAAGAAAATATACTGTTTATGACATTGCAACAGCTACCCAATATGACACAAAAACCATGAGACACCTACAATTATCTGCAGTTGCAAGTAACTACCACTTACATACATGTATTATAATTAGTTTGATTTCATTTCAGGAAAACAGCTGTCTTTTTGACTAAATTGAATGTTAAGTTACTAGATTGTATGGTTTGTGGTGCTATTAAAGCATTGTTTTCTTGGTCTGATTACTAAAAATGGTGTTTGACAGATCTGGTCAAGCTCATACTAAAACTTATCACTGCTAGGCTGCAGACCAAATGTGAATTTATTCTGCCCAGCAATACTTGAGACAGTTGTGACCATTGTTTTATTCTGTCCAGCAATACTTGAGACAGTTGTGACCATTGTTTTATTCTGTTTAGTAATACTTGGGACAGTTGTGACCATTGTTTTATTCTGTCCAGCAATACTTGAGACAGTTGTGACCATTGTTTTATTCTGTTTAGCAATACTTGGGACAGTTGTGACCATTGTTTTATTCTGTCCAGCAATACTTGAGACAGTTGTGACCATTGTTTTATTCTGTCCAGCAATACTTGAAACAGTTGTGACCATTGTTTTATTCTGTCCAGCAATACTTGAGACAGTTGTGACCATTGTTTTATTCTGTCCAGCAATACTTGAGAGTTGTGCAATTGTTTTATTCTGTCCAGCAATAATTGAGACAGTTGTGACCATTGTTTTATTCTGTCCAGCAATACTTGAGACAGTTGTGACCATTGTTTTATTCTGTCCAGCAATACTTGAGACAGTTGTGACCATTGTTTTATTCTGTCCAGCAATACTTGAGACAGTTGTGACCATTGTTTTATTCTGTCCAGCAATACTTGAGACAGTTGTGACAGTTGTTTCATTCTACCCAGCAATACTTGGGACAGTTGTGACCATTGTTTTATTCTGTCCAGCAATACTTGAGACAGTTGTGACCATTGTTTTATTCTGTCCAGCAATACTTGAGACAGTTGTGACCATTGTTTTATTCTGTCCAGCAATACTTGAGACAGTTGTGACCATTGTTTTATTCTGTCCAGCAATACTTGAGAGTTGTGCAATTGTTTTATTCTGTCCAGCAATAATTGAGACAGTTGTGACCATTGTTTTATTCTGTCCAGCAATACTTGAGACAGTTGTGACCATTGTTTTATTCTGTCCAGCAATACTTGAGACAGTTGTGACCATTGTTTTATTCTGTCCAGCAATACTTGAGACAGTTATGACCATTGTTTTATTCTGTCCAGCAATACTTGAGACAGTTGTGACAGTTGTTTCATTCTGCCCAGCAATACTTGGGACAGTTGTGACCATTGTTTTATTCTGTCCAGCAATACTTGAGACAGTTGTGACCATTGTTTTATTCTGTCCAGCAATACTTGAGACAGTTGTGACCATTGTTTTATTCTGTCCAGCAATACTTGAGAGTTGTGCAATTGTTTTATTCTGTCCAGCAATAATTGAGACAGTTGTGACCATTGTTTTATTCTGTCCAGCAATACTTGAGACAGTTGTGACCATTGTTTTATTCTGTCCAGCAATACTTGAGACAGTTGTGACCATTGTTTTATTCTGTCCAGCAATACTTGAGACAGTTGTGACCATTGTTTTATTCTGTCCAGCAATACTTGAGACAGTTGTGACAGTTGTTTCATTCTGCCCAGCAATACTTGGGACAGTTGTGACCATTGTTTTATTCTGTCCAGCAATACTTGAGACAGTTGTGACCATTGTTTTATTCTGTCCAGCAATACTTGAGACAGTTGTGACCATTGTTTTATTCTGTCCAGCAATACTTGAGACAGTTGTGACAGTTGTTTCATTCTGCCCAGCAATACTTGGGACAGTTGTGACCATTGTTTTATTCTGTCCAGCAATACTTGAGACAGTTGTGACCATTGTTTTATTCTGTCCAGCAATACTTGAGACAGTTGTGACCATTGTTTTATTCTGTCCAGCAATACTTGAGACAGCTGTGACCATTGTTTTATTCTGTCCAGCAATACTTGAGACAGTTGTGACCATTGTTTTATTCTGTCCAGCAATACTTGGGACAGTTGTGACCATTGTTTTATTCTGTCCAGCAATACTTGAGACAGTTGTGACCATTGTTCTGATGTTCATCCATCATATTAAAATATTCAAAGTATTGACAAACAGGTCTCCATCCATGTCTAGGATTTGTGAAAGTAAACCGTTATAGGTCAATGTACAGCCTTCTACAAGTACATTAGAAATATTTGACAAACATTTGATGAATAAACAAACATGCAATAAACAGATGATCAGACTATGTGAATGAACAATAACCCTAACTCAACTGGTGTTAAATAAAATTAAAATGAAAGTACACCAAGCCATAGTTTTTTATCGGATATTTTAATAAACCAGTAATATTGCAACAGAAATGATAAAACATATCAAAATATATAATATTGAATGTCAAGTGAATTAGTATAAAGGTCAATTGAGTGATACATTACAATAGGAAGTACATCTCAATAAATTTACATTGAATACAATATGATTTTCATAATGGTGAAATATTTAAGAGGGTTATAATTTCTGTGCTTATTTCAGGATAAATATAAATTTGTAAGCATATCAATAACTCTTAAATTAGATCTTTTGGTCAGAATAAGTATAAGAAAACGGTAACAATAAAACATTGCCAATTTGCATCTAATGTATAAATTTAAACTTCATGAAATTTATTTTAGTAGTACATTTAAGTTGATATTTCAATTTTCTGGTAACTCATAAGAATAATCAAAACTGAAAATACTTATCTGCTTATTTGTCAGAGATGAAGATATTTTCAGCTCACTTTTATCAATAAATATTCATTTTTATTTCATGTTTTTTAATTTCAAACATCTTTTTAATCAATAAATTTCCTATTAATTCTTTCAACAAATCTGACAAAATTTTCTCCCAAATATCATAAACAATATTATATAAGCTAATTTGAAGGCAGAATGTTTCGATTTGAAGCTAATTACCAAATAGTATAATCTAATGAGTATTTGGAAGCATTATAAAATTTGTATTTAACTCCTGATTCATTTAGGGGGTCTCTTCCAATATAAAGGTATACACAGACATGTGGCTGGTATGGGTCACATGTTCAGAATGCCAAATAATTCAAACATATCAATGGGGTGCAAATTCACGAAGGTAATATAACAATGGGTAGAAAAGTTTATGTCAATGGGGTTTTATTCATCTTCTATTGAGATGTCTGTTAACCTCCATCCCTCTATTCATAGGTTGTTGTTTGCAGAAAGCATTAAAACCACTACCCATCAACATATTTTACCTGCTATCAGAAATAAAATCTATGAAATCATCCCAATATCAGTCAGTACCCCAAATTTGAGTGTTGAGACCCCCCTTGTGTCATGATCGTATTAAAAAAAATATTTTAGAAATGATACATATCAGAAAAAGAAATGGTACACAAATCCAAACTTTTGATGCAAATTGTATAAAATATAAATTATCAATACTTTAAAATACATGTATAACATTTCTATTGACTGTAGATGCTATTTTTAAAATAGAACATGTATCATCATTATACATATAAGATGAAATTCAGTGGCGGATCAAGCAGGGGACCTAGGGGTTGGAGCCCCCTTTGTTTTGGTCCTTTTGGATGATCAATGCATTTGAATGGGGACATATAGTTGGAACCCCCCTTTTTTAAATGGCTGGATCCGCCCCTGAAATCTGTCTTCCATATTGTTAATATTACCACATTAAAAATTATAACATATTAAAGGTAAAACTTTCAGGCCATTCAAATTAATGTTCTGTTGACAAGACTGTAACACTGAAATTTCTTGCCTGTTTAATTTATTATATCTCAGTAACATGTGACAGTCTTTCAGATAAAAGTCTTATCACATATAAAGAAACTGAACTTTTTATCAAGGAGCCATAAAGTAAGTTCAAGGTCAGTTAATTCATCACAAAGACATGAATATAGAGATGGGATATAGGTCGATGACACAGCATCCAAAGGACATAAATACCTAAAAAGATACATAGAAAGCAATATGCATGCTTAGAAAAAAAAAGAGACATTTAATATGTCAAGCTGGCAATCACAAAGGTTTTGTAAACAATTTGAATAATTGAGCAGAAATGATGAAAGATCTGCCTTCAATACCAAATTCTTCAAAAAATAAAAAAATAAGACAACCATTGAAGAGGTTCATGACTTAGGAGGGGCACAAAAAAATATTTTTTTCAGGTCACACAAGTTTTTGAGATTTCAGCCCCCCTTTTAATATCAATTACTGGACTATAAAGAATAACATGAAAAATCATACACTATAAATCAGGAAAAGAAAAGTACTCAACTTTCGAATAACAACATTAAAGTTAACAAAACACAAGAAAACCTTAAATTGATTCTATAGACCATATAGTTTGCCTAACAATCAAGGTAGGCAAGAAAAATTAAACTTTGACCCATGAATAATGAGGTCAAGGTCGTCACCTCTATTAGAGGAACAGTGTTCCTATGGACTAGTTGACCTACTACTCATTACAGTGAGAAACTGATTGACGATATAAACACTTAATGCTGATAATTTAACCAAGAAAAGATGTCATGAATCAAGTGTGTTCTCCCTGTCAAAAAGAAAGTCACACCTTACAACTATGTTATTGACCATATAACTTTTGGTGACAAAGATGAGGACATTAGCGCAGGTGTTTAATTATTGAGGTGCTAAATTATTGTATCCTATTTTAAAAAAAAAACATGGTTATCGAGTTAATTAATGTTAATGTAATTCAAAATGTTTATCAAAATTATAATCTTCCAACACAACAATAACCTGATTTGATTTATATAGAGGGACAAAATCATTATTACCAAATCATGAGAATTTGAAAATAAGAAAAGTCTGAAAACAGAACCTTTATTTTGAAAGGACCAATACAGCACTATTTTTTTTTTGGTTTAAATATTTACAAAATAACATACATATACGTGCGGGTTGCCAGAAAAAAAAATATGTGGGGTCTTTGAAGGTACTTGCATATAGACTTGAATAAGTCATTGAATCTAGATTGCATGGGGCTTCTGAAGAAACCTTCAAAGATCCCAGTGTACTTTTGTTTATGAACAGCCCTTACTACATGAAATATATCATATTAACATTTTGAGATTCTTTGTTTAATAAACTCATACATATGATACCTAATATTCCCTGAATATCACTTCTCCTAGAGACATTTAACATTTCCTGATACTTCAGTTAAAATATCCAAACTAATACATTTCTGACTATCAATTTATTAGTTTAATGTCCTAAAAGACACCATATTACCCTTCATCTAATTTTTAATTATAAACATTCAATACAATGTGAGGGTGCTTTAACTGTTTATTGACAAACAGCAATTAAACACTTAATTTTTTTTTCAATTGCTAATCATGAATTCCTGTAACAGGAAAAATTAATTGACTGCACGCTTCATATGAAATCAAACATAAACTATTAAATTCAAATTATTAATTATAATGTATAACAGAGGTGTATTTCTAGTTAGAAATGTACATATCTCATGCCTACATTGTTTAATTTTTTTTTTCTGTAGAATTGAAATCTGAAAACTGATTATAGATATTATATCTTATATTTTCAATACGTTAAGAAAGTCGGCTTCAATTTGGATTCAGAGTCTCATTGTGTAAAGACTGGAAATCTGTGTTAAAAAATACCCAAGTAATGCCAAAAAGATGTACTATAGTTAAAATAATCATTTAAATCTGCATGTTCACCCAAAATAGATCATTTATTCTGAAATTTCCAAGGAAATGGTTAGCTCTCTCAACTTTTATTGAAGCATCTATAAATATTCAATACCCATTTTAGAGTTCTAATCATTATTGCACTGGTAAAACTCATGCAGATAAAATAATGTGAACTAAAATCACAAGAATCAAGCTGTTTAACATCAGATATTCTGCACATTCAATTCCAGATTTGATTTATAAATAAATAATAATTCTTGTTACTTTTAAAATTGCAATGAATATAAAATTGTAATAGCAGCAACTTCATATTTCCACAAATTACCCATTTTATATAGCAACAACAAGAAAAAAAACATAAGTTATGTATGCAGCCAGTTTCAAAAATCTATATCAGATAAGTATTTACATTAAACAGTCTGAGACATCTTACTTTGATTGATAAAGTTACTACACATATTAACAGATAAATATTACAGGTAAGGAGGCTCGCTGGTACATAAATTTCGGCGAAAAAATTAAACATTTGTCTTTTCATTACAAATTTATTTAATACACTATTTGTTATTACTTTATGATATGGTACAAAAATAAACCCAAAAAAAAATCGATTTGGTTTGGCTCCAGATGACTTATAAAATATTTATATCATTGAAAAAAGCTTCAAATTATCTCCCTTTGGTGCAAAAATGCCATTTTCTTACAAATTTCAAAATTGAAATATCTTTTTTAACTCATCGGTGACCTATCTTTTTATTACTGTTTTCAAATAAGCTGTACATAAACTAAATAATTGTAAAATTTGAGCGATTTCTGTAATTTAGTTCTTTTTTTATTCAGATATTACCTCTATTTCTCCTATTAGTTCAACAGAAAAAAATGGAAATTAACAAAAATGTGTGCTTCGGAAACAGATGATGAGCTTAAATGAATGGTGACCCAATTTTTTTATTTCATTGTTCTATTAAGTATGTGATAAAGTTCATTTATACAAAAAATATAGCGAAATCCTATATTAAAAAAATATATATATATTTATACCCACGAGCCCCTTAAGTACATATAGTAATTACATGTATTACCACTCTATCATCTCCAATCAGAACAATTAATTTTTAAAGATTTCAAAATGTAAGGCTCGTCTTTCTGAATCTAAATGATGAAAATTTAAGAACATTTGATTCACATGTTGATCAAATAAACATAGAATATGGAAAAAAAATAACACTATGATTTTTATAAAAAAAATAATCTATGACAGCATACTGAATGATTTTATTAAAACTTTACTTTTTTTGTAACAACAAATAACATTTTGTGAGTATTTTATTTATCAAAATGACCTAATATTCAAATGTTTAATTCATGGGAGACAAGGGAACAGAGTATGGTATCCAAGGATATAAGAAATTATTTCTGTTCAAAATCTGATGTGCTGTGGTGGTTTTTAAGAAAATCCTATAAATTTAAAACTAGATTAAATAGCGAAAAATTATTCAAAATTCCAAACATTTTTATGAATGTTTCAATAAAAAAATAACTTAAGCAAATTTGCAGGAAAAACTTTTTTACACTTGGAGACATTGCTATTATATCAGTTATCAAATTATCTTACAAACTTCTTTATTATTCTATGAACAAAAGAACACATAATGCTTATGACAATGAGACAGCCATCAAACACGACAAGTATGCAGATATAGACATATATGACAAAAATCATCCAATAGAAATAAAAACAAAGGACAAACCCCCAAAAGAATATGTAATGCTGAAAATCATCCTTGAAATATTACTCATAAAAACTTTGCTAAGGCATTGACAATGTTAAAAAACATGATTTGATGCCTCATAAAATTATTTGTATTGTCCGTTTGGATATTCAAAATATCATGGTAACAAACAAAACTATAGTTATGATAAAACCATAATCAAGCAAAGAGCAATAACTCATATTACTACAAAGTACATATTCTCTAACAAAATCATTTAACGAAAGTTGATGCAGACAGTCATGACAGGCTGCTCATACATTATGTCTGACATATTTATAATGGACGGACAAAAAATGGTCCTCTTAAGCCAACAGTGGGAGAAGAAATTTTCAATAACAAAAGTGAAAATTCAACAATTATAAATAATAATATCATCAATCATCTTCAAACAGGAAGAAACCTAAAGCTGGAATTCTGGTCCTCATGATGGGATCATTTTTCCATTTCTTATGAGTCTGTAAAAATTCTTCTGTGATGTTTCTAAACTCTATGAACATGTCAATTAATTTTCTGAAGTATTCTGCGCAGCGTTTCCCATGATGCAGTTTGAAACAGATCATTAACTGTTCAATGAGCCACAGTTGGATCTCCTCAACTTTATCAGGATTTTCCAAGTGAGCTCGATCTACAGTAAAAATGAAAATCTTTGTTATTTGTAGTAAAAATGCTTCTTTATTTGTTGTTTTGGCGGAAGGACATTTAAGAGAAAAATTCAAACCAACATTTTAGAGTCAAAGTCATAACCATTTTAATGCTGTATTGATTTTTTCACCCATGTTTTTTATGGCCCGTTTTAGCGCTGTATTAATCTGTCCCCACATGTTTTTTATGGCTCATTTTAGTGCTGTATTAATCTGTTCCCACATGTTTTTTATGGCCCATTTTAGTGCTGTATTAATCTGTTCCCACATGATTTTCATGGCCCATTTTAGTGCTGTATTAATCTGTTCCCACATGTTTTTCATGGCCCATTTTAGTGCTGTATTAATCTGTTCCCACATGTTTTTCATGGCCCATTTTAGTCCTGTATTAATCTGTTCCCACATGTTTTTCATGGCCCATTTTAGTGCTGTATTAATCTGTTCCCACATGTTTTTCATGGCCCATTTTAGTCCTGTATTAATCTGTTCCCACATGTTTTTCATGGCCCATTTTAGTGCTGTATTAATCTGTTCCCACATGTTTTTCATGGCCCATTTTAGTCCTGTATTAATCTGTTCCCACATGTTTTTCATGGCCCATTTTAGTGCTGTATTAATCTGTTCCAACATGATTTTTATGACCCATTTTAGTGCTGTATTAATCTGTTAACCCAGGGTTTATTTATCACCCGTTTCAGTCCTGTATTAATTTGTTCATCCAGGGTTTTTTTCATGGCCCATTTTTGCGCTGTATTAATCTGTTCACCTGTGTTTTTTTATGGCACATTTCAGTTGGAACTTAATTTAAATACCAAATCTCACTAAAGACTTGTTGGTTTGCCTTAACAAGAAAATGAATCTTGTGAAAAAAAACAAAATAAGAGAAAGAATCAATATGTGATGGACGTCTTTATCAGACAAACTAAGTACTGTAAGAATGTAATCTGTTTTGTTATAACTTAACTTTAGTATTTTAATTTATGTTATATTATTAAATATTTAACTAATGAATAGGTGTAGCTATGTGCATGCATGCATTGTTTGAAGTCTTTGATATACAGTACGCCCAGAGAGTATGTAATCGCGAACTCTAATCACCGATTTCCGAGTGTAGCGGTGTGACACCGCGAATCACGGATTATACTCCCAACTTCCTCCAAAGATTCTCTCCCAACACCGGGTGGCTGTTTATTGGTTTATTGCCCATCGGATGTACTGAAAATTAATGACGCGTGACAACATCATCGGATTAGCCAGATTTATTACCTTTGTACATTTAATCGATATTGATTGCACCTGTGTGCTTTAAAATACGTTATTTAAATGTCCTATCATTGTCAGATAAAAGTGTGACATTTTTATTTAAAACAAGATAATTATTCTCTTATGTATATGCCCATGTCATTGTCATATGACATACAACGTACAAACGTATAAAAATACGAATTAAACACTTATTTTGTATTTTCATTATAGTCCGATCAGGTCATAATTTTTGTTTTTTCAACAAAGACGATTTTACCACAATTAGAACCTTTTATGACCTACTCAGTGAGCAATATTCGGTTCATTAATAGTTCAATATTATATAATTAATATCAACTGGCTTATAACAAAATGATGTTTTTTACGGTAATATGTCCAATCTAAATTAAACCCAAGAGTTAATTTATCGGATCAACAAGTAAACTCTGTTACTTTCAATTTATTTTGAAATGTAAAATATTATGTTTCACCAACTCGGTAGATTACCGACTTGAAATATTTGAATTTAAAAAAGAAACTGTAAAGTGACAAATAGTTTTGTATGCAATGTGGCAGCCCTATATTCATAAATACTGAGATACATTCGCCGCCCAGACACAACACAATAATCACAACCTTTAAATATTTAATTATATGGAGAAAAAAAATCATGTGTTTTTTATCCGTTATGATCTGTTATTGATCTTTAATATTTAAAATAAAATTGGATTGGCGCAATCCGTATTTTACTGCTCGTTAAAAGTCCTCGGCGAAATATAAAAAGAAGTATTTCAACAATTTATAAAATAGATTATTTAAATGAAATTATATCGTGTTCTACAAGAAAGAAATATGTAAAAAAAAATGTGGATCGGATTTTTACGATCGACAAATTTTCACAGAGGATCTCTACCAACGCCCATCAGGAACTGAACGACATGCATCCTGTTTTCATCTACCATTAATATATAGTGTTGACTATGGACGTATAAATAATGTCCGGTTTTATGTCCTCTGTTGACTGAGAAACGTAAAAATAAAAGGCTGATGTTGGTTAATTCAGAAAAGGAATGCAATTTAGAATCCGGTTCATCAATTGTAAAAGTACCTTCTAGAGCCTCAATCTTAACGCACACAAATTTATGTCAATCATTACAAAGCAAGTTTAAACCTTGAATGAATTTTCCCACGGTTATCCAGAAAGGTCACCTGAGTTTACTGTTACATGATACTATTTCCCGCCAAATAAAAATCTCGTGGACAAAATTGATTTCACTATTTTTAGCATTCAATATTGTGAGCGAAGTCAAGTTCAAGTTCAACTACGCACTGTTGATCACTGAGATGCGTATCGTCTTCCCACGGCAATTAATTTCTTTAAAAATATTTAAAGATCACTGTTCTAAATACAACACAAAAGTTTACATTCATTGTGCGTAAATGAATATTATGCAACGACGAGTTGATGCAGCTATATAAGTATTCCTGTTGTAGCCGAAATGTATTATTTATCCTAAAGTAATGCTAACTAATCGTGAAGAGAAAATGCCGTAGACTTATTAAGCATAAGGAATGGTGAAAAGTATTTTCTTTTTTTCTTGCATATACAAGTTTTAAGACACGTAATTTTCTTTCTTTCTCACATTTTATACCTTCAGCGTTAATTTCCGTTTATTTTCACGCAAGTATGTCTCTTTTCGTAAGTTATATAAATTACCGATAAAAAAAACCCGAGGTCATAATCAAGTATAGATTTTTTTTTATAAAACTTTAATGCAATTGAAAGCATTAACAACAACCTTTTACTTTTTAAAACTTTTATTTTGTAATCGTAAAATGGAAATGGCGTAGACTTATTAGCATAAACAGATAGTGAATAATATTTTCTTTTTTACTTGTATAAAAAACTTTGAGACGTGTAACTTTTCTTTAAACTACCCTAATTTATTCAGCCTTAGTCTCCGTTTATTGTTACACAATTATATCTCTTTTAGTAAATTAAATATTTATTTACTGATAAAAAACGGAAGTCAAAATCAAATATAGTTGTTTTTAAAAATTGATTTAAATGTACAGAGTAATTAAAAGAATTAACAACAACGTTTTGATTTTTATTTTAATCTTTCATTTGTTTCAAGCAATCAGATATAAACTGATAATCAATAGACAGGAAATACAATTGTTTGATTACATTAGAAATCTCGCATACCTTGACTGTCGCGTGCCGGCATAGATCAGAAGGATTAGGGCAATTAATTACCTGGTGTGACACCGCGTCACTCCAGACTGGGAGAGATGTCGCTAATACAATAAACAAAAGGTAACGGATTTACGCGGAAGTCGGAGGGAATATTCCCAAATTTCTCCGAGAATTTAGGGAGTGATGTCGGAGTTTCCTGGTGTCACACCAGGAAAAAACTCGGTGTATGGAGTTTGGGATGGCTTTCGCGAAAATTGTACTGTAGTGTAAATTTAAAAAAAGTCTTACCTCTAAATGTGAGAGTTATTCCAAGGACTAATGCTTTTTCCATCTGAGTAAAATCAAAATGTTTTATTTTCCGAGTAAATTGGAGCCAATTTCTGAAATTAGCGTTGTTGAGAAATCCACAAAACTGGGTCATGTGATAAGTTTCACCTTTGTATGTCATCATTATTTCAGTATTTGGGTCAAAAGCTTCATGACTACTGATCATGAAAAATTCAAAACGAGATTCTGAAATATAAAGAAAATATTAAAAAAAAATAACTAGCAAGGTTTATAAACAAGAGGCTTTGTGTCACTTACCTAAATAAAAATGCCTTTTTCACAAAAGCTACTCTCCAACACTTTAGACTATAATATAATTCATGATTTTAATATATTTTTTGTTGATCTTGTATCGTTGATCATATCTTCTGTCAAGTTTCTCTCTAAAAAAAGAAAAATGGCTAAAATCATAATTCTAGGCTAGAAACTCCTATAAAAAGTGGAAAGACAATTATGTCTTTGTTGGTCAATTTGTCTTGATCTTTTTTACTGTAACTTGTTCACAGTTTAGTTTTACAGATTTTCTACCAGTTTTTATTGGCAAGAATCCAGAGTGCCTAAAATGACTGATGACCTTCTCCCAGATTGAAATCGAATGCACATGTCACAAAAATTTAAGTTGACACTGTCAGACAATGTCTGATAAATTTATATTTGTTTGGCAAGCATTACTGTTTTTGAAAGCCTTGACTCACAGACTACCAAACAGAAAATGGGTTCAGCAAACTGTATCAGTCTGAATCTGAAAAGTTTCCCAATTACAACCTGGTTTGATTAACTTTTTTCTGTTTAATCTTGTTTGTGTATCTTTTTTGAATTTCTGTCTTTATATACACATTAATCAATAACCTTTAGAATTTAAAACACTTATAATTTTTCCATTACACATATATGTTTAAATACCTTTTAGGAGAGAAGCTTGGTCAGAAACAGGGAGATCCATAAATCCGGGGATAACTTTAGCAAAGTCTATAAAGCCTAAAATCAATGTTGTCATAGTCTTATTATGATCTTCAAAAAATTTATTCCTGTTGTCAATGTCAATTCCAGTGGCTTCAAAAATAGCTTGATGTTCCTCATTAGATAGGCATTGTAAGGTTCCAAATAGCTGCTTCTGTAATTCATACTTGTGCTGAAATATAAAAAAGACAGTATATGTTCCTCATTGGATAGGCATTGTAAGGTTCCAAATAGCTGCTTCTGTAATTCATACTTGTGCTGAAATATAAAAAAGACAGTATATGTTCCTCATTGGATAGACATTGTAAGGTTCCAAATAGCTGCTTCTGTAATTCATACTTGTGCTGAAATATAAAAAAGACAGTATATGTTCCTCATTGGATAGACATTGTAAGGTTCCAAATAGCTGCTTCTGTAATTCATACTTGTGCTGAAATATAAAAAAGACAGTATATGTTCCTCATAGGATAGACATTGTAAGGTTCCAAATAGCTGCTTCTGTAATTCATACTTGTGCTGAAATATAAAAAAGACAGTATATGTTTCTCATTAGATAGACATTGTAAGGTTCCAAATACGGTAGCTGCTTCTGTAATTCATACTTGTGCTGAAATATAAAAAAACAGTATATGTTCCTCATTAGATAGACATTGTAAGGTTCCAAATAGCTGCTTCTGTAATTCATACTTGTGCTGAAATATAAAAAGAGAGTATATGTTCCTCATTAGATAGACATTGTAAGGTTCCAAATACGGTAGCTGCTTCTGTAATTCATACTTGTGCTGAAATATAAAAAAACAGTATATGTTCCTCATTGGATAGACATTGTATGGTTCCAAATACGATTGCTGCTTTTGTAACTCATATTTATGCTGAAATATAACAAGAAGGTATACTGTTACAGTTAATTTTGTGCTACTGTGAATTCATTTATTTTCGTTGGTACCAATTTTCTTGGATGAAGGAAAGCTTGCATTTTTCATGGATATTTAATTATGAGTCTTTGGCAAAGTTTGCATACATTCCTTTAGAAAATTTGAAATTCATTGAACATTTAAATTCATGGTTCCCCAGTACCCATGATATCAACGAAATATGGTATCCAACGATTATTAATGAATCCACAGTAAATATTTAGCACCATAAATTATTATATAAAGCCATATAAATATTTTCTGAGTTAAAACTTTAAAGCTGTCTGTCATAAGAGGTACATGTCATGCATGTAGTCAATATAAATGTTTTATACAAAGAATAACATTATAAATCTTTAATTATAGCTGATTATGAGGTAGTGGCTTTTTTCAGTCTTGAGGACCCTATGGTGACCTATAGCTGTTCTGTATTCTGTATCATTTGGTTAGTGTTGGCAAATCGTGCACTTTTGCCTAACAGGTTACTCGAATAATCGTTCGACCAAATTACCGGTTAACATGGGTATTAACATGGTTAACCGGTAGTTTAAGTTGATGTTTGAAGGTCTTATCTATAGTACCCTACATATAGATATAAGAAGATGTGGTAAGATTGTCAGTGTGACAACCTTCTATCCAAGTCATACATTTACGTGTTTATGATATGATGAATTGAAGTTTGTCCTGTGGTATTATAAGGCTTGTCTGCGAAGATTCCTGGCAAAGTTTGACTTATAATATTCAAATACACTGTATCAGCTATTGTGTTTGTACTAACTTCAGATTGAAATATAAAAAAAAACTTCTTGATCTCGTAGAATTTTTAAATAAGTCCGAAACCGATGATTCTTTCATTTTCTCTTGTCTCCAAAAATAATATGGAGTGTTTCAATTTGAAATGATTAAGCCTGCTACTCGTTCTATCAAGTATACATTGATTACATTCACATTGGTTTGCATTTCACAACTTTTGAGTTAGCATTTTGTTTAAAGTATGACAAAGCTTTGCACGACGGAGATTGCCCATTCAGATGTAGGTCTTCACAATATTAGATAAAAAAAATGAAATAATGAAGTAAATCACAAAATTTAATTGTATTACTGATTTAAAGTTACTGTTAAAAAAAACATGTATACTAATCATGTTTCCTTAAGATCTTGGCCCGAGCTGAGAGACAAGTTTTAATTAATTTTATGTTTTTGGATTAATAATAGCAATCAACACAATCGACAATTGAACTATCAAAGTAATTACCATGGCGACAATTTTTAAAGAATACATAACTATTTAATGATTTCAATACAATTTGATATCAAATCTATCAAAATTGAAAAAAGTCCAGTTAACCAGTTAGCATTTTTGGTATTCGGTATTCGGTCGTTCAAACAGTTAACCGGTTAACCGTTGACAACACTACATTTGGTCTCTTGTGAAGAGTTGTCTCATTGGCAATCATACCAAATCTTCATTTTCATACCTATTTTAAATAGGGATAAATGACTTGTGTATGAATATGGTAAGCAAATTGTGCTCAAATAGTGATGGTTCTATATAAATACCGGCATGACTGGAGGCAAGTACATGTGGCACCCATTGTGCAAAAATTCTGCAAACTCAATATTACTCTAAAATGTTTCTATCCAAAAGATCATGCACCATATTATTCTGTTCAAAGTTACCTACATGTAAGAAATTATTTGAAAATTATCCTAAAATGTAGTTACCTGGCCTTCCTCTAATATTGCCTGTATTTCTTCTTTACTTTTAGCCTGCAAAGGAGTCAAGTTAGTCATAGCTGAAACTAAGTTACTTAAAACTTGAGGCCAACACTGTCGTGGAAGATCAATCTTTGCATCAAATAACGATTTCTGTCGCTGACCACACCCGAAGAAATCGATTCCAATGAAAGGTTTTCCGTCGGTCGGAGTAAGTATATCTTTCTGAGGATTGCTACCTCCACTTGTCACTATATTTTCAAACGAGTCACACTGACCCCGTTCACTGCTATTTATATATGAATGATCGGTATCGCCAGTGACTGGACCTGTACTAGATGTATCAATGTTAGATACAGCAGTACTTGCCTCATCGGTGCCATGGTTATTATTGTTTTTTTCAGTATTACAAGAACCTGGAGATTCACTAATAAGAGCAGCTCTATTCTGACTAGCAGCTTCTGCTAGAATGTCCAAGCCAGCAGATAACATGTTTCGTTCATGAATTTCTCTAACTTCCATTATAGTTTTTGTCCTTTCTGTCAAGGTATATCTTCCCTGACGAACAGCTGAAAATAGATGTAAATAAAGATAATAAGAAAAGAATTGATTAGATAAGACAACTATTATTTAGCTCCTTGCTTGGGAAAAAGTTTTCAGGTATCATATTCATATTACATACTGAATTCCTTGAATTTAAGTTAACAGACACTAAAATTTAACGATTACCGGTATGTACATTTACAAAAGATATTTTATAAACATTCTGTAAAAAAATCAGATGAACAATGTATATTTGTTAAAAAATATAAAAATTGAACTTTGATGAATAACCAAAACATTTTACTTGTAATTATCAACTTTTATTGAGGACATTATTATATCAAAAGATTGAAAGAAATTTATAGTAAATATGGTCAATGTATAAATTTTCTTTGTTTTTCATGCTTTTATGGTCTGGTTCGAATTTACAAAATCAAAGCAAACGTTTAAGATTTTTCCTCAAATCCTGTTGTTTAAAAATATAAAGGGCATAATACCATTATTAATCATGTATTTAAATGAATCACCCCTTCTAACCCCATATTAAATATACACAGTCTCAACATGGTCTACATATATCTTTCATCTGTTTTATCATACTCTCCCTGGATATCTATGATCTGTTTTTATTCATACACTCTCGAGATATTTTAAATCTGTTTTTTTTTTTTACTCCCCCTTTATATCTTACCATCTCTAGACATCCCAACCATTACACATTTCTGCATTCTGCAAGCAGAACAATTTCCTCTTCTTCTATCTGTAATTTCACATTGGCCTTCCTTCATACATTTATATGGCTCCTTCCTTTGTAAATATCTTCTAAAAAAGCCCTGTTGAAAAAGATAAAAACAGATTAAATATTACTGTCTACTGACATTACATAACAATTATGTACAAATAGGCTAGTCACAACACTTTAATTTTCAAGACAAATTAAATTGATTGATTGATTGATGGTTGCTTAACGTCCAGTGGCAAATATTTCATGCATATTCAGGACGAGAACAAGTTCACAATAAATACAATAGGTAGGTTGTTGTAATAGAGGCCATATAGGATGATGGTCGGGGAAATTTGGACTGCCACTGAAAAATGAGGGTATATTGGATAGGGACAGAAATTTTTTCTTGCAACAGGCCACCTACAGACCCCTCAAAGAGTTGTTGCAAGGGTTCTTAATGTGCAAAGATTGTGGCACTCTCTTTACACGAGGCATCAGATTTAACGTCCCCCTTCTGACCGGACGTGACTGCGAACTTGATAAATCCCGCACAGCCAAATGGACGCCCCACTTCGGCAAGCGTTTTACTGCCGGTCGGGAGAAGACCAAGTGACCATATTTCTATACCCCAGTAACCCAGAAAGACAAATTAAAAGTTGATATTTCAAATGTGAAATAATTCCTGTATTTTCCATCCTTTGAAAGCATAAACAAATAGCCATGAATATGGTGGTGGTTAAATAGTGGAATCTTTAGCAAGACGCTATATTATTTGCTATTATTCTACCGGTAACATTGTTAAGAAAAGTAGTCAATTCAAGAATGCATGAATGTAAAATTTGCACTGACTTTCTCTTTACAATAAGATTACTACACCTTTTCAGGATTAATTATTACTGATGCAAGGAGAAATTGGTAGCCTCTTTTTTCCAAAATTGCAGATTTTTATCTCCCTTTTAAGAGTTTGATTTTCGGAGGAGTATTTCAAAAGGAGTTACTTTTGATATTACTGTACATCTTATTTCTAAAATTTCAAATATATGATAAAAGGGAAATAACTCTAAAATGAAAAAATACATGTAATGCTGCATACAATGTATAATGAAAATATCAATTTTTACCTCTGACTGTTGTCACCCAGGGAATGGTTTCTTATTGGCTTATCCATGTAGATTACCAAAGCTGTCAATCAGGCAATTTGATAGTTCTAATTGGTTACTTAGCTTGTATCAGCATTTTAATTCTTGAAAATTGTCAAAACTGCAGTTACTTACCAATTACATCAAAAATTTGCGAGCGAAGTTGAAAAAAACAATCAATTTTTAAAAGTACACTGGATTTTTAAATTTCATTGTAAAAAAGCAACAATTTCTTTTGCTTCATCACAAAACAAATGCTGAGAAAGCTCTTTCTTCATGTTGTTCCTTACTTTTTAGGGTAATACAGTATTTTTATCCAAATTATATTAATTTTTTTTTTTGGTTTTAATACCAATTATTGAATCAATTGTACTGGTTGTTAAAGTATTGAAAGTGTGGTACAGGCAGCTATCTTTACTACAAACTTAATGTGATCAATACCTTACAAGCTTCACAACTATTTACACCATAATGGATTCCGGATGCTTTTCCATTGCACACTTTACAGGGAGGTAACTCTAATGGTGTAAATGTATATCCAGGTTGTCGCTTAGACTTTGGAGGTACAAGAATAACTTCTTCCATAGGTTTGCTTTCTGTTTGGATACTTTGATATGGTGAATCATCTGTTGTCATGGATATTATAACTTCTTCAGCAATCACGGTCTGGGGATCCTCGATTGAAATAATCTCCTCCTCTACCACTTCACAAATTATTTCTCCCTCTTCCATGTTAGTATATTTTTCTATGGCATTTTCTCTAATGAAAAAAAAAAATTATGCATTATTAAAATTTAACTTTAATAGTGAAGAAAATGTAAAATTTAGTACTGGCATGACTACAAACCTAAAGCTACGTGCAGATGACAGAAAAAGAACTGACACAGCCAATCAGTCTTTACAGTATGAAAACATGTAAATAAGGACTTAAAACCCTTAGCCCTGTTATATATCATCAGAAGCCTGGCCTTTATTAACAGAAAGGACAAACTAGCTTGTATATTTGTGGCACAGTCTGGTCTCAATTAAACAAGTTTTATTTTGGTTAAAATTTTATAAAACAATTGGTCATTGATATAGATATAGCCATGATAATAATGAAAGGAATTTTGTTAAAAGCAAAACGTAAAAGTGTATAAAAATATGTGGTCACTGATGCATGTACATTTATTTTTATATATGTGATCAGTAATCACACCATGCATGAGTGAGTATATATATATAAGTGCAGGGAGAATCTCTGCAGTGATATTTTCTTCATGAATGGGAATTACATAATTTTATTTTACAAAACAAAATCTTCCATGTGTGACTGACTTTTTATTTACTGATACAAATACATTTAAATTTGTCAGATTTACAGCAGTATTTTAATAGAAAAGATAAAACTTTAGTGCATGGAATTAACATAT
Source organism: Mytilus galloprovincialis (assembly GCA_037788925.1). NCBI lineage: Eukaryota > Metazoa > Mollusca > Bivalvia > Mytilida > Mytilidae > Mytilus > Mytilus galloprovincialis. The sequence continues at coordinate 38,101,952 of CM075341.1, forward strand.
AACACAAGTAAAGGGTCTGTATACATGTATTTCATGCCTTGTTTGTCCATTGTTTACATTGGGTATACGTAGTTGAAAGGGCAACAATACTAAAAACCAATGATAAAAATTTACATTTGAATATCATCAACATCTTTCAATAAAAACTCTCATATAATATTCCATTCATAAAATATGAGTACAAGAGGGGCACAAATAATTTTCTTTTGGAAATGCAACATTAACCAGTAAATACCTGGATAGTTATCTATAAAAAGTAATTTATTGACTGTTTTGATTTTTCAATTGTTTATAAAAATATATGTATACACGTAAAAAATTATTTGAAATGTACATTGTACATTATATGTTCAAATAAAATGTATGTCCTTTATCATGTTTATCTTTTAAACTTGTGTACTTGAATATAATAACATATTTATTTTCACAAATTGTACTGTATGAATTGAGTATTTGTGTTATAGTATTGTTTCAAAATTTTCATGTGGGACCCTTTTATAGCTGACCATATATAGTGTACGAGTTTTCCTCATTGTTGATGACTGTACAATTTATGTGGCAAGGAACTTTTATTACAGCAGGAAGAATCACATGTATGATGTACGTATTATACATCATCGTCATGAACACTACTGTATGAATACATCTCGAGGAATACATTGAATTTGTGGATACCAATCCTGGCTTTAATTGAACACTTTTATGACTTTAATATTCATGATATTAATATAGGATGTTTTAGGTTAAAACACAAATCAACCAAAAAAAATTGAGATGACAAAAAAGTAAGTATATTATTGAACTGTCTTTGATTACACAATGCTAATAAGAAAAGTCTTAAACATTTATATTCCCACAATGCAACACAAAGTTTATTGGAGCCATGAATGACCAGAGTATGTGAAGTATGTGAAGTGAATCAAACACACCCTAATAGAGGTTAATAACTATCACTATTTACTAATCTTCCTCATAATATTATCTTTATGTTATTTATATTGGTAAATGAAGATATTTATAAATAAGACTATTTGATATTCAAATTATTACATATATAATGACTATCATATTGACCAATCCCATCTAAAGACTTCCTTATCATGCTTATCATCTGGAAATATGTCTTTCCAAACACCATGACCATAGCCATACCGTTTCTTTAGTAACCGTACCATAAACATATATCTTTAAATGACTTCGTTCAATATATAACTAGACTGGTTTTCGACTTATTATGTTGAAAATACAATTAAAATGAGTAATATCTTGACTAACTTTGGTTAGAAACGTTTCATTGATTTCCTGCGCCATTTTCAAAACAAGTTCCTTTTTCAAGATCATAAAAAAAAGAAGGAATTTGGTTTATTTTTAGCGTCAGTGTGTCAAAAGAATGTGTAATTTTACGAAGAGATATAACTGTGTTATTCTAGTAACATACGATTTCTATATTGAATCCATGTAACTTACCAGATATATCCACGCGTTTTTTGTTGTTCTCAAATGACCTATTTTCTGACTTCCAAATACCGGGCGTATTTCTGTATATTTTTGAGCACGCCGGTTTCGCGTTAGTAAAATTTTAATTTCTAAGTTTCTTAACCATTTATTTTCTATGGTGTTTGTAATGTTTTACTTATCTGAATGAATGTTTGATGAAGCGATATGGTGTTTATTTCTATTAAATAATTGATAAAATAACAAAACTTGTCTTTTTAATCTACAAGTCTTTTTTGTCAGACTCATTTATCTCCCTTGACACAATTTACGTAGCTATATCTAAAACAGGCTCAACTGACTGACCATTTCAGCTTCCAGAGCACATATAAAACTTTTAACGTTGTTGTCAGAAGGGACATACAGGTTGTTTATTTTTTCCAGTGTCAACTGAGATAATTTTAAAATCCTTCAACAATTTTAATACTTGCCATGCTTTATAAATCAATTTTAAAAGGTTAAATATATATATATATATATATATATATATATATATATATATATATATATATTAGCTAGAGTTAGATGAGGGAATAAGGTCTCTGAGCAATGCTAGGCGGTGTTGTCATAGAAGTTAGAAACAAAAAGTACAGGTTCCAGCCCCCATGCCGGGGAGGAAGTTAGGAATCAAATCTACTCTAACATCGTTATTATAAAGTTGATGTTTTAGGCAATTTATACATGTTATATATATATATATTTAACTTAAATTGATGTAAGCATTCATATCTGCTGTAGTGATGCCTGGAATCCTAGACTGAGTAGTCCCCACTGCACCTGTAACTTTATTTGAAAATATTGATTGAAATGTGGATGCATATGCATTGAGAGAATATTTCAAATGGTATTTCATGCAGTATTACCAAAAAATGAATAGTGCTTTCTCTGTGTTTATCTTTATACCTGGTACTATAGAGATGTCAGTGTATATTTGTTCCACCTAACAGAAGTTCCACTGGAAACTTTGTTATAAACAATGTCATAATAATGTTCCTGTTGGAACAAATAGTCCATACCATTTATTCCGTTAGGAACATTTACTGTAATATTTATTCCAGTGGAAATAATATTCCAGAATATTGTTTCCATTTGCAACTTGTATTATGAAGCAATTATTTTCATTTAGATTGGGCATATCTATATAAAATTGTTTTTTTATATTTAAAAAAAAAAAAGAGGCAAAAGATACCAAAGGGACATTAACAAGTCATATGTCAAAAGTAAAATGACAATTAAATTTACACAATATTCAAATAGGTCCTTCAGAAGGGGTAATTGTATCTTCTCAAAAAGTATTCTTCCTTGTTTCAAATGAATAAACTTTGACCTAGCTTCTTACTCTGGTTTACATATTGAAATAAAGTGCATGAGATCTTCAGGTTGTTTAAAACACAGGGGCGAAACAAATTGTTACATTTTCATTATTAATAGCATTGGAAACCAACATGCATAACAAGATGTATGATCGTAAATATTTGTCCTATTTTGGAGTTATTACCCCTGAAATGTTGATATTACCTTTTGGGCATTTACTTGCCATTTTTACAAAAACTATAGGAGTAACTGTAGTTTAAAAGAGTAATTGCAATAATGATCCATATGACCAGATGTATTCAACCTGAAAATTGGAGAAATATCCAAGTACTTGTTCTGTAGTTATTGCCCCTGAAATATTATTTTCCCTCAATTTCTAGCAGTTAGTAGCTATTATGATGAAAATTGTAGGAGCTAGGTTAAAAGTGAAAACCACAAAAAGGACCAGCTTGACAAAATGTATTAAATATACCCTGAAATTGAATAAATCTGTTTAAAACATTTGTAGATTGGCCGCTGTAATTTCAATTTTTTGAAATTTTTTGTCTGAAATTATGAAAACTGACATGACTGAAGAAGCTGTAAAGTTGGAAATGTTACTTCCCCAGAGAAAGCACAATATTTTAATCAATTTTTATTTTAAAATATACCTAATGATATCGAAAGTTTTTTTAGTGTAATTAGAAAGACATATAATAGAAATCATACTTTCCCGGTACACACAGATACAATATCTTCCTCAAAAAGGGAAATAACTAGTACAAAAAATTGTTACCATCTGTCTAATCATCTCTGTCAGTGGATGATCACCTTCATTCCCCAATAAGGCAGATTTTATTCATAATAATTAATATTTCAACTGATATGGCAATATGATATATGCTATTTTCAAAATTAACTCAAAATGCATACAAGAGGGTTTGGATGGGGTTAAATGATTAAAGAATAATGCCCTTAAAATATGAAGATTAGAGAATAATGGGCAAAAAAAATGAAGATTAGAGAAATGTGTGGTCTAATTTTTTGAAGATTAGAGAAAAAAAAGGGGTTAATTTTTTGAAGATTAGAGAAAAAAGGGGTAAAAATTGAATGTTTACAGAATAACAGACCCCCCCCCCCCATCCAGACCCTCATACAAAATTATAATTGCTTTGAAATGGTCTGCAAAGTACTTTAAATATTTAATAGTGCTTGTAATTAAACAAAATTTATATTAATGGATATGAGTTGATTCCTTTTGTCAAAATTCAGACCTGCCAATTCACAAGTTTCACTTTTTATGGCGGATTCCCCAATGAGAGGTGTTGACGTGAATTTTAATTTTTAAATTCTTTTTTATGTAAACTGAAAACAGGTATTGAAGCTGACATAGAAGCTAATTAAAAACACTGATAACATATATAACAGGAGGTTTTGAAAAATTGATAGGTATGATTTAATTAAAATTTTTAAATTGATGCTCAATAAATATTTATTGCACTGTTAGCACCAGTCTTAATTAGTGTTGTCAAATTGTACACTTTTGCCTAACCGGTTACTCAGATAATTGTTCGACCGATTAACCGGTTAACCAGTTCTTAAAGTTGAATGAAGTGTGAAGGCCTTATTTATAGTACCCTACATATAGATATAAGAAGATGTGGTATGAGTTTCAATATGACACCCTTCCTTCGAAGTCATAAAGTTATGTTTTTATAATACGATGAATTGAAGTTTGTCCTTTGGCATTATATAATGCTTGTCTGTGAGGATTCCTGACAAAAGTTTGACTTTTAATAATCAAATACAACGTATCAACCTATAATGGCATTTGTACTAACTTCAGATTGAAAAATATGAAAAAAAAACTTCTTAATCTCGTTAAATTGAATATGTCTGAAACCGAGGATTCTTTTATTTTCTCTTGTTTTCTCCGAAAAAAAAATGTGGAGTGTTTTATTGCACAAAACAATAAACAAAAAACAAATATGATATATAGCATCAATTGGCGGTTACACACCATTATTCCGACAGCCCATTGGTCCGACAACCCATTAATCCGACAACCCATTGCTCTGACAACCCATTGCTCCGACAGCCCAATACTCCGACAGCCCATAAGTCTGACACTTATCAAGTCAAGTATCAGGGTATTAGGGTAAAATAAAATTTGTCTGTTTGTATTATTACGTTTAAATATGTAATCACATATTTTAAAAAATAACTCCGTATATATAAAATAAGGCTTAGGTAGTTGGAATACTTTCTATATACGCAATTCGAAATCTGTATATAGAATAGAACAGAAAGAATATTTCATTTTCCAAATTAAAGGGTCTATAAAGAGCATATAAATCAAGAACAACCAGTGATGGTGCGAGCTACTGATGATTCAAAAATTTTACTGTTGAGTTATGAATCTGAAAAAGCATCACACAGTATAGCTGACTTATATAAACATTGAAACCAAATTTCAGAAATCATTGTATTGTAGTTCCTGAGAACAATGTGACAAATATTTTTAACTTGGCTGTCATGTGAAAAGTGTTCGTTAAACAGGAAGTTGTTGACAATGAATCTGAAAACGTATCAAACGATATAGCCGACTTCAATAAACCTTTCAGAAATCCTTGTATTGTAGTTCATGAAAAAAAATGCAACAAAAATATTCATGGGACGGACGGATGAACTGACTGACTAACTAACGGACGGACGGTTGGACGGATGGACAGACAGAGGCAAAACAGTAAGCCCCTGCTTATTCGAAGCGGCGGTATAATGATTGGGTCAACATTAAGACTTTACAATACTAATTATGACATAATTATCTTTATAACAACATAAGCCTCAGTCACAATCGGAGCCAAAACAAAATAGAAAAAAACCTTAACTAACACATTGATATCAAATAACAGTCCTTATCAAGACATGCACTATATACTATATAATTCAGAAGAACTAACAATATAATCATCATTTTCCCCCCTTAATAGTAAAGTTTTCTTGTGTTATTTAAACATCGAAAATTTATTCAATTTTTTAGCGTTTTTGGTATTCGGTATTCGGTTGTTCAAACAGTTAACCGGTTAACCGTTGACAACACTAGTCTTAATCACTCATAACTGTGCTAAGTGGTAAATTTTCAGACCTGTTGTTTTCTTTTTATTTAAGGAATGGACAAGTTACTACCTTGTAAAGTGTGTGGTGGAAGAAGTTCAGGTCTCCATTATGGGGTGATGACATGTGAATCATGTAAAGTAAGTGTGTATTACATGCATTTAAATGTGAATCCTGTAAAGTAAATGTGTATTACATGTATTCAAATGTGAATCATGTAAACTAAGTGTGTGTTTTATATGTATTTAAATGTGTATTACATGTATTTAAATGTGTATTACATGTATTCAAATGTGTATTACATGTATTTAAATGTGTATTTAATAATAAAAGAAAATTATGACATAAATGTTTCAAATTTTTGAAAAACAAAAATTCCTGTTCTAACATTATTTTTTTATCTAAATCATGTAACTTATATTGTGGGCCAAATTACAAAAAAAACACTACAAGGCACATGGATAGGCAACATTGAACAAGGAATTTTCAATGGTGGACTGAAAAGTCTGGTAAAAGAAGTACACAATGAACATATATAGTTCAGGTGGCTCTAAGGTTCATAAAGTGGATGTAAAAATAATATCACATGAGGCAAATATGGCTGGACATTGACAACTTTGCTTAACCAAAAAAGTCCTTTAAATGTGTTAGGGTACTATCAATCAAATACTGTGGATTCAGTAATTATTATATAAATTTTGATTAACAAATGATTAAATTAATCCTTAATATTTTTCAGGGATTTTTTAGGAGAGCATTTATTAGAAAATCTCCATATGAATGTAAATTACACCAAGACTGTCATATTACAGAAAAGAGAGGAAAATGTTCAGGATGTAGACTAAGGAAATGTTTAGAAGTTGGAATGTCTGTTGATGGTAAAACTTATTTATTTCTTTGCAATTTATTTTTAGCATGTTTCAAAATGTTGAAGTTGCTTAACCTAATTTCATGTTGGAAAAAACTTTGATAGATATCAATTGAAGTTTTTTATGCCCCGCCATAACAGGGGGGCATTAAGTTTTATCCTTGTCTGTGTGTATGTTAGTATGTCCTGTATGTCTCAAAGTTGGTTTCTGTTCTCTAACTTTAGTTTGCCTCAACCATGCAAATATTATAAAAACTTAGACATAATGATACTACCACATGATACAGATCAAGTTTGAATTATGGTGATGTGACTTTACGGTTCAAGAGTTATGCCCCTTTACAAATGGAAAAGTTTTTGTTCTCTAACTTAAAGGGACAATTGGCGATTTTTCACTTTTCATCTTATTATGTTCATAATACCATAAAAAAACATATTCACCAAGTTTTATTTTGATATGAAAAGTAATAAAGAAGAAAATTGGGAATTATTAATTTTATTTCTTCTAACTTCCTGACTTATGTGATGTAGTTTAAGTCTTTAAGCATGCCGGGAGTGAAATTAATCTCATTTAAGTCTTGTTCGTTAACCATATAATAACGCTAATTAAAGCGCATCGACGACTTTTGGTGTAGCTATTAACCAACGAAAAATAAGTGATAGCCACGCAACTTGTAGGATTTATGTGTGGATTTTTTTATACGAATTTTAGTAATTAAAGTAAATAATACAATAGAACATTTTTATGATTTTTTTTTTCTACAAATAGTTTAAACAAACATAGGAAACTAACATGATCGATAGTGTATTAAAAAATACATGTTTGTATTCTGACCTTTTTGCTTCATTCGATTGCTTGTGGAAATAAAATGTGTATTGTTTTGTGACACTTAGTGAATGTTGAATGCCTAGTTAAACTCAAGGTAATTAAAAGATTAGCATTATGTAATTCTAATCTTTTGATCTTCATTCAGTAAAATCTAGGCGTCACGGGTTCACCATTTTAGGTGTGAACAACATTTCGTATGAATGACAGAGTTTGATATACGGGAGTCAGTTATAGGTCTAGACACAGAAATGTAAGAAAAAGAAATAAAATTAATTTACGGGAGTACTAAGGTGGCACAATAACTGGATAGCTGTTGTATACTTTTATATATTTATCATATTAAAGCTCTCTTTTAAATGAATTTTGACTTCTGATTACTTTTGTTACGATAAAATACTGAATTATTTTGATTGAATAAATTTATAAATAAAAATAGCCTTCTAAACACGAGTGTATGAACTAAAAATTGTACTATTTTAAATTAGAATCGACAACCTTTAATATTTTAACATGAATAAATTTATAAATAAAAAAGCTTTCTTAACACGAGTGTATGAACTAAAAATTGTACTATTTTGAATTAGAATCGGCAACCTTTAATATTTCAAACAGATCATTAACAATTGCAATTATATAATTTAGTCCATCCAAAGCGATCTTTATTTATCTATTTTAGGAATTAATGTTCTCATTTAAAAATATTTTAAATCTCACAACGCATGAATACTTCAGCTATTTGAAGAAGAAAAAAAAACATGTTTAAGAAATTGACAGGAAATTTAAGGATCTTTTTGGAATGGTATCGAAAAATTACGAACAGATATTCTTTTCCGCGCTTCATACAAAATGTACTTCGGTCAACGCTTTTACAACCCTATGAAGTTACAAAAAGAAGCATTCAATTCTTAAACAATCTATTTGATATATAAACTCTGTGATTTTACTATGTCCATAACTTCGATGAACCAAAGCAAGTTATATATCGACCTGTATTTAAATCAAATTGGTTCTCTTCTTCTTTAGGTATACACTAGAACACACCCGCGAAATCGCGGGCATTTAGAGCGTATTTGAAAGGATGTAAAGTGTTGTAGGAAGAATTTTGTAAAAGATTTAATAACTTGAGAATTTCAGGAAAAGTATCAAAAGTCATAGGTACTTGGGGACAGGAAAATGTTTTTTTTAACCCTTCTCCTTTATTTCCAAAATTCACATTTTTTGTTTTCTATTAATTTCATTATGAACATACATTTAGTGTACATGTATTATGAACATTCCAGTCAGGAGCCTGTAATTCAGTGGTTCAGTGATATTTGTTTTTCGTTCATTTTTTGTACATAAATAAGGCTGTTAGTTTTCTCATTTGAATTGTTTTACATTGTCATTTCGGGGCCTTTTATATCAGACTATGCAGTATCGGCTTTTGCTTATTGTTGAAGGCCGTTAGGTGACCTTTAAATGTTAATTTCGGTGTCATATTGGTCTCTTGTGGAGAACTGTCTCATTGGCATTCATACCACATCTTCTTTTTTTTGTAAAACATTTAGTGACTTGAGTATTTCAGAAAAGGTATCAAAAGTCATAGGTAATTTGGGACAGGATAATTGTTTTTCTAGCCCGGCTCCTCCTTTTTCCACAAAAAAATCCTTTTTATGACACATGAATAATTTTAGCGCTTATCTGTATATTATGAACATTCATTAAAGGGGGGGTCGGGGCAGAGGCGGATTTAGGGGCGCCCCCCCCCCCCCTTTTCTGGAAAATAATTGGTTGCTTATATAGGGAATCACTGAAGCATGACCGGAGCGGGCCCCTCTTAGGCAGTCAACGGGGCTCTGCGTATGAAAATTTCTGGATCCGCCACACGTAGGGGCCCTGATCCCAATATCCCGGGCTTGAAAACATGAAATCCCGAGGTTATGAATTTATTATACCAATTAAATATCTCGACATCCCGAAATTCGAAAAAAGAAATCCCGGATCCCGAAATGGTCAATCCTGAAATTTCGATCTTAAAAACACCCGTTCCAGACGTCCCGAAAGTATATTTTCTTTTTACAGTCAATTCTCAGTGTAATAATTGATCCACAGCGGTCATTGATATATTATTCAGACCCTCTCTATTAAATAAACCCTGTGACTGCCGTGGATAGTAAACTTGAAAATGATATCAGACAGAAAATACACTTTATTCGTAGTATATGTATTTGTTTCAAAGTAAAAAGAAAAACGCAAACCGGAGGTCTAATCTGACTTAAATTTCGTCCAATGACGGATATAAGACAGAAAATACACTGTATTCGTAGTATTAATGTATGTTCAAAGTATACAGAAAAACGCAAACCGGAAGTCTAATCTGACTTAAAATTTCGCCCAATGACGGAAACATATCCGGACGTCTTTTTTCTTGTTTTTGACCCAAAATAACTCAATCTGAATAATCATATGAATGGATGACAAATACGATTATGCACTGTACCCATAGGACACAGAGGCATGATGATTAATTTATTGTGGAAAGAAGAGAAGCGACACCCAAAATGAGGTCTTCTCGTTTAATAGTATAGAATAGTCAACATTTGACGATTACATACTGTTAGCATACGTGGACTAGTCTATTTACAAAACTTTCACCCCAATTTACACAAAATGTATGTTTCTTTCTTATGTTCAATGTATACATGTATATATTTTAAATTGCGCTATAGTTTCGTAACTTTCTATCCAAGCGTACGAACGAATCGTCGACAAGTGCGTACATTTTTTTAAATCAATATTTTTGGTATGTTCTAATCTGTCCTTCACTTATATTACATTTTCCCAAATTTATTCTTGGAAAAAATATGTAAAAATATTGTTATTTCATCAGAGACATATATACACATATATGTGTATATATGTCTCTGTATATGTGTATATATGTCTCTGATTTCATCAAATCTTTTTTGTTGAGGTATTTTTTATATTTTTATAAATAATATTCTTTACACCAGAAATGTTATTTATAGACAAGCGTACGAGTTTAGTAATGACTAGTATATTATATAACTTTCGGACACGCAAGACAGAGATGTATATTATACACCTGATAGTTCAAAATGGAAAGTTATAAGTTATCAGCCGTGTACACTGATCAATACCTTCAGAAGTGAAACGATGCATGAACTTGCCAGCCCGACAGGAAATCGCTTGAATACCTGGAAGTGTCACCTCACACCCCTCACAATACCTTTGGGAGTAATACCTTTAGCCATGTTGGTGATCGGTGAAGATCCGAATTTATTTTAATAAAGTTTATTACTTTAAAGAATTATGAACAAATTAGATTTTCGAAAACAATTTTCATGGAACACTTATCTATGATTTGAACTTTGACTTTTTAACTAATTCCAATATTAACAGTTTAAAAATAACAGACCATGGTTATTTAAAAAAAATAAGAACATTTTCCGTATCAAACTAGTTATTCGGATAAAACAACAGTACGATTGACAAGATATCGACAAGCAATTACCACTACATCGGTTACTGTACTTTTGGTCCTTTGTGGTTTATAGACATATAGTGGTTTTTAAACGGAAAAGGTGTCAAAATGGCGGCACGCAGAGGATTGATACTCGAAATTTAAAATCGATGGTGATCTCTTATCTAGCTAAATAAAACTTTCATATCTATGAAGTTGAGTTTTTTTACACAGAATGGACATAATATCAATTTTTGATTTTTTTGCGAAGTTTCCCTTTAAGTTTGCCTACACCAAATGTTATGAACAAAATACATATTACTTTTGAATTTTAATGGTGTGACTTTAACTGTTCTAAAGTGTTGCCCCTTTACAAGTGGAAAATTGATGAATTTTTCGTTTCTGCTCTCTTACTTTAATTTGTCTCAACCAAGTGTTATGAAACTTATACACAATGCTTATTACCACAAAATACCAATCTAGTTTAAATTTTGGGGATGTCACTTTTACTGTTCTAGAGTTATGCTCCTTTACAAATGGAAAAATTGCTGAATTTTTCATTTCTGTTCCATAACTTAAAGTTCCACTAAAACTAAATATTATGAAACTTATACACAATTTTTATTACTACAAAACTCATATCAAGTACAAATATAGGTAGCTTCGCTTTTACTGTTCTTCAGTTATGTCCCTTTATAACCTTATATGATATGCAAGTGGGGCATCATCTGTGTTCCATGGACACACTTCCCAATTTTTAACTTTTAATACTATTTAACTAAATGAGATCTTATGTAATTGTTTATCCTGTAAATACTGTTTAATTATCATCAGATCCAAAAAAAAACTTCTTTCAGCTATTCAGATGGGGAGAGTAACAATAAGTGATAAAGCAGACAGATTAATTGAATACAAAGATAGGCAAGAAGAAAAAATAAAACAAACAATCCATGAAACCAACCAGATAGGAGGCAACAAACTGCTTCAACATGGTTCTAGTGAAGATAAACTGCCAGATGAAACAACCAGAGATCTTATCACAATGCAGCCAAAATTTGATAATCAGACTCATACTCCACACCTCATTTTTGAAAATCCGGAAACTCTTCTCACACTTGGCAATTGTGAAGCACAGAACATGACTGCCATACCAACACAACTCAACGGGATGGAATGTGGAACAATACTTCAAAAGATTAAACTTCCAGTGGCAGATAAAAATCTTGTGTTTGGTGCCGAAAATTCAGCTTTCATAGATAGCAGTTCAAATCATTCCTGTTTCAAGGGTCATGCATCTTCATTGCCGGGTGAAAGGGTTAAAATTCACTCTTCAAGCCATTCAAATCAGTCCTGTTTCTGGGGTCATGAATCTTCATTGCCTTGTGAGAGGGGTCAAGTTCACTCTTCTGAAACAACAAATCATCATGATCATACTCGTTCCTGTAAAAACTCATTACCGGTATACTCCTCTGAAGGTGACGAAAGTAAAATGATACGGCATGTTAAAGAATATATAAATAATCATGATGGGGATGTTGAGTCTATGAACAAGGAATGGTTGGATGTTGGTGGAGAAGACTGTGGGGATGATTGTTTATTTAAAAATCTTGAACATCGTCTGACACAGGAAGTAGAATTAGGTGAGGATATATGTACTGACATTGATGATATTGTATCATCATTGACACATGCCATGGACTGTATGCAGGTCTTCAGTGTGAAATACTCAGCAGATGAAGTGAAACAGAAATTGAAAGAAGGATCAGTAAGTAGTTAGGTTAAATTACTGTAAACCAACTTTTTTTTGCATAGACTTTATTTCGCAATTACCCTTCACTACCCCTTTTGTGGCAATTTAATTTCGTGATTTTTAAATTTGTTTCATGTAGTAAAATAAGGAAAGATCAATGTTTTACATATTAGCTACCATTTATATTTGTATTATTTTTATACTCGCGAAACTCTCAAAAATATATCTCTCGCTAAAATTAGTTTGTTAGTTTAAACATATTTATTTGTATCAAATGGGAAACCAACAGTTTAATCTATATAAAAAACATATATATGTTCAGTTCACTCATGACAGGGGAAAAAATGTTCCATTCACCCTGGAAAAGCATGTATGTTCTATTAAACCTTGTCAAGAAAACATGTATGTTCTATTCACTAATAACAGGAAAACATGCATGTTTCATTCACGACAGGAAAGCATATATGTTCCATTCACTTGTTTTATATTACTGTAGATTCATTATTAAATGTTAGATACCAATTTTCGTGGATTTCGTGGGTACAGGTGAACCACAAATTCGAATGTTCAACAAACTGCAAAGGAGTAGGGGCAATAAGGTCCTTATTTGGCCAAAATATTACCTCAAATTTAAAAGTTATCATAAATATTCTTAAATTTGTCTAAACTAGACTAAAAGAGGGACGAAAGATACCTGAGGGACAGTCAAACTCATAAATCGAAAATAAACTGACAACGCCATGGCTAGAAATGAAAAAGACAAACAGACAAATAAAAGTACACATGACATAACATAGCAAACTAAACATCTAAAGAATAAACAACACTAACCCCACAAAAAAACTGAGGGTGATCTCAGGTGCTCCGGAAGGGTAAGCAGATCCTACTCCACATGTGGCACCTGTCGTGTTGCTTATGTGATAAAAAATCCGGTTAATAGTCTTAATTCGGTAGGTCACATTCATGACAGGGAAGGGGTTTGTAGTGAGGACGTAAGGAACATATCAGATATCATTTGTGAAATGGTTATTCCATAATGGTCAACCAACTCTTGATGGCGTCCGAACTAAGGAACAAGGTATTCAGAAAATAAAAACAAATTTCACAATGAATGAGTTACCATGGCAACAATACATGACAAAATTTGCATATATTGTAAAATTTCTTTGTTTTCCTTATTTTTCAACAAATTTCAAGTATAATTGAGATTGGAAAAGTATGGGTATATCCTAGAAACAACTCTATATTTAGTGAGATTTTGTTAATAGTTATTATAAAGCTTCTGTTAAATTATTTTGTTGTGTCTTGGCTGCGTACGATGTTTCCACAATGGAAATAACGATGAAAAAATTGCATAAATTATGTATTTTTCATTTTTTTTGTGACGTCATTAGATAAAAATCTTCATGTTTTTCATTGTTATTTCTTGACCCAATGCATTTCCAAACATTATGTGCAAATTTGAAATAGTTTATTTTTTGCGCCAAAACAGGGCCTTAATGCCCCTACTTCTTATCTATAGAGTTGTATGCAGACTTTGGCAAAACCATGAAATCAAATATCCACGAACATGCAGGGTTACATCAATCCATGAAAATTGGTATCCACGAAAATAAATGAATCCACAGTAGCATTTTTGCATTTTTGCAAAATCTTGCTGTCAACAAATGGATAGAAAATTGATTTTATACCAAAATTTTCACAATCATTAATTACTACATTTGTTTTAAATTTTTAATTTAAAAAATTTAATTTAAAACAAATGTAGTAATTAATAATATGGTTAATAATGTTATGTTTTAACCATATGTTTTCAATCACAGGAAGCGTTCAAAGTGAAACAGGAAGTATTTGGTGACCTGAGGAATTTACCAGATACAGACTACTATAACTTATACAAAACAACAGGAATTGATGCTGATGGCAGAATGAAACAAATGGATGACCACTTTCGCTGGTATGAGGTCATAGTTCATCAATACATTGACTTTGCTAAACGGATTCCAGGATTCTCTTCATTATTAACCTGTGATCAAGCAGCGTTGTTAAAAGGTATGAAATATTGTATTTACTATAGTCCCTGATAAATATGAATGTAATACATTTTCCTTGTTAAAACAATTAAAAACCTCTGTTAAATGTGAACTAAATCTGCTAATAAGTCAACCTATTTGAAGTATTTAGTGATTGTAATTTTTCTCATCTTCTCTGGTGTTTTTTTTTTTTTCATAAACAAGACTGTATTAGTGAACTAACTTGTTAATTGGAACTGGCATTTAAAATGTTATTATATCATTTGTTTAATATTTTCTGAAAATTTTAAAGCTGTATGGTTTTGTCGGAAGTAGCAATGATATATGCACAAAAATTGTGCCTCAAGTTAATTGATTTTTTTTCTATTTCCTCAGAAATTGTCTAACTTCTGAGTGGTTGACCTTTACTATGACTACTAAGATAGTGGTCTAGAGTAATAAGTATTTGTTATAAAAACGCTTAATCTTTATACAGGGTTTTGCAATAAAATGGCTTTTATTTAATTTTCTCATTTTGTATGACCCATATTCTTTTTGGTGCTTCACAGATTACAGACCATATAATTAGGTATCTAAGAGCAACAATTTGTCAAAACTTAAGAAGAGAATTGTAATAGGAGAGTATGTGCCCAGATGAGAGGGAAATAAATAGGCTAGTTCACAATTATCGAACGAATATGAAAATAGCTTTCAGTCATTCCTTATTTACCAATTTGTATGAAACACAAAGAAAAATGAGCTTCAAAACTTAATACGAAATAAAAGTTGTAAACATGATGCACAAAAATAATACTTTACTAAGTAATATGAAAATGAATAAATCCATGACATTCCAGTTTCTTTTCCAGCTAAAAGGTCAGAATGCTTTTTCTTCATCATACACGAAGCTTGTGATCCAGATACAGAAACGGTTATGCTGTTTTCTGGTCAAACATATAACATCAAAGAAATAATTGGCTGGATGCCTGAAGAATTACTTAAAGTGTGGACAGAGTTTTGTAGAGGAATACAGAATCTAAATCTTACAAAGAAAGAACAAGCTCTTATTTTAGCGCTGTTGATTACAACTCCAAGTATGTATGGAATTATGTGCAATAAATACTGTGAATTTGTTGTTCTTTTTTTGATACCATTTTATTGTGGGTTTTATGGGTACAGGTGAACCATAAAAATAAATGTTCAATGAATTACAAATTTTATATAGACTTTGAATACACAGATTGGCAAAACCACGAAATCAAATACTGTGGATTCATTATTATTCCTTGGATACCAGTTTTCCAGGAAATCATGAATTTAAATGTTCAGCGAATTGCAAATTTGCTGTATGATAAACTAAACTTTTGGAAAACCACAAAATCCAATATCCGCGGAAATTGAAGTTTTTCTCAATCCACGAAAATTGGTACCCACGAAAAATAAATGAATCCACAGTATCAATGAAAATCCAAGTTTTCCTCAATCATGAAATTGATACTGACAAAAAATTAAATGAATCCACAGTTATTGAGAAACAATTCATGGCAGCCATAGATTTGTTTGTGTTTATCCATGGGTTATAACTAAACAATTTACCAAAAACAAATATATCAGACATGAACTAATGACAACCACTTAATATAACTACAAGCTCCTGACTTGGCACAGACACACAAGTTTTACACAGGCAGCAAGCTACCAACGTACACTAAGAATGTTTCATTGGGAAAAGATTTAACATTAAGGGGGTAGACCTTGGTTCAGGGAGATAACTCTTTAAGTCAGTTAAGCGTTTGTAAAAGTTAAGTTCATCAATGTATTTTAAGCATTTACCTGAAACAGATTGAAAATAATCTATGTAACCTAGAAGCTTAGAATATATTTTTGAAAATGGTTGACACAAACGTACTGATGATTTAAAGAGTTATTTCCCTAAACCTAGGTCTACCTCCTTAAAAACTCATTTCAATCATTTTTACTATGAGATGATAATTATACGATTAGTCAACATTGTAGGTCCTACCATGGATTCATCATTAATAGTTTGATACCAATTTTGTGGGTTTCGTGGTTACAGGTGAACCACGAATTTAGATGTTTAACAAATTACAAATTTATATAGGCTTTGTATGCAAATATAGGCAAAACCACGAAATCAAATATCCACGAACATGCAAGTTATTCTCAAATTCACGAGAATTGATACCCAAGAAAAATAAATGAATAAACTCATCATAGATACCAGGACTAAATTTAGTATATATGCCAGACGCACGTTTCGTCTACAAAAGACTCATCAGTGACTCTCGAATCCAAAAAAGTTAAAAAGGCCAAATAAAGTACGAAGTTGAAGAGCATTTGAGGACCAAAATTCCTAAAAGTTTTGCCAAATCCACAGTATATAAAATCATGTTTTCCAGTATGTCCATCTCAAATTTTGATTTGGTCCAAAAGCATCTACAAATTTTAATATGCATACAAAAGTATATGGATTTAATCACAGTTCAAATTGTTATCAAATGTATTTATAATCAAATATATTACATTTAATGAAATCATTATATTTTAAAAAGTTTTATGAAATAAAAGAATCGTTACTGCATACTAAATTTGTTGAGTATAATAAATTTATCTTTTTTTAAATAAATTTTATATTTTTAGGTGACAAATACTCTTTAAAAGAACCAGAAAAGGTTCAGGAGCTTCGTAATAAATTAGAACTTAGCATTGAACATGTGGTTCAAGGCACAGAGAGAACTTCAGCTGATCTATGGAGTCAGATGTCTAGAAACTTGATTTCATCATTACAAAGTATGAAGGACATAGAAGAAAAAGAGCATAATTCTGTCTGTCAGATGCCAAGTATAGTGAACTTTTTACTTAATGAATAATCTCAAAGGTTCATAAATAACTTCTGTTTCAAATGAAAATAGCTCATTTAATCATATTTGTTCAGTTAGAATAAATGCCATAGAAGATAACCATTACCAATTAAAGTAGGAAATATTAAAAAAAAATATACTCTAGGTTAGTCAGTTTCAAAATGTATTAGATTTAAAGATTTTTATATTCCATGCTCTTTAAAATGGACATTGTACAGATGGGTGAGGTGGGGTTGGAGGGGTTTGATCCCGAAATCCTGGCTTAAAAACATGAAATCCAGAGGTTTGGAATTTCATGAAATTTAAATCCTGACATCTTGAAATTCGATAAAAAGAATTCTAGGATCCCAAAAGGATCAATCCTGAAATCACGAGCTAAAAATCACCTAATCCTGACGTCCCGAAAAAAGTCCCCCCCCCCTGTCATGGGTATGTCCCACAATTTATATGTCCAAAGTTTCCCCTTCTGTCAAACTTTTGTATCCACCTCTGCCTACTCCTGTACTGCCTAACATACTTTTAGGCCACTTTCACAGAATCATGAGTAACATGATGCACTTTTGCACCTCTTATTTTATTTTAATGAATGAATTTTGGGTTTGCTTAAACATGACGTTGACTAAATCAAGACTCATTCATATCACAGATTACATTAGTTTTCACTTTTCCTTAACCTCTTGTTACAATTTATTGAAAGTTTCTCAGAATACCAACCATATACACATTTGTTATAGCATTGTGCACATCATATAATGTTTGCACTCTTTCTGACATTAGATTCTTAATATTTTATATTCATGGAAGAGTGCTTAATGTGGAGATCAGATGTATTTTGTTTAAGCTTTGTTTTGAGCTACCTTTAGTTTTCAATGGCATTTGGTTTTATTAAAATGTAAATTTATTGATAGACTTATTATAAGTGCATGATGGAAAACTTCATTGTATTTTGTAAACACTCCAATAGATATTGTGTTAAATTTGTAGAATGTTTTTGAAGCTTAAAATGAAAATGCATTTATATATACTTTATGGCTTCAATGTCAGTGATCAAAACTTGACTACCTACCGAGCTGGCCCCAAAAAGTTCATTTTTGGGTAACTTTTAAACTTGTTAGTTCATGATATTTTTGCACAACACAGACCATTTATATGTTTATACAAATAGGTTATGTTTGCTTCTATCTAAGTACATTTGTACTGTATAATGGTTCTTTGATTGCTTTTACTTAATTATCCTTCATTGTTATACTACGGCAAAAAAAAATTTGCGTCGTATAATGCTATCATGTTGTCGTCGTCTGCGTCATCGTAGTCCGAAGACGCATTTAGTTTTCGGACAATAACTTAAGTTTTAGTGAATGGAGCTCTATAAATTTTTACCAGAAGGTTCAATACCACTTAAGGAAGATTGTGATTGATTTTGGGGGTTATGGTCCCAATAGTTAAGTAATTAGGGGCCAAAAGGGAGGTCCAAAATGAGCATTTTTGCAGTTTTCAAACAATAACTTGTGTTTAAGTGTATGAATCTATCTGAAATTATTCCAAAAGTTTTCATACCAAAAGCAGTGTAAGGGAGGTAATACAAAAAAATTTAACGTACAATGTTGGGTATGTTCAGATATACCTCCCTTACACTTCTTATAAATCATGTATTAAGGAATGTCAGGTTTTGGACTAATTACAAAAAAAGGGGGGGGGTGGTAGTGGTTTTCAATTTTTTTTTCTCCAAATTTCAAATTTTTGAAAAGTTTGAAGAAGAAATCTTAAATTGCATATATTGCACAATAGATTTGTAAGATCTTAACTTTTGTTTTGTGTCAGAAACTCATATTATGTCAAAAATTTGATCACAATCCAAATTCAGAGCTGTATAGAGCTAGTATGTTGTGTCCATACTTTCCCCAATTGTTCAGGGTTTCGACATCTGTGGTCGTATAAAGCTGCGCCCTGCAGAGCAACTGGTTGTGTATTTTGTATTAGAATTTTGCAAACTTCAAAACAGTGGTGACATTGCTTCGTTAAACTGACGTTGTTGCTAAACTATCAACATAGCCTAGTAAAGAGGATGTAACCTCTGTTTCGGAGTTTGAGAATTTTGTTCTTTAAAACATGTTATTCCCACTGAGATTAGGGCATTAACTCAGGGCAAGAATACTCAGATATCAAGTCCTCAATAAATATTTGTCTCACATGTGATGAAAGTCGCTGAAGTGAGACCTATGTGTGCTTTTCCTGACATTGGTAGCATCAACAATTATCTAAGTTTTTGATTAGGTTACACATGCAAGACATGTTTGTTTGTTAAAAATGTATTATACTTAGATTAGATTTCTGTAATGTAAAATGAATTATTGTTTGAGTAAGTGTTGTATATGTTCAGTTCAAAAGCTCAATGCATGCTTATGTTATGTTGTTACTAATCTTGCCAACTTTAAATCAAGATTATTTGGATTTGCTCTTTTTAAAACAAACACATTGATCAATTTATAAATTTATATTCTTCTTTTTGTATTACCTACTATTGTTATTTATAAGATTGTTATACATGTTTTGTTATCTGAAAGTGTTATAGTTTTGTTTGTGCTGTAAACATAGAAATGTTTGGAGCTTTGGTTTTTTTTATTACTAAGAAACAAATTAGGCTATTATTTTTCAGAAAGACTAAATTTTATACTTTAAAGAAATGCTCAAATCATTTATTTATATTCTACTTTTACTAGTTACTACCTCTACCATATTTACATATTGCTTATATGATTGTTGCTAATTATATTGTACATGTATTCTTAAAGTGCTATATCTTTATTTGTGCCATAAACATAGAAATATTTGTACATTTCGTTTTTTATAACAAAGAAACAAATTATGCTATTATTAGACCACTATTATTCAGTGAGAAATTTCAACCTCATTATTGTTAAACCTGCAACATCTGTCGCAGAAAGCTAGACATCAGGATAGTGATTAGGCTGTGGTGTTAACCAACTTCTTTTAGATGGATGAAGACCTGAATGCTTCATAGGTTGCAGGGGCGGATCCAGCCATTTTAAAAAGGGGGGTTTCCTAACCCAGGACAAAGGGGGGGTTCCAACTATATGTCCCCATTCAAATGCATTGATCGTCAAAAAAAAAGGGGGGGTTCCAACCCCCGGAACCCCCCCTCTGGATCCGCGCCTGGGTTGTAAATAGATCACTTAGGTTATGAAGTTTCCATGATCTGTCATATTTCCATTGTCCCTCATTTTCATGGTTCAGTGACTACTTGAAACCAAAGTTATGATTTTTTGTTGAGCCTGCAACTTTTGCAGCTTTAAGACTTGCAACATAAAATTAATGGTCAGTGAAGCAGGCAATACATTTCAGTGGTGCACTCTTTGTCTTTTCTTGCCATTTTGTATTAAGTTCACTTATCTCTGCCCTTCGCTAGAGCTATGATAAAAGATAGAAAAAGAACAGAAATCTACAAAAATACAGCTTAGTACACCAGACCATATCAACCATAGATACCAGATTATATATTAAAACAAGTAAAAAGATATGGTATGATTGCCAATGAAACATCTCTCCACAAGAGACAAAATGCCATAGAACTCAACAACTATAGATTACAGTACCTTCCTTAACAATGAGCAAAACCCATATGCATATTTTGCAAAAATACAGACAACTGTATCAACAGTTTATTTTGTCATGTGAATTCTCACTTGATATGAGTTATGATATATATTTGTTACATTGGATCCTTAAAAAGTCCACTTGTCAATTATACAGGTTTCTTTTGACTCTAATCTCATTTCATGATCATGGATCAGTAATCAATTAAGGTTAAGATTTTGTGGTAAAGTGCATACCTATTTCATATTCTATAACCAGTAGCTTTAATATATATTTGGTGTATGGAATGACTGTAAGGTGAACATTTTGGTCTAGCAAGTTTCATCTGACTTTGACCCTTATTGTTCCTTGGTTAAATGAAAATTTGTGTAAGGCAATTTCTCAGAAACTATAAGCAATACGTCAACTATATTTGGTGTATGGAATGATCAGATGTAAAGTTTGAAGTTAAAAGGTTCATGATCTAGACCTCATTTTTATGGTTAATTGGTCACTGTAATGTTTTCATGGTAAAATCCGTTACACAGATACTATTAGCAAAAGGTTATTTATATTTTTGGTGTCTGAAATTACTGCAAGGTGTACATATTTGTTTGGCAGGTTTCATATGACTGTGTTTGCATGATTCATTGGTCAATTTTATATTTTCATGGAAAGGTCCATTCTTCAGATTATTATAAGCATTAGGTCAGCAACATTTAAAATATGAAAAGTATATTATGTACATGTCTGTGTGACCTTGACCCCAGCATCACTTTCATGGTACAAAATATAGCTATAATAACATTGTTTTTATAGTTCTTGTCTCTGATGCTATAATAGATAGATTAACTATATGTTGTGTATTGAATGATTTGAAGGTGTGCAGGTCTGTCTGGCAGTCCATCCAAACTTGATTTTATTTTCGCAGTTCATCAGCCAATGTTTAGTTTTCTTGGTTACGTATGATTTTCTATAAGCAATAGGTTAAACCATATTTGGTTAATGGAATGATTGTAAGGTGTAAATGTTTTCTTTTACGAGGGTTCATTTTACCTCTTTCTAATTGCTATGAATAATTTATAACGTTAATTCTATGTTATACTTGTTGTATAACTTTCTTCTGTTAGACTTTCGACAATAATACAATCATGATCAGTAAAGTGTGCAGGCGAGATATTTCTGTAATTGCACTTTTGTTAAATATATCCTGCATGCAGCCTTCGCTGTTGAGCGATTTAATATTTTTTCTCTAGTTTTAGTTTCCATTATTCCGTGTTCAAATAATAAGATAATTATTTTTACAGGTATTCATACTTTTTGATTGTTTTTTTCTCCACATGGATGTATACCCTACACCTCTATGCTTTCCAGAGCCACCTGTTAATATGAGGCTCTTTAAATAATTTGATGAGGTTATATTTCTACTTTATTTCCGGGGCTTGATTCAGAAGGAGAGATGGGGAAAATCTTCTCCTTGTGTCCTCTTAATTAGTTATGATCTGGAGAATGGATTATACAGCCAAAACTGCCAAAATTAATCACCAAGAATTAATAAAAATTTTACCCGCTTATCATTTTGAAAATATGGACCTCATTGGTTTTTCTCGAGTAAATAATAATTTTCTTCCTGTTTTATTAATATATCGTGTGTTTCGAATACACTAATGACATTTTAGTTTTACAATTAATGTTTCATTATCTTAAATATATATGGGTCATTGTAAATTTCTTATTTTATAATTTCATAATTTTAGCTGCTTCCAAATAATGCCTACGGGTGGTTGACTTCATTGCCAGTTCTTAAAAAAAGACCAGAAATCGTGTCTTGCAAATATGTAATGCCAAAAAAATAATGAGTTTTCTTGAACCATGTTAGTCCTCTGGTTTTATTTAACCGAAATAAAAATCTGGCTGCTTTCTATTTTTTCCCTACTTTTCCCCATAAAGTGAATTACACTTAAGCACTTACTGCTATATTTATAATGCAGGACAATGTAGTAGAAATAAGATTGTTTGAACAGTATATGACTGCATCTTTCAAAAATTCTGTTGATTATTTTTGTGTCGTTATAATTAATATTTTTCAGTTTAAACCCCAACATATTATGTCAACGAAACGCGAGTCTGGCGTACTAAATAATAATCCTGGTACCTTTGATAACTATTCGTACATTCCCTGATTAAATTGCATAATTGATTCCTGACATTGATACTATACACATCACAGGAAAACAGCAACAAAACACGAATCTTGGGATAGATAAGATAACTTTATTCACAATTCTATGATCAATGGTTTTATTTTCTTCACACATACTGACATATGATAAATAGAAAACAAAGGCAATAGTAGTATACCGCTGTTCAAAAGTCATAAATAGATTTAACTGAAACAAATCAGGGTCACAAACAAATACTGAGGGAAACACATCAACCATAAGAGGAAACAAAACAGAAAAACAGAAACACTGAACTACTACAAAAACAATCGCCAACATACATTATATAATAGTCCATTTCAACATGTAAACCACAGAATGACAACGAACACCTAAATAAAAAACACACTTTGAACTGTACAAAACTAAAACTACAAGAAGTAAACGTGAAAGTACTGACACAGCCCAAAAGACTTTCTGTCTTTCAATAATACAAAAAACAATAGAAATTGTGGCTCAAAACCTCAGTCCTGTTATAAGTATCGACGCTTTTACAACCCCATAAAACTATAAAAAGAAGCATTTAATCTTTAAGGTTACATTTTTAAACTAAAACCGTAAAATTAAGAGTCGTATCAAACTTCAGTTTGTTTTACAATTAATTGTCATGGATTTCACGTGCAGTCATAGCTGTTGTTTTTAAAAGGAAGTAAAACATATATCCAAATGGAATGACTCGCAATTGTTGCCAGGCAATTAAAATTTGAAATATAATGAAGCATACATAAAGTGTTATTATCTTGTATGAAAATTTGAAATTTAAAAAAATATGATAAAGAAAGATAAAAATATTGCTTATAGATATAGGAAGATGTGGTATGAGTGCCAATGAGACAACTCTCCATCCAATTAACAATTAATAAAAGTATTCTTTGTTTATGGGATATTTATTCCTTGTTTGTCCCTCCCTCTAATAAATGCTTTGTTCATTTTTTGCAATTTTGTCTGAATTTAGTTTAAGTTTGTGGTAAAAATTGGTCCTTGATATGCAATTTTGTTAATAATTAGTGCAAATGATAAATTAATAATGCTAATTTTTGTTCAGAAAAATGTGAAGTTATATTTCTTTAAAAAATGTGCTCTCTGATGCATGTATGTTTTTTTTTTGTAAACCAAACGTTTTGCACGCTTTTACATGCATGCTTGTACATAAAAAAGGGACGAAAGATACCAAAGGGACAGTCAAACTCATAAATTTAAAACAAACTGACAACACCATGGCTAAAAATGAAAAAGACAAACAAACAACAGCACACATGACACAACCTAGAAAACTAAAGAATAAACAACACGAACCCCACCAAAAAACTAGGAGTGATCTCAGGTGCTCCGGGAAATGCACGGCGAGTTTATAAAGGTGAATTTTTGTTTACAAAGAAATTTAAAAATTCTACATTTACCAAACGAAATCTTCCAGGTGTGACTTGTTTATTCCGATATATGTAAATTTGTCAGATTTACTGTGACCGACCCTGATGAGTAAACAAGGTCGATGAAAACCACCATAGTCGTTGTAGGTTTACTGTAGTATTATACGGGAAAATATCTCAGTGCAAGTCCTGGATCTAACAGGTAATTATTTGTTTTGATTTTTCATTTTTTGGGGAAATATATATATATATTAAGGTGTTATAGCATCTTTTTAAAGTATATTTACTGTAATGATATACTTTTTGATAGCATTGTTTGTATGCAGTATTTCCTAAATCACAATAATTAACCTCATAGTTTTGTCTGATTATCCAAATCACAATAATTAACCTCATAGTTTTGTCCGATTATCCAAATCCCAATAATTAATCTCATAGTTTTGTCCGATTATCCAAAATCACAATAATTAATCTCATAGTTTTGTCTGATTATCCAAATCACAATAATACAATCTCATAGTTTTGTCTGATTATCCAAAATCACAATAATTAATCTCATAGTTTTGTCTGATTATCCAAAATCACAATAATTAATCTCATAGTTTTGTCTGATTATCCTAAATCACAATGATTAATCTCATAGTTTTGTCTGATTATCCAAAATCACAATGATTAACCTCATAGTTTTGTCTGATTATCCAAAATCACAATAATTAATCTCATAGTTTTGTCTGATTATCCAAAATCACAATAATTAATCTCATAGTTTTGTCTGATTATCCAAAATCACAATGATTAACCTCATAGTTTTGTCTGATTATCCAAAATCACAATGATTAACCTCATAGTTTTGTCTGATTATCCAAAATCACAATAATTAATCTCATAGTTTTGTCTGATTATCCAAAATCACAATAATTAATCTCATAGTTTTGTCTGATTATCCAAAATCACAATAATACAATCTCATAGTTTTGTCTGATTATCCTAAATCACAATAATACAATCTCATAGTTTTGTCTGATTATCCTAAATCACAATAATACAATCTCATAGTTTTGTCTGATTATCCTAAATCACAATAATACAATCTCATAGTTTTGTCTGATTATCCTAAATCACAATAATACAATCTCATAGTTTTGTCTGATTATCCAAAATCACAATAAATAACCTCATAGTTTTGTCTGATTATCCTAAATCACAATAATTAATCTCATAGTTTTGTCTGATTATCCAAAATCACAATGATTAACCTCATAGTTTTGTCTGATTATCCAAATCACAATAATTAACCTCATAGTTTTGTTTGATTATCCAAAATCACAATAATTAATCTCATAGTTTTGTCTGATTATCCAAAATCACAATAAATAACCTCATAGTTTTGTCTGATTATCCTAAATCACAATAATTAATCTCATAGTTTTGTCTGATTATCCAAAATCACAATGATTAACCTCATAGTTTTGTCTGATTATCCAAATCACAATAATTAACCTCATAGTTTTGTTTGATTATCCAAAATCACAATAATTAATCTCATAGTTTTGTCTGATTATCCAAAATCACAATAATTAATCTCATAGTTTTGTCTGATTATCCAAATCACAATGATTAACCTCATAGTTTTGTCTGATTATTCAAAATCACAATGATTAACCTCATAGTTTTGTCTGATTATCCAAATCACAATAATTAACCTCATAGTTTTGTCTGATTATCCAAAATCACAATAATTAATCTCATAGTTTTGTTTGATTATCCAAAATCACAATAATTAATCTCATAGTTTTGTTTGATTATCCAAATCACAATAATTAATCTCATAGTTTTGTTTGATTATCCAAAATCACAATAATTAATCTCATAGTTTTGTCTGATTATCCAAAATCACAATAATTAATCTCAAAGTTTTGTCTGATTATCCAAATCACAATGATTAACCTCATAGTTTTGTCTGATTATCCAAAATCACAATGATTAACCTCATAGTTTTGTCTGATTATCCAAATCACAATAATTAACCTCATAGTTTTGTTTGATTATCCAAAATCACAATAATTAATCTCATAGTTTTGTCTGATTATCCAAAATCACAATAATTAATCTCATAGTTTTGTCTGATTATCCAAAATCACAATGATTAATCTCATAGTTTTGTTTGATTATCCAAATCACAATAATTAATCTCATAGTTTTGTTTGATTATCCAAAATCACAATAATTAATCTCATAGTTTTGTTTGATTATCCAAAATCACAATAATTAATCTCATAGTTTTGTCTGATTATCCAAAATCACAATAATTAATCTCATAGTTTTGTCCGATTATCCAAATCACAATAATAAGTAAAGTAAAAAAAGACAAATACAATCAAAAAAGAAATAAAGAAGTTAAGATAAGCTTTGTGTCCTTTTTTATATCATATGGAGTATGATATGAATGATCGATAACAAATGCATTTAAATATAAAAGACAAGTTAAAAACTTCAGTGGTTTTTTTTTTTTTTATTTTGAACCAAATGATTATTAATGACACTTATATGACTTAATTTCAGTAGTTCCCTAAAAAATCCCAATTTTTATATTTTCAAAATATTCTGAAATGCTTTTTTCTATTTTATTTTAGTCTTAGACAATCAAACAACCTACAAACAAGATGAGGGAAAAATTATAATTCTAAATTCATCAATTATCCAGAAAAAATACATTTAATTTGCATTTGAAAGTTAAAAATATATTTTTCCATTAAACTGATTACCCATAGTTCTTATCGCACTCAGATTTACCTCATTTTCTTTTATAGTAGGCATTGATTGATAAACCCATTAATGAGATTAAATAGCACGCGCATGAGAAAAAGATTGTCGGTTTCCTCTCACCCTGAGGGGTCTGTTTTTACGATCCATGTCATTTTTTTTAATAGAGCATGCAAGACTCTTTTCAAGACAATTATAAATGATGCTTTAATTGTCTGATCATTTCTTAAAAAGTGTTTCGGTCAACATACTTAGTATTTGATATACATGTGATTTATAACGCAATATAGATCAAGGTATAATCATTTATACCAAAACAGTGGTTTTTTAAGAATTTCATGTTAGTAGTTTGTGAAAAAAATCCTTTAGATTGAAACTGCCTCTGTCAGATTTGGTATACGCCAAAATAAATTTTAAAAACTTAATATTTTAACTGCAGACCTTTTTAAGTTTTCTTTCACAACATTTTTTGTTTTCCATTGACGGCCTGCACACAGTTAACGCAACTATAAAATAAGCTTTTTAAAGTAATTTTTTCAACTATGTTTAAAATATCTGTTTAAATAGAAACTGTTTTTTATGGTAAAATGATGATTGCTTGCCATTAAAATCCACATAACCAATATATTAATCAAAATTAAATCTATAAAATATGAAACAAACATAGAAAAAATGCATACGGTCGTAACCGATTTTAGTAATTTGAAGACGTTGCATACGTGTGTGGTCTTCACCAGACTCATTTATTATGTGTTGATCTCTGTTATTTCTGTTGCTTCCGGTTAAATTAGCTCAATAATTAGAATAAAAGATTTCACCGTTTTTTCAATGCTTTTCCAGTCAATTATTAAAAGCGTTCATTGATGGGACTTTTATATCCCTTTCATGAATGTGACCTACCGAATTAAACTATTTAACGGATTTGTTATCACAAAAGCAACACGACGGGTGCCACATGTGGAGCAGGATCTGCTTACCCTTCCGGAGCACCTGAGTTTTTTGGGGAGTTCGTGTTGTTTATTCTTTAGTTTTCTATGTTGTGTCATGTGTGCTGTTTTTTGTTTGTCTTTTTCATTTTTAGCCATGGCGTTGTCAGTTTGTTTTAGATTTATGAGTTTGACTGTCCCTTTGGTATCTTTCGTCCCTCTTTTATAACCTTATCTGATAGCTTGTTCCATATTTTGGTGATTTTTACAGCAAAGCAATTTTCCCTCAAATTTGTTTCGAATAGTTTGGGAATGATTTTGTTACTATTAACTCTCATGGTTTTTTTTTTCTGTGTTTCATATAAATTTGAGAAATGTACTTGTTTCTCGGTCGTACTTTCCATTCAGTATCTTAATTTTATTAAACAAGGTATCTGTTGTGTTGCTGTTTTTTCGTAAAGTCTTGATTTTTTTGTGTATATTTCATTTGAAAAAAGTTCCTATAATGAACTAGCATAAAGCAACATTCAATTTCCAATAGCCCCAGGATCACGGCTTATAATGCGTGATGTACATGTACACTGATTGCACGATGTACGACGGAAGCCAAATGATGAGAAAATCTCACTTGGACTTTCCGGCCAGGTGAGCTAGAAATATTTGCTCACTGATGCATGTACATTATACTATATCTCTTATCAGTAAACACATCATGCACGAATAAGCATACAAGTGTATGGAGTTTAAAGATGTGTGCCGACTGATGCATACTTTTTCATATCTCTGATCAGTTAACACAGAATGCATGAATGTGCATACTAGTGCTTGAAGTTTTAATAAAAAACAAACTTATCACAGATAACAGGATTAAATTTTGTATTTACACCAGACGCACGTTTCGTCTACAAAAGACTCATCAGTGACGCGCTCGAATCCAAAAAAAGTTAAAAGGCCAAATAAAGTATGAAGTGAAGAGCATTGAGTACCTTAAAGTTTTGTAAAATACAGGTAAGGTTATATATTCCTAAGGTAGAAAAGCCTAAAAATTTCAAAAGTTTTGCAAACCGTTAATTTGTAAATATGACCATATCAATGATAATTCATGACAGCACAGCAGTGCTGACTACTAGGCTGGTGATACCCTCGGGGAATCAAAGTGTCTTCATTTAAGTTTTTAGTTTTTATTAACCATTCAAAATCTTCCAGGTGTGACTTTCTTTTTCATTTAGTGGTATAAATGTATTTAAATTGTCAGATTAACATATCTTAAGCAGGATCTGCTAACCCTTTCGGAGCACCTGGGATCACCCCTAGTTTTTGGTGGGGTTCGTGTTGCTTATTCTTTAGTTTTCTATGTTGTGTCATGTGTACTATTGTTCGTCTGTTTGTCTTTTTCATTTTAAGCCATGACCTTGTCAGTTTATTTTCGATTTATGAGTTTGACTGTATCTTTCGTCCCTCTTTTTTTTTTTTAAAGAGAACAGATAAAAGTGCAGTGCTTAAATTTAAGGGCATACGATACAGTTTTGGTGCCGTATTTACATTTTGATAAAAATTTCCATATAGACTAATTTTTACCTGAATAAATCAAATATGTAATAAAAAATATACGTTCATGTGCTAA
Organism: Mytilus galloprovincialis; assembly: GCA_037788925.1. Classification (NCBI taxonomy): domain Eukaryota; kingdom Metazoa; phylum Mollusca; class Bivalvia; order Mytilida; family Mytilidae; genus Mytilus; species Mytilus galloprovincialis. The sequence goes on from CM075341.1 coordinate 38,132,159, forward strand.
TTTTTCAGTAAAATGAGGTCGAAATTTTGTATATTTGCTCAAAATTCGGATTTGTGGCCGTATTTTCCCTTTCGAAAGAAAGACATAACTTTTTTGTTTTAAAAGGTAAACACAAATTGTTCTTTTGTTAAACAACTTGTAATTTCTGTATTTTATAAACATCCTAAAAATTTATACTTTTTTTATTCAGAAATAACTCATATTTATCAAATGTTCATGAATGTAGAAAAAAAATCATTGTTTGCTGTACATTTATCAAATTTAAAAAAAAAAATGCACTATTTACGTTTTAATGAAAATTGGTACACATAATCTTCTTGCATAATCAAACAAAATGGCATTTTTAAAAAGAGGGGTCCATGAACTAGTTTTCAAGTTAAATAAGTTTGAATGATAAAAATCAGTCGAAAACTGAATCTTTTCTGGATAAGTTTTAGTTTAACGTCGTGAAATAACAATCTACGTTAGCAACGTCATTACCTCCCCTGTAACTGTATCGTATGCCCTTAACGTATAAAACAAACAAAGGGTCTGTATATGTCATGCTTTGTTTGACCATTGTTTTCTTATTAGTCATAAGAAAGATTAAATTATTTATTTACCATTCTTAGTATATGCCTCATCTAATTTTTAACCAATTTACATTATTCTAAGGAAGGTAACTTGTAAATCAAGGTAAAACAATTGAAGTTTTTGGCTGTACTCGTGAAAACTGAATGAGCTCTAAAATTGGAAATATTACTTCCCTTATTGACTATATGGAGAATATGATATGGCTTTTTCATTACACACCCATACCAAACCGAAACGACACCAATATAATAACAAGAGCTCTGATTATATGGAGGGATTATAGTGGTTGAGTGTTGATACTGTGTGCGATATTGAAAAAATCCTTATCATATACACTTTATTATAAACAATAAGTTCATGATCTTTTTTATTGATTTTCCTATTCAAAATTGATTCACACACATAAAAAATAATTATTTTGAAATGGTCTGCATTCTGTACCCCTCATTTTTAGACTTATACCTCGAATTTGACATACACAGTCATCTTAGTACCAGAATCTATGACAAACGAGACGATTTTGATTTTGAAATTGTCAATTTCCCCCACCTTAGTAGCAATATACCAACTTCACCTGCATATGGAATATACATTTCCCAACTTATTCGGTCTGAGCAGAAAGTTGATGAACAAGGGGTATGTCAAAGAACGTCTCGTCCTTTTTCTAAAAAAGTTCATCGGAAGGTACCCAGAACTTGTTGATAAATATTCCGTATCAACTTCACAAATAATACACGATGGTCTTGAAGTATAGATTTTGCGTACTGACTTGTTCATCATCTTAATAACGTGTTATATTATTCTTTTATTTGTCTTTATTAATATTACTTTTACTGTTAAGTCTGTTTTTTGAGATATCCTTTTTGACGTAACTCTTCTTTATGTATCCCATCATACTTTGAACGACAAAATTATTTTATGATGTGACTCTGTATCTTGTCATACTTTGAATGACAAAATTATTCTATTTATTAATAGTACTTTTACTGTTAACCCACTTTTTTGTGATATACATTTGACGTGACTCTGTACTTATGTATCCCGTCATACTTTGAACCACACTATTAATTTATTTATTATTACTATATACTGTTTAGTCAGTTTTTGTTATATCTATTTTGCGTGACTGTATTTATGCATCCCGTCATACTTTGAACGACAAAATTATTTCATGTCTACCTGTGCGAATTTCAAACGCGCAATTTTACACCAGTACTCAAAACCCTCCTTCCTCGATGGGTGCATTTTACATAGACAAATAAAATCGTATAATATAATCAAAATGAGGATGTCAATTTGATGTATGCCTTTTTGTGCTTATTCGTTACATTTGTTGTTTTTATAGTGATTAAGATGCTAACACAATGTTGACTTTTGTACCCCTATTTTTGACATTTTTAACTAGTGTCTGTTTGTTTTGTTCACGCATCGGTGACAATATAATGGAATGTGATACGACTGTCATACAAGTGAGAGGTTTAGCTAGCTATAAAACCAGGTTCAATCCACCATTTTCTACATTTGAAAATGCCTGTACCAAGTCAGGAATGTGACAGTTCTTGTCCATTCGTTTTTGATGCGTTTTGTTATTTGATTTTGCCATGTGATTATGGACTTTCCGAATTGACTTTCCTCTGAGTTCAGTATTTTTGTGATTTTACTTTATACATAAAATATTTATGGTGATTTGAATTAAAAGAAACTTTTGTATTAATAGATTTAAAAAAACTAAATCAATTCCTTTCGTCAATATTCAACTTACCTACATACTTTCACTATTTTTGTGGGATTTCTCCAATGAGAGGTGTTGACATGAATTTTTAAAATTCTTCATTGTATCATCTGATCACCACAAAACAGGCATTAAAATGAACTAAAAGGGTATTTAAGCTCATACATGCTTTTTAATTGAGGCAACAGTATAATTAAAAAGATTTATGACAATATAACAGGAGCATGATGTCTTGTTTCACTTAATAGCCCTATGGGGATTTTGAAAAATTGCCAGGTATAAAAAAATTGATGTTCAATGAATATTTATTGCACTGTTTTCATCGGTATTAATCACTCATAACTGTGTTAATGGTACAGTTTCAGACCCTATTGTTTTCTTTTATTTAAGGAATGGACAAGTTACCTCCTTGTAAAGTATGTGATGGAAGAAGCTCAGGTCTCCATTATGGAGTGATGACTTGTGAATCATGTAAAGTGAGTGTGTGTATTACATTTGAATTTTTATTGATAATATGTGAATAATACAAAAGATTCATGATAAGGCCAAAAATTAAATTTAGATTGTTTGATGCTGCCTAGCTACCTCTTGGACATTTTTAAGTTTTGAAACGATTAAAAAAATATAAAAACATCAACTTTTGGAAATTTATAAGAATGTGATGCAACATGACATATATCGAGAAATATTCAAGTGAGATCCTTATAAAGTAAGATTATTAAATGTCAGCAAACAAACTTCATACATTTCAAACGATGGATTTGATAGTTTAGTTTTAGTTTAAACACATTTTTATTTGGTTTGATATGCAAAAGGAATGAGTATGAATAAGTGATAAAAAAATAGGTTAATTTGGTTGACCTATCCTGCAAATTTGTACGAAATTGCCATTTTTCCATTGTCTATTCATTAGATCAATTACTTTTTTAAGTCACAACATATTTCTTTTCCTCAATGGCAGTGGAGATATGGGATTTCTTCATTATTATGAAAATAATTTTTTTTTTGTCAAATTGATTCTATTCTGTAGTCTACCAAAAGCTTGAAAAATGTCTGATGTTAACCATTGATGCCAGAAGCAGACTTAGGACGTCAAACTCTTTAGATGCCAAAGACGAGAATTATACATTTAACAAAAAGAGAAATAAGATTCAAATTTATTCAGAATTGGATATTGCTTGATAACTACTCTCGTTATTTTAAAATTATTAAAAGAAATTGAAAAATTCAAGTTGATATCAAGTGGTGTCAAATTCTCACTTGTTATGAAACCTTAAAGATTGTCAACCATTTCTTAGACAAATGTTCAGATCACTCATGATGTGCCCTTTTACTGATTCTATCTGTAACATGTAATTATCAGAGAAGCTCAGACATGTGTTATCTGCAAATAATTTTACATCAAGAAGATTTTCAGTAATATCATTTATATAAATGATAGATAAAAGAGGTCCTTATATTAAAACATATGAGGCACCAGCTGAAACATTACAAAGTTCATACGAGAATTGTTTGATGATTACTACTGTTGTATGTTGTTCATGTGACTACCAATACATTACAATAAATTGCCCTCAATACCATAAGACATTATTTTATGTAATATATAAGTTACACATAGCTGAGAGGCTGATACAGCAGATTGTTACCCCTAGAAAACATTGTCAACCGCGGCGAGCCAAGGTTGACAATTTTTTTTTCAGGGGTACCAATCTGCTCTATCACCCTCTCATATATATTCATTATACTGAATGTACTATCATTATTGTCTTTTACAGATTAATTATATTTCAAAAGTATTTTCTATGACGTCACGTACATAACAACGTTACAGGTATTAGGAAAAATAATAATGATGTTTTATTTTTTTTTATTTTGATAGTCAAAATTAAAAAATCTGCGCCAAACGTTTTTTAATTCATTATACTGAATGTACTATCATTATTGTCTTTTACAGATTAATTATATTTCAAAAGTATTTTCTATGACGTCACGTACATAACAACGTTACAGGTATTAGGAAAAATAATAATGATGTTTTATTTTTTTTTATTTTGATAGTCAAAATTAAAAAATCTGCGCCAAAACGTAGAACTTATAGCATTGTATTAAATTACTTGATGTAAATTTAATTCATTGTCCTTTAAATTATTGATTTTTGATTGTTCTGGACGAGAGGGTGACATTAAAAAAAATGTCACCCGCTCAGCCATGTAATAGAGTGAATTAACACCCTCGTGTTAGTCAATCAAAATATGTCATTTTAACGTGAAGTATAAAAATACTTGATGTCAAATGTTATTGAAAGTTTAAAAAAAAATCATATGAAGAAATGTCACTTATTTTCAAATGAGTTTGGGATACAAATTTAAATTTGTAATTATATATTTGAAAGAAAATCAGACTGATATTCATATATTAGTTTATTTCATAGTAATTGATAGAATACAGGTTTAGAGACAACTCACTCCATTATTTTTCCAAGACAAGTTATAAATGATATTAGTCTATTGTTAGACATAAATGAACTTTCTTATTTTTTAAAAATTGAAAGTATTTCTACACAGGTTTATTTGATATTATCTATAAAATTATTGCTACTTTACAGTGCCTATTTTCAAAAGTTTATTGTTTATATTATTAGATCAAGATGCTTTATAAGGATGTAGAATTTGTACAGCACATTTTATTACAGATTTGATTGGTTGTTGGTGTTTAATACCACTTTTATCACTGTTTGCTATATCATGTCAGTATTTGTCGCCCCTTAGAAGAAAGTCGCAGTATGCGAGTCATAGCTATTACAATCTGGCAGAGGCGGATACAGCGTAAAATATTTGTTTAAAAATTTAAATTTCAGAAGGTTGTTACCTGGATGCTTCATTCTTTGTGTGCAGGGACCTTATGCTACGAGTTTTCCATCTGTCATATGTCCATTGTCCTTGACCGCATTTTCATGGTCCAGTGACTGCTTGAAAAAAGTGAAATACTTACTTATTACGAGTAACAAGGTAACTACATTTGGCATATGGGTTCCTTGCAACCTATTCATGTCCGTCAGGTGGAATTGATTTGACTTCGACCTTATTGCATGGATCAGTGATTAAGGTTAAAGTTACGTGGTCAAGTTCGTATCTCAGACACTATAGGCAATAGTTCAACAATATTTGGTGTATGGTGTAAGTTTTACATGTCCGACTGACAGGTTTCATCTGACCTTGACATCAACTTCATGGTTCGTTGGACAATTTTTAGTTTTTGTGGTTTGGATTATTCCTTAGATACTATAAGCAATAGGTCACTTTCTTTTAGTGAATGGAACAATTGTGAGGTACATATCTGTCTGGTAAGGTGCATATGACCTTGACCTTATTTTCTTGTTACATGGGTCAATGATAAGTTTTCTTAATTTGTCAGTTTATCAGATACTATAAGCAATATGTCTATATGTGGTGTATTGAAAGGTCGTAAGGTGTACATATATATAGGAAGAAGTGGTATGAGTGCCAATGAGACAACTCTCCATCCAAGTCACAATTTATTAAAGTAAACCATGATAGGTCAAGGTATGGCCTTCAACACGAAGCCTTGTCTCGCACCGAACAGAAAGTTATAAAGGACCCAAAAAATTACTAGTGTAAAACCATTCAAAGGGGAAAGCCAACGGTCTAATCTATATAAAAACGAGAAACGAGAAACACGTATGAACTACATAAACAGGCTACAACTACTGTACATCAGATTCATGACTTAGGACAGGTCCAAACATTTGCAGAGGGATTAAACGTTTTAATGGAACCAAGCCTTCTCCCTTTATTGAAACAATAGTTAACATCACAACATAGAAAGACACACTTTAAAATATTAATTTGAAGGCTTAACTTAATAAAAAAAAACGCAAATTAACACACAATGAAATTTGATCTGTGATACCTGCATGCAAATACATAGTTAATAAAAATAAGAAGGGATAAATAATTAAGGTCAAAAGTAAATAAACAGGTTTAAACAAAGTTAAAATATGATACCACTCTGAAATGTTAAACAATTTTAAAAAAATCATCACTTTTAAATTATACACAGATAAATGGAAATAATTTTGTTGTTAAGTATACTTCTTCTTATGTGTGTATTAAATCTTCTGTTTAGGAATACCAAGAAATTTCTTTAATATCAATAACACTTATCTAACACTTGGTTTATATTGGGTAAATATCAACAATAAAACTACTTGTTAACAATTAGTGCTAGATAAAATTCCTGTACAGGCGTTAGAACAGTATGTAAGGAGAAATGAAATAATTTTGATGTTCATAGTACAAAGGAGTGACATGTCCGTCTGGCAGGGTTTATATAACCTTGACTTCATTTTCATGGTTCATTGATCAATGTTGATATTTTGTAGTTTGATTTGTTTCTCAAGTACTATTATCAATAGTACCATTATATTTGGTGTACATAATGATTGCAAGGTGTAAATGACTGTCTGGCAGTTTTCGTCTGAACTTTTTTACATGGAAAATTCGTTAATGTTTAGTTTTTATGTTACTTGCAATTAAACCTTCATATTACAAACTGTTAACATGAATTCAATGGTAAGTAAAACAGATGAGACATTTTAGCGTGTGCACTCTTGTGAATTGTAAAGATAGCCGAAGTTCAGAGAGGGAACAACGGAATTTCAGCAGGAAAACTGACAATAGAAGTCAATTAAGATTTAAGCATACCTGCCAACTGTCACTATTTACTGGGGGATTTCCCCCATAGAGGCTCCCAAATTGAAATTTTAAAAGAGCAATTTTGTCCACAATTTTAAACAAAACAATTAATTTTACATTGACATTAAGCTTATAAAAGTATGAAGAAGCCAAAAACCAACATTAAAATGTATTTGAAGGCCTTCTTGAATGTTTTTTATGACTATGACAGCAATCTTGAACGCAAAACCCTCATGTGCATTTTGAAAAATTGGCAGGTATGTTTAAATCAAAGGTACACTGTAAGTTTTGAACCGCACAACCTCAGTGTTGTCAGGCTAGAGAAACAGTTTTGAACCTCACAACCTCAGTGTTGTCAGGCTAGAGAAACAGTTTTGAACCTCACAACCTCAGTGTTGTCAGGCTAGAGAAACATTAGATGAACTACCCAGGGCCACAGAAGAATCTCATCATAGATTTGACAATATAAGATAGCAGTGCATGATACAACACATTACATTATCAAAGTAGAACATTATGTTATTTGTAGATTAGATGACTTGAAATAAGGAAGTAACTTAGTTACAGCAACTAATTTCGTTAAAATTGTTATATACATAGATCTTGTTTTCAAATTTACAAGAATGATTTAATTATTCCTTAATATTTTCAGAGATTTTTTAGGAGAGCATTTATAAGAAAATCACCATATGAATGTAAATTACAACACGACTGTCATATTACACAAAAGAGAGGAAAATGTTCTGGGTGTAGACAGAGGAAATGTTTAGAGGTTGGAATGTCTTTTGAAGGTAAAACGTATTGACTTCTTTGTTATGTATAGATAGCATTTTTATTATTATTCTGAAGGTGCTTAACCTCATTTAAATCTTGTATATTAGAGAAAGCGCATTCATTTCTAATAATCAACTTTGAATTCTTTAAGCAGATTACCATAGCTGTATTTGGCAAAACTTTTAGGAATATTTAGTTGTCAATGCTCTTCAACTTCGTACTTTGAAAAACTTGTGCCAAAGACAGCTAAGGTACTCTATTACCGGGATAAAAAAAAACGTTAGTTTTTCGAAAAATTCTGTTGAAAAGTTATGTTAACAGGAAATTTATAAAAATGACCATATAATTGATTTGATGTCAACACCGAAGTGCTGACTTCTAAAAGATATCAACCGAAGGTTTTGTATTACATTTTTGTACTTTTCGTGTTATTTAACTAAATGTGATCATATTTATTTGTTTGTCCTATAAAATCTGTCCATTTCTCATCAGATCATGGTTTGTGTTCATAATATCAAGTGCTCAAACGTGAAAAATATTGTTTCATGTAATAATACATAAATCATTATGTTGAAAGTAAGACTGTTTCGAACGTTAATCTCCTTATTTCATACTTTGCGAAAATTAAAAGAAAATATCATCGAAAAACAGCGGGTTCTATGGTAAATCTTCAACTAAACAAATCCTCTTAAATCGAGATATAAGAAGCTAGCAACTATGCATTTTATGACAGTAGTTGAATCGTTCAATTCTGTCTGTCATAATGTATAGTTGTGCACATTCCCATTTCAGTTCTGACCGTTTTTGTGGTTTCCTCTAGTAGTTAAGTCAACTATGCTTATATATAGTGTTGTGTACTTTTTGGAATTTTTGGTCCTTAATGCTCTTTAACTTTTAACTTGTTTTGGCTTTCGAACTTTTTTGATCTGAGCGTCACTGATGAGTCTTATGTAGACGAAACGCGCGTCTGGCGTATTGAATTATAGCCTGGTACCCTTTGATAGCTATTTGTGTGTTTCTCTGTCCTGTATGTTCTCCCATTTATTTGTATTGTAGTCCTGTCATGTAATGTTGTCATTTTAATGTTATATTTAACATTGCTATAAAATCGGGAGGTCTTGGCTAGCCACAAAACCAGGTTCAACCCACCATTTTTTCTTAAAATGACCTGTACCAAGTCAGGAAAATGGCCATTGTTATATTAGGGAGCTACCATTTGATTTTTAGGGGGGGCTAGGATTAAAAATTTTAGACCTGTCGATTTCATTTCTGTTTAAGAAAAACAAATCTGATTTCAGCTATTCAGATGGGGAGAGTTACAATAAATGAGAAAGCAGAAAGACTGATTGAATACAAAGATAGGCAGGAAGAGAAAGGAAAACAAACAAACCATACAACAAACCAGATAGTTGTAGTAAGCAATGAACTGCTACAACATGGTTCTAGTGAAGATAAACAACCAGATGAAATAAACAGAGATCCTATAATTATGAAGCCAAAATCACATGATGAGAGTCAATCTCCAAATCTCAATTTTGAAAATCAGGAAACTCTTCTCACACTTGGAATTGGTGAAGCGCAGAACATAACTGCCATACCAACACAACTCAACGGGATGGAATGTGGAACAGCACTTCAAAAGATAAAACATCCAGTGGCAGATAAAAATCTTGTGTTTGGTGCTGAAAATTCATCATTCATCGATAGCATCTCAAATATTTCATGTTTCCAGGGTCACGAATCTTCATTGCCTTTTGAGAGGGTTAAAGTTCATTCTTCTAGCAGTTCAAATCATTTATGTTTCCAAGGTCACGAATCTTCATTGCATTGTGAGCTGTTTAAAGTTCATTCTTTTAGCAGTTCACATCATTCATGTTTACAGGGTCATGAATCTTCATTGCCTGGTGAAGGGGATCAAGTTCATTCTTCTAGCGGTTCAAATCATTTGTGTTTCCAGGTTCATGAATCTTTACTGCCTGGTGAGAGGGTCGAAGATCATTCCTCTGCAACGAAAAATCTGAGTAATTTGTGTAAAAACTCAATCTTTTCGTCTGATTGTGATGAAAGTAAAACAATACAGCATATTAGAAATTGTATAAATAATCATAATGGTGATGTTGAGTCTATGAACAAGGAATGGTTGGATGTCGGTAAAGAAGTTTGTGGTGATGATTGTATATTTGAAAATCTTGAACATCGTCTGTCACAAGTAGAATTAGGTGATGGTGCATGTACTGACATCGATGGGATTGTATTTTTGTTGACTCATGCTATGAACTGTATCCAGGTCTTCAATGTTAAATACTCAGCAGATGAAGTGAAACAGAAATTGAAAGAAGGATCAGTAAGTAGATAACGTAGATTAAAATCCGAAACAATGGATTCACTATATATCAGGATAGTAAAGAGGACGTAACCGCTGTTTCGGAGTTCGGATGTAGATAGGTTAAGTTAGTCATGTTCATATAATTCAAATGATAAAATACATACTGTATGAAATATTTGATTTTTTTTATAAAAAGTACACATAAAGCGACGTTCAGCTATCATGATCAAGCTATTTCATTAAGGCAGCAACCATTTGGGGGGGGGGGGGGGGGGGGGGGGCTATGGTTTTTTTTTTGGAAATAAAAGTTTGTTTCCATTTTTGGGAGAAAAAAATAATTTGTTTTTGATTCTGAGAAAAAAAAATTGTTTGTTTCACCCTCAGCTGCCACTATATGTAATGCTAAAATTGAAAGAAAAAAATTGTTTCCGACTTGTCGAGAAAAAAATAGATTGTTTTTCGAAAAAAAATTTGTCCAGAAAAAAAAACCATAGCCAACACCCCCCCCCCCCCCCCCCCCCCCCAGAAAATTAAATGGTTGCTGCCTAAGCAATATATAATGTTGACAAGTAAATGATGTTTGGTTTTAATCGCATCTTTAAAAAAAATATTGAAATTTGATAAGTTTGTGATACTCATGATTTAATTAACAACTTTATCTTATAATTTCTCAATATCTTCATATATTATCAAGCTTGAAATAAGTATATATTTCAGTAGTTCATTCGTACCACTCATTAGATAGTAAGTGCATCATAATAATTAATTCAGTAAATTTTAAATCATATACCCTTTAAATTTTTGTCAATTATATTTAAACAGACTCGTCATGTAGATCCGTTTTTGATTGGAGAAACTTTTATTGAGTAAAAACTAATTTAAGATATCCAACATGATGATTTTTTTATGAATAATAAAGTGAGAAATCAAAATGCTATGACTCCATTCTACACATATCACAGGAAAACATGTATGTTCTATTTACTTATGAAAGGTAAACATGTACTTGTATACTCCATTCACTCTTAACAGGAAAACATGTATGTTCTATTCACCCATGACAGGAAAACATGTATGTTCCATTCACCAATGATAGGGGAAGATGTATGTTCCATTCACCCATGATAGGGGAAGATGTGTGTTCCATTCTCTCTTGATAGGTTTTATGTATGTTTCATTCACCCTGAACAGGAAAACATGTATGTTCCATTCACCCATGACAGGAAAACATGTATGTTCCATTCGCCCTTGACAGGTTATATGTATGTTCCATCCCCCTTTGATAATAAAACATGTATGTTCCATTTTACCTTGTCAGGAAAACATGTATGTTCCATTCACTCTTGACAGGTACTATGTATGATCCATTTACCCGTGACAGGAAAATATGCATGTTCCATTAACCCTTGATGACAATAAAACATGTATGTTCCATCCCCCTTTGATAATAAGACATGTATGTTCCATTCCCCCTTCACAAGAACACATGTGTGTTCCATAAGCAAGCTTTATGATATTGATTGTTTTACATTAGCGATTTTGCATTTTGCTGTCATCTTATGGATAGAGAGTTGATTTAATACCAACATTATCATAACCTGTAATTATAACATATTTGTTTAATAATATGGTTATTATTGTCATGTTTAAACATTGTGATATACAGGAAGAGTTCAAAGCGAAGCAGGAAGTATTTGGTGATCTGAAGAGTTTACCAGACAGAGAATACTATAACTTATACAAAACAACAAAAATTGATGCTGATGGCAGAATGAAACAAATAGATGACCTCATTAGCTGGTATGAAGTCATAGTGCATCAATACATTGACTTTGCTAAAAGAATTCCAGGATTCTGTACATTATTACCATGTGATCAAGCAGCCTTGTTAAAAGGTATTGAATTTACTTTAGTACTAGTCAAATGTGATTGTTATTGGTCAATCTTGTTTCACAAATGATATCGGATATGTTCCTTACGTCGTACCTACAATCCCCTTCCCTTTCATGATTGTGACCTACCGAATTAGACTATTTACCGGATTTGTTATCACATAAGCAACACGACGGGTGCCGCATGTGGAGCAGGATCTGCTTACCCTTCCGGAGCACCTGAGATCACCCCTAGTTTTTTGGTGGGGTTCGTGGTGTTTATTCTTTAATTTTCTATGTTATGTCGTGTGTGCTGTTGTTTGTTTGTCTTTTTCATTTTTAGCCATGGCGTTGTCAGTTTGTTTTAGATTTATGAGTTTGACTGTCCCTTTGGTATCTTTCGTCCCTCTTTTGTTAAACGGAATAAAAGCATCTGTTAAATGAGAATGTAAAAAGGTTAACCTTGTTAAAAAGAATAAAAGCACATGCAATAGAGTAAACTTGTTTAAAGGAATAAAAGAATCTGTTGAATATGAATTTATTAGCCAACCTTGTTAAAAGTAATGAAAATCTCTGTTAAATGTGAATTTAATAGGTCTACCTTGGTAAAAGGAATAAAAGCCTCTGTTGAATGTGAATGTAATCAGTTAAACTAGTTAAAAAGAAAACAGCCATTGTTGAATATGAAGGTAAAAGGTCAGCCTTGTTAAAAGGAATGAAAGCCTCTGTTTAATCATAATTCAATAGTTCAACCTTGTTGAAAGGTATAAAAGCCTCTGTTAAATGTGAATGTAATCAATCAATCTTGTTAAAAAGAAAGCAGCCACTGTTGAATATGAATGTAAAAGGTCAACCTTGTTAAAAGTAATGAAAGCCTCTGTTTATTAATAATTCAATAATTCAACCTTGTTGAAAGGAATAAAAGCCTCTGTTAACTGTGAATGGTGTATGTCAACATTGTTTAAAGAAACGAAAGCCTCTATTAAATGTGAATGTAATCTGGTAATAGGTTAACCTTGTTTAATTAAATTATAAGCAACTGTAATTCCAATTTGTTTTCCCTTTTCTCTGTGTTTGCCATAAATGAGACAGTTTCAATGAATTATTGATTAAAACTGGTATTTTAAACTGTTAATTTGTATAGAATTTTCTGAAAATTTAAATCTCAATTGTTTATTCAGAACTAGCAATGATAAATGCACAGGTATTGTGCCTTTTTTCGGGTAATGTTAGATTGCATCAGAAAACGTATAACTTCTGAGAGGTTTACAGCTACCGTACAATGACTACGTAAATGTACCCAATCTTTATACATGGTTTTGCAATAAAATGGCTTTTCTTTCATTTTTCCATTTAATGGAGAATGTATGACCAATATTCTATTCGGTGCTTCACAGATGACAAACCACAGAATTGGTTCTCTTAGGGAAACATTTTCTCAAACAACAGTTACTTATGAAGAGGGTTGAAATAGAGGAGTATAAACCAAGACAAACGTGAAATAAAAAACCGGTTCACAATTAACAACGAAATAAAGAAAATATATAACACATTACTTATTTACCAATTTGCAGGAAACATAGTAAGTAATGTAAGTAATGTAAGTAATAAGTAACTGGTCCTCTCCCTTGCAACATACGGGTATCTCAGATACCTTTGTTGTCAAGGGCCAAACAGATAAAGGACAAGGAACCAGTCTAGTAATGAGCTTCAAGCACTTAGTGTAAAAAATTGCAAACGTGTTGCACGAAACTAGGAATTTTGGTCCTCAATGCTCTTCAACTTCGTACTTTATTTGGCCTTTTTAACTTTTTTTGGATTCGATCGTCACTGATGAGTCTTTTGTAGACAAAACGCGCGTCTGGCGTATATACTAAATTTAGTCCTTGTATCTATGATGAGTTTATTTGATACTTTAACACGCATTATGAATCGAAAATCAATAAAGAACTTTCTTTTGCAGCTTCAAGGTCAGAATGCTTCTTCTTTGTCATACACGAAGCTTGTGATCCAGATACAGAAACGGTTATGCTGTTTTCTGGTCAAACATATAACATCAAAGAAATTGTTGGATGGATGCCCGAAGAATTGCTTAAAGTTTGGACAAAGTTTTGTAAAGGAATACAGAATCTAAATCTTACAAAGAAAGAACAGGCTCTTATATTAGCGCTGTTGATTACAACTCCAAGTAAGTATTGAATGGTGTGAAACGAGTAATTAAAAATTCTATTGACGTGCTTCTCTTGCTTTAAGGATAAAAAGAACAGTCACACACACGGGATACAAACCCTCGCTTCTATCTTTTAATGACCGTATTTGTCCTATCAAATTCGAAATATTTCATGGAAGCCATAGATTTGTTGTAAATTTACACATGACTTGGGCCGTGATATTTGTTTATTTTATCCCTCGCTGACGCTCTTGATAAAATTCGAATATCACGGCCCAGGCCATTTCCAACAAATCTTTAGCTTGCAAGATTTTTACTTATTAAATAATCAGTGGGAGATGTAGATTTGTTTCCGTTTAATCATGGGTTGTGCATCTTTTTTTTTTTTATTTATTCAGAGCAATAACGAATGGTAAATACGAATATAAAGGCCCAACACATGGCTAAAGGAAAATAAATCTACTGCTGCCATGAATTATTTCGATTCTAAAAAGGAAAAATATGGTAACTTTGAAAGCTCTATACACACGTTGCTGTTTTGGCTGTTCCGTTTTACCGACATATAATGATATTATACATTATTCGACTATAAATTTTAAAAAAATCGTATTTTTCATTAACAAGAGTGCACACGCTGAAGTTTCTCGGGTGCTTTACTTACTATTGATTTTATGTTGGAAATCTTGAAAATAAAGGTTTTATTACATAAATCATATTTATATTTTCAAAGATCCATGACAATGAGGTCAAGGTCATTTAATCCTGTAGGACAAACATGTTGACCTTACAACTATTATATATGCCAAATATAGTAGACCTATTGCTATTAGTATTAGTAAAACAGACTAAAACACAAAAACTTAACATTGACCATTGAACCATGAAAATGAGATCAACTTGCCCCGGCAGTGATTTTACTAGCGCTCGAAATTTTCGTCAAGGTTTTCGAAATGACGAAAGTTATTCAAATCAATTTCGTCACTTAGATTTGCAAAATGTAAACAAAAAGGTGCTATAGGTTGTGATAACAGGTAATCCGCCTATCGCTTTGGATGGGTCACTATGATCTGTAAATTAATGAACCTCATAAATCATCGACCCTCATAAATTTTAAGAGTTTGAATTATGGTGCCACCACTTTAACCGTTCTAAAGTCATGTCCCTTTACAAATAGAAAAAGTGCTGAATTTTTCGTTTCCATTTTCTTACTTAATTTAGCCTCATCCAAAGGTTATGAAACTTGTACACAATGGTTGTTACCACAAAATACAGATCAAGTTTGAATTTTGGTGGTGTCACTTTTACTGTTCTAAAATTATGCCCCTTTACAAATGGAAAAATTGCTGAATTTTTCGATTCCGTTCTCTAACTTATGCTTGCCTCAACCAAATGTTATGAAAGTTATCGAATATGTTCCTTACGTCGTAACTTCAGTCCCCTTCCCTTTCATGAATGTGACCTACCGAATTAGATTATTTACCGGATTTGTTATTACATAAGCAACACGACGGGTGCCACATGTGGAGCAGGATCTGCTTACCCTTCCGGAGTACCTGAGATCACCCCTAGTTTTTGGTGGGGTTCGTGTTGCTTATTCTTTAATTTTCTATGTTGTGTCATGTGTACTATTGTTTGTCAGTTTGTCTTTTTTATTTTTAGCCATGACGTTGTTAGTTTATTTTCGATTCATGACTTTGTCTGTCCCTCTGGTATCTTTCGTCCCTCTCTTATACACAATACTTAATACCACAAAACTCAGATCAAGTACCAGTTTAAGTAGCGTCAGTTTTACCGTTCGTCAGTTATGTCCCTTTATAACTTTATATTATATGCAAGCGGGGCATCATCTGTGTCCATGGACTTTTCCCCATTTATTTTTATAATTTTTTTTTAAATTGTACAATTTCAGGTGACAAATACTCTTTAAAAGAACCAGAAAAGGTTCAGGAGATTCGTAAAAAAATAGAACTAGGCATTGAACATGTGGTTCAAGGTACAGAGAAAAATTCCGCTGCCTTATGGATTCAGATGACAAGAAACTTGATTTCATCATTACAAAGTATGAAGGACATCGCAGAAAAAGAGCATAGTTCTGTCTGTCAGATGCCAAGTATAGTGAACTTTTTACTAAACGAATGATCCCATAAGTTTAGAAAAATTTTCTGGTTCATATGAAAATTACTCATTTATTGATATTTGTTCAGTAAGAATAAGCAATAGGAGCTAATCTTTTCCCATTGCAATAAGGAAATTTTAAAAAATACTCTAGGTTAGTCAGTTTCAAAATATGTTAGATTAATTTTATGTTTCCCCTTCCTTCAAACTTTTATAATCACCTCTGTTCCTCAACTGCTTAACAAATTATCATGCCATTTCTTTGAATCTGACTAACACGATATACTATATTTCTGTGGTATTTGGCCTCTTGTGGAGAGTAGTCTTATTCGCAATCATACCACATCTTCTTTTTATACATAGCACCTCTTTCATTTCTTCGTGAACAAATTTAAGGTTTCATTATACATGACATCAATTATATGTATTTGCACACATCTGTCCAAATTATGTTTCAGTTCTCCTCCTTCATTCCCTTATTATAGTTTATATTAACCATTTACATTTTGTTATTCCATTGTGCCCCTTGTTTAATGTTTGCACTCTTTCTAATGTTAGATTCTTCATACTTTATACATAATAGTTTTGTTAGCTTTGATCTCACTACCTGTAGTTTTGGATAAATGTATTGATAGTCCTATTATACGTGTATGGTGGAAAAGTTCATTATTTTTTATACACTCAAAAATATATTTTGTTAAATTTGTAGAATGTTGTTAACTGCTTTTTATCATAAAGCATTTATATATTTTATTTCTTTTACCATTTGTTATTAGTGATAAAAACTATTAAAATGTGAAATATAGGCTTGTTAAAATCTGTATATAGAACTTTCTTGAAACTGTACACATTGCTGGGGATATCATGTAAGAATCATACCATCAGCCAAAGAAACGCTCTTAATTTATCAGTAGTCCCAGAAAAACATGTGCTGAAACGCATTTAGTATGATTCAATATCTTTGGGTGGGTATTCACTTGACTTCACAGCAAATTAAGACAGAAAGTAGGTGATACTTAAAGATAAAAAGATAGTTTGGATAAAAAATGCAGGGTTTGTTTGAACTGTTTATATTGTAAAATGGAAAATATGAAATCTGGTTAATTAATTCATGACACAAAAGCCCTATATGTACTTAATAACACCCAATGCAAAGGAACTCCTTTTTTTATATTGCAGTTCTTCATTAAATGGTCCCAGTGAGGTCTTACAACACAGACAATTCTTAGTTTTATACAATTAGCTCATGCTTCTATCTAAGTACAGTTGTACTGTAAAATTGTCTTATGTAGACGAAACGCGCGTCTGGCGTACTAAATTATAATCCTGGTACCTTTGATAACTATTTACACTACTGGGTGGATGCCACTGCCGGTGGACATTTCGTCCCCGAGGGTATCACCAGCCCAGTAGTCAACACTTCGGTTTTGACATGAATATCAATAATGTGGTCATTTTTATAAATTTCCTGTTTATAAAACTTTGAATTTACCAAAAAACTAAGGATTTTCTTATCCCAGGCATAGATTACCTTAGCCGTATTTTGCACAACCGTTTTAGGAATTTTGGATCCTCCATGCTCTTCAATTTTGTACTTGTTTGGCTTTATAAATATTTTGATATGAGCGTCACTGATGAGTCTTATGTAGACGAAACGCGCGTCTGGCGTACTAAATTATAATCCTGGTACCTTTGATAACTATTATTTGATTGCTTATTCTGAGATATCCATCTTTTTGTGTATTTGTTTACGCATTTTGTACTCAAAACATGTGATATCCTACAGAGATTAGGGCATTAAACCTTTGAATCTACTCGGGACAAGAATTCTCAGATATTTATGCCTCAATAAATGTGTCTAACCTGTGATGAAAGTTACTGAAGTCAGACCTAGGCGTACGATTTCTGGCATTGGTGTCAGCAGTATCAACAATTATTAAAATATTTGATTCAATTATGTAGGCGAGACATTTTGTGTGGTAACACTTTATGATACTTACATGTCAATTCTGTTATGAAATATGATTGATTGTTTTGTTATGTCAATTAAAAAAAAGCTTAATGCAAGCTTAATTTATGTTATATTGTTACTAATCTTGCCAACTTAAAAACAAAATTATTTGAATTTAAAATAACTAAAGTTTTATACATTAAAAAAGTGATCCATCCATTTATTTATATTCTTCTTTTACTAGTACGTACTATTGTTATGTTGCATGCTGGGTAATGACAATAACTCACTTGTCCTTTCAGTCCTAGTATTTGGAACTCTTAAGAATTTTAAAACAGGTCTTCTCAATCCAGCCAAAATTTGAATGTTTGGAATAGACTTTTTAATCTGAATTATAACAAAGGTATCGCCCAGTTCTGATCAATAAGGACAAGCTAACCTGTTTCTATCCTGTTTTAAACTGCAATATAAAGAACTACCAGAAACAAGTGGCAAGTTAATACTGGCTTGAAAACAGCAAAGTATTCATTTGTGCAGCTACCAAATGAAATTTACAAACAAAGACCACTGATTTTTCTTGCTATCTAAATTATGTTCACTTATCTTTCCTCTAAGTGTAATCAATCATGAAACACAGAAATCAACAAAAAAAATAGCACAGTACAACAGACCATATAAAACCATCATCACCAGATGATATGGATATTTAAATTTAAATTTCAATGTATAACCAATTATGGCTTTTCTACCTCAGGCATAGATCACCTTAGCTGTATTTGTCAACACTTTTAGGAATTTTGAATCTCAATGCTCTTCAACTTCGTACTTTATTTGCCTTTTTTTTTTTTTTTTTTTTTTTTTTTTTAACTTTTTTGGATTCGAGCGTCACTGATGAGTCTTTTGTAGACGATACGCGCGTCTGGCGTATATATAAAATTTAGTCCTGGTATCTATGATGAGTTTATTTATTATAATTTCAACATTTACAATGTATATTCATGTGTCAAATGGTTATTTTGTCATGTGAATTCTATACTTATTGAGAGTAATATGCTAACTTTTTTTGTTACATACGATCCTTGAAAAGTCTACTAGTCAATCAGAAAGGGTTCACCTGACTTACATAATTTCATGGATCAGTGACCACAGTTCAGTTTTTGTGGTCAAGTCCATATCTCAAGATACCATGATCAGAATGTAAAATATGTTGGATGTATGGAAAGATTGAAATGTGAACATTTCTGTCTGGCAGGTTTCATCTCACTTTGACTTTCATTGTTCATTGTAAAATTGTTTGTAGGCAATTTCCTAGAAACTATAAGCAATTAGACAACTAGATTTCGAGTATGGAATGATCATAAGGTGTATAAGTCTGCTTGTAAGGTTTACTTAACTTAACCTCATTTGAATGGTAAAATGGTCATTGTAATGTGTTTATGGTTAAATCCATTTCTCTGATCTTATAAGCAATAGTTGAATAATAATTTTGTATATGGAATGATTGCAAGGTGTACATGTCTTTATTGCAGGGTTCTTCCGACCTTTAAATGCTTTGTGATGGTGGATTGGTCAATGTTAATTTTTCATGGTCTATTTTTGATGTACTAGAAGCATTAAGTCAACAGTATTTGTCGGATGAAATGGATGCATGTACATGTGGTCTGATCTCGGCATCAACACTATTTTCATGGTTCAAAAATTATATTTAGTGGTATTGTTTTTTCATACAAATAAATTCTTTACCAGATATGCCTCCAGATATAATCAGCAATAGGTTAAGTAACTTACGGACTTTTCGTTTTGAATTTTCCTCGGAGTTCAGTATTTTTAGGGTTTTTACTTTTAACTATATATTGTATATAGAATGATTCCAATGTATTTATTTTTCCTGGTTACGTCTGATTTTCTATTAGCAATAGGTTAACTTCTAGTGTATTTGGTGAATTGAATAATTATAAGGTGTACATGTCTGTGTTAACTTTATCTAATACTTGTTGTATAACCTTTTACCTCTAAGAATTTCAATATTAATTCAATCATCATCAGTTAAGTAGACTAGACATTTAATTATTTGCACTCTTTTTACCACTGAATCAGAATAAGAATCACCCATGTAGCCCTTGCTACTGAAAAAATCATATTTTTCCTAGTTTCAATATACATGTATCATTATTCATTGTCCAATAATGGACATATCAATAAAAGATAGCGACAAAAGATACCAGAGGGACAGTCAAACTCATAGATCAAAAATAAATAGACAACGCCATGGTAATAAAAGTGTTTTTTACAGGTACGCTTACTTTCTGGTTTGATAAGTTGTAGGTTTTTTCACATTAATGTATACCCAACAACATCTTATACTACTAAATACTGTAAATTCAGAAATTATTGTGTGCATTAATTATTGCGATTTTAATTATTGAGACATTTAGAAATATCTTGTTAATTCATATAGAAAATGTCAAATGTGAGTATAAATTATTGCAATAATAACCCTGTTTTTTTTTTTGCAATAATAGGATCATTGCAACAATTTCTTATACTACTTAGTAATCGTTTTGATGTGACAATGGACATGGAAGTAGATGTAAGGCTAACATGACTTCAGAAAATACAACTAAGAAAATTATTTCAAGTTCAACACCTGTTGACCTTTTAAATTTGATTAGGGTCTTTGTTTTTTGCCAAAATATCCCTTCTAGGGCTAAGGCTTTTCAGAGCCTGCTGTTAACTGAAGAGTTTTTTCTGGGCTTTCATGTTTTCTGTGTATTGCTCTTCTCCCTTACTCTCGACCCCCTACTTTATTTCTTTTAACCCCCTCCCCTCTTAGCTCAATGTCGTAAGTATAATAACAAAACAAAACTTTCAAAGGATTATATACCTTTATAACTTAGTGATGAGCATTAAATTTCTTCCCATACTAAGTAAGCCAGTTGATTAATGTCATACAGATCATGTCCTGTATTAGTTTTTCTTGATTTTTTTTTTTTTTTATATAAAAGATAACTCTTTCAAAGGATATTTCCACATTTAATAACACATATTCTTATACAAGTGTATTAAATTAACATTCATTTTAAAACAAGCATGAGTTACCTTCAACACACATTCTGTAACAACACATGGAATGGTTAACATCACATTTATCATTATGCACAAATAATTCAATAAGGTGATATTTCTGCAATGTATCTGGGGCTTGATTCAGAAGGAGTAAAGGGCAATAACTCCTTTTGATGTTCACATAATCAGTTTCAAAATGGAGAATGGATTATACAGCAAAATCTGCCAAAATTCAATCACAAAGAATCAATTATAACTTTCACCCGCTTATCATTTTAAAATATGGACCAAAAAGTTTTTTTTTCCTTGAGTACATAATAATTTTTTTCCTATTTAGCTTGTGTATTGTGTAAATCCAGTACACTACTGTCATTTTAATTCTACTATTTATGATTCATTATTTTTAAACATACATGTGCATTGTAAATTTCATATTTTGTATGGATCCAAATAATGATTAGGGCAGGTTTAGTCCATTATCAGTTCACAGTTTAAGAACAAAAATTATGTCAATGAAATATGGGATGCCAAAAATATTGACAAGTTAAAGTATTGAGAAGTCCAGAAAGATTCCATATACTTCATTTACAAATAAATTTATATTAATTTTGAATTAAAAGTGTATTTTTGTTCATTTCTTACAAGGTTTTATTCACAAAATTCAATTCATGTCCTTTAAAAAAAATATACAACCATTGACAAGCTGAAGAGTTATGTATTATTGAACAGAAACATGGTTCTCTTGTTTCGTTTAACATGCTTAACCCAAGTAAGCACATTCTATTTTATACCGACTTTTCTGTAAAGTGAATTACTCAAACCGAGTAAATGCTATATTTACAATGTAAGATAATGTAATAGCAATGTATGTAACTCCTGCTTAATTTTCTATAAAAACAGAATCAACATCTACAAATCAACACTTCAGCAGCTATCTAATGATTTTTCCTTGTATATGAAGTGATATTTTCTCATAATGCCCTTTGATATACAATAGCTATGCCTTTAATTATTCTTAAATCTTTGGCCTTTTTCTTCAAACAAGTTTTTTTGGCAATACTGTAGATTAATATATTTGTGTGGGTATCAATTTTCATGGATTGAGGAAAATATGATTTTTTCCAGAATATTTTACTCTGTGGTTTTGCCAAAGTATCATAAAATCCTATTGAAATTGTGTGTACTTCGTTGAATATTCAATTCCTGGATCAACTTCACCAAAAAACATCGGTATCCAACAAATAATAATGAAAACACAATACCAGTTAAACTTATTTTTTGAACAGGACTTGACTGAAATTTACAAAAATGCTGTTGAAGAATTTTGTGTTGTGTTAATTTTTTTTCCATTAAAGCCCCAAAATATTGGTACATTCCCTGATTAAATTGCATGATTGATTCCTGACATTGATAATATACACATCACAGGAAAACAGCAACAAAATACGAATCTTTGGATAAATAAGATAACTTTTTTCACAATTGTCTTATCAATGGTTTTATTCTTCTTCACACCTACTGACATGAAAAGGTAAAACTGCCTTCAAAGACATCTTACTACATCAATTCTTAGAAAAAAGAGGAAAATTTCAAGTTTTGTTAGACTCTGGCAGCATAAATTTAGTTCTAAAATAAAATCCAATATTTCACAATTTGAGTTATGTTATGGCTTATCTCAAACATAAAGTAAAAGAATGAATGTAACAATTATGATGACAAAATTTTAAATCTTGAAAATACAATATTTCTGTTATATATTACATTACGTCACATTCTGAGGGCGGTTGTACTTAACTATAATTAAATATGGTCATGTGACCCCTTGACCCTAAAAAATCGGCAGCATTATATTTTTGAAATGTATTTTTTATACCTTGTCTTGATGTATTCATAAGGCAGATGTTGTTTTGTACCTTATCTTAATGTCTTCATTTGCCTGGTGTCATAATTTTTTTCTGCAAAAACTGAATTCTGAAATAACAAAAATTTTGAATCATTTGTCAGAAGCTTCTTTCAGATTTTTTTTCTTTTGATTACTTTTGGAAGATATAGGTGTTGCTGGATGGGACGAAGAAACATTTCCCAGTCATGCCAATATTGTGAATAAGAATTGCATCACTTTTTTGTAACAAGTACATTGTCAAGAAATACATAGAATCACGTACTTATAAATAAACACACAATCAAATTAAACAGGAAACCATGGTAACCATTCAGTGTTAAAATCTACCTGTCTAATTACAATATTTACATAACGTTAATTAATATTTACAAAAAACATTGCACTTTTTATAAAATAACAATCGACAACAAAATCAATTTAAATGGCAGATGTTAAGTTTATCTATCTTCTTGGGACAGATTTAACACAGAACAAATTTAAAGATAATGGTTTACATATTCAATATCTTCATTGTACTTCACACAAATTTCACTAGTGAGACAATTTCTATTCTATATCTGAAGAAGAGACAATTTCTATTCTATATCTGAAGAAGAGACAATTTCTATTCTTTATCTGAAGAATTAATTACTATTATTTCAAATCTCAATAAAGATATTTTATAGCAATATAAATGCCAACATTATTTCATCCACTTTTCACTCATCTTTTTAAAATGTTATTTTTTACCATCAAAGTTATGCCTTACAACTTGACAGGTTACAAGTAGGCTAACAGTTTATAGTGCTGTTTGATCTACAATGATTAAGTTAATCAAACATTATTCAACTATTCACTTGAACTTGAGCAAAATTTATTAGTTATGTTTATATTCAATTATCCATGAATAAAAAATATTGAAATATGAATTCTTCAAAAATTATTAATAAATAGCTGTGCCATTATGTTAAAAGTGGGTGTGAGTTACTATTTAACTTTATAACTACATGTACTGACTTTGTGAGAAGAAATTACTGACTTAATATTTCAAACATAAAAGTGAAACCTATCACACAAAATACAGTGGTACTTAAATAAACTTGGTCTATGTCAACCATTCTCTCTAATCTATAAACATTTCAACAAATATGCTACATAACAAATATCTTGCTCAAAAACTTACATAACAAATATCTTGCTCAAAAACTTACATACCTTCAATCTAAACTCAAGGTAATTTATTCCTCACATTTCTTTCCCCAGGATGTCAAAACTGATGTTTAATAACATTTTATGTCTAGTAGTAAAAATTCAGATAAATACTATTGAAAAAATCATCTTTGAAATAAATACTTTTTCACAAAAAAATTATGTATGACAATTGAAGCCTTGTAAAAATGTTTTGTCTCAATACTATTTAGCTGCTTTAATAAAAACTTAAGAAGACTAGCATACCTAGGTATTAAAATACTTTCAACATAAAAATAACATTGAAATAGTAGCTTGTAAAAAAGTGATTTAGAAGTATTACATTTCTCAGGCTATTTCAACAAAAATTTATTTGTGAATTGTGAATAAAGAGTGTTTGTGTATTCCAAACAAAAACAAAACATAAATTTGCAATACACTTTGGAAGCTTAAACATATATCTAAAAGATCTTTCACACACACATTCATTCAAATCAACCATACAACTTTTTCCCTTTTTCATCCAAACAGCACTAATACCAGCACTCATAAGCATCCATATAATGGAAATTACTGCGTACTCAAAAATTCCCTCCCTATATTGAAGATGATTGAAAAATTCACCTTTTTTGTATTCTTACAATGGTTTGGTGAAAAGGGCATACTTTTTGACAACCATCTTATTTATATTCCTGAAATTTGTTTTTAAATGTGTCTATAATTAGTTAAAATTTAGATTTGCAATAAGTTTTCTAACTTTAGACTGATTTTTATTATTAGTTAAGTTAAGTCCCTATAATCAGTTGGTGTTTTCCTTTTTCAAATTTACAAATCATTTTAAAATTTAAATAGCCAGATAAACACCTACTGATTTTAAAAAAAGTTTCAAATTTCTTGCCAAATACTTATTTCAGTTTTGGCCAGTGTTCATGTACAACCACTTTATCTGGAGTAATCTTATTATATAAAATCTTCATATTCTTTTAACATTTATAAGTGATCATAATCACATCCTTGTATGACTGAATTAAGTTTTTTATTGCCTTTGAATTTTATTTAAAAATCAGCAAAAAATGACTATCACATAACTAAAATCCTATTTTGAAACAGACTTTTTATTGTTACTTTACAAAACGCATGAACATGTGCTGTATGTTGGTGATTTTATGCTATATATTAACATATAATGTTTATATTATGGCACCATAACTATATATATGGTCAAAAACATATATAACTTATGAATATTTGGGATACTTTGAAATAAGTATAGCCAACTTCATTATTTCCAATATATGGACAAATTCAAATGATTGAAAACCATTCAACTTTCACAAACTATCAATTTATATCACAATTTGAATTAATTTCTCGTCACACACCACAAGTCCTTTGAGTAACAATGTATAAACACAGCTCACAACTTCTCTGATGATGACTGTGAAATGATGTTAAAACAATGTATGCATAATTGTTAAATAAAATGACAATAGTATCATTCATCCTCATTTTCATTTTCTACTTCTTCATTTTCTGTGTGTTCGTTTGTTTGTTCTTGCTGTTCTTCTTTCTCTTGCTGTTCTTGTTGTTGTTGTGCCTCTCTTTGTTTCTGTTCTTGGATAGCTTGATGTTCACGATCTGATATATGTGACTGAAGACCTCGGTTTTGTTGGTAAACTGACTTCTCACCAGGTTTTCTTACTTTCTCAGCTTTTCTGAACACAGTTATTTCCTGTCATTAACAAAAATAATCAATTAATTAAGATTCTAGTATGACCTGCTTCTTTTAGCTTTGTAAAAAGCCCATGCTCTAAATCCAATCAAATTTGTTTGCACATGCGAATACTGACTACTGGAGAAAAATGAATTTATAAATTTGGCATGCATTTAAAATATTCTTAAATGATGCACATGTTGTTACAAAAAATATATACAATGACTACAATGTGTTACAATTCGCAATTGACATATTTGACCTAGATACAACATCATGTTGGCTGTTCAAAACCACTCCCTCTGAAAAAAACACATTGCATGCGTCTGCAAAAAAAGGGAGGTTCATGGAAGAGCCTTCACAAACGCTCTACACTTAAACACAAAGGACATAGTAAATTCTGTAATTGACCTAATCAGAATTGAAAAAACTGATGCAAGCTATACTTTATTATATGGTATTTTAGCCCTCACTATTGATTGGGCAAAAATTTTCATGAATATAATGCCTACCCATGCTTAAACTACAATAAAGTATAGCTAGCATCAATTATTTCTTAATTTTGTATTTTAGGAAAAATTTGATACATGCATCTCCAAATGATGCTGAACCAGGTTTCACATTCTAAAATGTTATGATATTTTGTGCAATTTAGATACACATGTTTCAATAATTAGGTACTAGTAAGCAAAAGCTCAGACAATTTAATAAATTTAATTTGCAATATTTTTCCCACAAAACTTTACTTTTCAATTTTTATAGAAAGACTTGTGTGAAAACTTTTCTTTTAATACTGTTCAAACATTGTAAGTAAACGAAAAAGATAACTGAATATAGTGTGTTTAAGAATAAACGAGAGCTTGCTATCACATCTTCAATTTTGAGATACTGTGACTACATTGTAAATTAAGCTTCATATTCTGAACTATTTTGTATGTCAATATACCTGTTGTTTGAAATATCTTCTTTCTTCTTCATCAACCAAGACCAGATTGAGGTAATATCGGACAGAAAACTTCTTATTTATATCCCTCATTGTAGGTGTCAGCTCATAGCCACTCAGAAATAATCGTATAGGTATTGATTCTCCTACAAAACAGAAATTACTGAACGATGAGAATACCAGCTTATAGCCATCAGAAATAATTGTATAGGTTAAAATTAACCAACAAAATAGCATACACTGAGTCAGGAGAAAGTTGGCTCATAGCCGTAACAAATAATCATAAACGTAATAATTTTACTACGGAATAGAATACACTGAGCCAGGAATACATGTAGGTTAGCTCATAGCCCTTGAATAATGGTAAATGTTCTTCCTATTCTTAATGAGACTGTTAGCCAATAACGTTCAGTGTATAGGTACTGAACTGAACTCTGAGACTGTCATCTCATAATCACTTAGAAATATCTGCATAATTTTCTATTCTCAAAATACATGAATTTCTGACCTTCAGGACAATCTTCAAGAAGTAAAATATATTTCTCCACATAACACTGAAAATGTGATGAGTTCGTAATCATAAACGTAGAATTATGAATATGGTAAAGAGTCAGATACTGGACTAAAAGACAAGTCATTTCAAAAATAATTTTACTCTGCATCTAGTATGTGCTTATTTTATAAATCCAAGCAAGCCTTTATCTTTCTATCTGAAATGAACTATTACTTTATACAAGAGTATATATATAAAAGGTAAATCAATTAAACTCACCTCTGACAGGTGCCCCATCCATTATCTCGTATTTGGCTATAGTTTCATTTTCATTGTATGTGTTAGGTCCTAAAAAGAACAAATTCATAATATACGTGAGCTTTCACAGAATGGCAATAAAAACACTCTTTATCAGGTTTTTCATTAAGTTTGTTAAGGATTTACTTTCATGAATTAATACACTAGTTACTTTCTTTTCCATTATCTTTTTTAAAACTTTAAAAGTCGAGTCATAAAATTTACAAATAACAATCAAAACTTCATTAAATCATTATACACACAAATATTACTGACAAATCTATTAAAATAATAAAGTACTTTAGGTAATAATCATACACTATTAACATTATTAAATCTGATTTTAGTACATATTTTGAATATTTTTATTCATGAAGAGTTTCATTTTCTTTACTATTCAAAACATAAAATATATTGCTTAAAAATTAATGAATCATTCAAGTAAAGGTGTTATGACATCAATTTATCCTCTATCACGTTTGCATACTGACAACATTTAATACAAAACAATCTTGTATAAAATCTACAATTTTACACAGAAATAAAAAATATGTGTGTATAGTGGCCGTCACGTAAAATTGACACCATGTTTTTTGTCAAAATTTTCTTAAATATCGACCGCGTTTCCTAAAAATCATGTTTTTCAATAAGCGGAAGAAAAATCCTGTCCAAATATCCACTACTGTCCTACCTTTTATTGTGTTTGCACTGTATAATCCTGACCTTCACATAATCCAAGATTATTTTGTATGGTGGAATCTGACATTGTTATTACCGGAAGTGTTTCCGTGGAGTTCCACGTGCTCTCCATTTTCTTGTGTCTCTCGGAGTTTTTCATCATCTTTACCATGTTTACGTAAAAAGCGCGGGAAATTGTATCATCAATGACAATGATATGACTGGAGAGTAACGAATGTTATGGAAGAAGGGATCCTCATAGAAACCAAGATGGCGGTTTTACAATGTAAATAATCTTGAAAAATGTGAAGGTCAGGATATACAGTGCAAACACAATAAAAGGCAGTCTTCACGCTGAACTGCTAAATCTACAGGCCCGAAGCTCAATTTTTGAACATTTTTAGTTAGATTCTATTGGCCTGTAGGTCTGATTTTTACAGGCCCAAGAGCAATTTTACCAGCCTGGGCTGCCTGGGCTGCCACTCGTCGTGAAGACTGAAAAGGTAAGACAGTAGTGGATATTTGGACAGGATTTTACTTCTGCAAAATGAAAAACATCATCTTGAGTAAACACGGCTGATATTTAAATTTTTTTTGACAAAAAACATGGTGCCAATTTTACGTGACGGCGACTATAGTGTTCTTCTTTGTTATGATGTATATCAATACATTTCTATCCTTGTTTTCTAGATCACTCTATTTCCTATGATGCAAAGGTTCAATTTTTAGTAGACATAGATATAGGAAGATGTGGTATGAGTGCCAATGAGACAACTCTCCATCCAAATAACAATTTATAAAAGTAAACCATTATAGGTCAATGTACGGCCTTCAACATGGAGACTTGGCTCACACAGAACAACAAGCTATAAAGGGCCCAAAAATTACTAGTGTAAAACCATTCAAACGGGAATTGAATACTAATCTTTGTAACTGATCTCAAATATGAAACATCTATGACAATAACACACAATAATGTCAAACTAAGCATGTTTTATAATAGAAAGCAATAAAGATGGAACTTTTGAACACATTTCAAAATAAAAAAAAAAAATAAAACCTTTAATTAGATTCAAGTCATGAAGCATGAAGGTTGTAGAGATTGACCTCAGTCATGATTTTTTATTTATTCATTAAAATGTGCAAACAATTTCAATCATTTTTTTTACACCCTCAGTTTTCATTGTAAAATCTCCTACTTCCTACCCCAAATCCTTAACCTGCAATTTAAACCTACACCTTTAAATCCCTATCCCATCCCCTATTTTATTTATTTCTATCCTGTCCCTTATTTTCATTTAAATCAAGCTTCCTTGTTGACAATCTACCTGTTCCTGTCGTCTCTCTTTTGATGACTTGTAACTCCATATGTTTAATTTTTATTCGTACTAATAAGAAGTAAATCTTTCCAACTATTACATCTTTTAAATGATACCTATGGAAATAAAATGGAACAAAATAGAAAGATAAAAATAAAAATTACACAAAAAAAAAACACAGCTAACTTTGTTGTGAACATTGAAAGTGCCAATATTGAATAATATGACATCAACATAATTTTTTTCTTGGGATTTTTTTTGGATGACATAAATTTGAACGGAAATATGAGTTATTATTTGAGAGACTCAATTTTTCTAAAAAAAGGCAAAAGTTTTTTTTTAAATCAAAAATTGAGATTGAGTCCCAGTGTTCTAAGTTCATGAACTTCAGGGTAACAAACTGTTATTCAACATCACATTGTCCATATAAATTGCATAAATATGTTACAATAAAGTTTGGCTGTGTGTGCGTAGTAAAAGATAAACAAAGTGAAATTTCTAGCTATTTATCAATGTATCATACACAACAATAGTACATATTTTTGAGTATAAATGATATCAATGAAACATGAGCTAATCAATTTAAGAAACAAATGTTTGATTTATAAATAAGCACTAGAGTGTCTGGAATGAAGAAGTCAATCACAAACAAATCATAGATTTTACAATTTTCATAATATAAGTTTGTACATCTTTAAGGCTTTTTAATTTGGCACATATTTTTTTCCAAATGACAGATCTGATACCAAAATCTTTGTGTCAAATGTTTTCCATACACAAAGTTGGATAACTTCATATCAATTCTAATAAAAGTTAGAATTGATAAAAAATATTGGAAGGAAAATAATTTATCTCCAATATTTCCAATAAAAAAGTTTGTTTATACACTCATGTTTTAATTTAATAACATCTATACTCGCGATTTCAAAGGGTAAAATAACTGCAATAAATTAGATAATTTTTAATTCAATCTATTTTACTTTCTGAAATCAACATGAAAATTTAGACGAACAATTAAAGCAAGTATAAGACTACAGTGAAATGTCAAAATAAAACATCCTGAAAGATCACAAACAAAACAAGGAGAGTAATCTCCCTTTTTCAATTTAAAAGAAACTTATCAAGGGGAGACAACTGTTCCTGTTGCATTACTTAATTTACAAATATGCTTTTTACTTGTTTGTGATCTTTCATTAAACAAATGGAGGATTCTAATTAAATAAAATAATTATGCATACGTTGCTTGACAATGCCTTTACCTGCACCTGTAGTTTCTCGACGGACTATTGCAAGTTCCATATATCTTATTTTTATACGGACTAAGAGAAAATAAATTTTCCCAACAATAACATCTTTAAGGTGATATCTCCATGAGAGCAAGAAATAAGAAAAACAATAGTTTCTATAACTGGATTATTAAATAAGATAAATCTTATTAGCCTTATGCTTCTGATATATACTGTAAACATGGAACATTTTGTTCAAGAGCTATTTTGTGATTGTGTAAAATAAGCTGATTATAAATAAGTATCCCAATTGAAAATTTTGTAAAAATCAATACTATTGATGTGAAGGTTCACTTATCCTCATTGCTAGCATTAAACCCATGTATGCAAAAAATAAATAATGCAATTAAGTCCCACATTTATAGTTATCAATATAGTACATATAGTGATTAAGTAATTATCAATCTTAATGGCGAACTTTTATAGAAATGCAGATTGATCTTTATTTCACAGGTTACATATGACATTATTTAAATCAAAATTATAGTTCAATTAAACAAGAGGCTCTCAAGAGCCTGAATCGCTCACCTTAAATTTTTTGCTTAAATCTTCCATCAATGATTATTTTGGGTTTTCAATTTATATAAATGGTTCTTCGATTCTGTCATATCTTCTTCAAAAGCAAAAACAAGAGTGGACACACTGAAATGTCTCGTTTGTCTCGTGTTCATAATATAATTTATGATGAAAGTATAAAAAAACATTGTATACCCCAAGCATTACATTAAATTAACTGTACTTGAGATGAAGGCGAGATAAACCCTTTCAGACATAAATGTAGTTCATACACTCATTCCATACAACAAATTGAGTTTACCTATTGCTAAAAGTATCTCAGAAATAACCTCATAAAAAAATAACTTTGACCAATGAACCATGAAAATTAGGTCAAGATCAACTTACACCTACTAAACAGACATACACACCTTACAATTATTCCCTACACCAAATATAGTTCTACTATCGCTATAGTATCTGATAAAAAGACCAAATCATTGATGATTTAACATTGACCAATGAACCTCTTTTTTTAGCTATGGCAACCATATTTTTTGACAAAACAGAAAATAAAACACAAACTTTATTCTAGACACCTTAATGATAATTCAGCTTAAGTTTGGTGGAAATTGGTTCAGTAGTTTCAGAGGAGAAGATTTTTTAAAGTTAGCAAATATGATGAACAAATTGTGTAAAATTGTCATTAAAGGACAATAACTTCTTAAGGGGTCAATTGACAATTTTGGTCATATGAACTTATTTATAGATCTTACTTTGCTGAACATTTTTGCAGTTTACAGTTTCTCTTTATCTATAATAATATTCAAGATAATGACCAAAAACTGCAAAATTTCCTTAAAATTACCAATTAAGTGGCAGCAACCCAACAATGGGTTGTTTGATTCTTCTGAAAATTTCAGGGATGATAGATCTTGACCTATTGAACATTTTTACACCAGTCAGATTTGCTCTAAATGCTTTAGTTTTTGAGATATAAGCCAAATACTGCATTTTACACCTATGTTCTATTTTTAGCCATGGCGGCCATGTTTTTTTATGAAATGGGATTAAAACACAAACTTTATTCTAGATACCCTAGGTATCAATCAGATGAAGTTTGGTTTGAATTGGTTCAGTAGTTTCAGAGGAGAAGATCTTTGAAATAGTTTACGACGACAACGACGACAGACGGACGACGACGACGACGGACGCCAAGTGATGGCAAAAGCTCACATTTCCTTTTTAGGAAAGATGAGCTAAAAAACTAAGGTCAAAAAAAAAAAAAATAATTCCAGGATTGAATGTCAAATATTAACCTAAAATCTTTTAATTGCTGTATTCTATCAAATAGGTTTATACCATCATTTTAGTGTTATGGTCAAGTTACATAATTAAACCAAAGCAATTTGAAACTTCTAATCATAAACTGGATTGACAGCACTTAAAATTCCCCGCATGATCATAAATTACCTAAGTTCCTCTGTTTACTACTTACTTTGATTTGTTATATTCAAATTCTATATGTAAACAATCTTCAATACCGACTTCCATTTTTATGCTGTTATTTAATTCTGGATAATGTGATAAAGTATGTACTATAATGTCCTGTTCTTTTACTGTGTCACTGATTCTTTTTACAACTGTCACTCGTAAAAAATATCTAAAAATAAAACATAAAAACTATTTTTCTAGTTTGGTCATTTTTTTTGGCAGATGTATCAGTAAAATATAACGTTCAGGGGTGTGGAAATATTTGTTGTGAGCACTTGTCCATGGGCAAGTAAAACTATAAATTTTACTTGTCCGGAAAAAAAGTTGCTTGCCCTGATGATCCCAATAAATATTGAAGTATTTCTTGTTAGATAATATGTGATTCTTACTAAGCACTGTTGTGCATCACAAACAAATGACACCCATTTGTCTATATGTGAAAAAAAATTAGGAAAGTAAGAAATGGGTTAACATCAATAGGACAGAAACCTAACAGCAAACCAACCAATGAAATGACATGTAAAGGACAATTTTGCAGCAGTTTTTGAATAAAGATTGTAGCCAGTAGGTACATATACTCAATTTGAGGAGAGGACAGTAATTGAAGAAATGTAAATAATAGATAAACTATTTATGCTATTGATGTTGTGGTGTTTCTCTCAACTGACACTCTTGTTCTTGATTATTTATTATTGTCAAAACAAATAATATTGACCTTTCATCAATAAATAAGACAAAAACTTTTTTATTAAGTATTTATCAATCTGAATTTCAATACAAAATTTAAAGAAATGACACTTCCGGTAAATGATAGATAAAACCCAATCGATGATCGCGGGTCAATGGACAAAGCCAATGCAATTTTAAGCGACTCGGGTTCGTATACTTATTTAAATTTATTTTGGTAACCGATCTATTTCCGGTATTATGTAATATTTATCGTCATGAACATTGACGTTTTTACTTGCTGACCATTGGTTTGTTTTACATAAATTAAACATTTTTATACGTTTTGAAATCAATTTTATATTTTTGTTGGAATTGAACTTTGTTTTGTATATTTTTTTACTTGTCCACGGGCAACCAAGACAAAAATAATTACTTGTCCGGTTGTTCAAATGCAGTGTTTTCCCTAGGCTATTCATGCATTGCGGTATCGCTACGCATAAAATTTCGGCCGCCATGCATTTATCATACCCGCTATGCATCCCGCTATGTGTGAAATTTTTATTATCTTATAATATGAAGTGACAATTGACAAAACTCTACAGGTGTTTCAAACTCACTGGACTGATAATTGATCATAATTACATGCAACGCTCTGATTTTACAATCACGTTGATTAGATAGAACAACATTCAAGACTTCGATTGCATAATAGAAATCGGGAGTTCAAATTGTTTTAATGATAAATATTATAGCCTGCTACAGCTTCCAAATATTCTTCCGTGAAAAAATAAAAAGTAAACCTTTTGCAGTATAAATTTTACGTTTTGAAATTATAAGTCTAACATCGAAATATTTATATCAAATGCGAACGAACTCAGTTGAGTTGTAACAGAGAATACACATCATTGGGTTGAAACATGATGTAACTTTGACCTCCGAAGCAGAGTTCAAAAAATTTATGGGTCACTGAATATTCACAATTCAGATCGTTTTTGTTTTGATGTCAAAAATTATTTTATTTTTCAAACTGATCTTTCAAACTAGTTTTAATCCAGAAGAAAATAAAAACATTGCTTGACTGTACCTTAAGTTGAATATCTATATCCAAATTAAATTAATTAAAGCTGTAATCCATGATCACAAATTGAATGCTTTGTTTACATTTGTTGAAAGCCATGTGCTTTTTGGCGGGAAAATTCGGGAAAGCCCTTATTAACAGGAAACAGTTACATTTCATTGTTATTTATAGACAGTAGGAATTTCATTTTGGAAATCATTTTGATTAACTGCTAAGATTTATTCATGAAAAATTAATAATTTCTTGGAGGGAAACTGATAATACTTTTTTTTATTAAAATAATTTACATCTAGGGGTATAGAAAGGGTGGCTGTTTTTTTTTTTGTGTTTTTTTTTCTCAATAATATTACAAATATATATAAAGTTCACCAGTCTGAAAATACATGGTTAAATGGATTTTAATTCTGAAAAACTCATGTTTATTTAATTCCTTTATTATTTCCATCATAATCAGAAACAAGCTACATGTATAAGGTATTTCAAACATATATTTTTGGCTTTTATATAAGAACATTCCAGACTATTAATATGTATGTACCTGTAGTAAAAACAAACCTGGTAGAGCCTAAAAAAATTCTACAGGGCCCTTGAAAAAACTTTTGGATCCAGGCTGGCCTTGAG
Source organism: Mytilus galloprovincialis (assembly GCA_037788925.1). NCBI lineage: Eukaryota > Metazoa > Mollusca > Bivalvia > Mytilida > Mytilidae > Mytilus > Mytilus galloprovincialis. The sequence continues at coordinate 38,167,612 of CM075341.1, forward strand.
AGAAAATGTTAAGTATTGTTCCTGACTGTATTGCAGATTAATGTGAAGTTTTTAAACTGACATGCACAATTCATTTCACTAGTGTAATAAAAATAATTCTACAAAACAACGCCGCGCTCCGCGTTGCAAATTCATCTTAGACCCACCATGCATCAAGAATTTTCTAGGGAAGACACTGAAATGTACGAGTCGGGCGAGTCGGGCATAGCATTTCCACACCCCTGACGTTTCTATTTTCATCAGTTAAAATAAAGTTCATCAGTTCCACATCTTTGAATAAAGTCTGATTCATAACATCCATAAAAAAACATACATGGAACCAAGGGAAGACACTTCAAAACCTCAAATAGAGTGAGTATTGAAAATGCTCATAAAATTCTAAAATGTTTCTGTAGCTGGTTATCCTATTTTCCAATTCCCTATCTCTAGGTTGAGTACCATCAATGTTAATTTAACTAAAGAGGCTTCGGTAATTATTCCTTAAAGTTATAAAATGAAACACAGTTTTATGTCAAAGTTTGTTCAATAACTTTGAAACAATGACATTGAATACCGTGTACAAATATTGCTTGTTCGAACTATCATGCCTCATGTGAGGTTTTTAGATACATGGACAGAAAATAGTCTTTGTATATTTTTTTATTTTTTTTGTTATAAATTATACCTTTGTTTTCTTGTTTGTATTGTTCTAATTTTTTCACGTGGAGACCTTTTATACTTATCAATACAGAAATATTTTTTTTGTAATGATTGATTCCTTATATGTGATTTTAATTACTAATATCTACTGTTTTGAACTCTGTTTGATAGCTGTCTCACTGATAATCATACCACATCTACTTATTTTTATATATGTGTAATGAGGTGTGTAAAAAGTGTATATTTGAAGATGTATGTACATGTAAATTAAATACCAACCGTAACCGGACATTAGCGCCAGTGTAAGATTCATAAGGTTTTTCTACTTGTAAAAATTCAAAACCATAACTGGTGTTGGATGTTAGTTCTCCAGGTCTGGCTAGTTCTTTAACTAATGATGTGAATTCATGATGATTGCCTCGATCGTAGTACATTTCTAAAAATAGATCAAAAGTACATTTCTAAACATAGATCAGAGACTCAAATGGCTGGGTTGCACAGAATGTTTCTTAAATTACACAAACTAGGTACCATCATTCCCCCTGCTCATTCCCTAGACTTCCAAACTAGAAGCAGGTTTTGAACTTAGTCCAACATGGTCAAAAATGAATGTACCACTTTTAAAATTTTGGTATCCTTGACTTTTTATTAGAGTGTTAACTTCTATCAATTTGTATATGTGACTGATGTATTGTCCATAAATGCCAAATGGACTTTTCAAAAGCACTTTAAAAAACTCTGATACAGTATGATCACTATCAACTTTCAACTTTGTCAGTGTAATTGGCAGTATATTCTACTCAGCAATTTGAAACAATGTATTTCTGGTTTGTGGCTTAGTCAACAATAAAATAAAAACACAATTATTTCAAAATCTTTCTTTCATGAGTAAAAAGGTCCTGGCAATTCTATTCAAGTAAAAAATTTAACTTTAATATTTATTGATTGAAATACATTAAGTTACATGTATACCATTTTCTCACTATAAAGTATTCTTTCAAACTGCACATCATAACACTTAACCTTTATATCCACTTAACAAAGAAAACACTTATTGAACAGATAAAGTGTAGTGGCCCTCAAACATTGTTAAATTATAACTCACTGAAAAAAAATAAAAGTCTTATAAAAATGATATATTAGTTTATAGCTGTGATTGTACTGATATACTGCAAGTTACCATACCAACCTATTTGACCTATAAATTCTATCTTTATCCCCTGATGTTCCATTTTACTTCCTGCTTTCTTCATGGACACATTAACCTGAAACAAAAACACATGTATCACACAGGTTCTGCATGTCATTTTTTCAAAATAAAAAAAATTCCATACAACTTCATTATAACAAAAATATGTATGTTATAAGGAACAGGTTTGTGTTTTATTTTGGTAAATCATTTTCAGAGTTTTCTGTAATGTTTTTAAATTTATTACATGTGCATTTTTATTTTTTGAGTAGGTTTAGTTGCAGTGTTCTCCCCAGAAATTTTGGATAGCATCACATTTTGCGTAAATAAAAATAACTATTTTTTAATTTCGTTTGTCGCGTCACGTTGATGCTCTATTTCCTTCATATATTTTAGTTTATATTGTTCAATTCATAACTGAGAATACAAGTAAACTATAACCACAAAAACAGTTGGTTCAGTTTATGTTTTCTTTATTCATTTATAGTTACAGAATTATTTTTTTCCTCTTGTGCCAAATAAAAATAAATATGTGGTTTCAGTTACCCAACAATAAGTCAAATGAATGAATGGTTCATTATAGATCAACCTGTATATATACAAAACTAAATATCTAGTACACAAAATTAAACTATTTTTTATAGTATATCAAGTTTAAAATTTTTTTTTTATCATGTTTATGAAATTCATTGTTTCATGGCACTTAATGAATTAGTTCCAGTTGTTTCTTATTTTTACATTAAAATGATATGTATTTTTAACAAAGTTATCTAACAAATAGTCTGTTAAAGCGTAGTTTTCTCTCTTGGTATATTTTTTCTGTCTACTGTCCATCTGTTGTCATTATCGTGAAAATGCGGATTTTTGTCATATCTGGTCCGGTTCTGATCCGTAGTTTACACAAAAATGTGCAATGGCGGCCGTAGAAAAATTTGCGAAAATGAGTCCGAGAATAAACATTGTTGACAAGAGATTGTGAATGAATAAGACGCTTTTAATGCATTAAATGGATTAAACATAAACTTAAGCCAATTATGATAACTTTTTAAAGAAGTATTAAACTTATTTTAGCTCTAAACCAAAATTCTCGCTCTCGTATTACCGGAAGAGAAAGAAAGTAATTTTTGGAGAGTTAAACAAATAAACGACCTTTTTAAAAAAAATAAAAATCGTTTCAATCTTTGAAGTTTCGTAATACAAAACGTAGATTTCGAATTGTTTTGTGATTGCATTTTTCCATGTCGAAATTGGTTATTGCAGACACGTGGTATTAGTCATGTCACAAGTGTCAGCTTGGGATATTCGCATCCAAACAGTTATCACCCTGAGGGCAATTAACACCTAGCTATTTAATCTCTTAATTGCCTTTAGTGTCCGACTTAAAGGGATTACAATTAAACGTGATATAATTTTTATGATCATAATCGATAATAGATCTATGAAAGTCAAAATTGAGGACAAGTAAAATAGCATCTTCAAAATAATTATAGCGTCGCGGGAATAATTATAGCGTCGCGGGAATTATTATAGCATCACGGTGAAAAAATATAGCGTCGCGGTACCGCGACGCTAAAACGGCCTGGGGAGAACACTGAGTTGTATAGATATTCAAATAAGCAAAATGAAGTAAAATACTGTTTTTCAATGTCCAGCTTGCACCTTTTTGGTGTTCTGATTTGTTTATCATTATTGGTTTTTTTCTGGGTTTTTTCCATTTCCACTTTGACAATAAAGATAAGGAACCAATGAATACCTTTCCAGCAACAGTTTCTCCATCGTAATACAAATAATGTCTTTCTTTTTTGCCATCTTCTGTTTTTATTTCTGCAGTTTTTCTTGCTTCTTGTCCATCTAGAACAATGTCTATTTCAGCACTCTGGCCGAATCCAAAGAAACTCTATAATCAAAAAGCAATTTTACATACAATTTTGTTTTTCAAACCAAAGACGCCTTTCATAGGCAGATCCAGGAGGCCTAGTGGGCCCAGGCCCCCCTCCTCCCTTTCGTGGTAAAAATTTGGTTGATTATCTAGGAATCTCACTGAAGCATGACTGGAGCGGGCCCTAAGGTCAGTCAGCCCCCCCCCCCCACCCCTAATGAAAAGTTCTGGATCCGCCACTGCTTTTATATCATATCTTTGTGTTTTAGCTATAGCCTATAGTCCTTAATGGAATTTGCTGTTGAAGACATACCTTTGTTATTCCCTATTTTGCTGGGTTAGTTTACATCTTACATTTCTTATCAATTTTCCATAATACAAAAATATTCCAGATTCAAATAGTTCCTTGTTCATGTTGTTTATGGATGTTTTGGTGTTGTTGTCACATACTTTTATTTATTTTCATTCCTATGAGTTCATTCACCATCAATCCTGTTGGATTCCTATTAATACATTAATCAACCCTTAACAATTATTTAATACTTTGTAATTAACTGTCAATGTCATGAACAACAATCCAAATGTTTAGTTTGGACTGGTTTATGAAACTTTTAATTGTAATGCCTATTGCATTGGTTATATGAAATTTCACATGAACAATATAACTATGTGAGAGGCAAAGTTGTGTTATTACAAATCACATCACCTTTAATTTTCTGCAATGACCTTTTAAAGATACAAATATTTTCAAGTAATTGATGTCAGATCTTTATCATTACTAGCATCAAGCATCATTAAATGCAGTTAAAGAATTTTTTTTTATTTTTTCTCACACTTGTAGAGTCTGCAGTTTCAAATAACCTTACAAACATTGTTAAATCTAACTTCATTTTAATAACGCTAATTCATCTTGAAATAGAACATAATTATAATCATAATTGGAGGAATTACCATTTTTATCTGTCATTAGCCAATTACATGCATGTAAACGTGCATCCTCTACTCTGATAACATTTCTTATCCTATTATAAAATTAAATGAGATACTTAAGTCTATAATAATAACTCTATATCTGTATTGATTTCTCTGTCACCTTGACTAACTGAAACATAGCTGGATTGATCCAGGAATCAGGAGTATACACATGATACAAGTGTAAATACCACAAACACAGTATCCACAAATTAAAAACAAAGTCCTCTATTCTAACATGTATATAATAATTATGTAAAGACCGCTTTAAGACAGAACCTCAACATAATTATTTATTCACGAACTCTGGATTCGATACAGACATCCTGGACTGTCATACTTGATGAAATCATTGTATCACTATGAATATAAATTAATGATGTCAAAATCTTCATCTAAAGGTCAGATACAAATTACATTGTATAACATACATGTACAAAATGGAATACCAAAAATAGTGTATCTTTTATTTTTTTAAATCTATTCAAACTGTAAAACAACTTCACACTAAATTCATCGCTGAGCAAAGCCTTATACAACCCCAGAGGATGAACCCTGAACAGTTGGGACAAATTTGGGCACAATATTCAAGCTTTATACTGTCTGAATTTGAATTGTGATCAAATTTTGACATAATGTAGGTTTCTGACACAAAATAAATGTGGTCAATAATCTTCCAAAACTATTACACAATACTGTGCAACTGAACATCATGAAGATGTTTTCTTGAACTTTTCAAAAATTTATAATTTGAAAAAAATATATAAATCCCTTCAAAAAATTTGAAAAAAAAACAACCCTTGACTTTTTGAATCTCCCTTGGAGTAATTATCCCAAACTCAATCCCAGCTTTCCTTTGTAGTATGGAACCTTGTAGTAAAATTTTAGAGAAATCTATAGATGTACACTTAAACAAAAGTTATTGTTTTTGGCCCTTAATTACTAAACTGTTAGCACCACAACCCCTAAAATGCATTATATATATGATTTTCACATACAATGTATATAATGTTAAATTCAGACATATTTTTAACTTGTACATCGTCGTCATATCAGAACACTTTTCAGATCTCCTAGACACATGTTTCTTCATTCATCTTTGAATTTTTTGGTAAATGAAAAGAATGACTTTAAATAGTAGACTTGGTGATTAGCTTTATATATTTGAAAGCAGTGTTCTAGCCATATCATTTGAACAGGGCGCAGCGCCCACCCTTTTTTATTGACGCCTGTGCATTTTTTTTGTCGTTCCTCTGGCGCCTGCCGTTTTTGATCACGAAAAAATCAGCATCTTTCTGCCTTAAAATACCGGTAAAATCATAATTGTTCCATAAACAGGAAGTTCAGCTACCTGTGCAAGCTGTCAAATTAACTGACTCATTAAGTGTATGGCTTTACCTTACAGCTTTAGTGTCAAACACATTGTTAATTAACACCAATTAACTTACCTTTAGGTCATAAATAATTTGTGAATTCCGAAAAAGTTTGACAAACAATTTGATTACTTCCCCTTATTTATCACCTGTTCACAATATATTACTTAAATTTATGTTTCTTTTCGTAAAAAGATTAAACATAAAATAAATTAAATGCAAATGTATATTAGAATATTAACCCTTGTCATGCGGGGGCCGTAATATTATGGCCTTGAAACTTCTCCGGTCTCGTGCGGGGGCCGTAATATTACGGCCTCAATGAAAAATGGCGCTTCACATTTTTGGTGTCAGAATTCAGAAGTATGAAAACAAATTACTCCAATTTCAAATACTGTCTTTTGTAGAAAAGAGTTAAATCTTTCATCACGATACAAATTTTGATTTGAATTATTTTCACTTGAATGCACTTCAAAAATAAATTTTTTGAAATTTATATTTTGTAATTGCACTTCAATTTATAATTGATCTATCAAGTGCAATGAAGAATTCCCTATGATAAAACATGTCAAAGGATATCCTGATAAGGTGACAGCATAGGTATAAAAGCTATGGCTATTATATGTGTGGTCACAGAAACTACAAGACAGCTCAATATATATACAATATTTGACAAATGTTTTCCAAAGAGGGTATCAGCATCATGACCATAGATTTATGAGGTCAACTATAAATAATTGTGCCAAAAGACATAAATGACATAACTCCATTTTAGCTGAAACTTGATGTTTCAATAATGCATGATAAAAATTATGAGGCTAAACTAAGTTTACACGTAAAATTGCCCTTTTTTAATGACATTCAAGCGTAAAATTGCCCTTTTTCTGACTAGCACCCTGCCCTGGCTAGAACACTGTGAAAGGTTTGCACCTTTCTTCATTTGTCTGTTCAGACTTCCTACATGTATTTATGATCTTTTGAATAAATGGCATGCCTATACATGTAGCTTACATGAAAATGGGTGTATTTTCTTATTGTAGACATTGAAATAGATCACAAATAGTTTCTTGTCTGCAGTATATTTGCATTTCAAAAAGTGAGAAGATCTTTTTATGCCTTTTTAAAAGCTGGAACAGATATATAAAAAAAAATGTTTTCTAAATCAGGAATATCAAATAAAGACATCTGATTACTTTATCAAAACAAAACTTTTTTTTATATATTAAACCATCAAAAGACAAACTTGTATTACAACAATTGTGTCATAGAACAATTAGTGATCCGTAACAAGTTTTAACTTTGAAATATTTCAATGTTTTCATAATTTTCAAGAATATACATGTACATGTATATACCATATAAATATCTGAATAAGTTCATTCAACTTCAATGCCCTGAACATTTATAATATATATTTTTAAAAAGTAGGGTGAACGGACTTGGTGCGAACAGACAGTCTTTTGCTGAGGAAAGAAGTAAGGTCTCTTGGTAAAAGACTCCAAAAGGATAAAAATAATGCTAACCTGCGCCAAACATATTCTAATTGTGTAAAACATTATAATAAACAAAAAAAGAGCTTAAAAGCAGAATTTTATAGGACATTTATTAGTAAATTGAATAGCCTAGAACACAAAGACTCTAAGTCCTTTTGGAAATCTATTAACAATCTAAAAAATAACCACCAACAGGCGCCCAGTCCATTATCAAAGCAGGAAGGGGTAGAACATTACAAATCCTTATTAAACTCTGATTCAGAACTTAATTTTCCTGATGATCTTGAAACATCAAAGGACAATCATTGCTCTCTGGATTACCCATTTACTTGCAATGAAGTTAAAAAGGGTATCACTAGACTTAAATCTGGTAAGTCTGGTGGCCCTGATTTGATATTGAATGAGTTTATTAAATGTAGTGCCTCATCCATGGTACTAGTTATAGTAAAACTTTTTAATAAAATACTACAATGTGGAAAATTTCCAAAATCATGGAATCTGTCATATATTTCTTCAATTTTTAAATCAGGTGATCCAAATGATTGCAATAACTATAGAGGTATATGTGTCTCTAGCTGTTTAGGTAAATTATTTACTTCATTACTGCAAAACAGATTAACTGTGTTCATAGAGTCTAAAGACTTGTTGAGTGCCAAGCAGGGTGGTTTTCGTGAAGGATATAGAACAAGTGACCATATATTCATAATGAAAACTTTAATTAATAAATATTTAAATAAGTGTAAGAAAAATCTTTACATTTGTTTTGTGGACTTTAAAAAGGCATTCGACAGTGTTGTAAGAAAGGCATTACTACATAAATTGCTCAAAAAGGGAATAGGTGGGAAATTTTATGACTTGTTAAAACATATGTATAGTAATACATTATATTGTTGTAAAACAGATGGATTTATTAGTGAATCATTCCATGCTAATTTAGGGGTGAAACAGGGGGACAGTCTTAGCCCCACCCTTTTTAATATTTTTGTTGATGACATCGATTCCTATTTCAACCCCGTTTTGTCTGATCCAGTTAATTTAAATCAGAATAACTTTAGTCATCTTCTTTATGCAGATGATTTAATCTTAATTTCAGAAACACCTAATGGCTTGCAGCACTGTGTGGATGCCTTACAATCTTTTTGTATTGATTGGGGCCTAAATGTGAACACCAAGAAAACCCAAACTATGATTTTATCAAATAGTAAAAATAGATCTTTATTAGATAAACATTATTTTTATTTTGGTCCCCAACCATTAGAATCTGCTAAAGAATATAAATACTTAGGTATAGTCTTCAACAATAGAGGTAAACTTAATATAGCAGCTGAAAATCTTGCTGATAAAGCACGTAAGGCATATTTCGCCTTGAAATCAAAATTACCATATTCTAATTGTATTGCAGTGGAAAAATGGGTAAGACTTTTCAACTCATTAATTTCACCAATTATGACTTATGGATCTGAAATTTGGATCTCAGATTTTAATATAAATCTTGAAACTGCTGATAAACTGCCATTTGAAAAGGTTCAGAATATGATTATGAAAAATATTCTTGGTGTTCATGGTAAGGCTTCCAATTTAGCTTTACGTACAGAACTTGAGCTATATCCAGTGTGTTTTATATCATATAAACTAATGTTTAAATACTATGCTAGATTAACTGACATTGAAGTTGGAAACAACCCAAAATTTGATTTATTAAAATCTGCATTCATTGAAGATAAAAAATTGTATACACAAAAGAGCTCTTGCTGGGTACAATCATTACATAAACTAAAAAAGTTAATCAACTTTGATTCACTTCAAATATCACATAATGTGTTTGAGGACTCACTAAAAAACTTTTATAAATGCAAGATTTTGGGTCAACTTCAGCATATCAAATCTAATAACACAGGTAAACTAAGATTTTATAGTAAAATGTGCTCATCTTTTGACTTAAAAGCTTACTTAAGATTTGATATTAAGAAATATGATAGATCACTGCTTACAAAAATTAGAATAAGTGCACATTCACTTGCAATTGAAACTGGGAGATATAGCAAACCAAAAATTTTAGCAAGTGAAAGATACTGCAAACTTTGTAAAGATAAAGTGGAAGATGAAGTTCATTTTCTTTTATATTGTCCTCTATATAAAGACCTTCGAGAGAAGTTTGATATTTTCAATAACCTTAATAATGATGATGATATTAAATCAACGATTTATTTACTTAACCCAGTAAATCTGGTTGACACCAGACAAATATGTAATTATTTAAGTCAAGCTTTTGAACTTCGTAATAAAAATCTAATGTCAGTTGGTCTACCATAAGTATAATACTGAGTAATACTGTGATATTATATATATAATTAGTACTTGAAATGTTTCTTTATGTTGTATTTGCATAAATTGTCATGTTTAATGTGTTTGTATCTTGGAATACGCATTGTATCATATGTGCTTTGTCCAATAAAATATTTGAATTTGAATATATGTATAACCGACTTTAAATAAATCTTTTATGCTATGCTAGACTCAGGGCAAACAAGTTATTAGGGCGAACGGACCCAATATCTTTAACCATCCTCACTGACACTATACATCACCACTGTTCCAAGTAAAATTTGAGTGACTTTACATTGTGTGCCACAAAGGTAAAATGATTATTGTAAGATGCTGGGTCAATAGTACTACTATCATTAATTCGTTGGTCAAATGTAGCAGATTTCCACATAGAAATAAGATTTATATAGCCAGTCGATCCCACCACTGGCACTGAAGGGGTTTCTTGGACCATGTGTGTGCAATTTCTGATATGCTTTATTCAAATGTTATGTAGCTAGGTGGGCTCATAGATATTTGATCGTTTTATTAAATTGTGTGTGTCTTATTCTAGGTGTCAAGAAAATCTAGAAACCATAGAGAAAGATGGGTAAAAATTATCCACCTCGTCACATGACTCGTCGTTGAAGTCGGACTCAAGATGCAAATTAGTTGCTGATGCTGTATGTTTTTAATTTATGTGTGTTTATATATCGGAGTGTTTTACTCAATTTGTCATTCTGTCTTTATAACTTGGCGAATGTTGTTGTCATTGTGGCTTATTTTAGCATTTGTTTACCATTTTAAATGAGGTCCTCCTCCCAAAATCAACACATAAAATATGGCCTCGTTATAGTCTCGCGGAAGTGGAATTTTTTGGTTTTTCGCTTTTGAACAAATAAATTTAACAGTCATATAATTTCGATTCAGAAATTATTAAAATTGTGTTTCCTGGCAATGATTTCAATAATTTTTTTGTTTAAAAAATGTAAAAATTGATAGAGAAAAAACTAACTTTAAAAACCGATTTTGGAGAAAGACATGTTATATTTCCGTAATTTCTTATTGCAATATTTGTTGAGTGATGTTTTTTGTCGTAAATACTGATAGTGTCTTATTTTCTATTGCAATGGTATACCGTCTTTCTTCGACTTATGTTTTGATTGTCCCTGAATCTGTAGGATTTTTAATAGTGTCCCCAATGCTTCAGTTCATCTGACTGGCGGTATACTTTAGACGATCTTTAATACATATTGCTTCCAAATTTTCAAAAATATGTTGAATAAATTTATGAATAATTCATCTCTTATATTGATTATTGACAAACAGAAACACAATTAACAAAAAATGTAAATGCTTACATCAGAGATTTATATTATCGTCAGTGAATCATAATTAAAATTGACAAATGGAAATGGGAAATATGCCAAAGAGACAACAACCCGACCAAATGGATCAGACAACAGCCGAAGCCTAGGCCACAAAACACAGCGAAAAAAATCCCGCACCTCAGTGGAGGTGGTCATCAGCTGACCCCTAAATAAAGTTGTGTACTAGTTCAGTAAAAATGGACATTACACTTAGATCTAACTCCAAAACATCCGATATAAAAGAACTACAATAAAACTGAAAAAATACAAGACCAAAGGCCAAAGGTTCCTGACATCGGACAGGTGCAAAAATGCGGCGGGGTTAAACATGTTTTGTGAGATCTCAACCCTCCTCTAAACCTCTAGCCAACGGAACGTAGAAACACAGAAACAAATAGCAATACGCACAGTAGGCTCAGTTTAAAAGAATTCCGAGTCCGGTAACAAAAGAACCTAACCAAAATGACTATGATACATAAATTAACAAAGAACTACTAGTAGAAGAGACATATAATACAATTATATTTCTCTGCTAGTAGTTACTGACATGCCAGCTCCAGACCTCTGATTTAAAGAATTATGTCTTCATCATTTGCATCTCTGCTTTTCGACTTTTAATGATTAATGGTAACAGAGACAGCCTCTGATGATACTCTATATTACATCGAAAGAGGAGATATTTTCAATTAATTTAATGACAACATGATCTATCGTTTCATTTACCAAATTTTAATGAACATTCACTCTCACACACAGATATGCAGTAACGCTTTTTTTCAGGAAATTGTCGTCACATAATTTCCAAACGTCTGTGATTGCTAGATATATGTGTAATGGTAATCTTACGCAAATATTTATATAGCGAGTCTCTGTCAGTTACTGTACAAACTCCTTGTCTTAGACAGATATGAAGCAAATAAAGCCAGCTGACATATGAGAATAGTTTTAAAACCAACTGGTTTTTTTTGGCATTTGAAAATAATGAACAGCTAAGCATGCACTGCTTAAACAGATATAAAATTTAAGTGTATAAAAAAGGATAACGGCAATATTAATTTAAGATATGCTAACGTGTTACAGACTTAACAAGTAAAGACCACCTCCCCGAAAAAAAAAGCGGGAAAATCTCTAGGGTACAGCTGCTGTGCTCGGAGAAAGTTCTGAGCACTGCCCAAGTTCTCGAATTTCGACACTTCCTGGTAAAATAAGAAAAAACACAATAACTTCATTCCAGTGACATGTTATGCCAGTGACGGACTATAGAGGGACATATTTATCGTGACACCCTCTTTAATATGAAATATCGTTTTAAGCATAAACACGGGTAGTAAGGTCGTCATATCGAGGAGCGTTTAGCACAGTGATTTTGTCATAGTTTGGATAAGTTTGACATGACGGTGTTAAGTGTTTTTGATGACAATCAATGCAAAAATGTAAACATTCTGATATTTTGTAAAAGGAACTTCTGATCAATAATGCAAGCTGGTAAGTACCTTTGTATAAAGTACTTATGTTAGTACATCACAAGTTGTATCATTTAGTTAATGATTTAACACAGAACAAAGCTTGCGTATGTCAAAATTTCAAAGTTGCTAATTGGTTTAACGTGCATAAAAATAGTTATTATCTTTCTGTCTATTACATCACATATTTCTTCGTGATATAATACTGCCGTCAATTATTCTGAAAAATACCTACTTTTGCACTTAATTCAAACTTTCTGAAATATCTGTGTCATGGTTTGGTCCATTCGTGTTATGGTTTAGTTCATGTTGGACATGGTTCAGTTATGTAATTCTAGTCGTGTATAATGAAGAGTTACTATCAAAATTAACAACAATTGTTTCATTTGAAACACAAAAGGGCATAAGAACGCACATACAATGTAGTAATATGTTATAAGTAGATGTAATATTCAAATTCAAATATATTTTATTGCTAATCAAAGCGCCCACAAGGAGCAGAACAATCAACATTAATTACATACAAATGATTACAAGTGATTCAATATGATTAAGACACAATGTTATAAAAAACAAAACAAAAAAAAAACAAACAAAAAAACAACCAAACCAAAAAATATTTATTAAGACAAGTACAAGAATACAACAAGCACAGTGTTTAATAATATAAGGGGGGTCACTGGGCATTTCTATATCTATATATCATTTAAGGAAACTTTCCTATATGAGGATAAATTTTCCAATAATTCTCCGAGTTTCTGGAGTATGAAAATATCTTCAGAGGACATTAGCCAAATAAATTGTGATTTAATATCTAAACCACTAAAATTTTTAAACCGTTGTTTTATTTCATTTAAAAAGTTGAAACGAATATTTGAAAGTTTGTGGCACTGAAGAAGAAAATGAATTTCATCCTCAACCTCAGTACCGCACAATTTACAGATACGTTCTGACACTGTCAGATTTTTGTACCTTCCCCTCTCAATCTCTAAATCGTGAGCACTGATACGGAATTTTGTTAAATAATGTCTATATCTAAAATTTTCCTGCAAAAGGTAATTTTCTAAGCAAAATCTGCTTTTAAAAAGTCTATAAGTTCTGAGCTTGTTACCATATAGTTTATTGCCTCTGAAATCATTATTAAGCTCAGTTTGCCATATTAAATCATATTTTGATTGCATCTTTTTGCATAAATAGTTTTTTAACTTCGTCTTTAAATTAAGTGCATAATTTTCATTGATGCTAAAGTATTTAAATAAAGTTTGAATACTGGTATACCAGCTCTTTTTCTGCTCATCATGTAGAGATTTTGAGAGGTTGAAAGCCTCTTTTAATAATAAGTCATCAGATTTTTTTTAAACGTATATCTATAATACTAAAATTACGAGGTCCAATTTGTCAGCCGTCATCGGGTAAAAACGACAAATCAAAGAATTCAACTCTATATATAGCTAATATAGGACAATGGTGTAGATTAAAAATTACACCACTCCAGACCCTTTTGTTTTCCACATAATTAATATTGCCAATATTTAACAAGTTCCGGGTCGAATCCGATACCGATACCAATAATATATTCACCTGTTACCTATTACCTTATCTGTACGTTCCGCATTTGACAGGCGCACCACCAAACAGTGTATTTAGGATTTTGCAATAATATATTCACCTGTTACCTATTACCTTATCTGTACGTTCCGCATTTGACAGGCGCACCACCAAACGGTGTATTTAGGATTTTGCTATATACACGGGTCATAATCAAAGGGTACGTTCCGCATTTGACAGGCGCACCACCAAACGGTGTATTTAGGATTTTGCTATATACACGGGTCATAATCAAAGGGTACGTTCCGCATTTGACAGGCGCACCACCAAACGGTGTATTTAGGATTTTGCTATATACACGGGTCATAATCAAAGGGTACGTTCCGCATTTGACAGGCGCACAACCAAACGGTGTATTTAGGATTTTGCTATATACACGGGTCATAAGCAAAGGGCCGACACTACTAAATTCAATCTTTGTCAAATTTTTCCCTATTGTAGTTTTATTCTGCAATCAGCAAGACTTTCTAAGATAACTAATATGGGACAATGATGTTGATTAAAAAATACTCCATTCCTGGATAGCCAGGACCTTTTGTTTTCCAAATAATTAATATTACCAATAATTGACAAGTTCCAGGTCGACGGGTTCAATCAGAAAGATTTGAAAGCAGAGAAAACTGTGTATCTTATAATCGACATGACTTTATCAGATGACAATACCAATTACTAAAATAAGGTACTTTAATTCAGTTACGGACCAGCGATATCACGGGTGTGTACTTGTAATATTTAAACATATTTAACAAAACCTCCAAAAATAGAGGATATCTGCCCAGTTCACCCATAACTGCAATATTTGTTGCTTTTTTACTTACGCCAAGTATAAATTTACAAAAGCTTAAATGAGCCTTCTCTACTGCCAGGTCTCCACATAGTTTTTTGAAATAGTTATCCCCTTGAGTGTTTAGTTTGTGAAAGTTAATGTCACCCAATATGATTGCCAATAAGACAACTATCCACCTAAGATCAAATGACGTAGATGTTAGCAACTATATGTCATCAAGAGGCCTTCAACATTCAACAATGAGCAAAACCATACTTCTTAGCAAGTTATAAAAGGCTGCGACAAAATTCAATGTATAGGAATTGCAATTAGAAAACCACCAGTCTAATTTCTGTTCAAAATAAATAGCAAAATATAACATACAGTTAAATATAATATACAGTTACAAACAATATTCACGGCATTACAGAAAGTTAACTTGAGACAGTATATACAAAATATTGCGGAGTTAAACATGTTTGCGGGTTCCCCCAACCTCTTCTTCGCCATGACATATTTTCAATTCTGGGACACACCATACTAAATCATTACATAAAAAGTAAAATACTTGAAAAAATTAAGGGATACTATACATGATGCTTTTATACAATATTACTGCCATTGTATATAAAGTGCGAATCCAGTTTGTTATGTATGTTTTAACACAATTATTAAAAATATAACTTTCTAATGTATAATTACAAGATTGAAGTCCAAAAAAGTGTAATTAAAGCAGCTGAATCCATAATATAGTTGACTGGATGCTATTCATTTTAACTATAGTTGCGATGAATTATCACTGAAAGTGCAATAATTTCTGATGTAGGAATTTTTGCAGGTGCGATGAATTTTCATTATTATTTTTTACGATAGTTCGACATGCAACAACTGAAAATAGTCTTAACAAATGACTTTGATACTGATGATATTTAAAAAGCAAGCTGGTCGTAGATGATCACTTGAATATAAACGGGTATAAGGAACTTATGGTTGATTTCGCACATTGTGTATTGTTCATCGATATTTTTTCTGCATTTAATTTTATGGGTTTTTTTTTTCGTCATAGTTCTGTACCATTCGTAAGTAAAACAAAAAAAAGTTTGTTTCCAGTTTTTGGAGAAAAAAATAATTTGTTTTTGATTCTGAGAAAAAAAAATTGTTTGTTTCACCCTCAGCTGCCACTATATGTAATGCTAAAATTGAAAGAAAAAAATTGTTTTCGACTTGTCGCGAAAAAAATAGATTGTTTTCCGCCGCAGGCGAAAAAAAAAGTTTGTACAGAAAAAAAAACCATAGCCCCCCCCAGAAAATCAAGTGGTTGCTGCCTTACCACTCATCAATCGTGAATTGAAGATCTTTATGTGACTTCTCTTTGATTTTCATAGATGCATCTGTTATGATATTGTAATTATGTTATATAAATGATATTGTAATTATTGTATTTATTTATGTTGGCCTGATTTGTATTGTGTGGCCTGATAGTTATTTACAGAATAATCTTAGAACTGCGCAGTTTAGAAATCTCTGGAACAATTACAGAATGATTGGAACTTTCCAGAATGATCCTAATAAAAGATTGGTTATATAAACTTCTACATTTTACTAGAAACTTCTGTTGTAACTTTCTAGGATGTTCCATTATAGACTGTTCTAGAATCTTCCATGAAAACTATATATATATACAGACACTAAAGTTAAACGATCACTCTTGGATTTGGACTTAGACATCGATAGACATTAATATTCATAGCCTTTGGATTGACACTTTTATTCTACAAACAACATCATACTGGATTGTGACCGTAATATTCAGATTGGATTCCGAAAGATATCCGGATACAGATAAAGATAAAAGATTGGACTCATATTTTGACAGTTAAGTTGACAGTAATATTTGTGTAATACTTCTTGTAAACTTTTGTATAATAAATATTGTTAAATTTTATTATTGATTTGTGTCTTTTGTTGGCTACAATTTAAAGGCGATTTCTGGCCGTAACACATCCATTAGAGCTATTTTCACAATGCATGTAGTTAAACGCTATGTATGGCTTGTTTGCTTATTATGTATAAATGTGTGCTCTATCTCAATTACAATGCCTAGGCAAACCAAGCAAGCAAGTCTTAAGTATGTGTTGTATATTTAGACCGAAATCGTAAACTGCTTTTCCGGTAGCCAGTGGCGGATCCGGGGGGGGGGGGGGGGGGGTTCCGGGGGTGTGCACCCCCCCTTTATTTTTGCCGATCAATGCATTTGTATCGGGACATATGTTTTGCACCCCCCCTTTGCCCTGTTTGCCCTGGGTTAGCACCCCCCCTTTCGAAAAATTCCTGCATCCGCCCCTGGTAGCGATCATTTTCGGGAGGGGGGGGGGGGGGGAATTTGAGTTACTTGAAATAGCACATTTGTTTATATAACAACAGATTTCTTTTTGGAAAGTAGAAGTATATTAATGTGTTATTGAAGAAAATGAGTATAGTATAATTTTCAAAATTTTCCTAGGGGCAGGGGGAGAACCCAAACCCTCCTAGCAGGTTCGGATCACTACGTAAAAAAAATTTTTTAATTGGCCCTGGTAAAAATTACAAATTACTTTGCCTGGACAAGATTACAGGTTATTTTGCATGGAAATAAATAACTAGTTACTTTGGCTCAATGTAAAAAAAATCCAAAGCCCCTCGCCCCCCCCCCCCCCCCCCCCCCATCAGAAAATCAAATGGTTGCTACTTTAGCTGTCCAATATATATGAATACAATGATGACGTGTCATAGAAAAAAAAGATATATTTAATCTTACAAATAGATCTGGGTCTGAACAAATTATCAGAGAATATAAAATTGACAATATAAAAAGAAGATGTGGTATGATTGCCAATAAGACAACTCTCCACAAGCCGTACGTTCTTCAACAATGAGCAATAAATGCCATGTTTACGGCATATATTACCTCAGACTTTCACTCACAAAGTTTGCATATATAATCAATCCTTCTGACTTCATAAATCATGTTAGAGAGTCGGCTAAATTACGACTTTATATGATGAAAATTAATTAAAATCATTCTGTGAAAATGGATCTCATATATATACAACCATAATGAATCGCTCTACAGTGAAAATGAAATTTTGAAATCATTTATATTCAACAGTAAACATGAATCGCATCACAATAACAACAAAGTGGAATTTGATTCAATATCAAGAAGCTGAACAACAAACCCTGTGTTAAGTTATACTACATTATTCATCATGTTAAAAGGTACATTTTTTTTTAAATAAAGAAAAACAAACAAATGTATAGTTTTCTAGGGAAAAATGTCAAAACAAAAATTACTTTTTGACTAGCTGCTACTTTTTGCAACTTTTAAGGAGAAGAAGTCTTTAGCTATTTAACTAGTGATGCCGCTCACTATATCCTTGGCAGAGCCAAGCATGGACATACGGAGAACAGATTCTATGTGAAACAGAAGCAACGCTGTGTATTGATTTGTATAATGATAAAAGCTAGTTTAAAAGAGCAGTGAATTTTAAAATTATATTGTAGAACACGTACGAAAAGTAACATGACATGTTTAATTTATGCGTTGGCAATTACACCCACTAAATTTGGTTAAACAGGCATTTTTCTTCTTAGGCAGTTAATATATAGTGTAACTTCGTTCAATAACAGGCGCTATCAAACATATTTGCAGTATTAAAGTGAAACACACATATATTTATTTCGATCTAAACCATGACAAACTTGACCAAAACCATGACGAATTTCTAGACTCTTAACCGAACCATGTCAATCTCTTAACCAAACCATAGCAATTCCGATACCTTGCTTATTCTGCATTAATTTCGTGAAACAACAATTCCAATGTAAATCGTTTGACCTCATATACAGATTCAAATATTTTATTTGCTTTTCAACTGCTCGTGTGAATAGAACTGAGGCAATAGTTTAGGAAAGTAACATAAATTAACCATGTCAAACTTATCCAAACTATGACAAAATCACTGTACTAAACGCTCCTCGATATGACGACCTTACTACCTGTGATAAAAATCGTAGAAAAAAATCTGCCTCGATAGTTCAACGGTTGAATATATATAACCGGCATTCATGATCCCCCTTCTCAACCGAACCCTGCATAGACACCAGAATACAATGTTGTATCAGTCTGCTAGCTTCAACTTCTATTTCTAAATATCATATATTCTATCATCGGTCACCCGGTAGAAAATACACTCGTGTAGCCGTCAATTTCATTTTAATAAATATCTATAATAAGCTAGACAAGGATAACGATATAAATCCTTGAGCTGGTAGATACTAGTAAGTATATATACTGTGAAGGTGACTGTGCAGTTAATCAAAGCTCTAAGCCGTCCTGATAGCCTTTGAAAATTCAATGAATAATATAAAACAGAGACAATCTAAGATCTGCCATCGACACCTAATCTTATAAAAACACATACTGATTGTAAAACATGATCTGTTTTAAGATAATTGTTTGTATCAATGATTGTTGGGGGTTGGTTAACGTCCAGTGGCAACTATTTCATGTATGTTCAGGACGAAAGTTATAAAAAAAAATCAATCTGTATTTTCAATCAAATTTTAAATTACAGATTGACCCTCAGTGTCGTTTTTATTTTAGATACTTGTGACAAATGTGATAATCATGACTTATAGATGTTCCGGACCATATGAGTATTTGGACCATACGCGTATGGTGATGACCATATGCGTATGGTCGGACCATATGAGTATACGCATATAATCATGACCATACGCGTATGGTCCAAATACTCATATGGTCCGGAACAGCTATAAGTCATGATTATCACATTTGTACGGTCGGACCATACGCGTATGGTCGGACCATATGAGTATAATACTCGTTTGGTTATTAACGGGCCGGACCATATGAGTATTTGGACCATATAGGTAAAAAAAATCAAATTACATCATAAACGTTTCAATAATACAAAAACTTTATCTTAATTTGTGCACGATCCTTTTCATTTGCACCTTTTGTTTGCGAGTGTAATCTAGCCTTTTTGCAGCTGCGTACAGTGATACCGAGGTCTTTGGTCATTTTGATGTCTACGGTGTTTTTAAGAAGCTCTAGATCTCAAATATCGTAAAATGATTGCAATACACCATATTCACAAGACAAATTAGATAAACTATGTTTCTTTCCAGTGACTTCTTGTGTAACGGTTCATTAAAAAAAATTGGAATTTAATTGTTTTAGTCGACATATTGACATTCATTCGTAATAACAAATCAGTAATGACCATCGGTAATGACCATCGGTACAAAATGTGTTTACTATAAATTTGACAATCAGTAAGTAAAATGAACTATGCGAAACTTCTTATTTTTATGTAGCTTATCTTTTTATTATGATATAATAATAAAATTGCCTATATGATAGCGTCTTTTTAATGAACGGTCATACCATATGAAGAGTTAAGAAATATTAAAAGTAAACTGTAACAGAATGTTAATTACCCCGACCATACTTGTACGGTCGGACCATATGTAACAAAAAATTTGTTCCGGCGTGACATTTGTTCCACCGGAACAAATTTCATAGGAAATATGTTCCACCGGAACTTATGTCACAGAAAATATGTTCCAGCACTATAAAATTTGTTCCGGAACTAATTGTTTAACCAAGTGTGAAATAAGTTCCGGAACAAAAATCACAGCACCATGAGTTTTGTTCCAATATTAAAATTTAAAAAAAAAAGTGAAATAAGTTCTTGAGATATTAGTTTTAAACGAAGGTATTTTATAGAAATCAATGAAAATGTTCTGCTCGAAACCTATTTCACAGAAAATAAGTTTTGTGCTTGCATGGGGTACATTTGCAATTGAAGGAATGACTGTAGGATGAAGATATGAAAATGATGCGATGATAATGTATCTGTGTTTTATCGTTTATGTGGTATTCAACCTCCTTGTTTCCTAATGATCTGTCATGGGTGTTCTAATCATACATGTACTTAGCTATGGTCATTGCACATTTTTAAAAGAATGTGTCTTTTGTTTCTCTGTGTCTTTTAATATAATAGATCAGTCACTTTGTCCTTTTCAAAAAAGTACAAATGTTCATCTTTAACTATAATACTTTTTTTCGGACTGACCGATATTATTATTTCTTATTCTACTCTTTCCTGGCTCATAAGTGCCATTTTTAGTATTATTAATTGAGCATGTTATTAAAATTTTGCTTTACTCCACATGATCCAATTGGATGTTTACACTTTTTATTTATTACATTATCAATATACATTGTAATACATGTTTTTTTATAATGACTTTAAACTCACTGATGACAAGTGCTCAGTATATAAGATAACTTGTTTAACCAGTGGAACATATTTCACAGACAAGGAACTTATTTCACCAGGTGAGGAACAAATTTCACAAATCCAGAACTAATTTCACCAGGTAAGGAACAAATCTCACAAACATGGAACTTATTTCACTAGGTAAGGAACAAATTTCACCAACCCAGAACTTATTTCACCAAGTAAAGTGTGGAACTTATTTCATAGAGATGGAACAAATTATATAGAAATTGTCTGTGAAAAAAGTTCTCCCAGAACATATTTCCTGTGAAATTAGTTCCACTGGAACTTTTTTCACAGGAACAAATTTTGGCTCACACATACGCGTATGGTCGGACCATATGAGTATATACCCAAATACTCATATGGTCCGGAACATAGCCATGATCATCAATGAAACCGGGTATTTTTTGTTTAACTTAATCGTTGCTGACATCATCAACTAGTTTGAAACAGGTACATAAATGTAATTAAGCTATGCGTGTATTGAAAAACATTATAAACATTTTAAATCTTGGTATGGCAAGTGAAAACTAATCTTATTATAATATGGTTTCATTTGATTGAATAATATTTCCGAAATCGAAAGAGGGAGGTATAACAAAATAATTGCTAGAAATAAAGAGTTTGTATATATGCCAAACAAACAAACTCATGATTGAAAACGAAAATCCCTAACTTAATGTGGAATTGTAAATATTTTATAATGGAAAGACAACTGAATTGTAAAGACAAAAACATCTAAATTTTGTTTAAATTTCAAAACTATCAACAATGTAACAGTGGTTCTTTACAGTCAGTTTAAAATTCTACTTATATTCTATTATTTCAAATTGAAATCAGTTATATAGCGGAATTGATGTTTTACAAAAAATATAAATCACATTACATGCAGTTTACTTGTACATATATGATTATACAACCTACTGTTCTTTGTCATGATTGTGCCAAAAATAATATGTGTGTTTCCTATTACATCTTTGAAAAAAGGTAGGCCGGTAGGTGGATTTTTTTACATTGAGTCTATGGGAGGGACATTCTAACTTTTTAAACAGTGCTTATTGAAAAATGAAAAAAAAAACCTTTAGGGAGGTAGGGTAATAGGAAACATACATCTTTTTTTTTATTTGGCCTTGCTAATTATGTATTTGCTGAGACTATCACTGTGTAGCTAACTCGGTAGCTAATATTGTGTTCCAGGTGTGTGATAATAATTATTTTAATTGTCTATTTGTTTTGAATCTGTTTCCATTGTTTTCCTTTTTTTTAATCAGTGGATGTTCAAATTACGCTACCCCGCGTAAGTCTACAATTCATTAACTTCGGAATTATCCGTAGTCGGACCCGGAAGTTGTTTTGTACATTACACAACTGTACGTTTTGAGCACGCGTTTGTTTGGAGCCGGCTGAAGAAAGATCAAAAGGTTTGGTAAATTAAGGAATGCTATTTGTTATTTATAGTAAAGATGAATACTTGAACTATTAAATTTAATTTGATTGATTGTTACATCCTTATAGTTCTGTATGTTTACAATATCGTCATCGATTCTTTCACTTCAATTTCAAAAATGACAAAATGGTGCATATAAAAAAATAGAATATTTTTATCTTTAATTTTATCATTTTATTGTGTGTTATATTTTAGTTTTCCTATATGAGTTGGTGACTATTGGAGTGTGCGTGGTAAAGACAATAGTTAATACTATACTGTGGCATCAAAATAAACGATTGATAGTAGTTTTATTTGTACACACATTTGGCAAATGCTAAAAGATCTTTGTCATAACATGCTTATATAGAAAATATTTACATGTACTGTCTGTACACTGAGCAAAATAGAATGGGTTTATAGCTTGTTGTTCGGTGTGAGCCAAGGCTCAATTTGCATATTATCTCAAAAGTCTGTACCTTGTCCTATAATGGCTTACTTTTAAATTATAAATTGTTATTTGAATGGAGATTTGTGAAATTTGTCTCTGGAACTACACTACAAGGATTTCTGAAATTTGGTTTCAAGGTTTATGTAAGTCAGCTATATCGTGTGATATGTTTTCAGATTTGTCACTCAACAACTTCCTGTTTACCGTAAAACTTGTATCATTTTTACACATGATAGCCAAGTTAAAAATTTCATCACATTATTCTCAGGAACAACGATACAAAGGATTTCTGAAATTTGGTATTAGTATTTATATAAGTCAGCTATACCGTGTGATGCGTTTTCAGATTCATCACTTAACAACTTCCTGTTTACGGAACACTTAACATATTTTTCATATTAATATTATCCACTTGCTCACAACTTCACTTGTTATTATTGCTATATACTTTATATATGTCATATTTTACATAGCTTTATTATTTTGTTTTTCAGATAAAAATGGATATTAGGCCTAATCAGTCGATATACATTAACAACCTGAATGAAAAAATTAAAAAAGATGGTGAGTAATGGCAATAGGAAAAACCATATTTTTTGTCATGTACATTGTAATTCATCCCATTTGTTTTCCGTACACACTTATAATGTACATCACAAACACTGTTACTAGACTGAACAATCATAAATACCTGTCTTGAAAGATAAGGCTAATTTTAAGCTATACCAGTGAATAATACCTACAATGAATATAGGAATTAAATTTACTACATAATTTGAAATACTAATAAACAAATCAATTTAAAATGTCTCTCACAAGCAAAAAATGCTTATTGGTTGACAAGATTGCACCCAAAGTTACAAATGATTTAAGATCAGCTTTCACTCTAAAATAGAAAGACATTTTTGACAAGGCAAACATTTTATTTTTGTTTATCAAAAAAATTTCTGATTGCTCATGAGAAAGTTGTAAGAGCAGGTAAAAACAAATATTGAATGAGCAGGAAGGGGAATTCAAGAGAGAGAGAGTATAGAAAACAAACTTCACCAACAATAACCAGTAATGGAAAAAATTATGAATGTTTTGCAATTTAAGTATCTCACAATTTTTCTGCTCTGCGGATATCAAATGATTTCTGCTGTAATAAAAAAACATAGCTTTAAGATTTTAAAAGTATGCAATTTCTATAAAATCTGCTTAGTGCATTAAAGACATTAGAAAACTGCTGTAAACTGAGAAATTTAGGATACTTTTGGAGGTATTTTTCCCCAAAAATTCTTCAAACTTTACTGTAGTTGTTTGTATATATATGAACTAATAATTCAGAAAATGAAATTATAATTTTAAATTAGTTTGTTTTACATTTCAGAATTGAAGAAATCCTTGTATGCCATATTTTCACAGTTTGGACAGATTTTAGACATTGTTGCTTTGAAGACCTTGAAAATGAGGGGACAAGCATTTGTTATATTTAAAGATATCAACAGTGCAAATAGTGCATTACGATCAATGCAGGGTTTTCCTTTCTATGACAAACCCATGGTAAAATTCATTTATATATTCTTATCTATAGGTGAGATAATTAAGAATCTCCAAAAGAAACGTTTCAAAAACATTTTGTATCGTACATGTAACTTTCAAAGATAACCCAAAACACCTTTTTGTTTTTCTGTGAATGTTTCTTTATACATATAGTGATTTTATGGTAAAAAAATGGTAGGGCATGGTTTAAGGGGGTGTTGTGTCAATAGTGCCTACCTTTTCGAATAGACCAGAATTATTTTTATCATAGTTTAAATCAAAATTTTGTAAACAGGGGGACTGGAACTTGCTAGTGGGTTTGAAGTTTTTGTGGGCACAGATTGAGAAAAGATTTCATACCTTTAACTGATAGATAAAAACTTAAATCCCTATAGTTTATAAAAAATAACATTGTTAGTGTATTTTTTTTTTTCTTACATGAAACTTAACAAATAAGTTTGTACTTGTAGAGAATTCAGTATTCTAGAAAAGATTCTGATTTAGTAGCCAAAATGAAAGGCACATTTGTAGAGAGACCAAAGAGAAAGAAGGAAGAAGAACCAGAGGTTAAGAAAAAGAAGAAAACTCCAGCATCTCAAAGGTAAGATACTATGAATGAAGTGATACATACATTAACCCTTTCCTCCATAATGACGCCTTTTGACGCCACCCCCTTTACTCCATAATGACGCCTTTCGACGCCTGTGTAGTGCCTCAGTCAAAACGTATTACCTATGAACAAATTTCATGAGACTAAAAAACAATAGACCACTTTCGAGTTCATCCGTCACCGGAAAAAACTCGTCAATTATACGCGCCTTTATGACGTCATTTACCAGATAGAGGGGGTCGCCTGTATCCCTGCACTATTTACGTTCATCTAGCGTCTTAGTGATCGTCATTGTGCAGGATAAACTAGAAATAATGGTTGTTCTGTAGGTACTTAATGACAATTCCCTTATGACAGCAATGCTGATTGTCAATTTTGAGAATTCAATTTGCCGAATAATTCGTACAATATAGAATTATAGTTTTCCAACCACTCACTCAACATTGAAATGGAAGTGACGACGCCCCTAAACGCACAAATGACGTTCACTAAAACCAGAGTTTTTGACGGAAATGCATCGAACTCGAAAGTTGTCTATTGTATCCAATATACAAAGGATATTTTTTTTATTGAAAAAATCCTATGCGAATCAAGTGTGTAAAAATAACAAATCCCATGGAGGAAAGGGTTAATGTAACAGTATCAAGGCTCACAATGGTATTTAAAGTATACCCAACTTTAGAATAGAGACTAGATTGCATTTTCTTGTTTGTTCTTGGTATAGTCTTGTCCGCCTGAAATAAAATAAAGTTTGCCAATTAGATGCAATGAAGTAAGAATATCTGTTTCATTGCCCTTATTCACTGGTTATTAGAACAAGAGAAAAAAGCAAAAATACAGAACTCTGAGGAAAATTCAAAACAAATTCCTTAAAGCATTTGTAAAGATTACAGCATTATCACACATACAACACCCATTTGAAAATAGGAATGGAGTTGAGAGAAAAGGGATCTAATTAACGTGCACATTTAAACATAACAATTGGGAAAATCATATACCAATATTTTGGTAGTTTATACTGGCTAATGTTGAAGATATTTCATGTCCTTTGAAAATGAAGATGAGGTCGTGCCAATAATTTCTGAATTTACAATATTTGAAAACAATATTCATTGCTTTCATTGGAACATATTTTGTAAAATATAGATTATGCAAATAAATTAATCTAACAGTTTGAACATTATTTTTTGTATATTTAGACAAAATGCTGCTCCAGCACCACAAACGCCGGCCATGGCACAAGTACCACAGATCAATCCAGGTAAGACTTTTAAGGAATGGCATAATCCAGTGTATTAGAATTTGTTATTAGGAGAATTATGTGTTGGTGACAGGTATTTCATGATTTCTGTCTAATTTATTCATATGTATTTAGGGCTATCCTGTTCAAACAAACAAACAAACAAATATTTTATTTCTAATCACAGTGCCCACAAGGAGCAGAACAATCAACATTAATTTTATACTAATGATTACAAGTGATTCAATAATGTTTAAAAATGCATTGTATTCAGGCAAAGCACTTTCAAATTATTGTAACCGTCTACAGTGGTAAATTTCACTAACATGTTGACTGTTCTTGAATCTTGACCCCACTTTGTTGAGATTTGAAAGGACTTTCCCTAGGTTCTATGTATGTTTTTGATTATTTATGTACATGTGTAAATAGCAGTCTGGTTTTGTGTCCTTTTGAGAAAAACAAATATGAGCAGGAAAACCGTGAAAAAAAGCTTAATCACAGACTGGTCCAACACCAACAGCCAACTTTGTCACTACAAGGCAGCACTCACACCAGCAGCGTGGAAAGAGATTAATATAAGTTGTAAAAGTTGTTTCCCAATCCACTAAAAATATTGATGTTTAAACTTAACCATGTTGACCTGTCATAATACTTGAACAATGACCTCACAACACCCATTTCTTTTTCAACCACGACAGCACCATCACAGCCTCCTGCAGCGCCAGCTGGGCCTACAACAATACCTGAACAACCACCTAACCAGATCTTATTCTTAACAAATCTACCTGAAGAAACAAATGAGATGATGTTGTCCATGTTGTTCAATCAGTATGTATTTCATATTCTATCTATATTTAAACAAAAATTGTATCCGTATAGCAAACAATTTTTTTCAGTGCTGAAGTTTATTTCATTCAATATGTAAACATTATAAGTTTATATTTAACATTCCTTTTAATTTTGCAATATGAAGAGCAGATGTAAATTTCTAAATCATTACCCACTGCAGGAAAAATTGGTTTGGATTGACGAAAAACAAAGCTTTGTATTGTTGAATATACATAATTATCCCATTTGCAAGGATGAGTGTCTCAAAAACCATGTTGTTCAATGCTGAAAAATGGCAAATGTTGTTTCTTCTTTACAAACTGTTATGTTTTATGTTGCAAGAAGTTTTATAAATATGAGTATAGAGTACTTGTGTTTTGGCATATACTATATTTTAAGAATCATAAATGTGGTTTTGATCTTTTCATTATTATGTAGTGAATGTCATGTAGATAAAATCTTTTTTTGCTTATTTCAGATTCCCTGGTTTCAAGGAAGTACGTTTGGTACCAGGAAGACATGACATTGCTTTTGTTGAATTTGAAAATGAGGTTCAGTCTGCCGCTGCTAAAGAGGCGTTACAAGGATTCAAGATCACACCGACAAATGCAATGAAGATATCGTTTGCCAAAAAATAGACAATTCTGATGGGGACTTAATATTGTTGTTGTTATTATTTTTTTCATCTTCACATAAATCATGCTGAAATTCAGTTTAAAAATATGTAGTGTGTGTACTAAG
Source organism: Mytilus galloprovincialis (assembly GCA_037788925.1). Taxonomy (NCBI): domain Eukaryota; kingdom Metazoa; phylum Mollusca; class Bivalvia; order Mytilida; family Mytilidae; genus Mytilus; species Mytilus galloprovincialis. The sequence continues at coordinate 38,195,838 of CM075341.1, forward strand.
TGGGTTTTGACATTTGAAAGATTCTTTTTTAACTACAAATAGACTTGCTATTCAATTTAAAAAACATTTATTTTTTTTAATGTGTAGGCAAATCTTTTTAGAATGAGTATTTGACTATATATAGTAAAATACAATGATTTTTTTTTTCAAATTTCAAATTGATAGTTTACCCTTAGGTTATTGAAGTAACTTGTCAAATTACTTATACTAAGGAATATTTTATCAAATTTTGTTTAAGGGTGGTGACAAAGGAGAAATGGTCTTGAACAGCTGTGAATATTAGAGAATTGTACCTAAATATTTTATAAATTTTAATGTAATCCTGTTGTACAAGTTGGTAGCTATTTAGACTTTACAATGAAGAGAGGAAAAGGGGGGGATGGTGAAGTGTTAGAATACTGTAAATGAGCAAACTCAATTATAAAATGTTACCACTAAAATGTACTTGAATATTTGACAACTTTCAATGTAATCCTGTTGTATAAGTTTGGTAGGTATTTTCACATGAAACTGATCGTTTCAAATTTTTCTTTGAAATACATGTTTATACTGATTTTTAAGCTCAACTTTTTTGTTTGGAATAATAGATTATAAAGGCTTAAGCTTTCTTTGGAATAATAGATTTTAAAGGCTCAATCTTTCTTTGGTATAATAGATTTTAAAGCTTAATCTTTCTTTGGAATAACAGATTTTAAAGGCTAATTTTTTTTCTTTGGAATAACAGATATGAAAGGCTCACAGTGCTGGTGAATACTGGTAGGTAATACTCCCGGTAGGTAGATAGATATTGTTATTGGCATTGCACTGAGCCAACTGTTGTTATATACAGCATTGCACCCTCTGTCAGCTTTATACAGATAGTAATCATAATCATCAAACGTTCTGTATAGCTGGCATTGCACAAAGGGCTATCATCTTTGTAATAATGATTTGTCAATAAATCTGATTCATCTATTCAATTGTTTGTTTTTTTTTTTTATTGCAGATGGATATTTCTGCCGAGGCTATAAAGAAAAAAAATAGTGAACCTACCTAAAAAAAAGATGCCAACCCTAATTCTTTGTCGTTTAAAAGTCGCAGAAAGCTCGACATAGGGATAGTGATCCATCGAGGGCGGCGGCATTAGCTTTCTTCTTAAAAGCTTTATATTTTAGAAGGTGTAAGACCTTGATGCTTAATACTTTGTATATGGATGCCTCATGTTACGAAGGTTCTATCAGTCACATGTCCAATGTCCTTGACCTCATTTTAATGGTTCAGTGACTACCGTACTTGAAAAAAAAGTTGTGTCATCTCACCTTGACCTCATTTTCATGGTTCAGTGATCAAAGTTAAGTTTTTGAGTTTGTTGTATGGAAGAATTGTTAACTGTACATGCCTGACTGGCATTGTTCATCTGACCTTGACCTCATTTTCATGGTTCATTGGTTAATGTTAAGATTATGTGACAGTTGTAATAAAGCTTTATATTTAGAAATATCAACATAATATCAATGATTAGTAAAGAAGGTGAGACATTTCAGCGTGTGCACTCTTGTTTTAGTATTGTGTGATAACTATTTTCTGAGGGTCATCCTAAGCACAATCATCGTCAGAATACTTGCTTAAACAAATTAAATCCCACCTTTATTTTTAGCTCACCTGGGCCTTCGGGTCTAAGTAAGCTTTTTTCATCACCAGGCATCTGTCATTGTCGTCATGTTAATTTTTATACTACTGCAAAAAAAAATTGCGTCCTATAATGCTATCATGTTGTCATCATCCCAAGACATATAGTTTCCGGATAATAACTTTGGTATAAGTAAATAGAAATCAATAAAATTTTAACACAATGTTTATAACCACAAAAGGAAGGTTGGGATTTATTTTGGGGGTTATGGTCTCAAATGTTTAGGAATTAGGGACTGAAAAAGGGGACCAAATAAGCATTTTTGTAGTTTCCAGTCAATAACTTGTGTTTTAGTGTATTAATCTCTCTGAAATTATACCACAAGTTTCCATATTGAAGGATGGTTATGGGGGTATGGCTCAAATCATTTAGCAATTAGGAGCAAAAAAGGGGGAAAACAAAAGTTTTTCTGGTTAAAGGACAGTGTAAAAGCAGTGTAAGGGAGGCAATCCAATTCCATTTAAAGAATACTGTTTATATATATATATGATTACCTCCCTTACACTGCTTGAAATTATGTATTAAGAAATGATGATTGTCTCCAGATGATAAGCTGTAAAATTAGTTTTAGAAGTTACTATTAATTAATATTTTATGATGTATTTAAATGAGAAGTTATTGTTGCAAACTCAATTAGAAATTTGAATCGAGATTAATTTTGGAATAAGGAAAAAAAGGTGGGGGAGGGGGGGGGGGTGAAAAAAATTTGGGTGATGGGGGTACAATTGTTCTCATTTCAGATTTCAGAAATTAAAATGAAAATTTCTTCATTAATTTTTTTAGGGGATTAATTAATATCCAACAGCATAGTGTATTTCTCAAAAGCAAAAAAAAAAATTTAAGTTCATTAGACCACATTCATTCTGTCTCAGAAACCTATGCTGTTTCAACTATTTAATCACAATCCAAATTCAAAGCTGTATCAAGCTTGGATGTTGTGTCCATACTTGCCCCAACTGTTCATGGATCGACCTCTGCGATCGTATAAAGCTGTGCCCTGCGGAGCTTCTGGTTATATTTGGAACTTCTAGAGAACCACTGAATGGAATGAAACCAAGCATTGCATGAATGTCCCTTATGGGGTGCTGGCCAAATGTTGTTAATACTTTGAAGCTGGTCAATCATCCAAGTTGGGGACTTAGTTTAACATAGGACCCTAAGGGATATACATACAAATGTCTTGTTTTTGAGAACCACATAATGGAATGAAAACAAACATTGCATAAATGTTCCCTATGAGTTGCTGACTAAGTGTTGTTACTTTGAAGCCAATCCATCATCCAAGATGGCTGACAGGGGGGACCTTGTTCATCATTGAATCCTATGGGCAAAACATACAAATGTCTTGTTTTAAGAGAACCACTGTATAGAATGAAACCAAACATGGCATTAATGTTCCTTATGAAGTGCTCACCAAGTGTTGTTTCTTTGTATCTAATTAATCATCCAAGATATCATCCAGCAGTGGACTTAGTTTTACATAGGACCCTATGAGAAATACATACAAATGAAACCAAATATGGCATGAATGTTCTAAATGCTGTGCTGACAAAGTGTTGTTACTTTGTAGCCGATCCATAATCCAAGATTTTTGCCAGCGGTGGACTTTGTTTTACATAGAACCCTACGGGAAAATATACAAATGTCTTCTTTTAGAGAACCACCAAATGGTATGAAACCAAATATGGCATGAATGTTCCTGATGAGGTGCTGACCAAGTGTTGTTACTTTATAGCCGATACATCATCGAAGATGGCAGCCATTAGGGGACTTAGTTTTACAAAGGACCCTATGAGGAAAACATACATATATCTTCTTTTAGAGAACCACTAAATGGAATGAAACCAAACATGGCATGAATGTTTCTTATGAGGTGCTGATCAAGAGTTGGTACTTTGAAACTGGTGGGCCCCGAAGCTGGTCCATCGTTCAGGATGGCCGCCAGTGCGGGACTTACTTTAAAATGGGACCCAATGGACTGTATATACAAATGTCTTCTTTTAGAGAACCATCGAACGTAATGAAACCAAAAATAGCATGAATGTTCTTTATGAGGTGCTAGCCAAGTGTTGTTAATTTGAAGCCGATCTTTCATTCAATATAACCGTCAGCGGGGGCCTTACTTTAACATAGGACCATTGCGGATGTCTTCTTTTAGAGAACCCCTGAATGGAACGAAACCAAACATGGCATGAATGTTCCGTATGCAGAGTTGACAAAGTTTTGTTACTTCGAAGCCGATCAATTACCCATTGTGGCTGCCAGCGGTGCACTTCGTTTATATTGGACCAGTTTTGTTGCCGATTTACTGTTCAAGAGGTTTTTTATTTTAATAAATCACGGGGCCAATATTTAACCAAATTTGGCCTCAACCATAATTATTACAGTATCTGTTACGATTTCAATCTATTTTTTTATGATTTCCAAAACAAAAGTAGAATCAGGTGAGCGTCTAGTTTGGGCAAGTTACCTGAACCAAACAATGTTTTTGTTTAGGCCTGAGGTAATTACCTACTAGATCTTACTTAGTTGTAAATGAAAGTTGAAATGACTTTTATTTTGTGATTTCATGTTATTAGTTTAGATTTCCCAATTGGGTATGTGAGCTATGTTTTTACTTGCCACCTTTAGCATCTTTTATCGTTATTATATCACACCTTCGATATCAGGGTCTGACAGGGATGATGTTTTCCGATCTGTGCATCTGTCTGTTCATGACTATTATTAAATATTTCATGTTATGTATTACGGTTAATTAAGTTGTGGAAACTTTAATTTCAATTTATTTTAATTTTAACTTCAGTTTGAAACTTAGTATACATTTTAATAATGATGTTGACATAAAAAAATATATATATATGCTAAATTAGGGTTTCAACCCAGATTTCATTAATCATTGAAGGTTGACCACGAAGTTGCATTCGCATCAACTTGAAACTTCTTGCTATACACATGGACATTATGATGTAAATTTAACTGTTTGAAAAATTCAAAATATTCCTGATATATTTACCACTGGACGTTAAGCAAGCTACAGTCAATCAAATCGATGTCGATCCAGTCTTTTCTTTTCTTTTTCTCAATCTCATTCACTCTTTTTCTTATATGTTAAGTTTATCATCGCTGTTTCACATTTTCAAAAACAATATTTGAAGTAAAAGTCTAGATTATGAACGGTCAATAAAAATATTGACCCCTTGTGCTATGTTTTTTTTAATCATATAATTAGTAGTAAATACAGTACTTCTGAATATTTGATAAATAGCCTGCTGTTTAATCCATATCGCCCAATTTTGATGCGCATCCTTTATCATACCCTTTATCACACCCCTACCCTTTATTGCACCCTTTATCACACCCCTACTAATTTTTTTTAAAAATCCGTTTTAATTTATGAAAGCTTCTCCAGAAAATGTTTTCTTCAAAAAAATTTCCTCAAAATTGATCCTAAATGAACGGTCATCCGGACGTGACGCAATTTATTAAATAACGTCATTGTTTGGAATGTGACGTCACAAACGTCGAGTTTTCATATTTCTGACACACGAAATGCAACTATAAAAAATAAAATCAATGAAAAACCATACAAAACACACAAAAAAAACCACCAATAAACAAAATATTTTTAAAACAACAGCACGCAAATTGTAAGGTAACCGGATGAGTAATTGAGCAGTTCTTTTAAAGCAAGACAAAAGTAGAACTGAAGGTAACTCATGTGCTAGGGATCAGAAAGCAGTTCATATATATACTCTGCAGTTGAAATATATGATAAAACGTATAAAACATGGCAAAATCCGTATCACATGCCGTATCACCCTCGACCAATATCAGCCCTCGGGCCTAAAGGTCCTCTGGCTCATATTGGTATCTCGGGACGATACGGCATATGATACGGATTTTGCCATGTATTATTCGCTATATATCTTACAGCGTCACGACGGCTATCAAGCGTAAAGGGTCCTTTGATTTATACAAAAGGCGTCGCGTACGTAAAGGTTCAAGTAGACAGCGTAGACAAACAAATCTTTCAAAGCAAATCAGATTGTCGTTTATTAAAGGAGTAGGTCCGGTAAGGGCCGATTTTAGCCTCAATTTTCAAGTTCATCTATAACGAAATATTTTAGACACTTTTTAAACACTTAAGTATCTATTTCAATTGATTCAATTAGTTATCGTGAAAGATTTTGACTAATTAAGTCATTTAAAACGCTTAATTATGAAAAATCTATCAAATATGCCAAAAATCGTCACTTTTCAGATTGTTTTTGTCAAAAATGAAAGTGGCTGCATCCGTGTTCATCCTCAACCTTTATATATATTATGTATTATCATCAAAAAAACTTACATTTCAATATTAAGAATGAAGATGAATGCGGCCACTTTCATTTTAGACGGAAACCGTCTAAAATGTAACTAAAAAGCTAAAATTGTGAAGATTTCAGTAATTTAGGATGACTTAATGCTAGTACACGATATATGTGTATTGTATTGTCAAAAACAGCCCATGTTTATGAAGCAGAATCATTCTACTTTCCAATAAATAACTTTACGATTACATTTTCACAATTTTGTAAAACTGCTATATTTTGGGGCCAAAAAGGGGTCTTACTGAACCCTCAATTTCCTTTGTAATATATAGCTCCTGCTACGCTCCCATGAAGTTTGTATATATAGCAAAAAAATCTGATTAATTGAATCAAATATATATTTTACATACTTTGACCTATAATGGTTTACTTTTATAAATTGTGACTTCGATGGAAAGTTGTCTCACATTGGCACTCGTACCACATCTTATATCTATATAGTGATGTTTAAAAATACCCGGGTTTATAGACTGGTGTCAAGTCTAAATATAGAATCAAAACAAATCTGTATATCATAATCACATGGGTTTTACACATTTATTGATCATATTTACCATTTACACATTGTAGAGCATGCCAATATTGATTGAATATTTTATTGATAATGAATAGATGTTTAACTAAAGACTTCTATCATTTAATGAACAATATAGACAAACTTTCTGATGGACAGGCGAGAATTTGTGATTGGGATTCTTCTGATATATCGAAATTTGTCGTGGAAGTGAGCCCATCGGATGGACCATATAAAGGCGGAAAATTCAAATTTAAGGTAATATTGTTATGATAAACCCTTTTGGAAATTGCATGGTTATTAGACTAGCGTCAAATATCAGACCCTGAATACAAGTTTAAGAAAAATGGAAATTTTTAAACCTTAAAGTAGGACCAATGAAAAAATGGAGATGAAATTGTGGAGAGACTGAAAACTAGGTCCCTTTCATTTATTATAGACTGGTATTTCTTCCTCGTGTTCGTCTCCCGGTATAGTTTTGCAATCAACAAGTCTGAAATTTTACGATGGTAAATGTTGTTTCAATGTTTCATATCAATCGTTAACTTTCATGTTTAATTATTCCTTATTTGGGGCTATATTGAAATCCCATTGTCCATCCGTTTGTCAAACAAATATTTTGTCGCAATTTTCTCATCATAGAATCCCTTTTTCCACTCTATTATTTAAAAATATTAATAAGACGATGTGCCTTTCGGCTATTAGAATATCGAAAAAGCAACATTCAAAATGCATTTATTCGATATAGAAAACCATAACTTCGAATTTATTGATGACGTAGGCAGGCGCGGATCCGGTCATTTTTAAAAGGGGGTTCCAACATATGCAAATCTTATAAAAAGGGGGGTCCGACATTATGTCCCTATACAGGGAAAGTCTTTACTAAAATCCCTGCTCAATACAAAAGTTCTTTGACTGTTTCGATTCTTATACATCCTTCAGTTTGAACTTTCACACATTCGGGATTTAAGATTCAAGAATCGAAACAGTCAAAGAACTACATGATAAAAAGGGACATAAAATAATACCGGTAATAGGAAGATCCACCTAAGGTTAAGGGACATACAATAATACCGGTAATAGGAAAATCCCGGCACCTATAAGGTTAAGGGACATAAAATAATACCGGTAATAGGAAGATCAACCTAAGGTTAAGGGACATACAATAATACCGGTAATAGGAAGATCCACCTATAAGGTTAAGGGACATAAAATAATACCGGTAATAGGAAGATCCACCTAAGGTTAAGGGACATACAATAATACCGGTAATAGGAAGATCCACCTATAAGGTTAAGGGACATACAATAATACCGGTAATAGGAAGATCCACCTAAGGTTAAGGGACATACAATAATACCGGTAATAGGAAGATCCACCTATAAGGTTAAGGGACATAAAATAATACCGGTAATAGGAAGATCCACCTAAGGTTAAGGGACATACAATAATACCGGTAATAGGAAGATCCACCTAAGGTTAAGGGACATACAATAATACCGGTAATAGGAAGATCCACCTATAAGGTTAAGGGACATAAAATAATACCGGTAATAGGAAGATCCACCTAAGGTTAAGGGACATACAATAATACCGGTAATAGGAAGATCCACCTATAAGGTAAAGGGACATACAATAATACCGGTAATAGGAAGATCCACCTATAAGGTTAAGGGACATACAATAATACCGGTAATAGGAAGATCCACCTATAAGGTTAAGGGACATAAAATAATACCGGTAATAGGAAGATCCACCTAAGGTTAACTTTGCTGAAGGTAATAGGAAGATCCACCTAAGGTTAAGGGACATACAATAATACCGGTAATAGGAAGATCCACCTATAAGGTTAAGGGACATAAAATAATACCGGTAATAGGAAGATCCACCTAAGGTTAAGGGACATACAATAATACCGGTAATAGGAAGATCTACCTATAAGGTTAAGAAACATACAATAATACCGGTAATAGGAAGATCCACCTAAGGTTAACTTTGCTGAAGGTAATAGGAAGATCCACCTAAGGTTAAGGGACATACAATAATACCGGTAATAGGAAGATCCACCTATAAGGTTAAGGGACATAAAATAATACCGGTAATAGGAAGATCCACCTATAAGGTAAAGGGACATACAATAATACCGGTAATAGGAAGATCCACCTATAAGGTTAAGGGACATACAATAATACCGGTAATAGGAAGATCCACCTAAGGTTAAGGGACATACAATAATACCGGTAATAGGAAGATCCACCTAAGGTAAAGGGACATACAATAATACCGGTAATAGGAAGATCCACCTAAGGTTAACTTTGCTGAAGGTAATAAGAAGATCCACCTAAGGTTAACTATGCTGGAGGAAGTTGAAACCTTAGTTTCTATCAATTTCTGAACTTATAAACGCTCAGTTGTATAAATCTAGAACGGTTTTGTAATACTGTGGGTGATTTTTTTTAAAAATAAAACCCCATCTTGTAACAATGGATACAGGCAATATTGAAATTAAAGTTAAAACCAAACATAATGTCTTTAAAAGCATCAAATAATGTTTATTTTTTTTCGTATTTCATGATGTAGTAATCAGTTATTTTGAATTTTTATAGTTTTGGTTTTTTTTTGGTTTTTTTTTATGTCAGATTAATGTAAAAATGTATTTCCTTATAAAATAATTTTAATCTAATATATCTTTTTGTTTGTTTGACAATCGATCATGTATACATATATATATATACTAGTATATATATACGACTAATTTCAAGTAAAAGTAACACAACACAATGCCGTGATGCGTTATTTAATTATTGAAACTCCAGCTTATAGTTAACATTATTTTGCGTGTCATGCATGCTAAGTTGTATGAGAATCAAAAATGAAGAAAATATTTTATTTGTTTGATATTATTATGTCATGTGTATAAAAACATCCTTCGGTTTCACACATTTTGAGTTCATGATAAATCCAAATAAAAGCGCTTCGGGCGCATGGAATTTGTTGTACATATTTTATAGACCTTCGAAACAGATGAAGTTGAAACTACGAGTGTTCATCTCTCTTCTACGATATTAGAACTTTCTTTACCTATTATTATTAAAAGAGAAAGAGAATGTAATAATCGTAATTATTCAAGTTTTAATTACCAATAAGCAACACGTATTCAGTGTGAAATAGAATTGGGATACGTACGTTGACATATATCCATTAAAACATAATAAGTTCATTGAAAAATGAATAATTCATTTGTTTTACTTTTTTTCAGTTTGACGTTGTTGAATTATTCTACCCCATTCTCCAACCAGATATTAAGTGTATTACACCGATTTACCATCCAAATATCGATACATTGGAACCAGACGACAATGATCTCATATCAAATGTTTGTGTCAGCATGTTAGATGACTGGAAACCAGTAAATGGACTTGATGACTGTATCCAAGCCTTATTGTACCTATTCTACCAACCAAATACAACAGACTCATTAAGACTAGCAGATAGCGACATTTCAGAGAACCAGTTTTTAGAAAATGTTCAAAGTTCCTTGAAAGGAGGAACAGTCGAAGGCTGTTATTTCCACCCAAATTATGGATGGGTAGAGAATTCTAAACTTTCTGACGATCTAACCCAATATGAATGTAAGCCTGAACCACCGAAAAAGAAATTATGCAAACGATTTTAAACTAAGTTAGTGAAAATTTCGACCATCTATTTGATACAAATATTTTTAAATATAAATAAAAAACCAAAACAATGAACTGCTTTCATACGGAAGCCGATAAGGGCCATTCAAAAAAAAAAATTATGTCGTAATTACGACATAGCATGTCGTAATTTCGACATAACATGTCGTTATTACGACATCGCGATGTCGTTATTTCGACATAACATGTCGTTATAACGACATCGCTATGTCGTAATTTCGACATAACATGTCGTAGTAACGACATCACTATGTCGTAATAACGACATCGCCATATATATAAAAGAATATGTATTATGATTGCCAAGAGACTAAATGACACAGAAATTAACAACTATAGGTCATCATAATGCCCCAATAATTAGAAAAGCCCCCGCATAGTCAGCTATAAAAGAGGGACGAAAGGTACCAGAGGGAGAGTCCCCGAAATGCTGTGTGGCAGACAGTGTTATTTATAAATTATTAGCTCCCTTGGTAAAACTCCAAATTTCATATTTAATGTATTTCATTGTTAAATAATTTACATGAAGCTTAATAAGTATATATTTGTTAATTGCATAGCTTTTGCTATTTGAATCCATTGGTTAAAGATATTTATTTATATTGTAAAATTTAATATTTGCATCGTCACAAAATCTTTGGTTACCTTCTTTGGTTTCCTTCTGTGAGAAACTTATATATTTTATAGAACCCATTAGTTCATTCAACTACCGACGTATCGTGAAAGGCTACATAGCCACCCAAGGACGTTAAAAACTTCATTTTTTTGGAAGAATACTATGTGGAACTATACGTGGACAGACATTCAGTCCTACCAAGACAAACTAAGCTTTCCACATCCCAATCAATAAGCGCAAACTACATGGCTTCTTGTAATAAGGGTGAATTGAAGTATTGATCGCTCTATTTCTACTTTCAGACGTTGGACACGATGTTCCTACAACACCACGTTACACTTAAAATGCGGCGTCGAAGAGGGTTTTTGACTTCGATTAATTTTTGCAAGTTTTATTCGGTTTTTTATATGTTGGTTGATTCTGGTTCTGTTCGTTTTGTGATGTCATTTTATCATAAGTTACCTCAAGTTGTGGAAATGATGTTTATCCTTTAAGTTATTTCAACAAAAAATGCAAACTGTCGCAAGTAATGTAGGAAGGAAAGATGGGAGGAAGTACATGTATACGGTTTTCAATAAAAAAAAATTTTTTTTTTTTAGATGTACAAAACTTTTATCATAGGATGTTTAACTTTCAAGGTGCATATCATCTGTCATTGTAAAATTTTCTATAGCTTAATTCAACTCCAATTCAAATATATCTGACACTGCAAGTAAATCGGACATTTTTACCCTTGGTTAAATTTGAATAGAATTGTATTTTCCCTGGCACACAAGTTGTCGAAATACACCCCTTCAATTACTTGAACCTTGGCTTGAGAATTATTTCCCAAGTCATCTATAGTGTTTAACTTCTGATATACATTTTAAAATATAGTAATCTACTCCTGGGTCGTCCGCGAAAACGGCTAATATAATCCCGGTTTATATAGCTCTTCCACGATCGAAACTTTGTTTATCTTCATATATATGGAAATTTTTAACGACCTTGACTGGCTATACAGTCCTTGCACGGTCGGCTTCAATGGGATCTATAAAATATATAAGTTTCTTACAGAAGGTAACCAAAGAAGGTACCAGAGATTTTGCGACGATGCAAAAATTAATTTTTACAATATATATAAATATCTTTAACCAATGAATTCAAATAGCAAAAGCTATGCAATTAACAAATATATACTTATTAAGCTTCATGTAAATTATTTAACAATGAAATACATTAAATATGAAATTTGGAGTTTTACCAAGGGAGCTAATAATTAATTAATAACACTGTCTGCCATGCAGCATTTCGGGGACTCTCGTCCCTCTGGTATCTTTAGACCGTCCCTCTTTTATAGCTGACTATGCGGGGGGCTTTTCTAATTATTGGGGGCATTACATGATGACCTATAGTTGTTAATTTCTGTGTCATTTAGTCTCTTGGCAATCATAATACATATTCTTTTAAACATATAGCGATGTCGTTATTACGACATAGCTATGTCGTTATTACGAAATGTTATGTCGAAATTACGACATAGCGATGTCGTTATAACGACATGTTATGTCGAAATTACGACATAGCGATGTCGTAATAACGACATGATATGTCGAAATTACGACATGCTATGTCGTAATTACGACATAATTTATTTTTTTTGAATGGCCCTTATCGGCTTCCGTACTTTCATTACATTTAATTCAGTGTTTACTTCGCTGGTTTTAAGTATGAAACCTACTTTAATAAGTTTTGACATTTATTATAATTTACAACATGACAAAGTACGAGTGAACTGTTAACTATTACTTTGTAAATGAGGTCAAGGTCATATGAACCATGCCAGACAGACATGTATGATCATCTATACCTTACGGTTATTTATCATACACCTGATACTACTAGTAGTAGTAAGCCTTTTGCTCATATAATCTCAGAAACAGACCTAAACAAGATAACTAACCATGTACATTGACCGAATTGATTCATACAAATGAGTCAAAGTCAAATGAAACCCGCTTAGAAACAGACCTAAACAAGATAACTAACATTGACCGAATTGATTCATACAAATGAGTCAAAGTTAAATGAACCCCGCTCAGAAACAGACCTAAACAAGATAACTAACATTGACCGAATTGATTCATACAAATGAGTCAAAGTCAAATGAAGCCCGCTAGACACACATGTACACTTTACTATCATAACACACATCAAATAGAGCAGCGACATTGCTAACCTGATTAATCCAGTCTTTATATTCCCCCTGATCTACGATTTCTTCATTAACCTCGCAAATAGAGATTGATTACAGGAAGGGACTGGATTATTCGGGTTATCTGAGAAACAGACTAAACAACAACCAGGTGCTCCGCAGGGCGCAGCTTTATACGACCACTGGGGTCAAACACTGAACAGTTGGGGCAAATTTGGTCACAATATTCAAGCTTGATACTGTCTGAATTTGGATTGTGCAATTGAAGATTTCTTCTTGAAACTTTTCAAATTCAAAATTTGAAATTTTTTGAAAAAAAAGGAATCCCTTAACAAAAATGGTAACCCCCCCCCCCCCCCAAATGAGCATAACACTTAAACTCAATCAAATGCTTTCCTTTGTAGTACAATTTCAGAGAGATCCATACACTTAAATACAAGTAGTGGTCATGACTGTTTGGAAACTAGAAACATGCTTATTTTTTGTTTTTGGCCCCTAATTCCTACATATTTTGGGCAATTAACCCAAAACTTAATCCCAGCCTCCCCTTTGTTATATGGTACATTGTGATACAGTTTCAGAGATCCATGCAATTACACACAAGTTATTGTCTGGAAACTAGAAAATGCTTGTGTCGGCCCCTTTTTGGCCCTTAATTCCTTAACTTTGGCCCCATAACCCCTAGAATGAGTCCAAACCCTCTAATTGTTTGTTTTGGGCCCCTAATTTCTAAACGGTTGGGACCATCATCCCCAAAATCTATCCCAACCGTCCCTTTGTGGTATTGAACATTCTGAAAAAATTTCATAAAGATCTATTTACTTAAACTAAAGTTATTATCCGCAAACCAATGTGTCTTCGAACGACGCAGTCGACGACGACATCATACGATCCCAATAAAATTTTGGGGACGTATAAAAACTTAAAATCGATCACTGAATCATGGAATGAGATCATGGTAAGATAAATCCTAACAGTCGTACATGTACACATTACACTGAATCATGGAATGAGATCATGGTAAGATAAATCCTAACAGTCGTACATGTACACATTACACTGAATCATGGAATGAGATCATGGTTAGATAAATCCTATACCAGTCGTACATGTACACCTTACAATCTTTTATTCACCAAACATACAGATGAAATTTTGCTTAAACTGACTTGACCATGAAAACTTAAGCTTTGTTCACTGATCTAGGAAATGAGGTCAAGGCCAGGTGCTGTCTGACGGATATGTATACCTTGCAATCCCCTTCCCTTTTCATATATGTGAACTTCTGAATCAGACTATTTACCGGGTTTGTAATAACATGAGCAACGCGACGGGTGCCACATGAGGATCAGGATCTGCTTACCCTTTCGGAGCACCCCCAGTTTTCGGTGGGGTTCGTGTTGCTTCGTCTTTAGTTTTCTATATTGTGCCATGTGTCTGTTTGTCTTCGTTCTACCTCTTTGACTGTCCCTCGGGTATCTTTCGCCCCTTCTTTTGCAATATATACCAAAAAAATAGTTATCCAATTAATTATAGGAAGTTAGTTTTTCACATAACAAAGATTCCAAAAAACTTTTTAAGCAGTCCGTGGACCATGAAAATGAGGTCAATGACAAAAGACATATAAATGACAGACGGAAAAGGCATTTTATAATATGGTCAACATAGTTGCATTCTTGAGGTTCGGTTGTTACTTCGGTTTTGATAGAGAATATACAATATAAAGGTATTAATGAGACTTGTTCATTTAATGGCAAACACTTTTATTCGTATAAATTAATTCTGTCATAATAAAAATAAATATATGGAAAATGAAAGACACATGTAGATAAGTTAAAAACTGACTATTGCACACAATTCTTTTTTATGCACCATGTAATATAATAGCACCTTGATATCATCTCCATTTATATACCCTTCTTATAAAATATGTGCACATAACTGAAATAAGGATAGGATAAGGGACTAGACTGACAAATGTTTGGTATAGTTGTGTAATATTATTTGGATGTTTTGAGTATCTTGTGTAAAATGTAGATACTTGGTCACGTGGTTGTAATTCTGTTGTAGCTTTTATTTTGTAGTCATTTTGATCTGAAAGTTTTGTTTCCTTTTGTTGTCTATCTTGAGGCTCCAAATTTCCTGCAGTTAATATCTCCTTGTCTTCGTTAGCATTTTCGTTTGATGTTTTGTCGGTTCTGACTTCAGCTATTTCAAAATTACTTTCCTGGATACCTTCATTATTGCTTAAATCACCAACTTCTTTTTCATGTTTTGCGATAATTTCTTCTGATTTCTCTTGTAAATCTGCTGTTTCGAAAACTTTGTCATCGTCTATCTGGATCTCTTCCTTATTATTATCGGCAGACTTCACTATTTTGTTATCGATGTAACCATAATTTGTTTCAAATGATTGTCCCTCAACATCTCCCCCTTCCAAAGATCTTCTGACATTGTCCTCAAACTCATCCTCAGTAATAGCTGGACATATAAGTGGGCAAAGTGGGTCTTCGGTGTTGGGATTATAGAACAAAAACAACAAGGCTTGGACGCAGTCATCAAGATCGTTATCCTCGGTCCACTCGTCTAGTAAACTCACACAAATGTTGGTATCTTCAAAGCTATTTTCGATGGTATCAATATTTGGATGGTATATTGGAGTTGTACAGATGATTTCGGGTACTATATCTGGATAATTTTCTGTGCAAATGTTAATCTGAAAACATAAAAAAGAAGCTTATTAGTGCATGGTTATGTTGTGTCTAACATATTGAAATTATTGTTAAAACTCGGATATCTCATATATACCAGCCATTAGCCAACCACTGACTTTTAGAAAGTTGTCTTATTTGTACACCTTGTGACAGAAGAAGACTTCGTAAATACTAAGTTGTAACCTTAATGATTTTTTTTACCTCTCTGTCCTCTACGTAAGCAGGGGTATTGAATATTTGATACTATTTAAGTGTCGTGTTCCTGTGTTCCTATTTAGCAGCAGGGCCATTTTTATTATTTATTATTTCGTGGAAATCAAAATTATCCGCCGTTTCTCCTGGTTCACCCACATCAATCTGTCCTTTTTTTTTTATTCAAATCAGTTAAACAGAAAACTACGACACGGCACCATATGACTGATAATCTGCTGAAAATTGAGAAAGGAACAGTATGCGAATAGGACGATAGTGTGTTAGTTGTGTGGTCCCTTTGACACATGATAGCGAAACCGACTTGAAATTTATATGAAAATGATTTTACTAATTCTAAAATCCTTTGGTAAATGAAATGAAATCAAGACTCAAACATCAGTAACAAGCTAATAACATTTTAAAATATGGAAATTTATGGAGATAACGAAAATAAAAATGCCGAGGAGATTGACACTAGGCCGGCACACTAAAAAAATAATACAAAACAAGCATACATTGCTCAGTATGGTATAAGGACCGATAAAGATATCTAATGAATTTGATACATGTCAGGGCGGATCAAATCATTTTAAAAAGGTGGGCCCCAACCTAAAATAAAGGGGAGTTCTAAGTCCATATATCCCCATTCTGCAAATGCATTAATTAATTGATCGTCAAAAAAGGGGGATCAAACCCCAGGACCCCCACTGGATCCGCCACTGCAATTGAATAATTTTAATTCCCTAAATAGAAGAAGAAGACATATATTTAGCTAGGACATCCGAGTAATTTTTTTCCTTATTGAAGAGGGGGGGCAAGGGGTTTAACTGTTATGCTGTTACGGGGCAATTTAATTCTTTGTTATCTGTTATTTTGAAAATATATTTGCTGTTAGCTGTTATTGTCTTATTCTTTGTTAGCTGTTATTGTTTTATTCTTTGTTAGCTGTTATTGGGCTTTTAGTTTTTTTGTTATCTGTTATTGTGATAATGTATTTGCTGTTAACTGTTATTGAAAATTGGAATGTTAGCATTTTTTTGACAGTCAATATTCGGTATAAATTGAAGATCATTGGACATTGGATCATTGGGGTCTACCACTACTGATATGTTTGTCCCGTATTCAGAGAAGGATTCCATTAACATATACCCATCACAGAAGTAAAGGTCCAGGACAATTCAAGTACATGTATATCTTATGATTATCCTTTGTAATAAATTCCATTTTTTGTATGAATGTGTATTTAGAATTATCTTAATTTTTTGTATGAGAATAATGTTCCTTGTTTCCCCTACGAACATATTAAATTAAAACAATTCTTAATATGCATGACAAAAAGGAAAACATATGGCCAGGAATATCTGACAAGGATCTCAATTAAGGACTAGGTCCTAACAACCACTTAACCTTTTATATAATATGCTACATAGACTCAGCTCTGTGATTCTTTTCAAAGCAGAACCAAATGCATTGTACAATGAAACTCCAACCATGTACTTGGGTCCGAAGCTGCACATAACTCATTAAAAACAAAGATTTATTTCGTTTTAAGCCATTGTTTCCCTACTGAACTATGTATTCTGTACAATTTGGAAATTAGTATGGCGTTCATTATCACTGGACTAGTATATATTTGTTTTGGGGCCAACTGAAGGACGCCTCCGGGTGAGGGAATTTCTCGCTACATTGAAGACCTGTTGGTGACCCTCTGCTGTTGTTTTTTATTTGGTCGGGTTGTTGTCTCTTTGACACATTCTCCATTTCCATTCTCAATTTTATTCTACTTACTAGTACACTTGGTACAATAAAAAACCTGATAAAAAATTGTTCAAATAAGGCCTTTGAAAATAGTGGAATAAATTGCTTTTGGGGTGTCAAAATTCGTTCGAAGTACTTGATAAATTACATGCTTATAATTGATGCTTTTGATTGTCTACCCTATATACCACTTTGCCTCATAGTCTTATTAAGAAAAATTTACACACCTCATTAAATGGTAATTTAGAAAAAGTCAGAATATTCAAACTCTTTTAGGTCATTTCTTTTATTAGCAACAAAGGAAGCTTCAGTCAATATATATAAACAATACACCAACGTTTCATGAGAACTGCTGAAAGCATTTTTGAGTTATTTTTGAAAACTAGAAAATACCACCTTTTTCTAATGAATAAAATCCCTTAACTCAATAACATAAAATCTAAAATTAATAAAAATCGAAAGGGAGTTTACAACAATAGATATAAACATTTCAGCAAAGTTTCATGAGAACTGCTGAAAACATTTTTGTGTTAATGTCTGAAAACTGGAAAATCCGCCATTTTTAATTAATAAAACCCGTTAACTCGGAAACGTAAAATCTAAAATTTATAAAAATTGAAAGTGACCTCATATAGATATAAACAATTCACCAAAATTCCTTGCTTTGTGAAAGCATTTTTGAGATATTATCAGAAAACTGAAAAAAAAACCATCAATTTTATTGAATACTTGAAAAACCCATAACCTAGAAACTTAAAATTTAAAATTTATAAAAAAAAAAAAAAAAAAAAAAAAGGAGCTCACTTCAATGGACGTCAAGTTGGTTACCTATTCCCTATTCCCTATTCGTTACCTATTCCCTATTCCCTATTCGTTACCTATTCGTTACCTATTCCCTATTCGTTACCTATTCCCTATTCCCTATTCGTTACCTATTCGTTACCTATTCCCTATTCCCTATTCGTTACCTATTCGTTACCTATTCCCTATTCCCTATTCGTTACCTATTCGTTACCTATTCCCTATTCCCTATTCGTTACCTATTCGTTACTTATTCCCTATTCCCTATCGTTACCTATTCGTTATTTATTCGATTTTTAATATCCTTCCCCCTTTTTAATTAATTATTATTATTCTTCTTCCTCTTCTTCCTCTTCTTCCTCTTCTTCTTCCGCCACTTTAAAAATGAACTTGTCCGCAGCATTTCTCCAAAACTACTTGTAAGATTTACTTAGGGTTTCATAAAATGTTAGACTAATATGTCTAGGTGAGCCATCAATCGCTCATTTGTGCATTGGGGTCTATTAAGGGGTATTTTGGGGGCAGAAAGAAGGGAGGGGTTTACTATAGAACCCTATGGGATTTTATTTTCTAAAATTTTCAAATGAATATAACTTGAAAACTGTAAGTGATAGATACATGCAGTCTTCAGAAATGATTAAAGGACAATAAAACAAATCACATGAAATATAGGGGAGTCCCTGGGGGGTCATCCCTACCCCCTTCAATTCGAGAATATGCTTTTAACTTGTAAACGGTCCAGATCCCCACCCCTAAACCATATATGTTCTTGAATAGGACGATAAAACAAATCAAATGAAATTAAATGGAAGTCCCCGGGGGTCATCCCCACCCCGTTCAATTTTAGAATGTGCTATTATCTTGTAAACGGTCCAGATCCCCATCCCTAAACCATATATATTCTTGTAGGGGACAATAAAACTAATCAAATGAAATTAAATGGAATTTCCTGGGGGTCACCCCCATCCCGTTCAATTTGAGAATGTACTATTATCTTGTAAATGGTCCAGATCCCCACCCCTAAACCATATATTTTCTTGTAGGGGACAATAAAACAAATGAAATGAAATAAAAGGAAAGTCCCTAGGGGGTCAGCCCACCCCCTCTTGTTTGAAAACTTGTAAACGGTCAACATCCCCACCCCTAAACTATATATATTCTTGTAAGAGACAATAAAACTAATCAAATGAAATTAAATGGAAGTTCCTTGGGGTCACCCCCACCCCGTTCAATTTGAGAATGTACTATTATCTTGTAAATGGTCCAGATCCCCACCCCTAAACCATATATGTTCTTGTAGGGGACAATAAAACAAATAAAATGAGATAAAAGGGAAGTCCTGAGGGGGTCATCCCACCCCCTCTTGTTTGAAAACTTGTAAACGGTCAACATCGCCACCCCTAAACCATATATATTATTGTAGGGGACAATAAAACAAATAAAATGAAATGTAGGTAAAGTCCCTGGGGGTCACCACCACCCCCTCCTGTTTGAATACTTGTAAATGGTGGAGATCCCCACCAGTAAGCCATATATATTCTTGTATGGGACAAAAAATCAAATCAAATGAACATGGGACCATATGAATTGCGAGTTATGGGAGCTTTGTTTGGGAGACTTCGTAACAGCATCCTGTTACAATTACTTCTTGTTGTTTATACTCTTATATCTGGTACTAGTTCTAAATTTGTTGAGGTAAAATGATCTTTTTATGACCTATTTATATGTGTTTGTGCTCAACCGATCCTTTTACTTTATGTTCGATACTCATTTGTTCCTTATTTGATTTTTATACGTTCTACCTTTTAACTGCTTTATGTCCGTATGTTTGAAGATGGATCGTGGTTCGAAGGGATGAAATCACCGTGTTAGCGCTTGCATAAAAAAAAAAAGATGTGGTATAATTGCCAATGAGAAAACAACCCACAATAGACCAAGATGACACAGAAACTATCAACTATAGGTCAATGTACGGCCTTCAACAATGAGCATAGCCCAAACCGTGTAGTCACCTATAAAAGGCCCAGATATGACAATTTCAAACAATTCAAACAACAAAACTAACGGCCGTATTTCATATACAAAAAAATAACGGAAAACAAATATGTAACACAAAAACAAACGATAACTACTTAATTTCAGGCTCTTGTCTAGGGACAGGCACATACTAACATAATGTGGTGGGGTTAAACATGATAGCAGGGTGTACATCGTTTCGGAGCATGCTATTACCTTGTTTAATTCGTTCCATCACTCGCTTATAATTCGCTTATCATACGTGTATCATACGTTACATGATTTTCAATTGTTTTGTTGTCTCTGGTGGTAGATTTGGGTTCTTAGAGGTGATATAACTCTATAAGCGCATATGTACCCGTTCCAGCGCTCGGATAATACCCTGTTACTTATTCGTTCCTTATTCGCTTTTAATGCGCGGGGTAAGTATACGTTGCACCTTGAAATAAATCGTTTTTTAATTGTGTTCATGTCTCTGGTGGTAACAATGTGTTCTTAGAGAAGAAATTACCCTATTAGAGCGTATGTACCCGTTCCAGCGCTCGGTTAATACCCTGTTACCTATTCGCTACCTATTCGTTACCTATTCACTTATAATACGTTTGTTGTACGTTGCACCTTTTAGAAAAGGATTTTCACTTGTGTTCATGTCTCTGGTGGTAACAATGTGTAATTAGAGATGAAATGACCCTATTAGCATGCATGTACCCGTTCCAGCGCTCGGTTAATACCCTGTTACCCATTCGTTACCTATTCTTTACTTATTCGCTTTAAATACGTTTGTTGTACGTTGCACCTTTTAGAAAAGGATTTTCAATTGTGTTCATGTCTCTGGTGGTAACAATGTGTAATTAGAGACGAAATGACCCTATTAGAGCGCATGTACCCGTTCCAGCGCTCGGTTATTACCCTGTTGCCTATTCGTTACCTATTCACTTATAATACGTTTGTTGTACGTTGCACCTTTTAGAAAAGGATTTTCAATTGTGTCCATGTCTCTGGTAGAAACAATGTGTTCTTAGAGATGAAATGACACTATTAGCGCGCATGTACCTGTTCCAGCGCTCGATTAATACTCTGTTACCTATTCGTTACCTATTCGTTACCTATTCACTTATAATATGTTTGTTGTACGTTGCACCTTTTAGAAAAGGATTTTCACTTGTGTTCATGTCTCTGGTGGTAACAATGTGTAATTAGAGATGAAATGACCCTATTAGCATGCATGTACCTGTTCCAGCGCTCGGTTAATACCCTGTTACCTATTCGTTACCTATTCACTTATAATACGTTTGTTGTACGTTGGAATTGCACCTTTTAGAAAATGATTTTCAATTGCATTCATGTCTCTGGTGGTAACAATGTGTTCTTAGAGATGAAATGACACTATTAGCGTGCGTGTACCCGTTCCAGCGCTAGGTTAAAACCCTGTTACCTATTCGTTACCTATTCACTTATAATACATTTGTTGTACGTTGCACCTTTTAGAAAAGGATTTCCACTTGTGTTCATGTCTCTGGAGGTAACAATGTGTAATTAGTGATGAAATGACCCTATTAGCGTGCATGTACCCGTTCCAGCGCTCGGATAATACCCTGTTACTTATTCGTTCCTTATTCGCTTTTAATGCGCGGGGTAAGTATACGTTGCACCTTGAAATAAACCGTTTTGTAATTGTGTTCATGTCTCTGGTGGTAACAATGTGTTCTTATAGACGAAATGACCCTATTAGAGCGCATGTACCCGTTCCAGCGCTCGGTTAATACCCTGTTACCTATTCGTTACTTATTCGCTTTAAATACGTTTGTTGTACGTTGCACCTTTTAGAAAAGGATTTTCAATTGTGTTCATGTCTCTGGTGGTAACAATGTGTAATTAGAGACGAAATGACCCTATTAGAGCGCATGTACCCGTTCCAGCGCTCGGTTATTACCCTGTTACCTATTCGTTACCTATTCACTTATAATACGTTTGTTGTACGTTGCACCTTTTAGAAAAAGGATTTTCAATTGTGTCCATGTCTCTGGTAGAAACAATGTGTTCTTAGAGATGAAATGACACTATTAGCGCGCATGTACCTGTTCCAGCGCTCGGTAAATACTCTGTTACCTATTCGTTACCTATTCGTTACCTATTCACTTATAATATGTTTGTTGTACGTTGCACCTTTTAGAAAAGGATTTTCACTTGTGTTCATGTCTCTGGTGGTAACAATGTGTAATTAGAGATGAAATGACCCTATTAGCATGCATGTACCTGTTCCAGCGCTCGGTTAATACCCTGTTACCTATTCGTTACCTATTCACTTATAATACGTTTGTTGTACGTTGCACCTTTTAGAAAATGATTTTCATTTGTGTTCATGTCTCTGGTGGTAACAATGTGTTCTTAGAGATGAAGTAACCCTTTTAGTGCGTATGTACCCGTTCCAGCGCTCGGCTAATACCTTGTTACCTATTTGTTACTTCTTATTTCAAGATGCAACGCATAGCACGCGTATTTAAAGCGAATAAGGAACGAATAAGTAACAGGGTATTAGTCGAGCGTTGAAACGGGTACATATGTTCGATTAAGGTAATTTCACCTCTAAGAACCGACAGTTACCACCAGAGAGACAAAAATATTTCTTTTTAAAGTGCGACGCATTACACACGTTTTAAAAGCGAATAAGGAACGAATAAGTAACAGGGTATCACTGAGCGGTGAAATGGGTACATATGCGCTAATAGGGTTTTTTCAACTCAGATCAGAGAACACATAATTACCACCAGAGACGTGAAAGCAATCGATAATCGATTTATTTCAAGGTGCAACGTATACCACGCGTATTTGAAGCGAATAAGGAACGAATAAGTAACAGGGTATCAGTCGAGCGCTGAAACGGGTACATATGTTCTATTAGGGTTATTTGACCTTTAAAAAACCGACAGTGACCACCAAAGACACAAACATATTTCTTTTTTTAAAGAGCAACGCATAACACACGTTTTATTTTTTAATTTAAATATATTTATTTATAGTGGATTGGGAAACAAGTTTTGCAACTTATATTTACCCCTTTCCACTTTTCGGGTGCGAGTGCTGCCTCTAAAACACATTGTTACCACCAGAGACATGAACACAATTGAAAATCCTTTTCTAAAAGGTGCAACGTACAACAAACGTATTATAAGTGAATAGGTAACGAATAGGTAACGAATAGGTAACGAATAGGTAACGAATAGGTCACAGGGTATTAACCGAGCGCTGGAACGGGTACATGAGCGCTAATAGGGTCATTTCATCTCTAAGAACACATTGTTACCACCAGAGACATGAACACAATTGAAAATCCTTTTCTAAAAGGTGCAACGTACAACAAACGTATTATAAGTGAATAGGTAACAAATAGGTAACAGGGTATTAACCGAGCGCTGAAACGGGTACATGCGCGCTAATAGTGTCATTTCATCTCTAAGAACACATTGTTACCACCAGAGACATGGACACAATTGAAAATCCTTTTCTAAAAGGTGCAACGTACAACAAACGTATTATAAGTGAATAGGTAACGAATAGGTAACAGGGTAATAACCGAGCGCTGGAACGGGTACATGAGCGCTAATAGGGTCATTTCATCTCTAAGAACACATTGTTACCACCAGAGACATGAACACAATTGAAAATCCTTTTCTAAAAGGTGCAACGTACAACAAACGTATTATAAGTGAATAGGTAACGAATATGTAACAGGGTATTAACCGAGCGGTGGCACGGGTACATGCGCGCTAATAGGGTCATTTCATCTCTAAGAATACATTGTTACCACCAGAGACATGGACACAATTGAAAATCCTTTTCTAAAAGGTGCAACGTACATCAAACGTATTATAAGTGAATAGGTAACGAATAGGTAACGAATAGGTAACAAGGTATTAACCGAGCGCTGGAACGGGTACATGCACGCTAATAGGGTCATTTCATCTCTAATTACATATTGTTACCACCAGAGACATGAACACAAGTAAAAATCCTTTTCTAAAAAGTGCAACGTACAACAAACGTATATAAAGCGAATAAGTAACGAATAGGTAACGAATAGGTAACAGGGT
The DNA here is from genome assembly GCA_037788925.1 of Mytilus galloprovincialis. NCBI lineage: Eukaryota > Metazoa > Mollusca > Bivalvia > Mytilida > Mytilidae > Mytilus > Mytilus galloprovincialis. The sequence continues at coordinate 38,220,471 of CM075341.1, forward strand.
ATTAACCGAGCGCTGGAACGGGTACATATGCGTTAATAGGGTCATTTCATCTCTAAGAACACATTGTTACCACCAGAGACATGAACACAATTGAAAATCCTTTTCTAAAAGGTGCAACGTACAACAAACGTATTATAAGTGAATAGGTAACGAATAGGTAACAGGGTATTAACCGAGCGGTGGAACGGGTACATGCGCGCTAATGGGGTCATTTCATCTCTAAGAATACATTGTTACCACCAGAGACATGGACACAATTGAAAATCCTTTTCTAAAAGGTGCAACGTACATCAAACGTATTATAAGTGAATAGGTAACGAATAGGTAACGAATAGGTAACAAGGTATTAACCGAGCGCTGGAACGGGTACATGCACGCTAATAGGGTCATTTCATCTCTAATTACATATTGTTACCACCAGAGACATGAACACAAGTGAAAATCCTTTTCTAACAAGTGCAACGTACAACAAACGTATATAAAGCGAATAAGTAACGAATAGGTAACGAATAGGTAACAGGGTAATAACCGAGCGCTGGAACGGGTACATGCGCTCTAATAGGGTCATTTCTTCTCTAAGAACACATTGTTACCACCAGAGACATGAATACAATTAAAAAACGATTTATTTCAAGGTGCAACGTATACTTACCCCGCGAATTAAAAGCGAATAAGGAACGAATAAGTAACAGGGTATTATCCGAGCGCTGGAACGGGTACATGCACGCTAATAGGGACATTTCATCTCTAATTACACATTGTTACCACCAGAGACATGAACACAAGTAAAAATCCTTTTCTAAAAAGTGCAACGTACAACAAACGTATATAAAGCGAATAAGTAACGAACAAGTAACAGGGTATTAACCGAGCGATGGAACGGGTACATATGCCCTTATAGAACACATTGTTACCACCAGAGACATGAACACAATTGAAAATCATTTTCTAAAAGGTGCAACGTACAACAAACGTATTATAAGTGAATAGGTAACGAATAAGTAACAGGGTATTAACCGAGCGCTGGAACAGGTACATGCGCGCTAATAGTGTCATTTCATCTCTAAGAGCACATTGTTACCACCAGAGACATGAACACAATTGAAAATCCTTTTCTAAAAGGTGCAACGTACAACAAACGTATTTAAAGCGAATAAGTAGCGAATAGGTAACGAATAGGTAACAGGGTATTAACCGAACGCTGGAACGGGTACATGCGCTCTAATAGGGTCATTTCGTCTCTAAGAACACATTGTTACCACCAGAGACATGAACACAATTAAAAAACGATTTATTTCAAGGTGCAACGTATACTTACCCCGCGCATTAAAAGCGACTAAGGAACGAATAAGTAACAGGGTATTATCCGAGCGCTGGAACGGGTACATGCACGCTAATAGAGTCATTTCATCTCTAATTACACATTGTTACCTCCAGAGACATGAACACAAGTGGAAATCCTTTTCTAAAAGGTGCAACGTACAACAAATGTATTATAAGTGAATAGGTAACGAATAGGTAACAGGGTATTAACCGAGCGCTGGAACGGGTACATGCATGCTAATAGGGTCATTTCGTCTCTAATTACACATTGCTACCACCAGAGACATGAACACAATTGAAAATCCTTTTCTAAAAGGTGCAACGTACAACAAACGTATTTAAAGCGAATAAGTAAAGAATAGGTAACGAATAGGTAACAGGGTATTAACCGAGCGCTGGAACGGGTAACAGGGTATTATCCGAGCGCTGGAACGGGTACATGCACGCTAATAGGGTCATTTCATCTCTAATTACACATTGTTACCACCAGAGACATGAACACAAGTGGAAATCCTTTTCTAAAAGGTGCAACGTACAACAAATGTATTATAAGTGAATAGGTAACGAATAGGTAACAGGGTATTAACCGAGCGCTGGAACGGGTACATGCGCGCTAATAGGGTCATTTCATCTCTAAGAACACATTGTTACCACCAGAGACATGAACACAATTGAAAATCCTTTTCTAAAAGGTGCAACGTACAACAAACGTATTATAAGTGAATAGGTAACGAATAGGTAACGAATAGGTAACAGGGTATTAACCGAGCGCTGGAATGGGTACATGCATGCTAATAGGGTCATTTCATCTCTAATTACACATTGTTACCACCAGAGACATGAACACAATTGAAAATCCTTTTCTAAAAGGTGCAACGTACAACAAACGTATTATAAGTGAATAGGTAACGAATATGTAACGAATAGGTAACAGGGTAATAACCGAGCGCTGGAACGGGTACATGCGCTCTAATAGGGTCATTTCTTCTCTAAGAACACATTGTTACCACCAGAGACATGAACACAATTAAAAAACGATTTATTTCAAGGTGCAACGTATACTTACCCCGCGCATTAAAAGCGAATAAGGAACGAATAAGTAACAGGGTATTATCCGAGCGCTGGAACGGGTACATATGCGCTTATAGAGTTATATCACCTATAAGAACCCAAATCTACCACCAGAGACAACAAAACAATTGAAAATCATGTAACGTATGATACACGTATTATAAGCGAATTATAAGCGAGTGATGGAACGAATTAAACAAGGTAATAGCATGCTCCGAAACGATGTACACCCTGCTAACATGTTTAACCCCGCCACATTATGTTAGTATGTGCCTGTCCCTAGACAAGAGCCTGAAATTAAGTAGTTATCGTTTGTTTTTGTGTTACATATTTGTTTTCCGTTATTTTTTTGTATATGAAATACGGCCGTTAGTTTTGTTGTTTGAATTGTTTGAAATTGTCATATCTGGGCCTTTTATAGGTGACTACACGGTTTGGGCTATGCTCATTGTTGAAGGCCGTACATTGACCTATAGTTGATAGTTTCTGTGTCATTTTGGTCTATTGTGGGTTGTTTTCTCTTTGGCAATTATACCACATCTTTTTTTTTATGCAAGCGCTAACACGGTGATTTCATCCCTTCGAACCAAGATCCATCTTCAAACATACGGACATAAAGCAGTTAAAAGGTAGAACGTATAAAAATCAAATAAGGAACAAATGAGTATCGAACATAAAGTAAAAGGATCGGTTGAGCACAAACACATATAAATAGGTCATAAAAAGATCATTTTACCTCAACAAATTTAGAACTAGTACCAGATATAAGAGTATAAACAACAAGAAGTAATTGTAACAGGATGCTGTTACGAAGTCTCCCAAACAAAGCTCCCATAACTCGCAATTCATATGGTCCCATGTTCATTTGATTTGATTTTTTGTCCCATACAAGAATATATATGGCTTACTGGTGGGGATCTCCACCATTTACAAGTATTCAAACAGGAGGGGGTGGTGGTGACCCCCAGGGACTTTACCTACATTTCATTGTATTTGTTTTATTGTTCCCTACAAGAATATATATGGTTTAGGGGTGGCGATGTTGACCGTTTACAAGTTTTCAAACAAGAGGGGGTGGGATGACCCCCTCAGGACTTCCCTTTTATCTCATTTTATTTGTTTTATTGTCCCCTACAAGAACATATATGGTTTAGGGGTGGGGATCTGGACCATTTACAAGATAATAGTACATTCTCAAATTGAACGGGGTGGGGGTGACCCCAAGGAACTTCCATTTAATTTCATTTGATTAGTTTTATTGTCTCTTACAAGAATATATATAGTTTAGGGGTGGGGATGTTGACCGTTTACAAGTTTTCAAACAAGAGGGGGTGGGCTGACCCCCTGGGGACTTTCCTTTTATTTCATTTCATTTGTTTTATTGTCCCCTACAAGAATATATATGGTTTAGGGGTGGGGATCTGGACCATTTACAAGATAATAGTACATTCTCAAATTGAACGGGGTGGGGGTGACCCCCAGGAACTTCCATTTAATTATACCCCCGCTTTAAAAAAGGGGGGTATACTGTTTTACCTCTGTCTGTCAGTCCGTCCGTCCGTCCGTCAGTCCGTCAGTCAGTCCGTCCCATGAAACTTTCGTCACATTTTTCTCAGGAACTACACATCCACCCTTTCTGTAATTTGGTATCAACATTTATATATGTCAGCCATACCGTGTGATGCGTTTTCAGATTCATCACTTGACAACTTCCTGTTTACCGAACACTTGTCTGATTTTACACATGATAGCCAAGTTGAAAATTTTCGTCACATTTTTCTCAGGAACTACAATACAAGGATTTCTGAAATTTGGTTTCAGGATTTATATAAGTCAGCTATACCGTACGCGTGTGATGCGTTTTCAGATTCATCACTCGACAACTTCCTGTTTACCGAACACTTGTATGATTTTACACATGATAGCCAAGTTGAAAATTTTCGTCACATTTTTCTCAGGAACTACAATACAAGGATTTCTGAAATTTGGTTTCAGGATTTATATAAGTCAGCTATACCGTACGCGTGTGATGCGTTTTCAGATTCATCACTCGACAACTTCCTGTTTACCGAACACTTGTATGATTTTACACATGATAGCCAAGTTGAAAATTTTCGTCACATTTTTCTCAGGAACTACAATACAAGGATTTCTGAAATTTGGTTTCAGGATTTATATAAGTCAGCTATACCATGTGATGCGTTTTCAGATTCATCACTCGACAACTTCCTGTTTACCGAACACTTGTATGATTTTACACATGATAACCAAGTTAAAAATTTTCGTCACATTTTTCTCAGGAACTACAATACAAGGATTTCTGAAATTTGGTTTCAGGATTTTTATAAGTCAGCTATACCGTGTGATGCGTTTTCAGATTCATCACTCGACAACTTCCTGTTTACCGAACACTTGCATATTTTTACACTATTAATATTATCCACTTGCGGCGGGGGTATCATCAGTGAGCAGAAGCTCGCAGTTTCACTTGTTTCATTTGATTAGTTTTATTGTCCCTTACAAGAATATATATAGTTTAGGGGTGGGGATGTTGACCGTTTATAAGTTTTCAAACAAGAGGGGGTGGGGTGACCCCCTAGTGACTTTCCTTTTATTTCATTTCATTTGTTTTATTGTCCCCTACAAGAAAATATATGGTTTAGGGGTGGGGATCTGGACCATTTACAAGATAATAGTACATTCTCAAATTGAACGGGATGGGGGTGACCCCCAGGAAATTCCATTTAATTTCATTTGATTAGTTTTATTGTCCCCTACAAGAATATATATGGTTAAGGGGTGGGGATCTGGACCGTTTACAAGATAATAGCACATTCTAAAATTGAACGGGGTGGGGATGACCCCCGGGGACTTCCATTTAATTTCATTTGATTTGTTGTATCGTCCTATTCAAGAACATATATGGTTTGGGGGTGGGGATCTGGACCGTTTACAAGTTAAAAGCATATTCTCGAATTGAAGGGGGTAGGGATGACCCCCCAGGGACTCCCCTATATTTCATGTGATTTGTTTTATTGTCCTTTAATCATTTCTGAAGACTGCATGTATCTATCACTTACAGTTTTCAAGTTATATTCATTTGAAAATTTTAGAAAATAAAATCCCATAGGGTTCTATAGTAAACCCCTCCCTTCTTTCTGCCCCCAAAATACCCCTTAATAGACCCCAATGCACAAATGAGCGATTGATGGCTCACCTAGACATATTAGTCTAACATTTTATGAAACCCTAAGTAAATCTTACAAGTAGTTTTGGAGAAATGCTGCGGACAAGTTCATTTTTAAAGTGGCGGAAGAAGAAGAGGAAGAAGAGGAAGAATAATAATAATAATTAATTAAAAAGGGGAAGGATATTAAAAATCGAATAAGTAACGAATAGGTAACGATAGGGAATAGGGAATAAGTAACGAATAGGTAACGAATAGGGAATAGGGAATAGGTAACGAATAGGTAACGAATAGGGAATAGGGAATAGGTAACGAATAGGTAACGAATAGGTAACGAATAGGGAATAGGGAATAGGTAACGAATAGGTAACGAATAGGGAATAGGTAACGAATAGGGAATAGGGAATAGGTAACGAATAGGGAATAGGGAATAGGTAACCAACTTGACGTCCATCTCACTTCAATAGATATAAACAAGTTTCCAAAGTTTAATGCAAATTGGTTAATAAAAGAGTTTTTGAGGTAATGTCCGACATGTTGACAACAGACGGACAACAGTATACCATAATACGTTCCGTAAACGAGCGTATAAAAAATATTATAATATATTGAGTAAAACACATTCTAGATACGTAAAGTAATACTAAAAACATAATCATAGAAAATGGAATGCATTACAAAGGATTATATCCGTAATAAGAAATACTGATTTGTCAAAGACCGAATTATTTTAATATTTCATTTACTGTTATCTGTTTTTGTCCATTTTAATTCCTTGTTATCTGTTATGAGCCAAATAAATTTGCTGTTTTGCTGTTATTGGGACCCCTCCACCCCCCCCCCCCCCCCCCCCATTGAAGTAACCTAGCTGAGAGTTGATTTTTAACTGAGCACTGTATTACAAATAAAAAAAGTAAAGTACGTAGTACTTCAGCTAATTAAGGAGATTCTAAAAATGCTATTGTTTGTACCTACCGTGAATTTAAACTTGCCACTTGCATATAGACCCCCAGAAGGGGCTATTTCCAGCTGAAATGTGGAACAATCATCTGGGTCCCAGTCACATATACTGGCCTGTCCTCCCGACAGTTTGCCTAGATGCCTCAATAGATTGTGTAAATCTTTTGCGCAAGTCCTCGCCATGGTTAATTTTTTTCTCGGATCTGTTCAGCGAATATTCCCTGTGCCCACTTCAACATCGAACAATTCAGTCTTTACTAGCATGTCTAAACGACGGAGAGGTCGTTTGTCTGGATCTTCTTGGTCACATAATTAGTACATGACTTCCACTTTTGCTCTTTTTTTACTGATACATAATCTATTTCATATTGTGGTGTAATGAATATTTCAAGCGGTATTGGCTTTTTATAGCGGTTACTACCAAAGAATATTTATGATGAAATCACGATGAAATGCCACGGTTTAGTCGTGGTAAAAAGTCTCTCTGTTAATTTTACGAACCAATCAAAATGCAGGACTCCACTATATCATTTCTATATTTAGAATGTATTTATGGTAACGGGAAACTACATCTACTCGAAATTTTCTAGATTTTAGTTAAGCGTTTTAATCTTTCTCACTCAGATCTCCTTAGGTGTGATCCAATTAAAAGCATTGAATTGTCATTTATAGATTTATTTTTATCAAGAATTTTTATAGTCTTACAGTACTATACTAATCCTTGATTTCAGAAATAAACTAAATTTCAAAGAATCGTTGAAAAAAGAAATTAAAGTACATAACATTTTTTTTTTCAAATAAAGAAAAGACTGCAAGCAACTAATGTGACGCGTAAAACGAAAACAATATCTTTCAGACACACAAATTCTCCCTACCCTATATTCTTTGACATACAATAGGTAACACAACGAATAAAGGAGTTCTTGAAATATTCTACAAAATGTGTTTTCTCCTTAAAAAAACAACCCAGAAACTTTTCGTAATAGAGAGTGTACCATATGGGCCTTCAGACAATACATACATAAAATTATACCTTCTTTAATCATGCAGTTAATAGCATACATATGCATTCTACGAATCAATTATTATAGATAGACTTTGATCTTAGACAAAAATTTTGTTACTCTAGAAGCGTGTTATAATCGATATATATACCGATATTTTTCTGAGAGGCTATGAGACCTATACAAATCCTTGCTATGATGTATCTTTTCTCAGATCTTTTCCCAAAGTGACATTATATAGGTCAAGTTAAATCGTAAAAGTAAACTTTGACACGCGTTAAGTCCGTCAATCAAATAATATATACAAGAATGATATCGGCTTTTTGTAGGTGGCTGCATAACTCCAAAATGATCCTTGCACCAAGTTCTCTCTCTCTCTATATATAGGTACTGTCCTCAGTCAAATGCTGGCAATATCATGATTGCACTAAATTTTCTTTTTTTCCATTTAATAGATACTTTATTTTCTTATGAGGTCGTCCCAAATATTTCGAAAGTGTTCCAATTGTTCTTTCGTATACTAGTTAATAGTTTTATGATAAACTTCAGAGTAAATGAAGATACTTTCACTTTGATATATATATATACTGAGCGACAAAAGCAGCACATCTAAAGGCAAATGACAAGGACGCTACGTATAGTAATCAAACTATTTAAAGCGCATTTAAAAGACAGTCCTTCATACGAAATTTAAGATATTAACTCTATTTACATTTTAATACTTCAACAGATGAAACTGAAAACATGAATCATGCAATTTAAAAAAATAAGAAAAATACATAATAATATTAAATACAAATCATTTCTTGTGATAAACGCGCGGATATTGAGAACTAGCAGAGTTTGGATGAGTGTGTCCACGTGCATTGTTAGGTATTGATGGTCTGCTGCGACATGAGCCTGAAGATTTACTCGTTGATGACGTACCAGTATTGTCTATAACCAACGGATTGTTATAGTACTCCATCTTAAGAACACCATTGTGACCAAGCAGAAAATGTGGTGATTTGTTTTCACATACTTGCTTCTGGTGTATCTTTTGTCTTTCTGAGAACTGAAATTGACATGTTGAAAATTATTACTTAAAATGTGTTTTATTGAGAAAAAAATGGAACTGTGGTGTGGAACAGATATACACATCATAAATATGTTAACTTCCTTTATGTGTAAATTTAAAAACAAAAGATTTTGTCAAATTGATTTTTGTTTTATCACATCAATGTATACAGTATAATTAGATAAGCAGGACTTAAAGGCTTAAGAAAATGTGCTTCCTCATTTTTTAAACTTGAGATAAAAATTACTCTATGTGAAGGAGAACAATACAACTTGTCTGTAGTGTAACTCTATATATATGGTTACATGCAATAATTGTGGTGGGTTTTGAAACTGAAATTTACATAAAACTAAAGGCTCTAAAGAGCCTGTGTTGCTCTCCTTGGTATATGTAAATATTATACAAAAGAAGCAGATAGATTCATGACAAAATTGTGTTTTGGTGATGGTGATGTGTTTGTACATCTTACTTTACTGAACATTATTGCTGCTTACAATTATCTCTATCTATAATGAACTTCGCCCAGTAGTTTCAGTGGAAAATGTTAGTAAAAATTTACAAATTTTATGAAAATTGTTAAAAATTGACTATAAAGGACAATAACTCCTTACGGGGTCAATTGACCATTTCAGTCATGTTGACTTATTTGTAAATCTCACTTTTCTGAACATTATTGCTGTTTACAGGTTATCTCTATCTATAATAGTATTCAAGATAATAACCAAAAACAGTAAAATTTCCATAAAATTACCAATTCAGGGGCAGCAACCCAACAACGGGTTGTCCGATATATCTGAAAATTTAAGGGCAAATAGATGTTGACCTGATGAACAATTTTACCCATGTTAGATTTGCTCTAAATGCTTTGGTTTTTGAGTTATAAGCCAAAAACTGCATTTTACCCCTATGTTCTATTTTTAGCCATGGTGGCCATCTTGGTTGGTTGACCGGGTCACCGGCAGACACATTTTTTAAACTAGATACCCCAATGATGATTGTGGCCAAGTTTGGATTAATTTGGCCCAGTAGTTTCAGAGGAGAAGATTTTTGTAAAAGATTACTAAGATTTACGAAAATTGGTTAAAAATTGACTATAAAGGGCAATAACTCCTAAAGGGATCAACTGACCATTTTGGTCATGTTGACTTATTTGTAAATCTTACTTTGCTGAACATTATTGCTGTTTACAGTTTATCTCTATCTATAATAATATTCAAGATAATAAACCAAAACAGTAAAATTTCCATAAAATTACCAATTCAGGGGCAGCAACCCAACAACGGGTTGTCCGATTCATCTGAAAATTTCAGGGCAGATAGATCTCGACCTGATGAACAATTTAACCCTGTCAGATTTGCTCTAAATGCTTTGGTTTTTGAGTTATAAGCCAAAAACTGCATTTTACCCCTATGTTCTATTTTTAGCCATGGCGGCCATCTTGGTTGGTTGACCGGGTCACCGGCAGACACATTTTTAACACTAGATACCCCAATGATGATTGTGGCCAAGTTTGGATTAATTTGGCCCAGTAGTTTCAGAGGAGAAGATTTTTGTAAAAGATTACTAAGATTTACGAAAATTGGTTAAAAATTGACTATAAAGGGCAATAACTCCTAAAGGGGTCAACTGACCATTTTGGTCATGTTGACTTATTTGTAAATCTTACTTTGCTGAACATTATTGCTGTTTACAGTTTATCTCTATCTATAATAATATTCAAGATAATAAACCAAAACAGTAAAATTTCCATAAAATTACCAATTCAGGGGCAGCAACCCAACAACGGGTTGTCCGATTCATCTGAAAATTTCAGGGCAGATAGATCTTGACCTGATGAACAATATAACCCTGTCAGATTTGCTCTAAATGCTTTGGTTTTTGAGTTATAAGTCAAAAACCGCATTTTACCCCTATGTTCTATTTTTAGCCATGGCGGCCATCTTGGTTGGTTGACCGGGTCACCGGACACATTTTTAAAAGTAGATACCCCAATAATGATTGTGGCCAAGTTTGGTCAAATTTGGCCTGGTAGTTTTAGAGGAGAAGATTTTTGTAAAAGTTAACGACGACGGACGCAGGACGACGACGACGGACGACGGACGACGGACGCCAAGTGATGGGAAAAGCTCACTTGGCCCTTCCAAGTGAGCTAATGAAAATAAATTATCTGCAACGTATGGGCGGCCCCAACAGATTTGTCTTACATGGAAACACCAAAATATTTTTTTTCTTACTCTTTGGTTTGCTACATCTCATTGACGTCAGTACGAGACTATCATAAGTCTCGGAAATGTCTGTTTATTTATGTATATAATGAGATACGTCATTGTGCTAAACAATGAGCAAGGGATGTAAATTCACGAAACAACATACATGTAGACACACACTCGCATCAACCAAAAGCAAAGTTTTTTCCCAAAAAAGCTCAACCACATCTACTTATTGTGTTATTCATTTTTGTACCTGCGTAAATTTGGGTGTTGTTTGTTTCTTTTTTTGTGCGTCGTGCCTGGTTTTTGATGTCTGTGTATCCAAGTGATATGAGCTAGCCACTCTCAGTTTGATGCTGTCTTGAGAATACGGCTCTGTTGTACAAAACATTGGCATCATAGGGACGCTGGGTACTATGGTACTGGGAAGTCGTCTACAAACACATGTGCTGGTAGTCTTCATTGTTAAATCCTCAATTTTCCCCATAGTATATTCTTGTCTACAAAATTCTAATATAGTGGTCAATTACACCCAAAAACTACACACACATATATATATGATAGAATTGACTTGGTTTTTCTTTTATTTTTGTTTGTCATACACAAACCATTTCATATGTTCTTAACATTATGTCTTAATAATACAAATTGGTGGTTGGTGTGTCAGTATGCATACCATGCCAAGAAATCCTCGCTAAAAATTCCGGTCGACCCCCTACGGCAGTCATTAGTAGCTAAAGATTTGATTTCATTGAAGAAATTAATGTATGACCTTCATGTACGTGTCGCTTAGAACACAGCCATATACCAAATGGTCAATATTTATCATCCATGTAATTTGCTCTATGGGGTGTTTGCAGAATTTCAACGGAGGCAATTTCTTGGCATGATTGCACATTTTATGTGTGTTTACAGCTGCTAAGCATCATCATGATAACATGTATTTTTAGTTTTTTACTATTATAATGTTCAGCTAATTTATGTTCGTGTTGATACCTAGGTCCGTTATTCGGAGTGACACGCGAAAGCTGCAAGGTAAATTGGTATCCATGAACACTCCCTTACTACAAGGGCAAATCACCAACCCAACACCACAGGTGTGCAAGGACCCAGGAAAGTCGGTTATTATGGTGGAGATATAAATAATGAAATAAACAATTTTCCAAAAAAGAATAATCACAAACAAGTTTAGTAGCAACTACATATATGAATACCATTCAGGATTTATTAAAAAAAAATGGATAGACTCTGCCGTGAATAGGAAACAGAATATCTTTAGAATTAATAAAAAAAAAAAAGTTGCCGTTTGCAATCAAATGTCGAGAGAAAATTTGTGCAAACATGTAACACGAGATATTTGTTTTCTGTGTTTAGATCGATAATATTGAAGGGATGGGTTCATCAAATGCATTTCATAAAGTTCATAATATTATTATGTTGTTCTTTGCATCATATTACGTCATCTATTCTGAGACATGCAAGTCTTGTCCTATATACTTATTTCAATTTTGATTTTAAATAATTCCAAATTCATAACATTCTAACTACAGTAGTATGCAGTTATAATAAATAACTTACAGCGGATTCCATTGACTGTGTAGCCAAAGGCAATATCTTTGGTTAGCTTGCTTGTTAGCTGAACCGTGAAATCATTATTAGGTGAGGTATACTACCCTCCTTTCAAAGTAGCATAGTCCAACAGACAGATAGATTGGTTTTCTGTAGGACTAGTCTATTTATAAAGTAGGGTAGTTTACCTAACCTAACAATGACTTCACGGTTCAGCAAACAAGCAAGCTAACCAAAGATATTACTTTTGGCTACACACTCAATGGAATCCGCTGTAATAACAACAAGCTATCTAATCAACTGATTTTAAAGGGAGTCATGGGGTTGCAATCCCCCTTTTTGACGATCGATGCTTTTGAATGGAGACAAAATGTTGTACCCACCAATTAACCCCCCAACCCCCCTCCCCACCGTTTTGAAATTAGTGTGATCCTCCCCTGTAAATTAATAAGTGTTTTGATTTGTATACCTGTACTGTTCTATATAGTTTTCCGAAAACTCAAAATGGACAAATTTATACTGTATTGGACTAGTTGGTCTACTTGTATATCCAGGAGTAGTGTAATTATACTGTGTTGTCTTCTGTTGATCAGTTGACTTTCTGTCCTGATATAGGGTGCTAGTTCCTCCGTTTGTGCCCGGTCTAGTAAAACTAAAACGATCTTTCAGCTGTTTGGTCTTTCCCGCTTTTTGTGTAGTTTGTGACGGAGAATCAGACTTTAATGTATTTAGTTTGGCTGAAGCAGAGTGGCTCCGATGTTTCACGCAATCCTCTAGTTGTGTTGTATTGCAATGAACAGATGTGGCAGAGTGTTCCGTGGAACAAGTTTTCCATCCGCTGAACTCATCCTAGAAAAAAGTAGTGTAAACCATTTTAGAAGAGATTTCTGTACAATCCTTATATGGTGTAAATAGATATAGGAAGATGTGGCATGAGTACTAATGAGACAAGACTCCATGCAAGTAACAATTTATAAAAGTAAACCATTAAAGGTCAAGGTACGGTCTTCAACACGGAGCCTAGGCTCACACCGAACAGCAAGCTATAAAGGGCCCCAATAAGTATTAGTGTTAAACCATTCAAACAGGAAAACCAACGGTCTAATACATATCCTGCTTCAAGTTCTATAAGTTAAGCAAATCTCCACATTATTTATGTGCTTTTCCCATGTCAGGAGTTTCTTATTCAAAATACCACAACTCCTTTATTTTTATGCCCTTATCCATTTCCACTTTGTCTAGATCTGCATTTGATTTAGATTACTAGAGGTAGATGTACCTTCACAATTCATACTTGACTAAAAGGCAGCTACAACATTGCAAGTAATAGGCAAATCAATTTAATGTTAACTTCCTCCGAATGCCGGAGTTTCAAACTTAAGTTTCTTGATTATTTTCCTAATTGATAAAATGAAAATTCAAGACAAGTTATTTTTGAAATAATCATGTTAGTATACAAAAGTACGGACTACTGAGCCAATGACACCCTCGGGGACTGATAGACTACCAGAAGCGGTATCGTCCCCGAAAAAAACCCTTCGTATATATATATATAAACTTTGTGCGTCCGAAGCGTTTTTCTGGATTTACCTCAATTCATCAGGAATGCTCAAAGTCAAATATTTCAAAGCCAAGGATGTATAAGAATTAAAACATTTGAAGAACTACATGACCAAAAAGGTACATAAAATAGCCAATATCCATCTAATGTCAATTTTGCCTGATGGATTCAAAGTTAAGTGTGTAGTACATGAAATTTTACACTATAGTCTGTCAATCTATGACACAAATGTATATCTTTGATTTCTTAATCTTTATATAAACGAGCGCGCGAGCTGATATAGATCTGAAATTAAATCAGCGTGTGGACTGTAGTACAAGAGGGGCAAAATATACTAGAGGGACATTCAAACTCATAGATCTAAAATAAACTTGCAACGCCATGGCTAAAAAAGAGAAAGACAGACAAACAATAGTACACAAGACACAACATAGTACCAGTACCCCCAATATATATATATATATTTATAGATACAACTCGTCTAAACATAGAGTTGTCACTGACTCAGACGTACTTATATATATATATAATGTCTAAAAATAGCAACAATCAACATTCAATCTATTTAAGCGTGGATCAGTTTGTGAAAATAAACTGATACAGTTACTGAATTAAAATTATATAAATGTCTAAGAATATAACTTAAACACGCTAATTTATACATTAAAAGTTCTATAAGATTTTAAATAGAAATACGCAATATTTCGCTAAACAAATTAGCTTCATCAGGCGTGTGCATCTCTCAAGGTGAAATCGGATGCATGACAAAGAAATATTTTTGTAGCTTAATCTATACAAGATTTGAGGAAAAGTGTAACATATTGATTGATGTTGCAAAAATATGTTTGTAGTTACAACTACATGAAGTTGGAATAAAAGTTTAACACATTTATAGATGTTCGATTAATTGTATGAATTTCTATAAATTAATTTGTATGATTTTAAAATAATTATGGTTTTGATTTGCTTTTAAATCTTTTTTCGTCTCTCTCATTGAGTCCATCAGGTTCAAGAGTTCGTAACTGGTGCATCCAAAATCTCTCTCTTTTTTGTCTTCCTTGTGTATCCCAATTTTGATTTTTCTCAATGATTTGAAAGGTGACGTTTTCAAAATCATGTCCTGCTCTTAAAAGGTGTCTTGTAATTGCGCAGTTCCTTTCTTTTGTATAAAATGACCGATGGTTATTTAGTCGGATGTTAAATGGTGTTTCTGTTTCACCAACATATTGTAATTTGCAAGTTCCACACGTCAGAACATAAATGCAATTTTGCGTTTTGCAATTTGATGTTATAAATATGTTGTATTTTTTCTTTGTGATTGTGCTGACGAATTGGGTTTCGATGTTGGCGACTTTGCAGCGCTTACAATTGCCCCTTCCGCATGGTTTATAACCTCCGATTGTTGATATCTCCTGTTTAGATACTTTGGATGTTACTAGAATTGGTCTGCAGTAAGCCATATATATATAGTCGGACTTTTTTATTCAAACTTAAAGGGGTAGTACGTGTACACTTTAGTCTGAAGTACCTGTACCGTCTTCAAACCAGTTTTCTACCTTTAAACTGCCGCTACAAGGCAGTACTCGTACCCGCAAAGTGGAAAGGGATTAATATAAGTTGCAAAACTTGTTTCCCAATCCACTAAATCTGTTTAAACTAAACTTTATTATATGCCACCTGCTTACTATGTTCACTACCTTCAAACTATATAGTCTATAGTCTATAAATTCCTTTGAATTATTATTCTTAGTACCTGTTTACTGTTTTCACTCGGCTCTTGATACAGAACAGCGCTTGAACATCTGTTCTTTTGTACATTTTCCTTCTCAGTCGTCTTGACATTCGTAGCCTCTTTTATTAACGTTTTCGCGTCTTCGTTTGTGTCTTCATTTTCCCTCATTGTGTTTGTGGCATTGTTTTCAAACATCTCTTTGTAAACACAAGGCAAGTACACAGGGTTAATTTCGTAGATGATGTTCCTAAACTCTGCACTGTAGCGGACACCATGACTTCCTACCCAGACAGACATATTCCTATCTGTAAAAATAGTGCCATTTTTATTTTATTTAATATTCTTAATAATTCTTATATTGGTGCATGTAAAATTATGTGTATGTATCCTATAAGCTGTATTGCTTTTGGAATAAAGTATTATTGTTAAGTTTGAATGGGGACATATGATTGGAAACCCAAGCCATCCTTAACCCTCGATTAGAACCTACTTTTAAAAATGGCTGGATCCGCCAATGCATTACATTTCAGATGGACGGGAGCTCAGGAAGAAGAACAAGGTTAAAAATGTAGTTTATATGAACAATACGAACCCTTCCAACAACCTCGAGTCTATTGTTTGGCACAAACGAGCAGTAAAGTAAAAAGGAACAATCTCCTTGATACTCAAAGAGTTGAAGGTTAACTTTATTATTTATTGGAATACACTATCCTAAAACGACATATATGAAGTATAATATATCTTTAA
This sequence comes from Mytilus galloprovincialis, assembly GCA_037788925.1. Taxonomy (NCBI): domain Eukaryota; kingdom Metazoa; phylum Mollusca; class Bivalvia; order Mytilida; family Mytilidae; genus Mytilus; species Mytilus galloprovincialis. Next base: position 38,236,892 of record CM075341.1, read on the forward strand.
CGTGCTAATATTTTTGGACACCGTCTGGAAATTCATTATTTTCTGAATTTCCGTATTTTTTTTATTTTCTCCTTTAATATCTTTTTATAAATCTTAATAGTCTTTATTTAAAAAGGATCCTTGATATATGATGCATACAAAATAATTGTCAATCTCGTTACTTGTACAATGCTACACCTGTCTTTAACATGTTTTTGTAACGATATATCATGTTTTACAAGTTGAAGGAAACTTACTAGTTATCCGACATGTTTATGTGAACTTGTAATTGACGATAATAAACGGTAGATGTTAAGATGGAAAATGGTGGGCGTATAAGTTCCAGCTAAAATGAAAGGGGCGCTTTCCCTTTGCTTTGGTGACAATTCGTTCATTATTTACGATATACAACTTTATGCCGGTATGAAAGGGTGATTTTTTTTCGAGGAAATTATATTGAAAATTATACCAAGGATTTGTATAGCATGTAAGCTATACAAATTTTTGACTATACATGTTTATACTTTAACCGTTAAATGGGTCACAATATGTTATTTACAAACAAAATAAAGATAGTATAACAACAATAACAACAACAGCAAATATGAAAATAAATGTTGACAGTCATGTCGGCATAATTGCATGCAGTTGCAATTTAATTTTCTATGGATATGACCATTGTAGGACTCTGTCCATTTCTATATTTTCAAACTTAGTTCGGATCATTAACCAAACATTTTTTTTAATTATAAAGTATTTTAATATTCGATCATATTCTTCTATTCAAATTGGACTTGATTTCAGAAAGTTTTATCTAAACAAAAAAGGGCATGTCCGTGACCAAACACTACCGTTGACCATCGGCATGGAGACGCCGTCAACATGTGCTTTGGAAAAAACAACCGAAACTATTGAGTTCTTCCATTTCATCTTATGATAAAGAATCAGTTTTTTTATGGTATTAAAGTCGTGCAAAACAAGGTGCTTTATGTCTTTCTGTGTGTTGTGTGCTGCATATGTTCTACATGCATGCATTGACTATGATCATTGTCATCCATCCATGGCATGCATTTGATGTTCTTCGTTTATTTACAAAACTCATTAACGTTTTCATATAATACGATAGAAAAACAAAGAATTTATAGGCCTATCATATAGTTTCAAAACTCATATTTGTTATATTTGATCACGTTTAGCCGAAACGTATGCCAATGCGGACAGACCGCACTAAGCACACGTGTGTCCATCATCTTATTACAGCGACATAAGAAAAGAAAAAGCAAGAATGGTGGCAATAAAAATGATGAATAAGTCATAGAAAAACAAACAACACTTTGACAAAAATAAAATTGTATTACCACCACTTATAAATAATTTCACGATAAAAAAAAACACACAAAAAGGTCATAAAGATAGATCGAAATTACATGATAAAAGCAGCACAATATCGATATCCAAAAGAAAATAGACGAACTGAATATCAGTCCACTCAAGATGACACACAAAACTCTTAGATAAAACTACATGTAGAATCTAGAATATATGACCAAAAATTACTTTAAAACTATAAAAATAAGATTGCCAAAACACAGAATAAAACAATGCAGAAATAATAGGAAAACTATAAGGCAAAAGATACACAACAAATGTTTACCTCTGAATTTGGATCACTTTTAGTGTAAACGACATTATATTATAAGACAAAGGTGTCGTGGGTAGCTAAAAATAACAAAAGCAGGTTCGGATCCAGCATTTAAAAAAATGCTCCAAAGTAGGCCACGTCAGGGGTGAAAATGTAAAAAAAAAAAACATCTATGTATCATCCATCCATCCATAGGTCACCATGCATGTCATGTAAAGTGTAGAGTGGGGCGCTCATATTCGCCGTGGACACAATTTCGCCGTTTTATGATTTTGAGGTGTAAAAACTTCAAAGGATGGTTGAAATGGAAGAAATATGCCGTTAAATTATATTTTTATATCAAATATGATTATTTTTGAAAATGAGACTAAATTTCGGCACTTACGGCAAAGGACCGAAAAATGGACAACGCTTTTCAGCCAATTTCCTAAATGAAAAAAAAAACAATTTCAAAGAAGCATTCCTTAGTAATTCTTTGACTGATTGCCCTAAATTTCAGTGTTTTACACCTTTCAAATGTCTGCTATTCGTCTATAATGAAATTTATTTGATAATAATTGAAAGAGATACAGCATTGATAAGAAGCTTGCATAAATTTATCCATGGACATATGTGTCCCTCCGGCACTGCCTGTTTGGACATATGTGTCCCTCCGGCAGCAAGAGGGTTAAAGCTGCAGTTATTTGGTTTTAAATAGATATGTAAAAACGGCGAATATGTGTCCCCCGTTGACAAAAAATAGGAAATTTCATACACCCTTTAATCCAACTTTTCAGATGATTTTACTCAAAACAAACACGTTTTCAAGCTAAGAATATTTTGCATTTGAAGTTATCTTCATATAGAAATATCTGTATACTTCAAAAACATAAAGACCTAAACATAAACTGAAGAAAACATGGAAAGATATGGCGAAAATGATCACCCCACTCTATCAAAATTGAACCTATTTTGACAGGTTTTTTTCACCTACGTTTATGTACGATTCCGACAAAAGTTACTATTCTGTGTTTATTTTGTAGATGTATACATCACTATATTCACTATTGTTCCACCAATTTAATTTTGAATCTATACTGTTAGTAGTTTCTGAATCATAAAAAAAAATGGTTTGAACAGACCTCCAAACGTACATGACTTCATAATATAAAGACTAATAAGGAGTACCCAAATTGCATCCATACTTAATTTCACATCCTTAAAAATAGAATTACGGATAATTTGTTTTATTTCTTTCAATATTTAGAACAATTTGACTAATCTATGCTGACTATTCATTTTTTAAGAAATGGAGGCTTTTACATATTTAGTCTCTTAAATTTTCGCATCCACTTTTTGCTAAAAAGGTGCAATTTGGGTACTCGTAACGTTTGTTCCGTATAAGGGGCGGGCCCCTATCGGAGCCGCCCGGGGCTCGGCTAAATCCGCCTCTGGAAAAGGGGTAAATAATCAACTTGTGATCTTTTATCACTTGGTTAGACAATTTATTTTTGGAGAAACCTTTTTTAATAACGTTATATGTTATATAGTAATGTTAAATCACTCTTGTTTGTATTATTCTTCAACTTTGTTCCTCATCTTCAAACCTCGCGGGTTTCAAACATTTTTTGTGACGTCAAGGACGGTGAAGGGTCATATTTATTTGATGTTCACGGCAAAAAAAATGTTTTTTTAACATCTATAAAAATAAGACATTGATTCAGTTTGCATCAAATTTTGATTATTTACCAAGGAATAAAAAGAGTTTCGCAATTTTCGAATTAAATAATTTATTATCAAGAAACTAATTAGGTCATGAATTATTCATGAGGGTTTAGAAGGAGGCTTTGAGGCAGAACAGGAAGGGTTGCACCATGTCGGACCGGGAGAGCGGTGATGAACAACAAGACCAGCAAGGACAGGGTACATATTGCTTGAAACTATCTTACTTGAATACTACTCCATCTATTTTGGTTCTGCATACCTACTTTATTTCCAAAATATGCTGACAAAGTTGAAAAAAACGTGTTTGACTTCATGACCCGGTCAGTCCAAAATATTTTGACTTCAAGCGGGATTGCATTTCGAAGTGTGTGTCCTTGATTAAGGTTCCTTTGTAATTGTCATTAGCTAGAATATGCATAAGTTTGTTATTGGTGTTATGCAGATGGAATATCGTTTATTTCATTGCAAGGTGGTTGTTTGTCAGCTGGTAAAATCAAAATGGCGAGAAAATGACCTGATTTTGGATCAAATTTAGAACACTTGCGAACTATTTAGCATCAATCGGAGACACGAACCTTAGAAACAGATTAACATATTGTTTTATGAAAAAAGCACAATAAAACCAAGCTTGAATACATCCACTTGTAATTTAGAATAAGTTGAAGTTGTAGGTGTATAAAGATGTTGGCAAAAGATCAAATTTGAAACTAGATTTTTATTTCACATGACTTGAGTGACAATTTCCAAAACTAATACTCTTTATTGCTATATGACATTGACTTATAAATGATCCATCTTCCAAAATCTTTGAACAAAAATAATTTATGTAGTAATATTTCTATTGAACTGATAAAATGACAACATTAATTAAGGATGATCCTAATTATAATACATGTTCACCAATCTTTAGTTGTTTTTATGCCTCAGCCACAGCAGTTGGAGCTTTAACCCTCTTGCTGCTGGATGTGTCCACACCTGTTGTGTCCAAGGGACACATTTGTCTGTTTTAATTTAAACATGCTTCTAATCATTGATCATCTTCGCTAGCCAAGGGTTATGATCCACTCCCGTTCTCTCCACCCTTGGTGAATTGAGCCAACATTTGTGATAACAGTGTTGCGCCATCTACCGGAAGAATGAAGTCACGCCCATTCCGAAAACATTATTCTTGACCAATGGTAGCACTTGAACTCTTCAATTTGGAGGAAAAACACTGTAGCGTCTAGATTCTACACACTTGGTAAAGCTGGAAACAAAAATATACATTGACATTCATGCATTTGTGCATGTAACATACAAAGGAACTTCTATTAGTTGATTAAATACATTCAAGTTGTCACTAAATATAGTCGTATGTTTAGGGATGTAAAGACTTATTGCATCACTTCTATTGTGAACTTTCCATTTCTTTGTAGCAACACTCCAGTAGCGCCTGCATACAGAGTATATATCTCACAATTGATACAATATTCCCTTAATAACATGAACAACACTACGGGTGCCACATGTAGAGCAGGATCTGCTTACCCTACCTGAGATCACCCCCAGTTTTTGGTGGTGTTTGTGTTGCTTAGTCTTAAGTTTTCTATGTTGTGTCTTGTGCAATGCAGAGCTCACACTATTTTAGAATTATAGGGAGAAGTGACTTCTCTTTTTGAAACTGATAGGGAGAAGTGGTGAGATTTGAAAGAGAAGTGCTCATTCGCGCGGTGTGCTACAATGTTTGGATTTTACTATCGCATGTATAGTATAAAGGGTCATATGTAAATAATGTTCTTTTTATATTATTAAATTCATATCTGAGTATACAATTAAAGTAACATTTCAAATTAAAAGTTGTTTCAGTTTTTCTAAGGTTCTGGTGAGAAACTACCAACTAAATATTTAAGTAACAAACTTATTTTGCAGCCGAAATTTAGGTTGATGTATGTTTTCGAGTAACAAGCACCGGAACTTGCGGAAATGCACGAAGTGATAAAAAGTTGTATTTTTATTAAATAACCTGCTACACACTGCAAAGACAATGCTTCAACCTCTTTTCCTAAGATAATGAATCGTTTATGTCTAAATTTCTTTAATTATCAATAAAAAATTGATGTTTCATCAACTTGGTAAAAATTGAAAATGTCCGATGACGGAAGCGACTGAAAGCGAGTATCGTCAAGAACAGGGCGACTTGTTTTCGCTTTTGAGGGTCGGGGAAAGCGACTTCTTCGCCTGGTAGCGTGAGCCCTGCAATGTTGTTTGTCTTTTTTCTTTTTTATAAGCACGTTTACCGGACGTATTAATTAAATGGTATATATTGTTGTCTGTCGTCAACATGTCGGACATTAACTCAAAAATGCTTAAACCAATTTGCATAAAACTTTGATGAATTGTTTATATCTATTGACGTAAGCTCCCTTTCGTTTTTTGTAAATTTTAGATTTTACATTTCGAAGTTATGGGGTTTTATTCATTAAAAAAGGGGGGATTTTCCAGTTTTCGGACAATAACTCAAAAATGATGTCCGCAATTTCATGAAACTTGAGTGAATTTTTTTCTTTATATTGATGTAAGCTCCCTTTTGATTTTCATGAATTTCTAATATGACATTGAGAATTAATTGAACTTTATTGTTTATAGTCTGACAACAGTATTGCCCAACAGCATAGTGTATTGCACAACAACAAGAAATCTTTAATTGAATATAAATTCAATTCATACTAGTCATAAAACCAATTTCTAGTTCTTTGACTACATTTATTCAGAAACCTACATGTATAATATGTCAAGTATTTAATTACAATTCATATGCAGACCTGTATCAAGCATGAATGTTGTGTCCAATTTTGCACCAACTGTTCAGGGTCGGACCTCTGCAGGCATATCCAGCTATTCTCAGCAACAGGGCTCACGCTACCAGGCGACTTGGGCGAAGAAGTCGCTTTCCCGACCGTCACTTCGCTTTCCCCGACCCCCAAAAGCAAAAACAAGTTGCCCTGTTCTTGACGATACTCGCTTTCAGTCGCTTCCGTCATCGGACATTTTCAATTTTTACCAAGTTGATGAAACATCAATTTTTTATTGATATTAAAGAAATTTAGACATAAACGATTCATTATCTTAAGAAAAGAGGTTGAAGCATTGTCTTTGCAGTGTGTTGCAGGTTATTTGATAAAAATACAACTTTTTATCACTTCGTGCATCCGCAAGTTCCGGTGCTTGTTACTCCAAAACGTACATCAACCTAAATTTCGGCGGCAAAATAATTTTGTTACTTCATTTAAACATGATAAAAGTTGCCTCCAGTAAATGTTTAATCCATTTATTGCATTAAAAACGTCATGTTCCTTTCCAAATAACTTGTCAAACATCGTTTATTTTTGTAAATTTTCTTGCATTCGTCCGCCATTGACCGATTTTTAAACCACGGATCTGAACCGGACCAGCTATGACCGAAATCCGTACTTTTACAATAACTACTTCGGACGCACGTATGGAACAGCTGACACACGAATACTGATCCCAAAGGGAAAATTACGTATTCCACACGCATTAAGAGACTTTTGGTTACATCTAATTGATTGGTGTATATAATTCCCTATATTTTTTATGGATTGTTTCAAAGTTGCTCAACTCTGAGACTATTAATTATATTATGGCCCAGCTTAATAACTTTTATATTTTTTGATGAGAAACACTGAATTTCATACACAAGATAGATTTGAATTAAATTGTAATTGATATATTATAATTTCTTTACAGTTTTTAAAATAAAAAAAAAAAATTTTAGTGCTAGATATTGAATATTCATAGTTGGTAGTTTCTCACAAGAACCTTAGTAAAACTTAAACAACTTTTAATTTGAAATGTTACTTTAATTGTATACTCAGATATGAATTAATAATATAAAAAGAACATTATTTACATATGACCCTTTATACTATAGTAAAATCCAGACATTGTAGCACACCGCGCGAATGAGCACTTCTCTTTCATATCTCACTACTTCTCCCTATCAGTTTCAAAAAGAGAAGTCACTTCTCCCTATAATTCTGAAGTAGTGTGAGCCCTGAGCAAAGCAGTTTATTAGCCATGGCGATTTCAGTTTATTTACAATCTATGATATATGAGTTTGTCTGTCCCACTGGTATCTTTTGCTCCTCTTTTATGGTTCTAGGGTTATGTCTCTTTATAATGTAGTATGCAATCAGGGGCATCATCTGTGTCCAATGGATGCATTAATATTCTCTATTTATTTATCAATGAAATATGCCAGTTGACTTAAGGTCAATCAGTAATTCAGTTCAGAGGTCATTGTACAATCAGGTTTAAGTTGATGTAATAATATACAGTTAACTCTCGTTGTCTCGAACTCGGTTGACTCGAAATTTCGGATGAGTCGAAGTTTTCACGTGGTCCCGAACTTTATTCCATACAAAAGTATGTAATTCGACTCCTGATGAGTCGAAATTGGATGAGTCGAAATTTCGGTTGAGTCGAACTAAATTTACGGTCCCAAGGTTAATTCATTTTTTATCTCGAACTAATACACATATGTCAAAACATGACCTCTGGGATTTAAAAGGATTGAAGAGTTAATCTGACAATACACGTGTAATTAAATTTCCGGTCACTGACCACTGTATTGATTTATGACATGCTATTTCCATGAGTGTTTACCTAAGATTATCTTTTATAGAATTTTTATAAATAATTAGTGATACATTGTTAATGTTCATGAAAAAGTATTTAAATTGTTTACAAAACAATTAATTTGTGATTTACAGTAATGAGCTTGGGTGTGTATAAAGTGAGGATTATGGCTTCTGTTGATGATCACCTAAAAACTACTCAAACGGCGTCTTTAATCTGGTTATATATTTTTTTGAAAAGAAAGAGTGAGATAAAACAAAATGAAAAGAAATCAAAATTTTCTTAAATCTCTTGTATCCAAGAATAAACAATTTTGTCAGCTATTAGCGACCTGAATTACGAAACTGTCGATTGGAAATTACTCTCTTAGAAAAGCCATAGGATTTTTTTTTTAATTGAAACAATTGAATAAGTAAAAATAAAAGTCATTATAATAATAAAAGACTGAGACATACAAATACATCGATCTGATACTAGAATATCGATCCCCTTGCCATATTCACCCGGATTTATTTTAGCTTTACCAAGATAAGCAAGAGTTGTGTCCCTTAGAATGTCGAACTTCCGGTGTTCGTTTGAGTCGAACTACATGTATCTCGAAATATTTCTCTGGTCCGGCTGACTTCGACATAACGAGAGTCGACTGTATAAGCATTTGTTTGGGGAAATGCTCAAATTGAAAGTAATCTAAATGATGGTTTTATACTAAAAAATCAAAGCAGAAATAGAAAAACGAGAGTTGTCAAAGCCATCAGTTTAAGAAATTCATTATTTCATTTGATGATATATTCATCTGAATTTGCTGCTTTAATTCATCAAAAATTCCTTAAAAAGATTTGACAATTGAAAATACTTTTCAATGACTTAGACTAATTATGGTCATTCTAGATGTATACATGTACACTTGTATGCAAATTTGTCTATTACTTATAGTCAATCAAGTCCTGCAAAATTTTGTGTCGCAATTTAAAGTGTTTGACATCCTATTTAACATGTTTAAAAAGATACTGTCACACAGCGCAAGAAGGTTGTTAAGAAACAGATGTAGGGTAATTTGGAAAAAAATCAGCCAAATATCCAAAAGTGTTCAAAGTGAAAGGTATTACAATAAGTTTACCAGTTTGGTCTGACTTAAATGTTATTGGTCATGTTAGTCCAACGTGGCATGACTGTCAGAGCCAACCGTGCAAGGGCTGTATAAGCCAGTCAAGGTCCTTAAAAACTTCCATTTGTTGACTGTCAAACTGAATGTCAGACAGTTTGGCACAGATTGTTAGATTTGTATCAATTTATCAATTTTCAGCAATATAAAAGTAAATTTTCTATTTCATTATAAATTATGATGTTATTGTGCACACATTCTTCAAATTAACAGCAGTTTTTGAGAGTCAAGGGAACATAGATTGAACAAGAACCGAATAAACATGATAAATGTAAATCGAATGGATCAGTAACCCTGCCATTATGTACATGTTTATTAGGTACAAAGTACAAAAAGGTATAATTCTTATATCATTTGCATATCAATAAATACTTGAATTGGATTGGTCAATTAGATTTTTTCTCTTCGTTTACACTTCGATAAACCATGTTTCCGAAACTACTTTCGTAATCTATTCATGCGCGATAGACATTCTTGCAAGGATACTGGAAATTTCAGCAAATTCAGATTATAAAACAATTGCATAACAGTTGTTTCTATTCTAATGCATATATAACAAAAAAAAAAAAAGAAATATAATAAATGCCCTAAAGCTTCGAAAATGTATAAAAATAAAATTTTAATAAAATTCGCGAAATATCATGAAGGATTTGGCGAATTTACGTCATGGCAAAATATGACGTCACACAAATGAAAATTTTCAAGGGAAATATTATTTCGTTACGTGTACGCTTCAAATCCGGTTAATATTTATTTAAAATGAAGTTTTTGAGGTAGGAGCTATATAATTTTAGATTCTGTTGCATTTATAGGACATTTATGTTTTTTTAGAAAGTCAAAATGGCGGCGTACTCCTTAGTTACGACATGCCATTGTGGTTTTGATGGTAGATATAGTAGCCGTCAAACAAATAATGTAAATTAATAATTGCGACCGCATATGTTTGGCTGAAGAATTATAAGTATTAAGCACATTTTTTCTAGAGGTTATTGATGTGTAAACCGGGTCTCTTACTCACAAACTTAACATAAAAGTCCTTTGGACTTCTATTCAGTTTGTGAGTTAATTGCCCCGGTTTACATATCAATAACCTCTAGAAAAAATGTGTTTAATCCTATAATAAACATGATAAAAGAATATTGATATCGTTCATTTTTTCTAAATTTTCCTAAAAAAAATTATTTGCCTTGTGGTGTTGCTTACAAAATGCATAAATGATTTTGTAGAGAAAATAATTTTGTAGAGAATGACTAAAACCCTGATCTACATTCTGTACATCATTAATGGGAAACCAGATAATTTAGTCTTCTTCCTCTTCATGATTAACTTTTACAGCCACAGGCCTAACCCAGTCTTCACACTTAACCACAAGTCCTACAGCCATGGCTTGTAAAATTGCTTTCCTGCTCTTAAAAATCCTTCTCTACAAGCCAACAGAATTCAACTAAAATTTTCCTAGAAATGAGCTTCAGGCTTTTCATGAAGACTTCCAACCCTTTTTTTTGTGGGGAAAAATGTGTATTGATTTAATAGGCCCTTTACTGTAACAGTCTGTCACAGTAGCAGAAATTCTTATAGTCTGGCAAGAGCCGCAAGACAGTTATATTTCAATCCTGGGCTGGTTGGCCTGTGGCCAAGTATGATGAGTGGGATATAATATATTAGTTAGAAGACATTAATTTAAAAAACATTTAAATTAAAGAATTTATCCAGCCAAGTTATAAGTACACTTAATACATGTATTTCATTTTGTGGTGATCAAAATAAAAGAAATTAAGGTGTATTGATTATCTAATTCATGGTCATGTACAATTTTAAAATCTACTATGCACTGTCACTTCAATGTTAATCCTATAATGAAATTAACTTTGTTCAAGGGGTAAGTACAAGCATGGCAAGAGGAATGTAACATGTAGGGTCAATCAATTCCATACCTTTTCTATTTTTAGACACTTTGACCTCCCTTTTATTAGCTCACCTGGCCCACAGGGCCAAGTGAGCTTTTCCCATCACTTTGCGTCCGGCATCGTCCTGCGTCCGTTGTCGTCCTGCGTCCGTTGTCGTCCTGCGTCGTTAACTTTTACAAAAATCTCCTCTGAAACTACTGGGCCAAATTAAACCAAACTTGGCCACAATCATCATTGGGGTATCTAGTTTAAAATATGTGTGGCGTGACCTGGCCAACCAACCAAGATGGCCGCCATGGCTAAAAATAGAACATAGGGGTAAAATGCAGTTTTTGGCTTATAACTCAAAAACCAAAGCATTTAGAGCAAATCTGACGGGGTAAAATTGTTTATCAGGTCAAGATCTATCTGCCCTGAAATTTTCAGATGAATCGGACAACCTGTTGTTGGGTTGCTGCCCCTGAATTGGTAATATTAAGGAAATTTTGCTGTTTTTGGTTATTATCTTGAATATTATTATAGATAGAGATAAACTGTAAACAGCAATAATGTTCAGCAAAGTAAGATTTACAAATAAGTCAACATGACTGAAATGATCAGTTGACCCCTTTAGGAGTTATTGCCCTTTATAGTCAATTTTGAACCATTTTTCGTAAATCTTAGTTATCTTTTACAAAAATCTTCTCCTCTGAAACTACTGGGCCAAGTTCATTATAGATAGAGATAATTGTAAGCAGCAAGAATGTTCAGTAAAGTAAGATTTACAAACACATCATCACCAAAACACAATTTTGTCATGAATCCATCTGCGTCCTTTGTTTAATATTCACATAGACCAAGGTGAGCGACACAGGCTCTAAAGAGCCTCTAGTTGTTTATTTACTCATATTTGATGCATCTTTCTAATGTTATATAATGTAATTTATATTGTATTAAGAGATTAAACTTGAGAAAATCAATAAATATTACACAGATTAATTCTGTTAAACATTCTACACTTTTTATATTTGGTGCATTTTTCTTTAGACCTCCACATACATTTATCTCTTGCTTGAAATTTGAATAGGTGTGTTGTCAGATTTTAATAATCTTCTAGTTCATAATTATCTTGGATTGTTCATTTATTCAAACTTGATGGAAATTTTTTATTATCTTTCATGAATACTATATATCACTTTCTCAGATTTTATTAAAAATACTTGGAAGGCACATCTTTATTGTAACCTTTCATGGGGTGGTGTGCAAAAATATCACTAGTACTTGGAATTCAATAATAGTACTGAATTTATGAACTTATAAACTTTTTAACATTTTTTTTTATGCCCCTGCAGCACAGGAGGGGGCAGTAAGTGTGACTTTTGTCAGTCTGTATGTACGTACATCCAAAACTTTAGTTTACATCAACCAAATGTTATGAATCTTTAAATAATATACACCATCATCATGTACACAATGCTTTATATGATAGCTGGGGCCACAGACACATTCTGAAATTATTTTTTTTGTCCTTTGATTCCACCAGGTATAATTTTTTTCTTGCCCACATTGAAGTTCACAAAAAAGCATAAACTGATCATCACCTGACTTCTGACTTGATACATTTGGTCATTTTTTGGAGAGTTGTCTCATTATGCTCATTGCAATTGGCAATCTGAATCATACAACATTGTACAACATCTTCTTATTTTTATGACAAAAAGAAAAGTCACTCATAATAAATGTACTTGCCTAGGATGCAACATTGTGTCCACTCTACATCTAGAGAATTGTTATGATTTCAAAGTTTATACTTGACATGTACGATGTATATTAACCATCAGAGGGTGTGTCGCAATGAATGTACAACTTCCTAGGTCAAAATCTTTGGATTCAGTTGACAACCCTATGTCCTATGGTATAGATACAAATATTTTACCACACATTATTCTCAATGATATCTAGTTTATTTTATGACTTATTGAACTGGAACACTCGTTTATTTCAGGCTCTGGTGAGCAGGAGTTGGCAACAAAAACTTTGCAGATTCAGTCAAAGAGATTCTATTTAGATGTCAAACAAAACAGACGTGGAAGATTTATCAAAATAGCAGAAGTTTGTATTTGTTATAGCTTTTATCATGTCTTGACCACTAGATTTATAACCATGAAATATTTGCAATTGATTTAAGCAGGACAAATGTAGACTTTTGTTCAAATAATAGCCTTTTTGCTTTAAGGGAAAAGGGGGGGGGGTGAGGACTTTTTAAGTGTTGTCAGGATCAGGTGTTTTTAAGCTCGTGATTTCAAGATTTTGGGATCCGTGAATTCTTTTTTTGGAATTTTTTTTTCGAATTTCAGGATGTTAGGATTTAATCCCGGGATTTCAGGATCAGGTCCCCCCTCCCCCTCCCCCTTTTAAAAGAATTCAATGCAGCACTGACTATTGTACATATCTACTATATATATATATATATATATATATATATACATATTTTCCCAAAGGACAATGACATTATGATTATGTTAGAAAAAAATATATACATACACTTATTGATGGTCAAAATGAACTTGCCCCCCTGGAATCTGAAATACTTTTTTTTTGTTGACATCTAACTGAATAATTTCCTATAACATGTTTAACTTATTACAACTAGCCAATCAACATTTGTTACATTATTTTCATTAAAAACAGTTATTTGTAACATGTGTATGTGTCAATGAGAGAGCACCTGAACAATACACAATTTAGATCTAAAGGTCAAGACAACATACATGTAAGGTCTTCAATATAAGACTTTTGCAGACCTAGCTATAATATATGGAAATGAGATTTACCAATACAATACAAAAACCTAGAGGTCAAGACATCATACCAGTGTTGGAAATTGTAGAGAGACTGAAACAAATTTATTACATTTGGATTGACATTGCAATAATGTCAGACACTCTGACAGTAAATATACTGTTAAGGTCTTGTAAAATACTTCTTATTAAAGTCAGGTTTCAATGTTAACAAATAATTGTTAGGTTCGTCACACAGTTTTTACCAGGGATAAGAAACAGTGTCAAAGCAGATGCCTGGGGGATCAGTACAAGAGATGACTCTGCATGATCAATGAATATACACACTGGAGTCATAATCAGTCAGACTTTGTACCTAAGTTCTTGTAAATTGCTCCACACAAAATATTACAACAAAAAATTATGATTGTCAGTATGTAAACATTGAAAATATCACTGATATAAATATGAATAATCTAAAGATGATAACAATAGAAATGATTTGTTACAGGTGGGCGCAGGAGGGAAGAAAAGTCGCCTCCTGTTGGCAATGTCTACCGCCGCAGAATTCAGGGATTATCTTACAGATTTTAGTGAACATTACGCATCACTTGGTAACTTGTTAACTTTTTCCCCCCACCTCTTTGAATGTTGTTTTTTTTTTTACACTGGAGTGTAGACTTCAAAAAATTATTTAAATTGTTTTTACATTACTAACAAAGACTTATTCCCCTTAATTTTTTGTATTTTATTCATCCCATTTTTATGAAAATGAAAGTATTATCTGAAAAAAATCTTTGCATTTTATTACAAATGTTGAAAAACAAAATAACTGTCATTTCAATTTAAGTTTTGGTTCTGGCATTACAGATAAGATTTTTTTGCAATGATCTTTGATAACTAAATATAATTATATTTGGCCTAGAAATTATCAGGTAATGATGATGAAAAAAAAATTTGTAATTCTTCATTTAATACAAATACATATTACTTACAGCTCTTGTATATATATATCATAGTCTTCTTTATGCCCGGTTGTTTGGGAACACTGAAATTACTACATTGTAGGTCCTCCTAACCCAGATAATTTACCTGAAGACGGTAAACTGAAAAGTGAAACCATGATTAAAGACAATAGACGTTACTACCTTGACCTCAAGGAAAATCAGCGAGGGAGATTCTTGAGGGTAAGTGGCTATGCTACCAGCATAGGGGAAAAAGTACTAGAAATTTTCATAAAAAATAATAATTTACAGGTCCATGTCACATGCAAGCCAGTGAAATTCATTTTTACCATTATAAGATTGCTGAATAGCAGGTTTTTAACACGTTAGGAAATTTCAATTTATTTCAGATTTTACAGTAATTCAGAATTGAGACTTTCCTCTCCGGTGATTGTTTATCACATTGTTGCTGTCATTACTGAATCTAGTTGTGTTCTGAAAAGTTTAATGCTGCAAAAACTAATCCACAAATATTCAATTTTAAGCAAATATAATAAAAGGATGGATTTATTGACAAATTTTAGTAGCCCTCTTACCATGCAAGGACTGTATTATTACTGTATCTTCCTGAAATCTAGCTTGCCATTTTTTCAGAGGTTAGCAGTTTGACATTGACTCAAAATTTACACATGTTCCCTCAATGTAATGCAATTTATTGTTATGTTCTCTTAGATTTTATGTTGCAGTTTGAAAATTTATATTGTCGACAAATGGCAATTTCTAAGGGTGGTTTTCTCTCTTTGAATGACCCACCCATTACAGATGTAAGGATTTTACAGTTCAGGTGCAAGGAATGAAAATTAATATACCCCTGCTTTATCAAGCGACCCCCATTGGTATATAGTGATGTGGGTGTTTGTCCTTCCATCCCCTTTTGTACCCTCTACTGCTCCTGAACACCTTAAAATAATACATATAACTTTCACAGTATCAACATACAAGATGTACTTAAGCACCTTCCCTTTCATTTTTCATCCAAAAGATTGTTATGAGCTAACTGTGACAGGATATTGATGAACTTTCTCATATCAGCATATTGCAGTACACATTTGAATCAGCTTTTCCCTAACCCCTTTCAATAATTAATGAAAATCTCTCTGGGAAGGTTATATTTTGACAGTTTGCATTAACTGGTACGTCATTATCATGTATATTCATTTGTAAGTTAGATCAAAGAAGCAGTAAAATGTAAGTATACATCTACATGTTATATCATCTGATTTTTCATGCAAATAATTTTTGCATATGAAATGTTAATTTGTTATTATGAGATTTGTTTGCCATGAATAGGTAGCACAGACTCGTCCGCGAGGTGGACCTCGCTCACAAATAGCCATTCCTGCACAAGGAATGATTGAGTTTCGAGATGCTTTAACAGATTTGTTAGATGAGTTTGGTACGGACGACCACGGTGAGTCAGATGGTACATATTGTTTTATTTGTTGTTTTATACGCTTTTATTCCTGCTTATCAGTTAGCATTTGTATTTTTATGCCCCACCTACGATAGTAGAGGGGCATTATGTTTTCTGGTCTGTGGCTCCGTTCGTCCGTCCGTCTGTGGTTCCGTTCGTCCGTCCAGGTTAAAGTTTTTGGTCAAGGTAGTTTTTGATGAAGCTGAAGTCCAATCAACTTGAAACTTAGTACACTTGTTGCTTATGAGATGATCTTTCTAATTTTTAAGCCAAATTAGACTTTTGACCCCAATTTCACGGTCCACTGAACATAGAAAATGAAAGTGGGAGTTTCAGGTTAAAGTTTTTGGTCAAGGTAGTTTTTGATGAAGCTGAAGTCCAATCAACTTGAAACTTAGTACACTTGTTGCTTATGAGATGATCTTTCTAATTTTTAAGCCAAATTAGACTTTTGACCCCAATTTCACGGTCCACTGAACATAGAAAATGAAAGTGGGAGTTTCAGGTTAAAGTTTTTGGTCAAGGTAGTTTTTGATGAAGCTGAAGTCCAATCAACTTGAAACTTAGTACACTTGTTGCTTATGATATGATCTTTCTAATTTTAATGCCAAATTAGATAATTACCCAATTTCATGGTCCATGGAACATGGAAAAGGATAGTGCGAGTGGGGCATCCGTGTACTTTGGACACATTCTTGTATATCTTTATTGTAAGGGTGGGCTAAAAAATATATACCTTGCTGGGGATTCATGTATTTTCATGGGTACAAATGTTATTTTTTATTGGGGAAATATATTTGTGGATATTTAATGTTGTGAGTATGGCTTATCTGCATTAAACTGTATAGGAAATTTGTTTTTTGTTGAACATTTTAATTTACTGTTTACCTATATTTACAAAAATTAGTACCTTACAAATAATAATGAATCCACTGTATTCATCAGTAATTATTGATAAAAAAAAACTGGTTATGAAATGTGAATGCAAATGGTACTAGACACTGCTTCTTGCTCAAAATTTTGCTTGAAATGATGATTTTCCACTTCCCTTTTCATATGACCCACATTTTCTTCTCTTACTGTATTCTTTGATTCTATCTATTATTACGGAATTTACCTAAATGCCAAAAAGAAGAAGTCATTGGTATATTTGTATTAAATAATTAAAAAGTGTCCATTCAATTTGAGAATTTTCATTAAAAGGTCCAGGGTACATGTATAATTAAAAGATAGGAGTAAAGCTTTGTATGATTATTGCTTTAATGTATATTAGTTTGCTATCCAATAGCTTCAAAGCGAAAGTTTGTTTGTAAATTTTGGTAGAGCTCCCGGTAAATATTTGCTGATGATATGATAATGTTATACATGAAATAGGTACAGACATATCACTTGAAATCTTTTGACTTAGCCTTATTTAGTTTCACAAAATGTCCCCCACACAAGTTATTCGTACAAATAAACCATATTTAAGTAAAGGTGGGATTGTGCGATGCAGAAATTAAACCCCCCTAGGTTAAAAGTTATTCATTGAATTTTACACAAATTAACAACCTGTAAAAATTCCCATGAACGTTTACAGTTATCTTATTAATTAAGTAAAAATAGATTTCCAGTTTTGTTAAAAGACGCCTATATTCTCTGATACTTATCTGGAGGTACATGTCATTAGAAGTTAACATATTTCAGCTTCAATTCTCTCATATGCTTAAATGTCCCTCTCAGATTTCATCATATTTTCATAACCTGTTTGAAAAATTGTACTAGACTACCTCATTAACAACATGTTACAGCAAATTTGTCTGGAGCTCTGTCTACATGGAACATCCTATTATATTGTTATTGTTTTCCTATCTAAATGCATAACTGTAGGATAAGGAGCTAAGTCTTCATTTAATTTATAGTGTCAGAATAAGTACATAGGACATGTACAAGACAGAGTTACTATAATTTAGCTTGACATGAAGTTACACTTTAAATACATCAATTTGACAGATCTTATCACTTGTAAATATTATCTTTGTAGAAGGACAGAGTGAATTACCAGAAAGCAAGTACCTAAGGGTTGAAAACAAAGTATTCTATTTCGATGTCGGCTCTAACAGACGTGGGGTTTACCTGAGAGTATCAGAGGTATGCATTATAACTTTGTAAGGCCTTGATCAAACTTTTGTAATGAAACTTTGCAAAGAATATAGAAACACAGCTATCTATCTGTAATAAACACACTTGAAGGCAGGCATCACAGACCACCTACATTCTTGCATGATTTCATTCAGTATTAACCACTTGTATATGGTCCTTGACAAGTTTGTCATTAATGGCTGTCTGATTGCCCTTACAAGTGAAAATCATCATCATTCAAGTAAAAGCTGTGATTTCTGATAAGCAGGTAAACGCTTAAAACACTCAAAATTATCATCACAATAAGCGCTAACAATATCGGCTACGGTAATTTTCATTTTAGTATTTTTCTGGTTTCTGCCAATCAGAGTTTAGTTTCGGTACACATTCTTTAATTGCAGGTAAATCATTAATTCCATTATCTCTTGAACAGACTAATATGGAACTTTATATTTGTTTGATCTATATCTTATGAAGATTTATAAGTTGAATGTTTTAATGATAAAAGTGAAAAGGATTACAAAATGATATTCTTTTTCAGGTACGATCTAATTATCGCACTGCCGTCACCATTCCAGAGAGGTCTTGGGGCAGGTTTCGTGACATGTTGTCAGAATTCGTTGAAGGTTCCACTCAGACAGGAACTGTTGCTGAGGCTCCAAAAGACGTGAAAGAGATGAAATAAAGATGGCTACCTACCTGACAGAGGGAATGTGCAACGTCGAGGGTCTGGTCCATATGTTTTGTAAAAAGTGCACTTGGTGTTGCGTTATGTGAAATTTTATCAGTAATTGATTGTCCTTGAGGAGAATTTTTAGCTGTTTTTTGATTGATTATAGTTGTAAGGATTAATGGTGTGTTTTTCATTTATGGTCAGAATCACAAGAAATGTTGTCTCTATTCATTCTATTACCCTTATTGACATTTTTTGTGGGATTTTAAAATATCTATGAAAATTAAAATTCCCTAGCACAGTATTTTTACGAGGCACATTTCCTTTGCCATGTTGACGAAGCAAAAGACATTTGACAACGCTAATGTCTAATGGCATAGGGAAAGATCGTATATTTGTGGAAAGTTTCTTACTGATTGTACTGTAGTTTGTATAATGGTGTAGGTTCAAGGTTTTAAGTTACTCTGGATAAAGGCAAATATGATATGATTGTGTGTTAATGTACTTGTATTGTTAGATGAATTTATAATAGATAAAAGAAAAGGAACAGTTGCATAAAATGACGAGCTGTCCAGGACTGACTGGATATGGTTCATTTGTCTCCGTGTTATACAAAGTTGGACATGCAGCTGGTTCCGTTATCGTTCACACATTTACATCATCCTTGCCGTTAGTGACCGTTACGCACAGAGATTGGAATTTACGACTGAAATAAACTGTGATAATTTATATCTGACATTAACAATATATCATTGTAAAAATTTATTCTCGAAAAATTATATTTCATACTGTTAAATTAATGTTGAATAATTTTTTTCTGAGTGTTGAAATATCTTAATTACAGCATTACTGTACATACATAGCCTCCATTTATATTTGCCTTTTGTGGTGTTAGGGAGTAATTTCGTTAAACATTGTTTATTTAGTTGCATTTCATCAAACATCAAAAACAAAATATCAATCAAACAATTCATAACTAAATAAAGTTTTGCAGGACTAACAGACATCTTGTGTATGGTAAAGATAAGGCAGGTGATATTTTGAAGGTGAATAATGCCAAAATAGTTCTATGTACAATGCTGTAGTTTCAGGAAAATGTACAAATTAAAATATTATGTTTCATATAATGTTTAACTTTTTTTACTTTGTTACCATAGGAATAAAAAAAAAATTTGTTTATTCTAATGTCAATTAGATTGAAATGTATTAAAATTTTTCTATAAAGTAACAAATTTTTGTAAAATTGGTTTGGTCATTCCAAAGACAAAAGGAAAAAAATCCATAAAAAATAGACTTAAACAACCCTTGTGTTGTGAATGACAAAGTGTAAAAAAGTGTACATTATGTTATTATAAGGCCAATCAGTATAAGGAAAAGTGTTATAAATTTATATACCTTCAACTGTGATAGAATTGTACAAAGTTGTTGTTGGTGATGAGATTCTTTATTTAACCTTGTTTATGTTGACCTTGGAGCATGCTTCGATAAAGGACATTGTGAAATAAATGCTTCATTTTCCCAAACTAGTTTAAAATCTTGTGGAAAATCTATTGGCATTTTTGTGATGGAAGTTCTCTCTTTGTATGCTTTCAAAGTTATCATTAACGAGTCAATTCTTGACCTAATATCTTGTTAAAGTTTTTTGTTATATATCTCAAATTATTGGTTTTTAAAAAAAGTTTATTTTACATAAAACACAACTTTGTATGTGATACTTCAATACTTATTTTTATAAGTAATACTGCATTTTCTGATGGAAAAAAGTTGATAAAAAGTCAATGAATATTGAATAAAAACAAGACTGTTCCTTTACTCCAACAAAGGAGCACAGAATTGGAACAAACTAAACTTCACTAAAAAGTAGATATAAAAGTGAAATGTTTTGTTTTAGAGAGGGTCTTCTTTTACCTTTTTCATAATATATAAAGATCAAAAGTAAAATAGTATATTTTACTCCCTTCCTTATTTAAAATTACTCAAGCTGCTTAAAACCTTGTTAGCTATACTCATATTTTGTTTGGTGTTTTTAAACATTTCTGTTAACTTTGGCCTGAAGTTTGTTTCATAACAGATAAAGCTTTGCAGTCATGACCTAATTTTGGTAAAATTTATTTTACATCATACTATTGTCTCAGATATAAGAAATTGGAATGAGAAATTTAATATTTATAGGATAAATGTTGGTTATCTAAACCTGTTTGCAAAGTTTTTTTCTGTAATGAGCCACCATTTACCTTCAACTGTAGCACACTTTAAAAATTGAAACCTAAAACTTTTTTGTAGTACAAGTTAGAATTTGTATTTTATTTACCAGAAACATTTCTGTTTTTTGGGGAATTTTTTCTGTTGGTTATGTTAAATTACTTGTTATTCAACGTAGATTTGTACAGCACACAGAAAAGTAGTCTTGCACACATTTGCAGTACACTCATTTAGTCAATAGTTTGGTTTCAGTTAATTTCTTGTTATTCTGTTTGTTTTTTCTGTTTATAGTTAAACTCTTACCTCATGTTTTATCTTTTTTAAGTTTATTGAAAAATCTGCCATTAATCTGAAATTGTCTTTTCGACTTGTAGTTTTCAGTACTGAGGCTCAGTAACCAAGTGCTGTATGTTCTTTCAAAAACCATGTTTAAGTTGTCGGTCTATATTTTATCATTTTGTTTTTTCTTCATGTTCAGTTTTTACACACAAATTAATAATGTATTTTTTGAAAATTCGAAACAGACCACTCATAGATTGTAACATGTTAACATTGTTTTTCTTTTTACCATTAAGTAGTTTATCAAGAACAAAGAAAATAGATTTGAAAAAAAATATTGAAATTGTATATCTAAAGTATGCCTTCAGAAAAAATAAAAAATGTTATTTGTTATATAAAATGTGATGGAAATTTTTGTACCCCAGCTATATTCACATAAGCAAGATAAGGTGAAGACATTTAACTATAAGTTTCAGTTCAACAGTAGAAATAATTGATAAAGTAACGACAAAATTTTAGCAGTGACATATGGAAATAATTCGAAATATTCATGCATTGAGTAATATTTCATTGTTTTAAATATGGAGATGACTTTTTCTGAAATTGAAGTTTGTTAAAACTTGAAATTTTTTAAAAATTTGTTTACCAGAATTTTTGAAACTGAAGATCATGAACGAAACTATTAATTTAACCTTAACCTTATCTTAACTGATTTAATGATATCATTGTTTAAGATTAGTTTGTTGATAATGTTAAAATTGTACATTTCACTTGTAATTTTTCATTCTTATTGTTGTTAGGCCGGGGTACCTTGTTTTAACAATATACATATATATATATTATGGTTTAATTTTATTGGCTATTTGGTTGCTATGTAAACGATAGAAGTGCTATGTTTATTTTTTTATATAACTAGAATTCTAGATATTCAAGGAATTTTTACCCTGCTTAATACCAGACTGATATTTTTTCCTTTGTTAAATTGTTCATATTTTAAAAGCATTGACACAGATAAATACTAAATCTATTTTTAATTTTGATTCTTTAGAATTTTGTTGGTTGGCTACTTGTTAAATTGAAAGTTGATTTTGTGATTGAAAAAAAAATAATAGGCGTGAAGAAGGGTAAGAATTTCTTGGATAACTGGATATTTTAGTTTTATATGCACAGGGAGGCTTGGTATAGAACGAGCAAGGAGGACTCTATTGAAAATTAACTCTAATTGACAGGATTAGTCAGTTTGAGAGGTATATCACCAGGTTGAAAGGTCAAACTGATGATATTATTATTTTATTATTATGATGTTTTACAACCTTTTGTTAAATTTTTGTTATTGAAAAGATATATTTATATTTAATAACGGTTATAATAATTTTGGGCAACTGCAATTTTATCAAACCTTGAAAATTATAAAGCAAATTTTAACATTGATCTAGATATGGTGTAGTGTTGATGTTTGTCAAAAGAGCTTGGTAGTTTAAAGATGTCAAAATTTGCTTTAGATTTTCGAGATGCTGTTATATTCAAGCCACCCTTCATCACTGTAAAAAGGTATATTTATATTTAATTTTTTCATATCAAGAGAGAAATTGGATGTGCATGCTTTTTATGAAGTACTGGTTTGCCTGATAACTGTATCACAGGGTTATAAATAAGATAGTTAGAATTATACTTTTTGTTTAGTTTGAAATAAGATCAGTTATTAACTTTAGGTTATGTAGCTAATGTTGAATCTAATATGGTAAAACAATAATTGATATAAAGTTCAAGGTTGTTATAACTTATAAAAGCAAATATAAAAAAATAAATTCGACACTAACATTTAAAATAAAAGTTTCTTGATTTGAAATGGTTATGATTTGTTGAAAATCCTCTTGATACTGTTAAAACATGTCCTCATATGCACACTGAAAAATATTGGTAAATATACTTACCATGCATAGTATTAAAGATAATAGTGCAATAATGATGAAGAATTCATGCACAAAATTATTTTTAACGTGCACAGATTCAGAATTTCATATAAAATATGATTAATTGTACTTGTTTGAATTTGTGAATTACAATCTACTAATTGATTGTTAAGTCATTTTACTGTTTTATTTTGTTGAGGAAGCCCTAATCAGTTTTTATGTCTACCAGTACTTTGTTGTTAAACTTCACTTGTTTTATTGTCTCAAGGAATTGTTACTTTGTTATGTAAAACAACGGCATATTATGAAATATAGATTCAATCTTTAGTTTTATTCATTGTGTTTAAAGCCATGTTAGATAAAAAATGAAAACAACACTTCATTAATTTCTATCGACTGAATTTCTGGATCACTCCAAACCGATTTTTTGTAAGCCATCAATGTACAAGAACCAAACAATTGAAGAGATATAGATATAAGGAAGATGTGGTATGAGTGCCAATGAGACAACTCTCCATCCAAGTCGCAGAATCATTATAGGTCGAAGTAACTGTATCGTCTTCAAAAATGAGCAAAACTATACCACATAGCAAGCTGGTAAAGAAATTACTAATGAGAACAATTCAAAGGAGAAAACTAAAGGTCTGATCCATGTAAAAATCAACAATCATTCTGTGAGTATAGCATGGTAATACATAGTCTCCTACCGGTTAAAAATTCATTGTATTGGAACAAAATTCTTAATTGATCTATAACTTGTCATGGTGTGAACTATATATCAAATATCAAGTCAATATCTTCAAGCATGACAAAAAAATTGTTGAAAACTGATTATTTAACCCTGCACAAAATCATGAGACCGTAAGAAAATTCAACCTTGAACTGTAACTCGTCGTGATCTAACTATATACCAATTATCAAATCTATATCTTCAAACATAAAGGTAATGTGTGGAAAACTGATTTGCCAGACTGACAGATGGACAAACAGACGAAGTGCAAACCTTAAGTCGGTAGGGGACTTGCAACCAAAAAATTAATATTTATACACAATACAGAAACAAACGACAACCACTGAATTACTGGCTCCTGACTATGGACAGGCATGTACAGAATGTGTTGGGGTTCACATGTTTGTTGTCGACTTGAATATTGGTAATAGGTCAACTACAGTTCTCTTAGTGTATACATGTATATCTTGACGACTCATGACATTGAGCTCTTTGTTAGTTATGAACATTGTGTGTTTCCACTTGGGCAAGTTCGATGAGTTGTAGGTCAACTAAATAAGTTCAATACAGGTAATTTCAATAAAAGATATACTTATCTGATAAAAGTAAAATAACAAAAATACTGAACTCTGAGGAAAATTCTGAGCAGAAAGTCCTGAAGTAAATGGCAAAATCAAAAGCTCAAACACATCATACAAATGGATAACAACTGTTATACAACTGACTTGGTATAGGAATTTTCTCATGTTTCTGTATGTCGAAAATGGTGGATTAAACCTGGTGTTATAGCTAGCTAAACCCCACAGACCACTGAACATAGAAAATGATAGTTGGAGTGGGGTATCTGTGTACTATGGGCACATTTATGTTTTTATTGCTCTCTTATCAATGTATATTGATCCATATCTTTTCAGGCATATTACATAATGCATCAACTGTCCATAGGGAAAATGTATATTAAGTGTCAAACTGATCTTCAAGTAAACTGAAGGACAAACACACATTAAATGATAGATATGGCAACATTTTTAACCAATTAAAACTATATATAGCTAGGCATCAAGACAAGGCTCACCTGTTTTGAGCATAACTAATTTCTGCATGGATAAGGCAGTCTGCACGGTTAGCCACTAGTCCAATGCCCCAGACTAGTAAAATTCTTTCAGACTAGTAAGTTTTTGCAAAACTTTGTTTGGACCAATAAGAACAAGAGTGCACACGCTGAAGTGTCCAAAAGTTGCAGGCTCGACAAAAATGTCAGAATATTGGTCTTCGAACTAGTAGTTGAAAAAGTTTTTGGTGTAGACTGTAAGGAAGTGAATGTCAGTGGACTATAATTAGTTCTTATGGAAGGGTGGCACAGAATATTACTTTTAAACAAATGATAATCATCTAATATATATGGTATGGCATTGTTCATAGTTGAAGATCATAAAGTGACCTTTAGTTACATCTCTTCACTTGGTAGTCTCATTAACAATCATATTACAGTTCTCTTTAAATTTAAAATATGTGAAATATAAAACTAATAAATGAATAAAATTTTTAAATGGCTGACTTGCACAGAATTTGTCTTAACGAATGTTGAATGATCTATAATGAACATGTAGATAGATGAAAACATAAAATGTAAAATTTGGAAAATAAATTAACACTTCCATATTTCAATGGGAGGTGCATAATCTCAATGTGCATAACTTTTCAGGTTGAAAACTGTAGTTGAATGTTGATCATGTTGATTACACAGAATCTGTCTTTTGTTAATTTTGCAGATCAATTCTCATGTTATTGAGGAAAAGATGCTCAAACAATTCCATAAAGTAGGTGAACAATGAGTTTTCAAAACAATTTCTATTTGAACACAATAATTTAATTCCAATCATTTTCATCAGATTCACAACTGTCACTGTCGTCATTTTTACTGGATTTTTTAAAACCAAAGATTGTCTTTTTAGTTTTATCTTCCTGTGTACACTGTATTACACCTGAAAATAAAGATATAAATGCATGATATCTGAGCATATATGCAAGCTAAACTACTGCACGTCAAGCTAAACCACTGCACGTCAAGCTAAACCACTACACTTCAAGCTAAACTACTGCACGTCAAGAATTATTCAAGGTAATGTTTAGATCAATTAAAGGTGACTAACAAATGGTAAGTCTCTGATATTTGGTAAGCAGTTGGGTCATACCAATCCATTGAGATATTAGGCCCAAACCATGGTCAATGAATGGCATTTGTGTGTTTTACATGTTACATAGGCAAGACATATCTCTATGTTAACAACTTTATGCTCTTTTAATTCTGAATGAATTTTAAAACATGCTTTTTCTATCATATTTAAACTAGCTCTTACAGTACTACATTCAAAAAAGAAAAAAGGGACTTAAATATGCCGACAAAAAAATCTAACATTTTCAATATTCATCTGCATTCCAATAATTATTGCAATGTAAAACAATTTTACTATGGTAGTTTGTTCCAAAACAAAATTAATACAATATTTTAGATATGAGCAAAGTAATAATGAATTTTGTTAGCCCCTAGCAACAAGTTAAAAGTAGTGCATACTAAGTAGATGCTCTTTCAAATCTTTGTTGCTTGGATGACTGTGTGTTGATTGCTTTAAGATTTTTATTTTTATCATTTGTTTAATATTAATGTATACCTGTCGCCTCCTTTTATTCATATCTTATGGAAGACTAAATAAATGGAAGATCTGCATAAGATATTTTACCTGATATGCCTAACAGTCCTTCTAGTGTACTTGTGTGGAAATCATCTGTGTTTCCCAACTCTTCAAAACCAGTAATCCTGTAGGATAAAAAAATATGTTGAAAGTTATCTTAGTGAGTTCTAGGAAATCATAATAAGCAAATTCAATTTGATAAAATACATGCATTTATGCATAATTCTTAACTGAGTTGTATGTATTTTAATTGAGTGTTTTCTGACAATGGCGAATGCTTGCAAAATAAAAAAAAACCATGTGCTATTTTTTCACCTTTATAAATATGTTACAATTCAGTGGGAATCATCCTGAAATAATAAAGCAAGCAAAGAAAAGCTGAAGTTCAATAAATTTGGAACAATTTTTCTGTGTTTTCAGTCAGTGACTTTTGGCCTTTGACTCATTGACCTTAATATCAATAGATTTCTTCCTCTAGTGAGGAGATCAAAAAAAGTTTATCTGACTTTTATGCATGCATCTTCAAACAAAAAATACCAGTATCAGTTATTCAAATTTGAAGATCTTAGGATGCTTTTGCAGTTATACTAAAGTCTTTGTTGCATTAACAATCCATTTAATGAAGTCTATCTTACTTTTAAGTTTGTACTGGTATTTGTTATTCACATTTGAAGATCTTAGGATGCTTATGCAGTTATACTAAAGTATTTGTTTCGTTGACAATCCATTTAAACATTATTATACATACTTGTCAACAACCTGTCCATTTATAAAGCAGAATACAGCTGGCAATGTTCTAATCTTTAATTTTTCAACGAAAAACTTGCAAATATCAACATTGATCTTGGCAAACTTTGTCTCAAAGTGTTTGGTAGCAAGTGCCTGTAAAAGAAGATAAAAATATTTTACAGTTATTCCAATATTGTTGTTATATACCCACTAAGGTAGCATCCACTGAAAGCACTGACTGGTCTCCCTTTGTTTTTTTTCCAGAAACAGATATGAACAGAATCTACAGGCATTTGTCTCCGAAGTTTTTTTCCTATATACCATCTCGTATTAAGATATATAGATATTTTTTTCAGATTTTCAGAGATAAATGTCTTTGAAAATATCTACAAAATGTATGGACCATTTACGATATAAAAACTTTGTTTCTATAATTCATCAAATAAATCTCTTACTTGATAGTTAATTGTAATATTTTACATATAAAATATAGCAGTAAATATCTTTTTTAACATTAAAAGTTTGAAAGAATGAGTTAACCAATGACTTCACAATGTATGTTTTATTTGGGTTCTTTTAAATATGAAAACGATCTATTGAAATTGTGCGTGTTTAAATTTTTTTTTAGTATCTTCAGTGAACAAGCTTGCATATGTTTCATCCCCAATGTAAATTAACGGGAAAATGCTTAAATTGACCAGATGACATAGTTTTTTGTGTAAATTCATGATTCTTTTCGGTTGAAACAAAGAAGAGATTCTATCTAGTCAACAGGACAATTAAGGCAGCAACCATTTGATTTTCTGGGGGGGGGCTATGGTTTTTTTTGGAAAAAAGTTTGTTTCCAGTTTTTGGAGAAAAAAATAATTTGTTTTTGATTCTGAGAAAAAAAAATTGTTTGTTTCACCCCCAGCTGCCACTATATGTAATGCTAAAATTGAAAGAAAAAAATTGTTTTCGACTTGTCGCGAAAAAAATAGATTGTTTTTCGCCGTAGGCGAAAAAAAAAGTTTGTACAGAAAAAAAAACCATAGCCCCCCCCAGAAAATCAAATGGTTGCTGCCTAATGAATTTTGATCCAGGATAAAGAAATTAAAATCAACCTATACATGTACTTTAATGGATCATCATACCTAAGACATGAATATCATTGCCATGATTGTAAAAGACAAAATTTTGTACTAAATCATTGCAGTGAAATGTAATCGGTTTTCTGAAATATTACCTTAATAACTCACTAAAGTCGAAAATAAAGGTCATTAGTTCAGAAAATATGACCTCCATTTGATGCCCAATTTAATTAAAGTTAAGGTAAAAATTCATATATGTGTTTGATCTATGCTGTTCAATGTGGGAGGATTATAGCAATAAAATATAAGTCATGTGTTTTCAGAGTACTAGTTTTTTTAGTATTGTTGATATTCAAGTACATATTTTCTATCAAGGAAACCAAAAATTTCGATGATTAATGGAATTGAAGTAGAAAAGAATTATTGACATAATAATTCAAACATTTTTGTAAAATCATTCGGGTTTTAAAATAAATTGATTATTTACTAAATACAGATAAAGTTACCCAAATGAGTTGTGTTTTGCACATGTAAAAGCTAAAGTAAGTTACAAACATACTTCTAAATGAGTATCCATTATTGCACATCTTCTAAAATCTGAATGATAAAAATGAACAATGCATTTCTTTTCTGTTGTGGTGAGGTCTAAAAACTTCTTCTCTTCTGTTATTTCTCTGGAAAAAAAGATATATTGGTAAAAGGTATTCTTCAATACAGATTTGTGCGATAAATGTGTAAACGCAAAAGGGACGATTCTGTAATAATTTGTATACAATGACAGTCACTACCTTGAAGCAAAAAATATATATACCTGATTCTAAAAATGCAAAACTCAAAAATTAAAATTTCTTTTCACTTAATGTTTTTAAAACTTAAACATCTCATCTTATGCACTTTTATTACTCTTTTAACTTTTGCAATCTTTGCAAGGAAACACTGACTGTTTAGAAATTGGCATAATAATTCAAACGTTTTTCGAGAAAAAAAAATCTGAAAAGTTAAGAATCCTTATGATTTTTCATGAGTGGAAATTGTGTAGTCAGATTTATATTTTCAATTTGTGAAAACCCTGAACAAAGCTTAATATATATTCAAATGCTCAATATTTTTAACACATAAAATTTAATTGAAGACATATTCATTTCAGGTTTGTATGTTATATTATCCTTACGTATATTGACCATGTTGTTTTTCTTTCATTTCATTGAGATTAACAGCATGTTTTTTCAACATATCAAGACGTGCTTCTCTTATATAGGCAGGAATTTCTGCATTTTCTAGTTCATCCAGCAGTTCCTGAAAAAAACAATACAGACTTTATTTCACTGCATACAATAATTGGACATGCAAAGAAATAGTAGAAGCTAATTTGGTACACTGTCTTAGACAGTTCACATTATGGTTTATATCATAATCTGTCCGTCTATATATATAAATACTTCAAACAAAAGCCTAATTTTGTTTTAACCAATTCTCATGAAATTTAAACATATCATGAGGATTGACTGAATGAAGAAACTCGCTTTAGATTTGACCATTTCCAATTTTGTCATTCTAGTTATATTTAGAGTTACAGGACTCTGTTTTATAAAATTTCCATTACTTTTTTGCTGATACTTTTTTTCTGAAATTGTATCCCATGGTCATGATGGTAGATAGAACTGATCAAAATTTCATGATAATGTCTGATTTTCCTGTTTTCATTTTAAGTTTTGGAACTATATTCCTGAAAAAATGGACATTTCTCACATATATTGCATACTTACTTTTAAAGAATTGATTTCCTCAAAACTTTAAACAGTTGTCGAGATTGTTTAAAGGAAGCTCCTTATCAATTTTTAACTTTTCTTTGTTGTTGTTTTAGAGATATAAAGTTTTTAATTTTTCAGATGTTGCACCATAACATGCTTCTGTTAGTTTTCTTTATTTTGTTTACAGATTTTGATGAAGCGTTTTGCTTGTTGTTGACAAAAACAAGCCTTTTTACCATTGTTGTAAGGAAGGCTATGATACCCCATACTCTTTCTTTTCTATTACCATAATGATCTTTATGGAGTTGTTGAGAAGAAGGAGATATATATCCAGCACTGGGCAAAAATACATGCAGTCGCATAGGAAAATTCTGCATATAGTTCATAACTGAGTATGATTTCATGACAAGTAATACACATGTTTATATATAAGCCAAACTGTAAAACAGGTCTCATAGGGTCATGTTTGCCTTGATTTCACAAGGTTGTTGGTTTCGATATCTTGCCATGTCAAAGTCATTTATTGTGAAAAAACTATTTTCTACATTACTACTACATGTACATGATGAATACATGATCTGTTTCAGTCTGCGCCAAAAACTTTTTCATCTACTAGTCCGAACACTAAATATCAAAACTTGTCCCTATATGACTATATAAAAATTTGAAAATTTTCACTAGTCCGAATCAATATTTACATCCGACTAGTGGCTTACAGTACTTGTGCAGACCGCTATTTAGCAGTCTTTTGAAGGAAGAGCAACAACTGAACTGCTCATAGTAAGAACATGATGTAATGTGTCCTGGTAGGGTATTCTGTTTTCGTGTGATTGTCGTGTGAAGTATACGTAGCACGTTTAAAATCCAACTCTGTCTAGTACTATTATAAAACAGGGTTCAAATTAAAAACACCATTCTCTCATCCTTATATGCATGTACTACATGTATATGCCTCTGAATAATATACACTAAATCCTTAGCATTATCCAAAGCTTCATTTCTTAAAACAACTCAGTATAAGTTTTAGACAGAAACGCATGAATAATTTTTTATTATAAAATATTTTCTTAAACCACCAAGTGCAATATGGATGATGACATCCTGTTGATATAAATCATGAGTTAATATTACTTTTCAGCCCTGTTCAAAGAAGAAAAACTTTGTACTGGACCTGCTTCGCTTATTTTGGACTTCTGAAAAAAGAAGACACATTTTATGTTTACACCTAACTGCAGCCAAGTTTAGCGAAAGATCATGCGACATAATCAGTCAAACAAACGTTTGTAGATTAACTCTTTAAGGAACGATCTTTTTCATTGGTTAATTCAAACCTTCGACCTCACACCTGCGAAAATAGAACACACGTATTATAACATTGAATGGACTATCAATATTCACGTAGCTGGTCAAGGTCATTAAAAGCTTCCATTGTCGTATTCGTGTACATCATTGTGTTCTTGATTATCCAATTTCATTTCTAGCTTTTATACATGTAAATATGTAAAATTCATTGATTTTATAATTTCGAGCAATAGTAACATTTCAGACTTTAAAACCTGAACTTTTTTTCCCATCGAATATTTAATTCAACTGTCTCCTCTCTGGATTAAGGGACGACATCAAAAGTTCATTGTAGGATAAAAAAAAACTTAATTTACATAGTTTTTATATTAAACCCCCTCCCCTTCTTAACTTAATTTGGGAAAACCTAGATTGACCAATATGGATATATGTAAAATCAGTGTCAAATAAACGTAAATTGCAGCAATTTTTACCCCCAACCCACAAACTATTCGAGTTAAGTTTTTTTTTATCCTTTCATTAATCTTTTGATGTCGTCCGTAAGGAAGCTACCACTTTATTTTGAATTAGGGGGGAACTTGAATGAAACATTTTGTCCGGCATTTCTTTAGTTGTAATCTCTATCCCGTCTTTTTAATTTCAGTCTATTCAGTCTGGTCTTTTTTTATTAGTTTATGAAACTGTAATTAACTACACAAATAACCAAATTAAATACTGACCATATTGCTCGATTTTTTTTAGTAAATGGGTCTGTGTTATAAACTTTCATGTTCACTATTCATATTCTTTCGCAAGTTTTAGGTATTCGACAATCGACATAGGATAGTGTGATTTTTTTTTCTTATTCAGTTTACTTGATTTTGAAAAAAAAACCCTGAAATTCTAAGTAAATTCAGAACATGTAACCAACCATGCTTTGGTTAAAAAAAAATGGAGATGGAACACCATGACACAGTGGAAGGAAATGTACTTTATAAACTCCAGTGATATACTTCATGAATTTATAATTGAATGTTTTGCTATTCTCGATTGAAAAACGAACATAAATATTATACTGTAAATATTCAAAATTAGAAATATAGAAAACAATCAGTTTTTAAACGCGTGTTTATTCATTAAATATATTGATAAAAAGGTTAGTATGAAATTAAAAGATAACTGTTCTTCCAATTAAAATCAAAAACAGTACATATTTATTGTTCTTAATGAACTACAAAATTTCTCACACATATCTATTTATTATTTAGTTCCACACATGCAAATGAAATAATCTTCACCGATGTAACATTTCAGTTTTTATTACCAACATGCCTTCGCTGAATTCATTCACGTGCACAAATGATACAATTATGTTTTGTTTCTACCTTTGGGGACTATTTTCTGTTTATGATACGTTATTTCTGAATGACCAAACGCTTACCATAGCTACTGTGTGTTTGTTTTATAGCATGAAAATAATAAGAGGAATGTGCAACCCATCATAAATTATTGTAAGGGATCAGTATCATGAGATACTTATTATAAGTAACTATGACTTTGTCAGGATAATAACCTCGTGTCAGTATGGAAGAAATTAAAAGTGGTTCACATATTTATCCGTATGAAAGCGGCACACGTATTTCATTTTATCCTTATATTTCTTATAATGCGGTACAAGATAAAATTGTGTTGCTGCATTAATAAAGAACTCCAGTATAACATTTCGACCCTTCTATTCAAAATTCACAAAACATTTGTTAATTCTTTTGACCAAAGATTTGTAAATTATTTACGTTCATAGTAACATAGTACATTCCATCACCTGTGTCAATTGATGTGCATACTACGATTGTTGTTGTATTTGAATCTTTCGGCCAATGAAATGAGACATTACAAGTTGTTTGTTTGTGATACGCCAGAATGTTATCAATGAACTACCAAACGCTAAACTTGACTGCATTTCAGTGTATTCTTTTTGCTTTGTTCATCTGACATGTTCATGTTGTTTCCGATTGTTTTATAAAAAAATTGTTGATTTAATTTTTTTTTTTTTTTTCAAACTTTATCATGTTTATACATGTTATATGCATCACCATATTTGTTCAGGATCTTCTTCTTTTCAATACGGAGTAGACTCCTACATTGTAGGTAGGAGTGTAAACAATGTAAAACTTCTGGGAACTTGTGTGCTATGTACATACATGACATATAGAGTTAATTTAAAATTAATATAAACAATAAAGAAAAATAGTCTGTAGAATAACATATTTTAAATTCTTAATTTCCTAATTTTGGTGCATGACGATAAAAGTAGACTTTTTTGACAATAAAAAATCAACTGATTTTGACAAATCATGCTAAAAATTTTCCAAAATTAACGGTAACAATAATTATTTGAGACCTCTGACAAATCACAATGAAATTTAACCAATTTGACGCTAACAGTATCCAGGCGGTACCTCGAATGACCGAATAACACTGTTATTATCCGAATAACACTTGTAATGACCGAATAACACTTCAAATTTTAATATTAATACATGTTGGTAACTTTTAAACATTGATTATTAAATGATATTATATAATAAGTGTATTTTATAACTTAGAAATGATTTAAAGAAAGCAGGTAAGTTAATAAAGATCATTATAAAAATTGGTGTGTACATCCAACATGGCGACCATTGAGGAAGACTGAATGGGCTGAATAAAAGAAAGATTGCATATTCGAATGCAAAGGGAAATGCTATGAAAATAAACTAGTATTAAATAATTTACTGTATAGACACGAGAATATTGTCTATAATTGTTTTTCAGAAAGGTTTTGAAAAGTTAACAAATATATCAAAGTAATGCAATTACTCCAATCACCAATTACTTTTCTTAACGATTTACTCAATATTGAATCAAAACGTAATTTAGAATTTTGACATATTTCATATAAATTTAATAAAAAAAATTTGAATAAACTTGATTGTTTTATAATAAAAATAAAAAAGCTTCTGAATGTATGATTCGTATGTGTGTTGTCATAAAGTATATATATTTTTAACATACACAAATGTACTATTTATTAGAAGGTGTATGAATTATATAAAGAATAAATGTGAAATTGAGTTGATATTTTATTAATAGAAAAAAAAAATTGTACAAGAATAAAGTAATTATTTTCATAAATAAATAATATCAATGAAGACATTCATTTCACTAATTGGATTATATTTTACTTATTTCTTATTTCATTTTATTTGTATTAAATTTTATACTTAATTTACTCAAAAATCAAAAATAATAGTAATAAATGCAAACACAGTTATTATTCTTAGTATTTACGTTTTTTTTTATTGCTATGTTCCTTTATTTTAATACATCAAATAAGTTTTAAATGGAGAAATATTTTGTGCCAATTAGATGATTTAATTGTGATAATGAGTTCCCAATAAACAAAATATTTAAGTTTTTAAGTAATAAAATACACTTTTAATATATTTTTATTTAATAATCAATGTTTAAAAGTCACCAACATGTGTTAATATTAAAATTTGAAGTGTCATTCGGTCATTACAAGTGTTATTCGGATAATAACAGTGTTATTCGGTCATTCGTGTTACCCGTATCCAGGGACTTTTTATACTATATTTGGAAAGCACTTATGACAGGACGATTGTCCGGATAGTGACAGGACGGTTGACCGGACGAATATAAAGTCATAACTTTTTTGTTATTCGGTAGAATTGTTTAATATTTGTAGACCTTTTAAATGTTTAAGAAAATCAAATAATGAAAAATATTTTTTTTGAGGAAACAAAGTTGACTGGATGGTATTCACACTCGCCTATAGATATGTACGCTTTACATATATGCAACTTCTTCTTATGGTATACAGTTATCCATCAGATTTTTGATGATTACTAACTGCTAACTGGTCGACAACAAGTGTTAATATCTCTTTTGATTTATAATATTTGTCAAAATGAGTACAGATAACACACAATAGCATTATTTGTTAATTCATTGGTATCTTTGCAGGGATCTCCATGGCCTGTTTAACGATGGTTCCCCGCCATCGTTCAAATGTCTTGCGCCATCGTCAAATGACTCGCGCCATCGTTAAATTGTCTTGCGCCATCGTTAAATTTTCTTCCGCCATCCTTCAAAACTTCATCGTTTTTTGTAGCCCGACGCCATTTTTGTTATCAATTATAATCAAATGCATGTAATTGCATAACCCTTAGGCTTTTTATGTTATAATCCAATACAGCTCTAACGCCTGAGGGATATCCGGATTAAGATCGCTAATCACTTGTACCTGAGCTTGTACAGGTAGATCAACAAACCAGACAGGAGAATACTATCTGAGGATAGACGATCCATTTGTCGAATTAATCAAC
This sequence comes from Mytilus galloprovincialis, assembly GCA_037788925.1. Lineage (NCBI taxonomy): Eukaryota > Metazoa > Mollusca > Bivalvia > Mytilida > Mytilidae > Mytilus > Mytilus galloprovincialis. The sequence continues at coordinate 38,272,931 of CM075341.1, forward strand.
TAAGTTTCAGCAAATGATTATGATAATTTAGATTAAATAAATAAATTAATAATCCAGTTACAAAGAAAACAGTTTAACAAGTCGAACACATGCTTTATTTTGACTTACGCAATCAGCATCCCCCTTTTTAAAGAAGTACAAAATAAGACGCAAAACAGTAAATATTATTTCATCGCAAATAACTCGAGAACTGCTGTAACGATTATTTAGAATTACAAAAAAAAATAAAAACTTAAATATTTCCTGTAAAGAATTATCGTATCGTAATTCTGAATTCATTTCGTATATCACAATCAAATTGATACATCCGCGTTTCCGGTTTCTATTCAGACTCCAAAGATGCATGTTGCACAGCATCAATTTGCCAGATAAAGTCATTAAAAACCTTTTCATTTGTCAACGTTTGCTTTACAAATCTCTTTAACCCGTACAGTACGAATCGTTTTGTTGTTGCTGCAAATCAGCCATACCGGTAATGGGTTCTGAATTTGACAGTGTCCATGAAAAATAAGCTCCACATCATATGATTTTTAACCCCCATAACAATACCAAAAATACAAGAAATCTACATGGGGACCTTCATGACAGCTTTTGGTCATTCTCAACTAAGGGGGGACCATGAAGACTTGGCATTTGAATGGTTAAAAACGGCAATAAATGAAAATATTGATACTTCTAATTCTATATTGAAAATTCAAATAAATATAATTTAAATAAGCAATGAATTAGCATGTTCACCATTCCTTGTATGGAGGGATAAAATACTTCCGATCGCGCTACACTGTACAGCGTAGACACGGTTTGTAATGGTGAAAGTTGCTCCATCGTTCAATTTTCATCCATGGAGATCCCTGCTTTGTGATGGTATTTCCTTAGAAACACAGTTCTTCTCGAATATTCTTTTAAAAAATATTGATATGAAATTATAGGAGCAGACGTATTACAAAATAATTAAATTCTTTCTTATTTTATAAGGGATCAAACCTCTTCTGCTAAAGCCTCATCATTCAAAATTTCCTCAGCTCTCGAACTTGTCGTCGCCATTTTCAGTAACTGCTAACTGGTCGACAACAAGTGTTAATATCTCTTTTGATTTATAATATTTGTCAAAATGAGTACAGATAACACACAATAGCATTATTTGTTAATTCATTGGTATCTTTGTGATGGTATTTCCTTAGAAACACAGTTCTTCTCGAATATTCTTTTCAAAAATATTGATATGAAATTATAGGAGCAGACGTATTACAAAATAATTAAATTCTTTCTTATTTTATAAGGGATCAAACCTCTTCTGCTAAAGCCTCATCATTCAAAATTTCCTCAGCTCTCGAACTTGTCGTCGCCATTTTCAGTAATATAAACAATCTTTAATCAAGATCTTAGGAACGTTATATGAAACACAATTTTGACAAGCACTGACTTGTTCCGAAATTGAAAGTAGAACTAAATTTAAAGATTTTGAGGAACGGACACGAAAACTAATAGAATAGAATAGAGTACTTTCTTCATACAATTTACAAGTAGGAGGCAATCGAGAAGGCAAATGAATTAGAACTAGAAATGATAATAATGGGTGATATCAATATCGATTTTACAGGGGGGTGCTTGAACAATAAATGGGGAAATCTTTTACTAACACAATCTATTGTACAATTAATTGATACTCCTACCCGTATCACATCAACATCAAGTACTATCATTGATCATGTTTATACTAACAACCCTGAAAATATAGTTGAAACAAATGTCCCAAAAATAGCCCTTAGTGATTACTATCCAGTATGTATTACGAGAAAGATAAACCAAAAAGATGTTCCAAGCTTACAGCATAAACAAATTCGGTATCGATGTTTCAAAAAATTTAATGAAAACAAGTTTTTGGAGGATTTAAATAAGACAAATTTTGCTCAAATCGAACAAATAAGTAACATTCAATCTGCCACTGACATGTGGTATAAACTATTTCTGTCAGTTATTAACAGGCACGCTTATGGCACGCCGTTTTTATATTTATTCAAATTTGAAGATATCTTATTTATTTGACAAGATATCTTATTAAGTATTAAGATATCTTTAATTTTTATAAGATATCTTATTTAATTTGAAAGTAAATAAGATATCTCTATTAGTTTATAAGATATCTCTATTAGTTTATAAGATATCTCTATAAGTTAATAAGATATCTCTATTAATTAATAAGATATCTTATAAAGTATATAAGATATCTTACTTCTTTATAAAGATATCTTTTAAATACATACTTTATAAGATATCTTATTAATTAATAGAGATATCTTATAAACTAATAGAGATATCTTATTAACTTATGGAGATATCTTATATATTAAATAAGATATCTTTATAACCAATTAAATAAGATATCTCTATAAGTTAATAAGATATCTCTAAAAGTTTATAAGATATCTCTATTAGTTTATAAGATTTCTCTATAAGTTAATAAGATATCTCTATTAATTAATAAGATATCTTATAAAGTATATAAGATATCTTACTTCTTTATAAAGATATCTTTTAAATACATACTTTATAAGATATCTTATTAATTAATAGAGATATCTTATAAACTAATAGAGATATCTTATTAATTAATAGAGATATCTTATAAACTAATAGAGATATCTTATTAACTTATGGAGATATCTTATTAAGTAAATAAGATATCTCTATTATTAACTATATAAAAGATATCTTATATAGTTAATAAGATATCTTATAAATTAATAGAGATATCTTATATTTTAAATAAGATATCTTATATATTTAATAAGATATCTTTATAAACATTTTAATAAGATATCTTATTTAATATATAAGATATCTTATTTAATAAATCAGATATCTCAATTAATATATAAGATATCTCATTTTCATGATTTTGTTATTAAGATATCTCAATTAGTTTATAAGATATCTTATTTAACTAAGATATCTCGAAATTGAATAAATATAATAACGGCGTGCCATACACGCTCCTGTCAAAGTAAAAAGAATTAAACATATACGCCAACCAGATTGGCTTACCGATGAGATAAAAGACGCTCAAAAGAAAAGAAACCGTTATCAAAGCAAGAGGGAATGGGAAAAATTCCGTTATTGGCGCAACAATTGTACTAGATTAATAGAAAAATCTAAACAGTCCTATTTCAAGCAAGCAATAGAAAATAACAAAAAACCTAAAGAAATTTGGGCTTTACTCAAAGATTTAAAACCCAAAACCCAAAATGAAATTCCATCTACCATGAATTTTGAAAATAAAGAGTATGATCATGTATGATAATATGCAAGATATAGTAAATCATTTCAACACTCACTTTACAACGATAGGTGATAAATATGTTGCAAATAACACGCAATATCAGGCAAATAAATTAAATGATTATGTTCAAGATAAAATACCCGGTGGTGTTAGATTTACTATTCCGTTTATTAAACTAGACGAAACTAAGAAATGACTTTCTAAACTAAAAACATCAAAAGCAACTGGACTTGATGAAGTTGGTCCGTTTTTCATTAAATTGTTATTGGAAGCTTTAGCCCCAAGTATAACGTATTTAATAAACTTAAGTATACTAGAGGGTGTTTTCCCGGAAAATCTTAAATTAGCTAAAGTAACTCCAATATTCAAAAATGGTGATAAACATATGCCAGAAAACTACAGACCTATATCAATACTTCCTACATTATCAAAAATATTTGAAAAACATGTCGCAAAACATTTTTATCTATATCTGTCAAAATATAAAGTATTACATGAGGCACAATCTGGATTTCGATCTAACCACTCATGTCAGACAGCCCTTACCAAATTAATTGTCACCTGGCTCAAATGTATTGATAATGGTAATGTTGTAGGTACAGTCTTTCTAGATTTAAAAAAAGGCATTTGATCTCGTTAATCACACCCTTCTCTGCCATAAATTACATTTATACAAAGCCTCTAATCATTCAATAAAATGGTTTGAGTCGTACCTGTCTAAAAGAAAACAAAAAGTGTGCTCTGGTAATACAGCCTCAGAATCTAAATGTATCAAATATGGGGTTCCCCAAGGGTCCATTTTAGGTCCCCTTTTGTTTGTCTTATTCATAAATGACATGACTTTAGAAGCCACACATACAGCCATTGATATGTATGCTGATGATACAACACTTCATACATATGGAACAAATAAGGAAGAGATAGAAAGAAAACTAAATTACGATGCCAACACCATAAATAATTGGTGTCTGAACAATAGGATGGTTATAAATCCCTTAAAAACTACTTCTATGTTAATTGGAACAAATAAGAAACGGACTTTGCTAGAAAATGATATGAAAATATGTATACAAGATAGCCCAATCACACCCGTTGAAATACAGAAACTTTTGGGTGTATATATTGATTTGTATGTTATGTATATATTATATGTTATTCAGGTCTCAGACAGGGTATATACTGTGACATTCCCGGCTTAGAGTTTATATCCCCTGAGCCAAAGGCGAAGGGGATATAAGCCCTAATCCGGGAATGTCACAGTATATACCCTTTCTGAGACCTGAATTACACGTATATTACGGATTACCCCTGACTTAATGTTATTTTCCAGTGCAGGTATTTGTTGACAACACATATATATTGAAAAACCCAACCTGATATGTTCGGCATACGTTAAGGATTTTCTAATTTGCTGTGAACATAATTTTATCGTGTATGTAATAATTTATAATAACACTTTTAACATTAAATTTAAGTATTAAAAGTGTAAAATGCGTGATTTTGTATCAAAAATGTATTATTGACTGAAGCACGTCATTATTTTCCCTCTGTTAGCCTCTGACAGTCTGATAGCTTTTGACTACGTCACATAGTAACCAGTGTTATGATGACGTTTTTGAGGTTCCAATTGGGGATAAAAACGTCGTATATACCCCGGCAGTTTCCTGAATATATACTGACATCTCTGTGTTGTTATCCAATCACAAACCTCGACACATTTGTAATCCGTAATATATATATATATATAAATATATATATATATATATATATATATATATATATATATATATATATATATATATATATATATATGAATTTATTTTTCTCTTGTTCTACAGACAATTTATAGTTAGTATGAATAGTGCATTTACATAATATGTTAGAAACTGTAAGCTTTGTAATATTTGTACTGTTTGTTCTTTGTGAGGGCCTCAAGGTAGATTAGCGAAAGCTTATTGAGTCACCCTCTTTAAATAAAGTCATTACTTACTTACTTACTTACTTACATTTCCGAACTGTAGCAATATTAGTGTATGTTTAGGCCATTAAATAACTACCGTAGTATCAAAATGACACATGACAATAAATATCCTTTTGAACTGTCCCTTCACTGTAAAGATTTATATAAGGTAAATGGGGATATGAACAATTGAAAATGATATATGTTTCCGCTCAAAGTGAAAGTCCTTAGAAAATAAAATATAAAGAAACTTACTTCACACTGGTCTTCTCCATTATACATACAAATAATAAATAACTTATCACTTAACAAAAAAAATCACAAATATATAATATCATATTCAATACTAATATGGAGACAAGAAATCATCAAAACAAGAATTTAAATTTTAACATGATTTCATTGCTGACAAATAAGTAAAATGTAACTGTTGTGAAAAATACTGAACTCCAAAATAAAAATTAAAAGCTAAAAGTCCTTCATGCCAAAGCAAAATCTCAAACACATCAAACGAATTGAAAATGGCTGCTTTATAAAAAAAAATTTCATTTCAGTATTTACACATTCTTTACTTTTTTTCTATTTGACTTATAAATGGGGTTTTTAAACAATTATAACTGGTACTATTATACATACTAGTCTCAGATTACCTTTTATCTTAAATACTGTTACTATGATCTTATTTAACTAAATGAGTACTTTAACAAGTTTGATTATTTTATGTTCGTTGAATGCATTTAATTCACATCATCGTAGTACTTTTGAAAAGTAAATATTAAAATTGATATAAAACGGCAAATGATCAAATTAACCATATTGTCGGCTCCAGCGCAAATATACTATTTTTGGACGTCGGGATATTTCAATCATAAAGCTGGAAAAATGGCATATTTTCTGTATTGCCGGCGGTTTGTGTCAACTCGCCAAAATTTCAGCATGTCTCGTTTTCTCGCATTGGACAAAAAATGTTGTGTGACCAAAAAATATGTAGATTCTGATTTTTTTGATTTTTTTTAATACTCTCAAATTTCTTCCACTTTCTATTTGCGTCTTTTTGTGTATTTTTTTCTCTTTTGGTTACTCAGTTCGTTAATGTGTATATAACAGCCACTATGTTCCGACAGTTACTTTGTTCCGGCGGAACTTTTCAACTAGTTATTTCGTTCCGATGGAACTTTCCAACTAGCTGTTTTATTCCGAGTGCAGTTGAAAAGTTCCGGAAAAAAGTAGCTAGTTAAAAATACCCGGAAAAATGTAGCTAGTTAAAAATACCCGGAACAATGTAGCTAGTTGAAAAATTCTGGCCGGAACAAAACAACTAGTTACATCGTTCAGGAACAGATCAGATAGTCAATTTATTCCAGCATGTCATAATAACTATTCATTACACTCGGTATAAAACCAACTAGTTGGACAATATGTACATCATAGTTGTGTATATCAAAGGAAAACTAAAATATGTTACTGAAAAGTGAACGTGTGCCCACCATGCTGTAATAACTCATTGTATTTAAATAAATATTGAATAAATACAATGGAAATATGTTAGTTCTTTTATCTGTTTATAGACTTATTTGACAAAGAGGAACTTTGTGACTATAGTTGATAAGTCAGTGGCGGATGCAGGAATTTTCGAAAGGGGGGGTGCTAGCCCAGGGCAAAGGGGGGGTGCAGGGGGGGGGTGCAAACATATGTCCCGATTCAAATGCATTGATCGGCCAAAATAAAGGGGGGGTGCGGACCCCCGGAACCCCCCCTCTGGATCCGCCACTGTAAGTTCTGTTTAAACTTTTAAGCTAGTTTGCTATTTCCAATTTGGGCTAAATCGCCGATGAAGGAGGAACTCTGTAGCTATTTGATAAGTCCCGTTAGGCATTTGTGGCTAGGGTCTTTTAGTCTCTGCGTTCCGTTTTTTAAAAATTCATTGCTGATATGTTCTTCCATTTTTTAGCCAACTCTCTGAATGTAGCTGTCTGACTATTTAATAAGTTCTGTTGGTAATTTTGACTTGTTTGTTAGTTCCTTTATAGACTTATTTGACAAAGCGGAACTTTGTGACTAGTTGATAAGTTCCGTTTGACTTTTGTGGCTAGAATCTTTTTTCCACTTGGAAAACTTTCAAAGATAATATGTTACGCTTTTACTTTGCATCAAATCTCCAAATGGAACTTTGTGACTGGTTGATAAGTTCCGTTGGAACTTTTGGGCTAGTTTGTTAGTTCCGGTTTTGACGAATTTGGCAAAAAGGTATTTTTTAACTAGTTAATATGTTCCGCTAACTTGGAACTTTTCAACTAGTCAGTTTGTTCCGGTGGAACTTTTAAACCAGAGGAAGGAACAAAGTAACTAGTTGATAAGTTCCTCCGGAACTTTTCGGCTAGTTATTTCTTTCCGCCCGGAACTTTCCAACGTCGGAACAAAAGAGCATTTACATATATACAGACACGAATAAAGATGCGTTTCCAATCGTTTGGCCCTGTGTTTTTATTGAATCATTTTAAAATTATATGAAGATGTGGTATGATTGCAAATGAGACAACTCTCCTTTCGAGACCAAATTACGTACAGTGGCGAATCCAGTCATTTTCAAAAGGGGGAATGCTCCAGTCATGCTTCAATACAATACAATACAATACAATACAATACAATACAATACAATACAATACAATACAATATTTTTATTTTCCTACAACATGACATAAACATTACAGAGTGATTAAAGAAACATAAAATAATAATTCAAATGCATGAAGAAAGGATCAGTGGTCAAGGGGAGCTAATTTTGATATATTTTAGAGTATTTAACTAATTTTCTGATTTTCTTAGTTGCAGGCCTTTATCCAGGTATGCACATAAAATAGATAAAAATCTTCTATCTTCATTAATCATGATCCATGAAAAAAGATCATTTATATTTAAACTATCTAAACTGGGGTATTTTTTTTATATAATCAGTGATATCTCTTCTGAGGTTATTGTAAATAGGGCATTCCAGAAGAAAGTGCATTTCATTTTCAATACAATTTGTATTACAATATAAACATATCCTCTCATGTCGAGGTAATATTTCATATTTACCACATACATTGGTAATTCGTTCATGTCTGCCAGTTTCTATTCTTAAACAGTGATTGCTAAGTCTGTATTTTGTTAACAAATGTTTTTGTGGGTGCTTTAAATCTAAATAATTTTCATAGTCAAATGACCTTTTGAATGAAAAATAAGTGTCCAATTTGCCTTGATTCTGTAAATAAAAATCTTGCATTTTCTCCCAATCATTTTGAAAATTTAATTTGAGCTGTTTTTTCAATAAGTTTTTAAATTTATTTTTTCCTAGATTTTTACATATATTTAGGTCAATACCCAATTTTTCACTGTAGAAAATGATATTAGAGAGCCATGAATTATTGGAACTAGTTTGACCTTTATTTTCTATCATTTTTAACTCAGCATAAGCATTTTTCAATAAATCAGATGGAGAATTCTCTAGTCTATGCCAATACATAAACATATGTGTTAGCAAATTTATATAAAGAGGATATCTACCCAATTCAGACAGGACTGCTACATTTGTGCACATCTTTGTAACACCAATAATATACTTACAAAATTTTAAATTTAGCTTCTCAAACTCCCAATCTTTAAATATGTCATAAAGGGACAAATTTTTCCTTTTAGAAGTAATGTTAATAACACCCCAATTTTCACAACCATAAGTTACAATTGGCTGTATACAGTGATCAAATAAATGCAAAAGAGTTTTAATAGGAGGATTAGATGATTTCAAATCTTTATAAAGTTTAAAACTAGCCTTTTGACCTTTTTGGAATAATTGTTTCCTGGCTTCATTAAAGTTTCCAGTATTTTGGATGACTATGCCAAGATATTTGTATTGTTTAACACATTCAATAGAATTATTTCCTACATTGAAATTTTCATTAAGGAGTCTACCACTCCTATTGAATATTATAATCTTGGTTTTCTTCACATTTATTTCCATACACCAATCTTTGCAGAATGTGCACAAAGTATCAAGTCTCTTCTGAAGCCCTTCTTTTGAGTCAGATATTAATACAAGATCATCAGCATAAAGTAGACATGGTATCTTTTCATCATTTAAATTGACATCATCATAATTGTTAGATAATATATCTGGCAAATCATTAATAAACAGTTTAAACAATGTGGGACTCAAAACGTCACCTTGTCGTACACCAACATTATATCTAAAAAAATCAGTTATTTTGTCTTCTACTTTAACACACACTTTGTCGTTACTATACATAGATTTCAAAATGTTATAAAAAATACCATTATTTGTATGCTGTAATAATTTGTATAATATACCAATATGAATAACCTTGTCAAAGGCCTTGCGAAAATCTACAAAACATACATACAATTTACCTTTGCCTCTTTTAACATATTTTTCTATGAGACATTTTAGTACAAAAATGTGATCCGAAGTGCAAGCTTTCTTAGAAAAACCAATTTGAGTTTTGTTTATGATATTATTATCAGATAAAAATTTATCAAGTCTGTTATACAGAATGGTATTGAAAAGTTTGCCAAGACTATTATTGATGGCAATACCTCTGTAATTTTCAGGGTTCTGCGGGTTATCAGATTTGAATATAGGAGTAATGTAGCTCTCAGACCATTTACTGGGATAAATGCCAGATAAAAGAATGGCATTAAAAAGTTTTAGTAAGCAATCTTGCATATAACTCTGTGAAACTTTTAACATTTCATTTGTAATAGTGTCTAGACCTGGACTTTTCCCAGATTTTAATTGCCTCAGGGCTTTTTGGAGTTCACCAGGGGTGATTTTAAAGTCAATCTCACTGAATCCAAAGTTTTTCTTTTCTAATAGTTCAAGTTTACTCTTTATCTCTTTTATCTTGGACTTTATGTGTTCATTTTCAGGAATTGATGACAGGTCAGAGAAATATTTATACCAAATGTCACCATTTATGTTGTTTTTAGTTTCTGAATTATTTTCAAGACGGAGTTGATTGACAAGGTTCCAATAATCTTTTGGATTTTCTGATTCTAGATTGCTTAAACGGTCCAAAATATTTTCTCTAAATTCTCTTTTCTTTTTCCTCCTTAGTTTGGCAAATTGTTTATTAAGTTTAAAAAAAGAGCCACGCACTATTGGATCTTTCGGAAATTTTGACATTAATACAGCTTTATCATTAACATGTTTTTTCAAACTTTTTAAATCTTGGTCAAACCATTTTTTATGATTACATGTTTTTACCCTTTTCTTCTTCTTTTTTAGTGATACTTTGCACACTTTTTCGTATATTGAATGAATACTATATGTGGCATCATTCACATTCTTTTTGTCTAAGATAATTTTGTTTATATTTAAAAAATATTTTAGCTCATTTTGTATGACAGGATGTGTAAATGCTTCAGATATTCCCTATATAATAACCACATTTTCCCCACAAAGAGGTACCGGGCACCCCACCAATCAGCCTCTGACAGAAGCTAACAACTATACCCTATAGTTAAGCGTACAGCCTTCAACAATAAGCAAAACTAATACCGATATAGTCAGCTATAATAATAATAAAAAAAAAAGAAATGACAAATGTAAAACTGAAATCAAGCGAGAAAACTAACGCCCCGAATTATATACCAAAAAATATATCTTGTACCAAGTCAACTATCAATATCAGATCAGTATAGACAAGAATGACTTGCAAATGTAAATCAATCCTCAAAAGGTCTATGTTATAAATTATTCAAAACAGAACTTAAATTTGAAAATTATATTTCATCACCTTTGTGAATCTGCTGACATCGGCGATGAATTCCATTATGTAATGTCTTGTCCTTTTTTCAAAAAAAAAAAAAAGAACGGTATAAATATTTACCAAACTATTGTTGTACAAATGTTAATATTCTCAAATTTAAAAATGTATTCACTACAGTCAATATTGTCTTACTAGAAAAATTGTGTAGATTTATAAACTATATATCAGTGAAAGTCTGTTCTCCTGGTTAAATTACATTTATTTATGTATTATTCACACATGCAAAATATGTTGTATTGTATATATCATCATCTCTGTAACTATGTTATTTAGTTAATGAGAATAAAGATCTAGATCTATTTATCTATCATGTACCAAGTCAGACGGGCCGAGTCAGGCTATAATTACATTGTACCAAGTCAAACTACTAATATCTACTGTTAGAATTTTAATAGAGTCCAATTATTTTAATATCTTCTGTATCGACAAGTCAGACTACTGATATCTATTGTACCAAGCCACACTAGTAATTGGTACAAAGGATTTTTAATATAATAGTGTGTGGTAGGACTTCATTGTGTAAATAGAGCACTGCAACATATTTGGTTGAGGCATCACTGTAAATAGAAATTGCAGATCACAAGTTCTACATACTAGCGTATGGTTCCTCTACAAAGTGGCTTAAATATACAGAGGTAAGGTAAGGTAAGCAATATTTTTTGTAGCAAGTCAGACTATAAGTACTATGATATTTCTCAGTCAAGCCAAGTCAGACTACTATCATTTTACTATCTTCTGTACCAATATTAAGTCAGACTACTAACAGAGACATATAAAAGTATAAAAGTATTATATGTCTCTGCTACTAATAACTGTTTAACCAAATCAAACTTCTAACATATCTTGTACCAAGACAAGTTATTTTATTGAAGCTTATTTTATTAATTATTATATATAATCTATTCTTTACTATTATATCCTCTCTGTAACCAGAGACATATATATGTCTCTGCTGTAACCAAGCTTTTTTATGACCATAAAGCACATGGCTAATTTGCATTTTGAAACTTCCGGTACGCAAATTTATGTGACGTCAGCGGAATACATGGCAGAAGCACGCCACAAATGAAAACTTCCCAGTTTAAAGAAATAATTGCGTAGTATCTAAATTTGTAACATAACATATGACATCATTTACTTAAACATTAACTATGGATGTCGATAATGAACTTGATGGGAATCTTTTAAGACAGTTTAGTTCTTTAGGAACTACTGATAAAGAAGTTTTGATCTCAGAATTTCAAAAACTCCTTGGTCCTAACCAACTTTCACCAGAAGGATGTGGATTTTTTCTTGATATGAATAACTGGTACGTTTGATAGCAATAAATACTAATTGAAGCTTTCATTTCCGTATCAAATAATCACCCTTCTGTCTTCATTATACTGGTTTACGCGGTGTAATGGAAATCAAAATATTGCATCCGTTATCTGGTTATTATTCACAGTACGATTTATGCCACGGCAGTATGGTACTATTTAGGGACTCATTTGGTCCAAGTTGTCCACTGTTTGACCTGGAGGAATATTTTCCAATAATCCTTTGTTTGTATTTTTGCTTTCTCATGGATGGTTCTCTCAGAGTCTGGATCGTTGGTTGGTTCGGACATAATAACAGACTGCCTGATGTCCTTACAGTTACACCCGCTCTTTTAATAGCTTGGTGTTGCCACTGTTGGGTTTGGGATCGTCTGTGGTGTTTCAGTTAGTGACGCATCTCCATTAATCATAATAATGAGTGTACAGATTCCACTGAACCTTCACTCTCATTCAGAGACGGAGCTTCGAAATGCTGGAAAAAGTACATTCATGAAATATGGTACATTAAGACAAAAGTTGAAGTTTGACGACATTTAAATTTAACAAATCGATTAGGAAGATACAAATCAATGTAACTAAAACAAAAATAAAAAAGTCTAAAAGAAGCATTGACTGGGTGGGTTTTAAAGAATCTCACTATTCATGCATCATTTGCCTTGTGAATCCAACCTCGGCCAAAATTGCACAATTAGGATTAGGACACAATCTATAACCTAGTCCTAGATCAGGCAACCATTCACACAATGTGGGAACGGAACTGTACCATTTTCTAAATTTTTGTCATACAGGAGACTGTCAAGTGGGGCTCTGACATTCGAAAAACAACAAGTTGCTTGATGGAAAGTTTGATGAACTCAAATGTTACTATATAATGTTTCTATTGCAAGTTTTGGTAATCAAAACATTCTATATGAGAATATCATGAATATAAACCAATCAAATAATAAAAACGGTATATGCATAAAAAAACATTTTCCTTAGAATGGTGGAGCTCTGAGTGAATCGATCAAAACACAAACAACAGTGATTATTGTGATTACTCTTATATAAGCTGGACATGAGTCATAAGGCTATCTACATGTAAGTGATTGGTGCTGTAGTGTATCATTAATCAAAGGTGTGAGTTCGAATCCTGTTATTAAAGGGACAAAAATTTGTCAGCATAACAATCTAATTCTTACAATATATATATGTATAAATAAATTAATAGTACATTTTGTATTACAAATATTATTCTTTTGACAGGAATTTGCAAGCTGCTGTATGTGCGTATTATGACTTTGATCAACCAAGTTTAACCAATATAAGACTGCCTGTGATGTGTTTTGTAAAGGATGTGACTATTGGAGAAGGTGAAGCAGTACCTCCTAGTACAAAGTTCATTAAAACATGGAGAATTAGAAATATTGGTAAGGTCTTTTGATGGTTGAAATATAAAAAAGAAGATGTGGTATGATTGCCAATGAGGCAACTCTCCACAAGAGACCAAAAAGATACAGAAATTAATAACTATAGGTCACTACAGCCATTGACAGCCTTCAACAATGAGAAAGCCCATTTGCATTGTCCGCTTTAAAAGGCCCCGAAATGAAAGTTAGCTAGACATTCCTTTTGAAGATAGATATTTAATTTTTAATTGCACACATATAAAAAGTAATATGTATATTTATATGTATAGTAACAGGTTATGTACTAAATATTGTATAAAAAAGGAGGAGAAAAAAATGAAGAGAGAAATACCAATTACACATGACAAATAAAATAGACGACACCATGGCTAAAATGGAAAAAACAAAAAAAGACAAAACAAAATTCTACAAAACATTAGTGATTACATAGAAAATTAGAGATTGAGCAACATGACCCACTATAAAAATAAAGTATTAAAATCATGGGTTCAGGAATGTCTGCATTTCCTGCTCATTGAGTGTAAATGGCTTTAAACATTTAAATGTCAACATGAAATTTTGTAGAAAGATTACATCTAATTGGATTGTTACAATATGGTAAGCCGGATGTCTAGCAAATATTGTGTTCATTTCCCCAAAACAGAGAGTGGAAATTGTAATATTTAAATTTTTTTCTTAAGTTCAACAAATTTATGAAACAACCCTGTAACATTTATCTCGATATCAGAAGCAGTGGTTGAACTTGTATCAGATTGCAATTAATCTTTGATTTTGAGTTAAAAGAAATTGAAGAAATTGCATCTATTAATTTATTTACAAATTTAAATGGTCAGGTAACCCACATATTATCATTAAAAAACAGTAATCACACACGAGTTTCAATGTACAAAAAATGATGTATGGTTAGGAATTGTTGATACATGTAGCTTCTGATTTAAAAAAAAAACACCAAACGACTAAAAACAAATGAAATAGAGGTAAACTAATGCCTGCATTAAATGTATTACATGAATATTATTAAAAAATGTCAATCACACCTTCTAGTTAGATGTAAGAGTTGTTGATACGATCTATATACATGTAGCTTCTGATTAAAAACAAAATACAACTGAAAGCAAATGAAATAGAGATAAACTTAAGCCTGTGTTAACTGTATTACATGTATATTAAAGGTGAAGATGCCTGGCCACCAGGTTGTAACTTAAGATACTGCTGTGGTGATAACCTTAGTAACACAGATCGTGCCATTGTAAATATGTTAGTACCAGGACAGGAGGCTGATGTTAGTGTTGAAATGGAAAGTCCTGCTGCCACTGGTGTTTTCCAAAGTCAATGGAGAATGTCTACACCAACAGGCTTATTTTTTGGTGGTAAGGGTCAACAGTAAACATCAGACTTGATTCTATAGTTACCTACAATGTAATTGTTTGCAGCTTTCATCTTATAACCTGCCAAACAGAATATTTCATTTTTAGCTCACCTGGCCCGAAGTGCCAAGTGAGCTTTTCCCATCACTTTGCGTCCGGCGTCCGGCGTCGTCGTCGTCCGTCGTCCGTCGTCGTCCGTCGTCGTTAACTTTTACAAAAATCTTCTCCTCTGAAACTACTGGGCCAAATTGAACCAAACTTGGCCACAATCATCATTGGGGTATCTAGTTTAAAAAATGTGTGGCGTGACCCGGTCAACCAACCAAGATGGCCGCCACGGCTAAAAATAGAACATAAGGGTAAAATGCAGTTTTTGGCTTATAACTCAAAAACCAAAGCATTTAGAGGAAATCTGACATGGGGTAAATATGTTTATCAGGTCAAGATCTATCTGCCCTGAAATTTTCAGATGAATCGGTCAACCCGTTGTTGGGTTGCTGCCCCTGAATTGGTCATTTTGAGGAAATTTTGCTGTTTTTGGTTATTATCTTGAATATTATTATAGATAGAGATAAACTGTAAACAGCAATAATGTTCGGCAAAGTTAAATTTACAAATAAGTCAACATGACCGAAATGGTCAGTTGACCCCTTTAGGAGTTATTGCCCTTTATAGTCAATTTTTAACCATTTTTCATAAATCTAAGTAATCTTTTACAAAAATCTTCTCCTCTGAAATTACTGGGCTAAACTAATCCAAACTTGGCCACAATCATCTTTGGGGTATTTAGTTTAGAAAATGTGTGGCGTGACCCGGTCAACCAACTAAGATGGCCGCCACGGCTAAAAATAGAACATAGGGGTAAAATGCAGTTTTTGGCTTATAACTCAAAAACCAAAGCATTTAGAGGAAATCTGATGTGGGGTAAAAATGTTTATCAGGTCAAGATCTATCTGCCCTGAAATTTTCAGATGAATCGGTCAACCTGTTGTTGGGTTGCTGACCCTGAATTGGTAATTTTGAGGAAATTTTGCCGTTTTTGGTTATTATCTTGAATATTATTATAGATAGAGATAAACTGTAAACAGCAATAATGTTCAGCAAAGTTAGATTTACAAATAAGTCAACATGACCGAAATGGTCAGTTGACCCCTTAAGGAGTTATTGCCCTTTATAGTCAATTTTTAACCATTTTTCATAAATCTAAGTAATCTTTTACAAAAATCTTCTCCTCTGAAACTAATGGGCCAAATTAATCCAAAGTTGGCCACAATCATCTTTGGGGTATCTAGTTTAAAAAATGTGTGGCGTGACCCGGTCAACTAACCAAGATGGCAGCCACGGCTAAAAATAGAACATAGGGGTAAAATGCAGTTTTTGGCTTATAACTCAAAAACCAAAGCATTTAGAGGAAATCTGACATGGGGTAAATATGTTTATCAGGTCAAGATCTATCTGCCCTGAAATTTTCAGATGAATCGGTCAACCCGTTGTTGGGTTGCTGCCCCTGAATTGGTCATTTTGAGGAAATTTTGCTGTTTTTGGTTATTATCTTGAATATTATTATAGATAGAGATAAACTGTAAACAGCAATAATGTTCATCAAAGTAAGATTTACAAATAAGTCAACATGACCGAAATGGTCAGTTGACCCCTTTAGGAGTTATTGCCCTTTATAGTCAATTTTTAACCATTTTTCGTAAATCTTAGTTATCTTTTACAAAAATCTTCTCCTCTGAAACTACTGGGCCAAATTAATTCAAACTTAATCACAATCATCTTTGAGGTACCTTGTTTGAAAAATGTGTGGCGTGACCTGGCCATCCAACCAAGATGGCCACCACGGCTAAAAATAGAACAGGGGTAAAATGTAGTTTTTTGCTTATAACTCTGAAACCAAATCATTTAGAGGAAATCTGACAAGGAGTTAAATTGTTAAGCAAGTCAATATATATCTGCCCTGAAATATTCAAATGAATTGGACAACCGGTTATTGGGTTGCTGCCCTCCAATTGGTAATTTTTAAAGAAATTTTGCTGTTTTTGGTTATTATCTTGAATACTATTATAGATAGCGATAAACTGTAAACAGCGATAATGTTCATCAAAGTAAGATCTACAAATAAGTCCACATGACCTAAATGGTCAATTGACCCCTTAAGGAGTTATTGCCCTTTATAGTCAATTTTTAACAATTTTCATTAATTTGGTAAATTTATGTAAATTTTTACCAAATATTTTTCTCTGTTACTAATGGGCAAAGTTCATTATAGATATAATTGTAAGAAGCAAGAATGTTCAGTAAAGTAAGAACTTCAAACACATCACCATCACCAAAATACAATTTTGTCATGAATCCATTTGTGTCCTTTGTTTAATATGCACATAGACCAAGGTGAGCGACACAGGCTCTTTAGAGCCTCTAGTTATAGGTAGTGGTGTCATTTCTTTATCACATACTGTAAATTCAGAAATTTATGCGAGGTTTTTATTATCGCGAAAAATGCGACAAAATTGTAACACAATAATTTAAACTCTCATTTTGAAATATTTTATATTAATCTAAAAGGATTTTTTTCTCAAAATCGTAAAATTAAAAATCGCATTTAAGTCTTAAATGACAAAATCGCAATAATAAATGCATGCAATAAATCCTGAATTTACAGTATTTAGTTTTTATACGACCGCAAAAATTTTAATTTTTTGGTCGTATATTGCTATCACGTTGGCGTCGTCGTCGTCGTCGTCCGAATACTTTTAGTTTTCGCACTCTAACTTTAGTAAAAGTGAATAGAAATCAATGAAATTTTAACACAAGGTTTATGACCACAAAAGGAAGGTTGGGATTGATTTTGGGAGTTTTGGTCCCAACATTTTAGGAGTTAGGGGCCAAAAAGGGCCCAAATAAGCATTTTCTTGGTTTTCGCACTATAACTTTAGTTTAAGTGAATAGAAATCTATGAAATTTTGACACAAGGTTTATGACCACAAAAGGAAGGTTGGGATTGATTTTGGGAGTTTTGGTTCCAACAGTTTAGGAATTAAGGGCCAAAAAAGGGCCCAAATAAGCATTATTCTTGGTTTTCGCACAATAACTTTAGTACAAGTAAATAGAAATCAATGAAATTTTAACACAAGGTTTATGACCACAAAAGGAAGGTTGGGATTGATTTTTGGAATTGAGGTCACAACAGTTTATGAATTAGGGGCCAAAAAGGGGCCCAAATAAGCATTATTTTTGGTTTTTGCACCATAACTTTAGTATAAGTAAATAGAAATCTATGAAATTTAAACACAAGGTTTATGACCATAAAAGGAAGGTTGGGTTTGATTTTGGGAGTTTTGGTCCTAACAGTTTGGGAATAAGGGGCCCAAAGGGTCCAAAATTGAACTTTGTGTGATTTCATCAAAAATTGAATAATTGGGGTTCTTTGATATGCTGAATCTAACTATGTATGTAGATTCTTAATTTTTGGTCCCGTTTTCAAATTGGTCTACATTAAGGTCCAAAGGGTCCAAAATTAAACTTAGTTTGATTTTAACAAAAATTGAATCCTTGGGGTTCTTTGATATGCTGAATTTAAAAATGTACTTAGATTTTTAATTATTGGCCTAGTTTTCAAGTTGGTCCAAATGGGGGTCCAAAATTAAACTTTGTTTGATTTCATCAAAAATTGAATAAATGGGTTCTTTGATATGCCAAATCTAACTGTGTATGTAGATTCTTAATTTTTGGCCCAGTTTTCAAATTGGTCTACATTAAGGTCCAAAGGGTCCAAAATTAAACTAAGTTTGATTTTAACAAAAATTAAATTCTTGGGCTTATTTGATATGCTTTATCTAAATATGTACTTTGATTTTTGATTATGGGCCCAGTTTTCAAGTTGGTCCAAATCAGGATTCCATATCAAGTATTGTGCAATAGCAAGAAATTTTCAATTGCACAGTATTGCACAATAGCAAGAAATATCTAATTGCACAATACTGTGCAATAGCAATTAATTTTCAATTGGAGTTATCTTTCTTTGTATAGAATAGTAGTTGATAATATATGTTGGAAATTTGCCAGACATGACTATGATGTCATTTTCTATTTTTATTTGCCATTAACTTTATGTAAATAACTTCATTGGAAATTTGCCAATATAAAATGTTGCTGATGAAGCTTTTTATACGACCGCAAAATTTGAAAAATTTTTCGTCGTATATTGCTATCACGTTGGCGTCATCGTCGTCCGAATACTTTTAGTTTTCGCACTCTAACTTTAGTAAAAGTGAATGGAAATCTATGAAATTTTAACACAAGGTTTATGACCACAAAAGGAAGGTTGGTATTGATTTTGGGAGTTTTGGTCCCAACATTTTAGGAATTAGGGGCCAAAAAGGGCCCAAATAAGCATTTTCTTGGTTTTCGCACTATAACTTTAGTTTAAGTTAATAGAAATCTATGAAATTTTGACACAAGGTTTATGACCACAAAAGAACGGTTGGGATTGATTTTGGGAGTTTTGGTTTCAACAGTTAAGGAATTAGGGGCCAAAAAAGGGCCCAAATAAGCATTATTCTTGGTTTTCGCACAATAACTTTAGTTTAAGTAAATAGAAATCAATGAAATTTAAACACAATGTTAATGACTACAAAAGGAAGGTTGGTATTGATTTTGGGAGTTTAGGTCCCAACAGTTTAGGAATTAGGGGCCAAAAAGGGACCCAAATAAGCATTTTTCTTGGTTTTCGCACCATAACGTTAGTATAAGTAAATAGAAATCTATGAAATTTAAACACAAGGTTTATGACCATAAAAGGAAGGTTGGTATTGATTTTGGGAGTTTTGGTCCCAACAGAATAAGGGGCCCAAAGGGTCCAAAATTAAACTTTGTTTGATTTCATCAAAATTGAATAATTGGGGTTCTTTGATATGCCGAATCTAACTGTCATGACTGTGTATGTAGATTCTTAACTTTTGGTCCCGTTTTCAAATTGGTCTACATTAAGGTCCAAAGGGTCCAAAATTAAACTTAGTTTGATTTTGACAAAAAATGAATCAGTTAGGTTCTTTGATATGCTGAATCTAAAAATGTACTTAGATTCTTGATTATTGGCCCAGTTTTCAAGTTGGTCCAAATCGGGGTCCAAAATTAAACTTTGTTTGATTTCATCAAAAATTGAATAAATGGGGTTCTTTGATATACCAAATCTAACTGTGTATGTAGATTCTTCATTTTTGGTCCTGTTTTCAAATTGGTCTACACTAAAGTCCAAAGGGTCCAAAATTAAACTTAGTCTGATTTTAACAAAAATTGAAATCTTGGGGTTCTTTGATATGCTGAATCCAAAAATGTACTTAGATTTTTTATTATGGGCCCAGTTTTCAAGTTGGTCCAAATCAGGATCTAAAATTATTATATTAAGTATTGTGCAATAGCAAGTCTTTTCAATTGCACAGTATTGCGCAATGGCAAGAAATATCTAATTGCACAATATTGTGAAATAGCAAATTTTTTTTTAATTAGAGTTATCTTTCTTTGTCCAGAATAGTAAGCAAGAAATATCTAATTGCAAAATATTGTGCAATAGCAAGATTTTTTTTTAATTGGAGTTATCTTTCTTTGTCCAGAATCAACTTAAATCTTTGTTATATACAATATACAATGTATATTCACTTTTTACTACCAACTGATAAATTAAAATAATCTTTACCATTCAGTGATAACAAGCAGTTTTTTTACATCTTAATATTTTATGATGTATTTAAATGAGTAGTTATTGTTGCAAACTCCATTAGAAATTTTAATTGAGATTAGTTTTGGAATAAGGGAAAGGGGGATGTGATTAAAAAAATTGGGTTCAATTTTTCTCATTTCAAATTTCATAAATAAAAAAGAAAATTTCTTCAAACATTTTTTTGAGAGGATTAATATTCAACAGCATAGTGAATTGCTCTAAGAGAAAACAAAAATTTTAAGTTCATTAGAACACATTCATTCTGTGTCAGAAACCTATGCTGTGTCAACTATTTAATCACAATCCAAATTTAGAGCTGAATCCAGCTTGAATGTTGTGTCCATACTTGCCCCAACCGTTCAGGGTTCAACCTCTGCGGTCGTATAAAGCTACACCCTGCAGAGCATCTGGTTTTCCTTATCTTATCTAAAAAAATTTTAGATAATGTATGTTGGACATTTGCCAGACATGACTATGATGTCATTTTCTATTTTTATTTGCCAATAACTTTATGTAAATAACTTCATTGGAAATTTGCCAATATAAAATGTTGCTGATGAAGTTTTTTTTATTGTTTTATACAATAAACAATGTATATTCACTTTTACTACCAACCAATCTTTACCATTCAGTGATAACAAGCACTTTATTTTACATTTTAATATTTTATGATGTATTTAAAAGAGTAGTTATTGTTGCAAACTCCATTAGAAATTTGAATTGATATCAGTTTTGGAAAAAGGGAAACGGGGATGTGAAAAAAAAGGGGGGGGTTTAAATTTTTCTCATTTCAGATTTCATAAATAAAAAAAAATTTCTTCAAACATTTTTTTGAGAGGATTAATATTCAACAGCATAGTGAATTGCTCAAAGGCAAAAAAAAACTTTTAAGTTCATTAGACCACATTCATTCTGTGTCAGAAACCTATGCTGTGTCAACTATTTAATTTTAGATTTAAAAAGTTTGAAGAAGAAATCTTTAATTGATTTGTAAAATCTTGACATTTGTTTTGTGTAAAAAAAAAACCATGTAATGTCAAAAATTTGATCACAATCCAAATTCAGAGCTGTATCACGCTTGAATGTTTTGTCCATACTTGCCCCAACTGTTCAGGGTTCGACCTCTGCTGTCGTATAAAGCTGCGCCCTGCGGAGCACCTGGTATATATTACATGTATTATGAAATTCCCCCAAAATTATTTTGTTGTTGAAATATTTACACCGAGTTAATCTGCACAAAAGGTTCTGCTATTTTTTTTACTAAGTAGGATCTAGTCAGAAAGTGTGGTGATGTCCAAGGTATTTTTATATGCCTGTCTTAGACAGCAGGAAATATTATGGTACACTGTTTTCTGTCTGTCAATCTGTTGTCAAACACTTTGGACAATAACTCAAAAAACCCTTTCACCAATGTTCATGCAACCAACTTACCTTGGGGAACAGATTATATCTATTGATTTACATGTAAGCTCCACTTAGAGTTTTATAAATTTTAGATTGTACAATTCTGAATTGTGGGATTTTATTCATAAGATAAGTCTGAATTTTGCCGTTTCCTGCTATAACTCAAAAATGCTTTGAACAATTTTCATAAAACTTTGGTACATTGTTTATATATGTTAGCAGAACTTTCTTGTTGATTTTTTAAATTACTGATTGACTCTTATATTTTGGAGTATTGCAACTTATTCATAAAAAAGAGGGATTTTCCAGTTTTTGGACAATAACTTAAAAACACTTTGAAGTTTGAGTAGTTACCTTGACACTTTTGTAGCTTCTTTAACTATTAAGATGAGCTAAATGGAGACTAGCGTATCATGCACTTATAGCTCAGTTCTTCATTTCTAGTATACCTTAGAAAGTATGGCAAATGATTTTAATAAAAGCTAATTGCTATGGTCTGACAGTAAAATTGAACAGAATCTGACAGTAAAATTGAACAGAAATCTTACCTACATGTAAACAATAATTTATGTGATTTCTATTTAACATTGCTAACTTCTACCATTACTTGTACATTTCAGAAGTGATATGGGTGATAATAACTGTTGACGAAGGAGGACTTTTAGGTGTAACACAACAATTATCTAGTTTTGGAAAATCAGACTTTGTACATAGTAACATTCCACAAAATTTACCAAATCCTTTTGCTTCTCCTATAAAATTAGACCTTACTACATCATCACCATTAATATCACCGAACTCATCTATAATAGCACAGCATGGTAGTCCATTGACGTCACAGCCTAGTCCTACAGTGCCAACTTCATCACCTGTTCCAGTTAGAGCATTATTTAATGTAAGTATCAGAATTAACATGCTCCCCTACTGAGTTGCAAGAAATAATTAGAAAGTTGAGTATTAGTATACCCCTACTTAACAAAGTGGCAGTATATACATATAAAAATGTATAATGCACCTCCTATAAATTGCAGGGTTGGCAAAGTATCACCCGCCCGGGAAAACCCAGGTGGGAAAACCCGGGTTTTCCTGGGCTGGGCAATACTCCCTGAAATGGGTTTTACTGGGCAATATGATTTATTTAGCTTATTTCAACACAAAAGAGTAAAGACTTGTGGTAGTTTCATTGTGTTGTTATAGCTAAATATACACATTTTATACAGATTACCATTGAGAGTCTGCTAGAAGATCATGAAGATTGAACATTCAATTTCATTCTCTTCTCCACTAATTCTATGTACATGATGTAGACAGAATACAAGATTTGAATATTTAAGGATACCTTATTAATTTCCTAGCATTGTTTCAATAATTCAAACTTTGCAAAAAAACACATTTTATTGCAGTGTGGTAAATTCAAATAAAAATATAATCATATTGCGAAATAAACACCCTGCAGGGTCTTGTTATTAACACTTATAGAAATAAAAAGACTGATTATTGTTATATAAACATATCTGTGTTCTAATCTGCGGCGTTTTACGTTTCCGCAAATTGGCATTACTTTTCCGGAAAAAAAAGATGATGTTTCCGGAAAAAAAAGTTTACTTTTCCACAAATAAATATCTTACTTTTCCGGAAAAAAAGTAACTATTCCGGAAAAAATAAATTATTGCTTTTCCGCAAATAATTGAGGAATACCTGTTGATCGAAAGCAAAGCCATAATATAAAATAAATATTAAGTAAGTCAAAGGTCATCATAACATGCAAGTAAACTTTATCATTTAAATCTATGAAAACGTATGTTCAAAAGTCAGCACTAATCAGAAATATCTTGATATGAGTTCATAAGTCAGTTCTGGCAGAATATTTGTAGCCAACACGCCGCACAAAGTCCACAGTAGTACATTCACTGTTTACAAGTTTTGTATTTTGTTTAAGAACTTAAGGAAGTCCATCTTCTCCTTTTCACATTTCCAAACGGGTGCTTTTACAGTTAGAGTTCTCATCTTTATGTAAGATGTTGTTTGCAGTTTCAATAACACATCGATAAAAACAAACAAAAAATGTTAGGATGGCTAGGGTAAAACTGCTCGTTCAAGTGGGCATGAAAAGACTCGGCACTATTCGTGTTTTCGTAACAGCAGTATGCATTACACATTCAAAGTCATTATGAACTACCTCGGGAAGTTATTCTTCGGGTAGTGCACACATCAATAATCCGATCCAACAGTTTCGTGTAACATTCCTCGGATTTAAGTGGAAGTAACGCAAATACAAGACGAATGTAGTTACCATTTTTACATCCATGTATCGAATAAACTGAGTTGGTAGAAGAATTTCGGACAGGATTTAAATGTGCCATCTATGAAAATATCAGTCATTTCATTACATAGACATACCAAGTTGGTGAAACATGAAAGTATAACGATTCCCCATCAAAATCATTGACTAATTAAAAGTTAAAATAAGTTTCAATTTTGTTAGTGTTCAAATCTATTTGTCTTAATGTCTCGTGAATTTCTAATCTACATTTAGGTAATTTTGGAAACTGCTTTCGCCTGTCTCTGTATAAGGACATAGCAACATTTTTCAAGTCAATATATATTCAATTATTTATAATTTACCAGGTAAATTTCCGGAAAAGTAATAAGAACAGGCTATTATTTGAACTTGGAATTATTTTTAATTATGGAATTTGCTTGATTTCTTGTCATTGAAATTTTTAATAAATTCCATGTTTTTTCTGTACTGAAATGTTCTGTGCTGCGCACAACACTTCCTATTACAAAGAAAATAGTATATTTTCCATAGAATGTACTGTGCCGCGCACAACACTATCTAACCAAAATACATTGTATGGAAAGTGTTATTAACCGCTGAAAAGATTATGATACCAAATAAACATGGAATTTATTAAAAATTTTAACACAAGAAATTATGCAAATTCCATAATTAAAAATAATTCCAAGTTCAAATAATAGCCTGTTTAAATACAAATTGCGGAAACGTTTACTTTAAATTTGCGGAAACGTAGCATTGGGACTTTGAAAAATTAGCGGAAATGCAATACGCCCCTAATCTGAATAATTACTTACTAATTAGTGATGTACGTCATGTACATAGATATTGTTTAACATGCTTTTTTCTTACATGCAATTGTTAATTCCTAATATTAGTTATATGTATTTGAAATAAATGAATTACATGAATGTTAACAGTTTCAACAATCTAGTATAGACAGAAGGGTGATTTCATACATTTTTAGGATAATTATTGAGAGAGGCGTTTTGCTATTTATACTGGTCTAATGTGTCTTTTTGTACACTTTTCTCAGAGTTGCTAGAATAATACATTCTCTAATGTTACATAAACTTGTATAATACCTCTCTTAAACAGGTATGAAACTTATTTATAAATCAAAATGTGTTTATAAATATCTTAAATGTATTGCATTTGTGTTTAATCACTCTATCCTCTTCAAAATTCAGGCCAGTATTTCACATTAACAAGTATTACCCAGTATTGGTTTGGGCAATACTCATAAAACCTGGGTTTTTGCCAACCCTGATAAATTGTGACATTATGATTGGTTTATAGGTGTCCTATGGATCAATATGGGATTGGTAGAATTTATGTGGGGTTCATGCAAGAAAGTTAATGTAATTTATGAGATTTACCTTGAGTTGAATCAGTACAAATAACAAATAATCGGTTTTAAAAATAGAATGATGTCATTGTTAAAATCATCGTTGAAAAATTTGGAGTTATCTTCCTTTGTCTAGAATCTACAACCAATGCAATAATTAATTTTACTTCCCAATGATAAATTGAAGCAATCTTTACATTTCAGTGCTTACATGCACTTTGATTGTTTCTTAGTATGATGAAATATGATGAAATATAACTAAAGTAAGATATATTTTAATGTAAGTAGTATTTACATCCCTTTCAATACTTAAAAAGAGAGCACCCAACATCAGCTTTGAATAATACATATTAATATAAAGAAATGACCTAACATAGGTAACTCTCATGCTCATTATGTTTTGATTTTTTTCAGAATTTTGTAGAAAGTGAAACCCACAGAGAAGACAACAAAGATTCAGATATGTCATAGCAAAAAGTGTTAATATACAATTAAATGACTTAAACAGAAAGATCATATATGTCATAGCAAAAAGTGTTAATATACAATTAAATGACTTAAACAGAAAGATCATATATGTCATAGCAAAAAGTGTTAATATACAATAGTATGACTTAAACAGAAAGATCAGATATGTCATAGCAAAAAGTGTTAATATACAATAGTATGACTTAAACAGAAAGATCAGATATGTCATAGCAAAAAGTGTTAATATACAATAGTATGACTTAAACAGAAAGATCAGATATTTTGTGGCATCTTTGTATCAATGTGTCATATCATACTGTATTTGTATGTATTTTCATATCTTAACCAGAAAAATAAGAGGGTCCTTTTGACCTCACAAGTTATTGTTCTATTGATAAAAGGATAAAAATGTACAAAAAAGTAAATGAGATTTAATTGCTCTTACTTTTTTAAACTCGTAAAGAAACTCGTGAAGTAAAATTAATCAAGGTCATTCGTCAATTTAACCTCTTAAAGGTCAGTTGATAGCCATAAGGCCGACTTTTGTTCTAAAAAAGTAAATTTGATGAGAAAATATCAGGGTTCCTATGCATCCTATCTTGAAAACTGATGAATGAAAAACTGCCATGAATTAAAATACATAAAAAGCAGGGAAGAAAATGAGAATACAACATCAAAATCCTCTCATCATTTGACTTTTGAAAGAAAATACACATATATTCCAGGAGTCCAAATAATGATAAGACCAAATAATTTAAAATTGAAAACCTACAAGTTTATTAAAATATATCATACATACACGAGGGTGGTAAAGGGTTATTTTCATGCAACATGTTTTACCATTTTTATTTCACATTCAGCTGTGAAAAGGGTTCGTTATTCATTGTGTTTCATGAAATTGGTAAAAAGATCAACATGCAAGAAATTTTTAATTGTTCGTTCATCGTGAAATAGCAATTTTATTTTGCGTTCTTCCGTGCAGATACCCCCTTATTACGCCATGCATACATACATATATATTTTTATCCTAATTGTATTGAAGATATTATTTCTTTTAGTTAAATTATAAGAAATATTTTGTTATTTATTATTCAATGAATTCATTTGTACTGATGTAATTCAATGCTTGTATGTTTAGAATGGATTGTATTCTCAAATGATCATGTTTATTATTATTACTTTGTTAGAATGTATTTCAGAGATTATCTTTTCTTCATTACATAACAATCTTGTAGTCATAATTACTGCAAGGCTCCTTGATATATATTAACCTATTATTAGATGAGGAGTCTTAATAGAAAGAAAATTAGGATTTGTCCCTTTTCTCCAGCTGTTTTATTTCCTCAAAGAGTCAATACCAGAAGGTTTGTAAAACCTTGGGAAATTAAAATATGAAAGTGTCTTAATGACTCATTAAAGAGATTTTCCAACATTTTTACAGCTATCTTTAACTGAAATTGAAATGTTTATGTTATAAATACAAGAGAAATTGTTCCAACTTCATTGTTTCATAAGATAGGAATTTAAAAGGTTAGGCCAAAAAAATATATATATGTCTGTTTATGGTCACCCGACTGACCCTTATTTGAGCGCTGACCCTAAGTCATTTTATTTCCGTCGTAAAGGGAAAAATTAATAGAACTTGTGTCAAAAGCGAAGTAAGGGTTGCCAATAAATTTAATCAATTGCATGATACATCCCAATTTTCACAATCTTGAATATGACAGCTGTTTTAAGGAAACTTGCAACTCATGTATTGAAATATAACTTTGGTGCCATTTTTTTCCAACCAATGACCAAGGGAAATAATCAAATCATTAAAAATACGGGTAAACTCTACCCCTGGACAACTCGGACCACAGCAAGACTCAAAATCATGGTGCAAAAAATAAAATGGAAATACCGACCTACCTACCCTATTTATTTTGATGATGTAACCTTAAACAGACATATTTTTTTTGGCGTTACTTAACCATTCATTCTGGTTTATAAATAAAGATGTTACCTGAAGAGAAATAGCTAAAGTCATCACCAAAAGACATACTGTATATCAGGGTTAATTGTGCATTAAGTTTTATTGTGGTATTCATGTAATAAATTCCTTTGCATATTGATCTTTAGCCTTGCTATGCTGAATTACAATTTTAAAAATGTAAAAAAAAAATAATGCTGCTGTAAATTAATCAATTAATTATAATCATGACTAGTTGTAACAGTACTCATAATTTATCTGTTAACTTTAATATAATGAAATCATATTTTATGTAAATAGTTATAACAGCTCAATTATCTTTAGTTATCTGATAAATGAATTTTACATCTTCAACAGTTGAGCATGTAGGTATAGTTTTTTGCATTGCCAAATGTAAGAGATTAGGAAGGTAATCCAGAGGTGCTGGCAGCTTAAATTTTTTTGTATAATGCATTAAATTTCAAAAGTAAAATCCAGGATACTTCATTTCTTATATACAAAATGCCTTATGTTTGAAATGCCCGTCTGGCATTAGTCTGTTGTCCTTGATAACAAATTCATATTTTAGTTTTTTAGTTCCAGATCATGGAGTCAAAGCTGTATGCAAATTTTTACAAAACTCTGACATAACCCATTTACTGTAACTTGACTATGACTTTTATTGTTTTTCATTCAACTTATGATAAAGCCACACAGTATAACTGTATGGGTCAGACATTGTAGTCTTTAAACCTTATAACACTTGTTAGCTGAATATTGTAATTATGTAATATTTTGTTATTGTAAGAATACATTGTTACTGTACGTGAGGATGGATGTGAGAGATGGAATGACAAGTCTTTTTTAAGTTTATAAATATAATGCAGGGAGAATAATTTTTCTAACTTTTGATTTATTATTATGATTCAACTTATTTCTGAATGTTTTTGTTTACAGCAAGATTTGAATTTAAATACAAAATGAAATGCATCATAAATGAAATGTTTAAAAACTTGGTATAATAGAAAAAGATACTACCCTGCACGTTCATTTCACTATAGTATTTTACTATAATCTATCACTTTTACAAAGGTCTGAATTATGCCTTGATAAATAGGTTTTAACTTTTGCTTCATTTTTCAATTTGACTGACATCTTTAGGGAAATTTGACAGATTTTGGGGTAAAAACGGTGCTTATTTAAGACCTATTTTTGGTAGATTAACATTATAACTTTAGGAACATAAAATGACCACACTATTTCTAACCGGTAGAAAAATACACCTGCCGTGAGGAATATTTTTGGCAAAGGGTTGTTATCAATATCATTTCTATATAATTTGTAAGAGTGAAACTGTCACATAATTACCTGATATTACAAGATCCATAGATTCACCATTTATATTGTTAATGGGAGACAATTTTATGCATATAAACTAGCATTTTATTCACATATATTGTGAATTATATTTCATTAATAAAATCTTACTTTTTATTCCAATTTGTAGCACTTTCTCGTCAAATCTTACATTTGTTATTTTAATTTTTAATACTTAACCAATCATATTTAAACAAAGGAATCAGATAAAGGGTGAGGCTATATACATCCTTTCCCAATCAGGATAAAAAGGACAATAATTGGATACACATACAACATTATGGAATATAAAACCACATGGTTAAGAGGGTGTCCATGGAAAAAACAGGCAGTGGATGGCACATGACATATTTTGTTTTCAAAATTTTTTCATCTATTTCATATCACAAATTCATTCTTTCTCAAAGTTAAATTTTGTTTTTTTATTAACTGCAACAAAGAAAGAGAAAAAAAATGCATAGAAAGCACTAAAAATTCATTGAAAAGGGGAGATAACTCTTCATTTTGTACACAATTTTGTTGCAGCATTGTTAATGAACTTTAAAATCATTTTCTGAGCCATCCACTGTTGATTGAAAAATATCTTTGACATATATATCCTTTGCATGATATAAACATTGCATTGGAACCAAAAATTCAGTGGGGAAAAAATTATATGTTGTGCCACTCATATCATAGAATTTGCATGATATTTACTTAACAGCCTCTTAAAATCTTAAAGAACATGCAGTTTTGGTAAATGTTAAGATAGCATCAAATTGGTCAACAAATATATCTTCATAATTTTGTTCACTTTTCCAAGTTGCAATGAGCAAATGAAATATATAATTAACTAAAAGGTAACATATACTTTCATTTAAGCATATGACCTTTTTATATTGTATCATTATTTCACCCAAATGTGTATGCTGGAGAAAAAAAAGTTCATTGTGAATGAAAATACAGGCAATATAACTGTATATCTGTAAAACTTATAGTGAAACATCTTTAAAAATGTATATTGCAAAACATGAAATACACATAATAATGCATGAAATGCTATAAATTTCAACTGTTCAACAACTTATCTTTGAAAAGAATGTTGCTAGCTTGTATTTTGTGTAATTTATTTTCTAAATAGCAAATGAGTGTGTAGTCACTTTTCATCACCCCTTTTCATAGAAAAATATACGGATTTAAGATTTACAAAGTTTTTTTTATTAATTTTAGAAAGAAAAATCCAATGTGTTTATGTTTTAAATCTACACTGGGAAATCTTTGTCTTTCTCCTAGTTTTATTAATTTGAATAGTCTCCATGTGTGTTTAATAGAAAGTAAAGTGTAAATATACGGTTTGTTATATGATGGTGATGAAAGAAATATTTTTGATAGAAATAAATGAAATGATCTCATGCTAATCAATTGTTATAGTCTTTTTTTTTTTTTTTTTTTTTTAACTTTTTGGTCCAAAGAACCGGATAATCTTTTATCCTCACTGATCTCATAGGGCATTATGATTTTTTTCCTTCCTATTGTGTCCATCCTTTGTCTGTAACATGTTAAATGGTTGATAAAGGAAGGCTCTACAATTGATTCTCTTTAATGCAAATAGAGCAGCATTAGTGGAACATATTTCTCATCATTCAAACTTTTTTCTGGCTGAATTCCTGAGTTCAAATTTAACCAAATGCCATGGCTCACAGCTATAAAGGGCCCCAAAAATGACTGGTGTAAACCATTACAACAGGAAAAACAACTGTCTGATCAGTACTTTTATTCGTGGGGTACCAATTTTCATGGTTTTCGTGGATGACTTTATCCACGAATTTAAGTGTCCAACGAAATAAAACAACCATTGTCCAAATCAAGACATGAAAAGATCCCCATGTAGGTTTGACTATTGATATGATCTAGAGAATATAGTGAATAACACCAAATCGCGAGAATATTTTAATAGCAGTCACAGAACTACAACTGCATGCAGGATTATACCCATTTAAGCTGGGCTTGATTTTGATAAGAATTGTTTGACAATTCAAGATACGTTTATAGCATTTGTTTATGTTACTGATTTCTTTAGGTGACATGTTTATGGCCTAATTAACACCTTTGATGGTTTTTGTCGAGCCTGCAACTTTTGTTGCAGAAAGCTCGACATAGGGATAGTGATCCGGCGGCGGCTACGGCGGCGGTGTTAGCTCACTTCTTAAAAGCTTTATATTTTAGAAGGTGGAAGACCTGGATGCTTCATACTTTGTATATAGATGCCTCATGTTACAAAGTTTCCGTCAGTCACATGTCCAATGTCCTTGACCTCATTTTCATGGTTCAGTGACCACTTGAAAAAAAAGTTCAGATTTTTTGTAATGTTGAATTCTCTCTTATTATAAGTAATAGGATAAATATATTTGATATGTGCGTACCTTGCAAGGTCCTCATGTCTGTCAGACAGTTTTCACTTGACCTCGACCTCATTTCATGGATCAGTGAACAAGGTTAAGTTTTGGTGGTCAAGTCCATATCTCAGATACTGTAAGCTATAGGGCTAGTATATTCGTTGTATGGAAGGACTGTAAGGTGTACATGTCCAACTGGCAGGTGTCATCTGACCTTGACCTCATTTTCATGGTTCAGTGGTTATAGTTATATTTTTGTGTTTTGGTCTGTTTTTCTCATACTATATGCAATAGATCTACTATATTTGTTGTATGGAATGATTGTAAGGTGTACATGTCTAGCGGGCAGATGTCATGTGACCTTGACCTCATTTTCATGGTTCAGTGGTCAAAGTTAAGTTTTTGAGTTTTGGTCTTTTTATCTAATACAATATGCCATATGTCAACTATATTTGGTGTATGGAAATATTTTATGATCTTTATGTCAGTCGCGCAGGTTTTATTTGACCGTGACCTCATTTTCACGGTTCATTGCACAGTGTTAAGTTTTTGTGTTTTGGTCTATTTTTCTTAAACTATAAGTAATAGGTCAACTATATATGTTGTATAGAAGTATTGTTAGCTGTACATGTCTGCCTGGCATGGTTCATCTGACCTTGACCTCATTTTGAAGGTTCATTGGTTTTTGTTTAGTTATCTTGGTTAATGTTAAGTTTATGTGACAGTTGTAATAAAGCTTAGCTTTATACTTAGGACTAGCAACATAATATCAATGATTAGTATAGAAGGCGAGACATTTCAGTGTGTGCACTCTTGTTAATATGTTGGTCACTTTATCTTGGGTTAATTAGTGTTGTCACTACGATTTACACGGGTCAATGTTTACTTTGCGATTTCCTTCAATCCAGATTATTTGTAACCTTAGTTTCTAAAGGCTTTAATTTTTCAATTTGATTTTGGCAGAAAACTAAAATCCACGAATTTAAAAACCCACGAACATGTAAATATTGCTCAAACCACGAAAATTGATACCCACGAATTAAAGTACTTTCACAGTAATCCTTTACAAATCAACCTTTAATCCTTATTGAGCAATTAGAAAAAAAAAACATGCTGAAGCTGCAAAGCTGAATGTTTTGAAACATTGAGGATTGATAATTGAAGGACCTTCAAGAGATTCTCATTTGGGCCAGGAGAGCTATTCTCATCACTTGTCATAAACTTTTTTTTAATTTTTAACTTCTTCTAGAGAACCACTGAAATGAATGGAACCAAACATGACATGAATGTTCCTTATGAGGTGCTGACCAAGTGTTGTTACTTTGAATTTGATCCATCATTCAAGATGGCCACAAGCGGGGGACTTATTTAACAAAGGACCCTATGGAAATACATCCAAATATCTTCTTTTTGAGAACCACTGAATGTAATAAAACCAATCATGGCATAAATGTTCCTAATGAGGTGCTGATGAAGTGTTGATACTTTGTTGCTTATTTACCATTCAAGATGACCACCAGGATGTTTTTATGGCCCCGCAACGAAGTCGTCGGTGCCATATAGTTTTACCCTTGTCCGAAATTCCATAATTCCATAATTCGGAAATTCCGTCATTCCGCAACAAACCATTATACAGAGTTTTTATCTAAACGCCTTCAGATATTGGGCTGATTTTTGGTATGTGAGTTAACCATGATGTGTTCCGCTCTGCTAATTTTTGTCGAAATTACGGGCTTTGGACCTTTGATAAATTATTGAAAATCACAGCTATAAGGACTTTTTTTCTAAATGCCTTCAGATATTGGACTGATTTTTGATATGTGAGTTAACCATGATGAGTTACAGATCAAGTTTAAGTTTTGTTCCGCTCCGCTAATTTTTGCCGAAATTACGGGCTTTGGACTTTGATAAATTGTTGAAAATCACAGTTATACAGACTTTTTTTCTAAATATCTTCAGATATTGGGCTGATTATTGGTATGTGAGTTAACCATGATGAGTTACAGATCAAGTTTAAGTTTGTTCCGCTCCACTAATTTTTGTCGAAAAATGAGCTTTGGACTTTGATAAATTGTTGAAAATCACAGTTATACGGACTTTTTTTCTATACGCCTCCAGATTTTGAGCTGCTTTTTGATATGTGAGACTACCATCTTGTTTGTGTCCACATGTGTTATTCAAATTGCAGATTTTCAATTTTTTGGGATGGGACCATTCATGTCGTTTTGACACATTTAGTTTTTGGAAAGATTAGAACTTGTTCTAAATCTTGACTTCGGCACCAGCCTCTCTTACAACAGGACAGGTTAGCTACTGTTACTAAATGTATTCACATTGAAATATAGTTCCCTATGGTTATCATGTATGTGCACATAATACACATTTAAACTGAAAAAAAATAGTGTATTATTGAAGCAGTTCATTCAAGAATGTATGTCATTAAGGTGTGTTGATGTGCAGGCTTTTTAAAAAACATTTTGATTAGGTAAGTGGGTATTGATTCAATACTAGTATGATTGACAACTGTCATTATCACTAAACAATCAGAGACAAGTTGGACCTTTAATAACAATGCCCCACGTCCTAAAATGCCAATCAAATTGACCACATTACCTATCAACCTCAGTCTTACATAATTATACAGACCACTCAATATACATCTAATTCTTAATACACAAGTATTTGACCTCATAATTAAATACTCAAATGTGTATAATAGATGTTTGATATTTATAAGGATGATAGATTTATTATTGCCAATTACTTTTGATCTACATTACATAAAGTGATTCGGTAAATTATATCTGAAAGATAAATGATTAATGGATTAACAATATCTTTAAAAAATGAAATATGAATATAAATATGAATATATAAAAGGTATTCAAGTAAGGCCTTAATAATAATTTACTTGATAAATTTCCAATAATCATCTGTAATTAATCAACAATTTAGATAAGTTCACTTTTTTTTTATCAGGAATAATCTTGAAACAGTTTTAAAATTTTAAAACTTTTAATTATAACAAACCTTTGTTTATTAGTTTATTTCCCATCAATCATTGTGTCTATTTTAGTCATTTGAATTTTTATTTGACATTAGTTAGAAGTGAATATATATTTTTGCAATCAAGAAAGAACGAATCCACATTTCAATAAAATAAGTTTTTTAATTGGTTTACGTTGAAAAAGTACATTTTCAATGCCCTGTGTTGAAAATACTTTAAAAATTGATCAGAAGGTACTCTAAAACTTTAATCTTCAATGTCATATAACCTCTGTTTCAACTTACAAAATGCCCCAAAACAACATTTTCAGATTATTTTTGTTGACACTTTAAAGTTTTTAGCTGTTGTTCTGGATTTATTTCTTACAAGAATAGTTGGTAACATTTACTAGAAAAAATTTTATTTGCATTTTTTCGTTTTTTTGAAAGATGTTCAGAACAGCCAACATAATTTCGATAAGATATAAACTGCAGTTTAAATAAAATTGTGCAAATTAAGAGACCCATATTATTTAATTAGAGCTCATTTTATCCTCATACTGGAAAAGCAAGTTTCCTTCTAAAGACCTGTTGTTAATGCAATTTTCAGGAATAGTACTTTATAATTTTCATTTTTCCCCACCTTACCTTAATATGAAATAATTTAAACTACTCTTCTAATCTTTCCATGAGTGCTTTCCATCACTTTGATTATTAAATTAAGGGGCTGATATTAAACCAAATTTGGCCTCAATCATTATTTGGTTATCTGTTATCATTTTTATACGACCGCAAAAATTGAATTTTTTTGGTCGTATAGGCGTCGTCGTCATTTTTGGTTTTCGCACTATAACTTTAGTATAAGTAAATAGAAATCTATGAAATTTAAACACAAGGTTAATAACCATAATAGGAAGGTTGGGATTGATTTTGGGAGTTTTGGTCCCAACATTTTAGGAATTAGGGGCCAAAAAAGGTCCCAAATAAGCATTTTTCTTGGTTTTTGTACAAGAACTTTAGTATAAGTAAATAGAAATCTATGAAATTTTAACACAAGGTTTATGACCACAAAAGGAAGGTTTGGATTGATTTTGAAAGTTTTGGTCCCAACAGTTTAGGAATAAGGGGCCAAAAGGGTCCAAAATTAAACTTTGTTTGATTTCATCCAAAGATTAATTATTGGGGTTCTTTGATATGCCAAATCTAACCGTGTATTTAGAATCTTAATTTTTGGTCCTGTTTTTAAATTGGTCTACATTAAGGTCCAAAGGGTCCAAAGTTAAACTTAGTTTGATTTTTAACAAAAAATGAATTCTTGGGGTTTTTTGATATGCTGAATCTGTAATGTACTTAGATTTTTGATTATGGGCCCAGTTTTCAAGTTGATCCAAATCGGGGTCCAAAATTAAACTTTGTTTGATTTCAACAAAAATTTAATATACATGTATGGGGTTCTTCAATATGCTGAATCTAACACATGTATTTAGATTTTTAATATTTGGGCCCGGTTATCAAATTGGTCCACCGTGAGGTCAAAAATTGAACATTATTTGATTTCATCAAAAATTGAATTCTTGGGGTTCTATGATATGCTGAATCTAACCATGTATTTGTATTTTGGATATTAGACCATAATAGGAAAATGTCCAATTTAAAATTTTTAAGTTTTTAAGTTTAAGTTCTTAGACCACATTTATTCTGTGTCAGAAACCTATGTTGTGTCAACTATTCACAATCCAAATTCAGAGCTGTATCAAGCTTAAATGTTGTGTCCATACTTGCCCCAACTGTTCAGGGTTCGACCTCTGCGGTCGTATAAAGCTGCGCCCTGCAGAACATCTGGTTATCTATTTTAACATGATTTCCAAAACCAAAGTAGACTCAGGTGAGCGACACAGGCTCTTGAGCATTTCTAGTTAGCTCACCTGGCCCACAGGGGAATGTGAGCTTTTGCCATCAGTTGAAATGATTGTCTGTCTGTCGTCATCTTCTTTAAACTTCTACCAACTCTTCTGCACTGAAACTACTTGACCAAAATCATCATTGAGGTTACACATTTTAAAATGTTTTTAATGACTTCCGCCTGCCAACCAAGATGGCAAACATTAGTTGAAATAGAAAATAGGAGTAAACTGCAAATTTTGCGTTTTATTTCTAAATCTTATAAGAAGAGAAAAACTAACAAGGCAGAAATGTTAAGATTGGCGTGGTTTTCCTATTGTCTGTTTGTATCAAAACTGTTAACCTACTTCATATAGGAGCTATTGCCCATAAATTTTCTTTAATCAAAGCCTTAAAGGCTGTAAAAGCAATTGCTGTCATGTTAATGTTTGGGGACTTTTATTTTTCATCATATATATAATAATTAAACCTGACACGAGTGTTGTCTAGTTAGAAGTAAGAAGGTTTTAACTTTATATAAATAAAAGACTTTAGCAGAAAGTCATTTTTAATATGTTTTATATTTCACAAGGAGACAACACGTTTACCAGGCTAAAGTTGGGGTCAAATATACATGTGCTGAAACATATAACTCAAAAATAAATCATCATGGATTATCCCCTGGTAGTGTTTGTAACTGGGCAATAATTTCCTTTATTGATTTAATTTTAACAATTTTCATTATTAATTTATATTTAACCATTAACACAAATGATTAAGTTAAAACATTTCAACTTTCCAGACGCAAATGTTAAAAAACGGGAAAGAAATAAAATATCTTACAAGACATAAACATGTAAAGAATAAATATATATTTCAGCTTAATAAAAATATTTTCATAATGGTACTTTGTTATCATTTTTAAAACTAAGTTCCAAACATTATTGCTCAGTTGAAATGTGTCCTTCTGATGCGGTACGAGCACAGGCACTTGTTTCTATCCAAAATAGTTTTATATGGATAGTCGACCTTCCTATGGATAGAAACAAGTGCATGTGGGTACGAGATAACTATAATTCTCATGCAATCCCGAAAAGGGGGGTAATCACAGACAAACATGACATTAAATCGTTATCACTGAACTAGTATATATATTGTTTAGGGGCCAGCGGAAGGACGCCTCTGGGTGCGGGAATTTTTCGCTGCATTGAAGATATGTTGGTGACCTTCTGCTGTTGTGTTTTTCTATGGTCGGGTTGTTGTCTCTTTGACACATTCCCCATTTCCATTCTCAATTTTATTATACGAACAAGAACAAACAGCTCTACGTTGCTTTGATATTTATCAATTTTCAGGAAACATTGCGAAAAATGATCTTAAATATTTCGAAAACATGTGAAATAAAATTGCTAACACGGTGGACCGTCGAATGTCAACAAACGAAGTAGACTTGTTCACTGAAAAGACGAGGATAATGGTTTCATCTGACATTTGTTATGCATACCCAGTTTTGATCATGATATTTAAAAAGACATACTTTTTTTCAATCTATGTAACTAGAAAATTCCAAATTGAAATATCTCTTCATCTGGACCGACTTGGCATCTACTACGTTTGGACGGGTCCATTTCATTAGTAAGGTGATCGATAAATATTACGGAGTTTTGACAGAAAAGGAAAACGAACTTATTGTTATGTGTTTTCAATCAGGGTTTCGTTCCGCTAAATTATTTGCGCAAACAAAGTTTGTCTATTTTTACAAATGTTTTAGATTACAGGTAATCATTTGACACTACGCATTAACCTGTGTAGTGATTTTGATTTTACGATAAATGTATGAATGAACGATAATTTTATGAATGAACAAGAGCACCTGACCTCTTAAAGATACACAAATTAAACATATAAAACCGTATTTAATAGGAGATAATTCAGTTAAATTTTCAATACTAAATCAACAACTGAAATGAATCCATATTTTGTTGAAACATCGTACGAACGGCGGAAAACGGAATCGCAGTTATAAAAATGTACTTTATTTTCACTCGGACTTCTATTTTATTTGATAGTCAAACGGTTGACCCTTTAAATACAAAAATACATCTACAAGAACATATTCTGAAACTTCTTAAATCCACTAACGTTTTTTTTTTAAAGTTTCAAGCTATGTATTGCATTTGAAAACATACATAGGTGTTAAAGAATGACAGACCAGGAGCCTGTTTAACAAAATACTATGGCTTGATCTGGGCGGAGTCTCTGATCTGGGTCACAAAGATGGTCATACGCGATGGCATAAAAGCAATTGCTTTAAAAAAAAACAGTATGCCTATTATTTTAAAAATTGTAAAAAAAGGACAACTCCTTTTTAAAGTTATTGCCCTTTAATGGTAATTATTACCATTTTTGGTGTTACTTATTGCTGAATTTTTCGTTTCCGTTCTGTAACTTTAGTTTGCCTCCATTTTAACGTCATAAAACTTATACACAATGCTTATTACCACAAAATGCAGATCAAGTTCCAAATTTGTTGGCTTCACTTTTACAGTTCTTTAGTTATATGCCCCTTTATAAACATAACGATATCTGAATTTTTCGTTTCTGTTCTCTACCTTAAGTTAGTCTCGACCAAA
This sequence comes from Mytilus galloprovincialis, assembly GCA_037788925.1. Classification (NCBI taxonomy): domain Eukaryota; kingdom Metazoa; phylum Mollusca; class Bivalvia; order Mytilida; family Mytilidae; genus Mytilus; species Mytilus galloprovincialis. The sequence goes on from CM075341.1 coordinate 38,312,537, forward strand.
TGTTATGAAACTTATACACAATGCTTATTACCACAAAGTACAAATCGAGTTTGAATTTTGGTAGCGTCACTTTTTAACCGTCTTTCAGATATGTCCCTTTATAATTTTATATATGATTTGCAAGCGGGAGCATCATATATGTATCCCTTGCACATATTCCCAATTTATTTTATCATGAATTCAATTCTAGTCCCCAGTGTTGAAGAGTTCGTTGTTGGAGATATACATTGACATAGTAGGTGAGCGACACAAGCTCTTGAGAGCCTCTATTTTAATAACATTAATGGATTCAATATAACAGATGGGGTTGATACTCTGAACAGTTTGGAACAAGTATGGATACATCATTCAAGATTGATATAGCTCTAAATTTTGATTGTGATTAACTATTTGACACAGCATAGGTTTCCGAGACAGAATGAAGTGATCTCAGAACTTGAAAATGTAAAATTGAACAGTTATATCTATAATGGTCCAATATTCATATATCTATATTCAGGGTTAAATTCAGCATAAGAGAACTTTTGATGAAATCATGCAACCAAATTTAAAATGTGTGCCCAAAATGACATAAACTAAATACACGGTAAGAGTCATCATATCAAAGAACATGATTAGATTCGGAATATCAAAGAGCCCAATAATTCAATGTTTGATGAAATCAGACAAAGTTTAATTTTAGATCCTTTGGACCTCATTGTGGACCAATTGGTAAACTAGGCCCAAAAATCCAAAACAAAATACACGGTTTTATTCAGCGTATTTACGAATGCCAAGCATTCACGACTTATAAATTAAATCCCATTGGAATTTGTCAAGAAATAAGCAATTCATACACAGTATTAGAATAGTGTAATTTTTGTCCCTTTTTACTCAACAGTTAGGGCCAAAAACCCCTAAAATCAATCCCAACTTGATCTTCCTGTTTTGGTAAGGGACCTTTTGGTATAATCTCATAGATATCCATGCACCCATATATTTAACGTATTGTCTGGACACCAACGATGCAGAAGACGAACCAGTAAATGGCTGCCAAAAAATAAGATCGGTATTAAAATTTAAGTAAATTTATTTCTATTGGATACATGAAATTCTTTTTATAAATTTTTAATTTGTGAAAAAGGCGACCATGCCTGATATCGTCGCATAGAAAGAACACATCTTTCACAGGTTGTCTCGTCTAAAAATCTGAAAATTTAACTGTCTCGAGTAGATAAATATCGTATTACCCTCGATGCAGTGGTAGACATAATTGTCTTGTAACTGTTTATATCCACCTCACAATATAATTGAAGTTATGACCTCTTTAGTTGTGTTATTACGACAGTTTTTGCTCTAAATTCCATAATTTGTAACCGTTCTTGGCATTACCGCCATCCTTGATGAAGACATCTTTTCATATCTAAGTTTTTGACAAAAGATTTCATAATTATAACCTTGACACCTTTTGGATACAATCGTAGATTGCGCCATAGGGATTTCTAAATTATTTAGGTTTTAAAATGTACAACGTTTTTACATCTTCAAAATGTGCTCACGTGGATCATAGAAAGTACTTTTATAAAAAGATTTGCTTAACCCGGCAATATTTATTTTTGAAAAAGATCCCTTTAAAAACCGAAATGCAGCTTTTTTATATATTGGAATAAAATTAAAATTCAATATAAAAAAATGGTATCAGTGGCGGATCTAGAAATTTTCATAAGCAGTGGCCAACTGCCTGCCTAAGAGGGGGTCCACTTTAGTCACGCTTCAGTGATTTCCTATATAAGCAACCATTTATTTTTCCAAAAAAAGGGGGCCAGGGCCCTCTGCCCCTCCCCCCTAAATCCGCCTCTTGGTATGATGGCCAATGAGACAGGTCTCACCAATAGACAACCAGATGCTCCGCAGGGCGCAGCTTTATACGACCGCAGAGGTTGAACCCTGAACAGTTGGGGCAAGTATGGACACAACATTCAAGCTGGATTCAGCTCTAAATTTGGATTGTGATTAAATAGTTGACACAGCATAGGTTTCTGACACAGAATGAATGTGGTCTAATGAACTTAATTTTTTTTTCTTTTTGCCTTTGAGCTGTTGAATATTAATCCTCTCAAAAAAGTTTGAAGAAATTTTCTTTTTATTTATGAAATCTGAAACGAGAAAAATTGACTCACAATTTTTTTTCACCCCCCCCCCCCCCCCTTTCCCTTATTCCAAAACTGATCTCAATTCAAATTTCTAATGGAGTTTGCAACAATAACTACTCATTTAAATATATCACAAAATATTAAAATGTAAAAAAAAGTGCTTGTTATCACTGAATGGTAAATATTGTTTTAATGTATCAGTTGGTAGTAATAGTTGTTAGACCCAGATCGACGTCCGGTCTCAAATCGACGTCCAAATCATTCACAAATTGACGTCCAATATTTTGATACTCTATTCCATAAAGATTTTTTCAACCCGAAATAGGTAACATGTATGCTAATATTTATCTTGATAAAAGTTAGTCAAATTAATCTACATTGTAGTATGTCATTCCTATTCATATCAATAATTGACATGCGTGTATGTGTAAGTGAATGAAAAGAAACCAAACGACATAAAGAGGGCATTGGCCAGTCTTCAACAATACACAAAATAAAGAAGTACAGCCAATTGTTTTGTGAGTATCATATTTTAAACTCTGTTTACACCTGGAGTGAAACATATATAGAGAAGCTAAAAATTGGACGTCGATTACAGAAGCCTAAAATTGGCCGTCGATTAGAGAAGCATAAAATTGGCCGTCGATTTGGAATGTTATTTTATTGTGACGTCAGATTTGGACGTCAATTTGAGGAACGGACGTCGATTAGAGATCGGACGTCGATCTGAGTCTTACAATAGTTATCAAAGGTACCAGGATTATAATTTAGTACGCCAGACGCGCGTTTCGTCTACATAAGACTCATCAGTGACGCTCGTATCAAAATATTTATAAAGCCAAACAAGTACAAAGTTGAAGAGCACTGAGGATCCAAAATTCCAAAAAGATGTGCCAAATACGTCTAAGGTAATCTATACCTGGAATAAGAAAATCCTTAGTTTTTCGAAAAATTCAACGATTTTGTAAACGGGAAATTTATGGAAAAAAATGACCACATCATTGATATTCATGTCAACACCGAAGTGTCGACTACTGGGCTGGTGATACCCTCGGGGAAGAAACGTCCACCAGCAGTGGCATCGACCCAGTGGTGTAAATAGTTATGAAAGGTACCAGGATTATAATTTAGTACGCCAGACGCGCGTTTCGTCTACATAAGACTCATCAGTGACGCTCGTATCAAAATATTTATAAAGCAAAACAAGTACAAGGTTGAAGAGCATTGAGATTCCAAAAAGTTGTGCCAAATACGTCTAAGGTAATCTATGCCTGGAATAAGAAAATCCTTAGTTTTTCGAAAAATTCCACGATTTTGTAAACAGGAAATCTATTAAAAAAATTACCACATTATTGATATTCATGTCAACACCAGTAAAAGTGAATATACATTGTATATTGTATAAAACAATGATTTAAGTTGATTCAACTACTATTCTGGACAAAGAAAGATAACTGCAATTGAAAATTTCTTGCTATTGCGCAATATTGTGCAGTTAGATATTTCTTGCTATTGCGCAATACTGTGCAATTGAAAATACTTGCTATTGCACAATACTGTGCAATTGAAGATTTCTTGCTATTGCTGAATACTGTGCAATTGAAAATTTCTTGCTATTGCACAATACTTAATATAATAATTTTGGATCCTGATTTGGACCAACTTGAAAACTGGGCCCATAATCAAAAATCTAAGTACATGTTTAGATTCAGCATATCAAAGAAGCCCAATAATTGAATTTTTGTTAAAATCAAACTTAGTTTAATTTTGGACCCTTTGGACCTTAATGTAGACCAATTTGAAAACGGGACCAAAAATTAAGAATCTACATACACAGTTAGATTTGGCATATCAAAGAACCTCAATTATTCAATTTTTAATGAAATCAAACAAAGTTTAATTTTGGACCCCGATTTGGACCAACTTGAAAACTGGGCCAATAATCAAAAATCTAAGTACATTTTTAGATTCAGTATATCAAAGAACCCCAAGGATTCAATTTTTGTTAAAATCAAACTAAGTTTAATTTTGGACCCTTTGGACCTTAATGTAAACCAATTAGAAAACGGGACCAAAAAATAAGAATCTACATACACAGTTAGATTCGGCAAATCAAAGAACCCAAATTATTCAATTTTTGATGAAATCAAACAAAGTTTAATTTTGGACCCTTTGGGACCCTTATTCCTAAACTGTTGGGACCAAAACTCCCAAAATCAATCCCAACCTTCCTTTTATGGTCAAAAACCTTGTGTTTAAATTTCATAGATTTCTATTTACTTATACTAAAGTTATGGTGCGAAAACCAAGAAAAATGCTTATTTGGGCCCATTTTTGGTCCCTTATTCATAAACTGTTGGGACTTCAATTAGCAAAATCAATCCCAACCTTTCTTTGGTGGTCATATACCTTGTGTTTAAATTTCATTGATTTCTATTTACTTATACTAAAGTTATTGTGCGAAAAAAACAAGAATAATGCTTATTTGGGCCCTTTTTTGGCCCCTAATTCCTAAACTGTTGGAACCAAAACTCCCAAAATCAATCCCAACCTTCCTTTTGTGGTCATAAACCTTGTGTTTAAATTTCATAGATTTTTATTTACTTAAACTAAAGTTACAGTGCGAAAACCAAAAATATTCGGACGACGACGACGACGACGCTGACGCCAACGTGATACCATTATACGACCAAAAAATGTTCAATATAAAAAGACATAGACATTAACAACTAATGGTCACCATACGTCTTCAACAATGATGAAAGCCAATACCGCATAGTCACCTATAAAAGGACATTGTATTCAAAAGTAATACTGTCCATTCATACTTTCACCAAGAAGACATAATTCATCGTTTTTACATGACATATAAACCTGAAGGAATAACCCTGTTGAGTGTTTTATTTTGTTTTGAATTTTTCACTCTCGGGTTTGTTGTTTGAATTTGAGTTCGTGATATTTGAACTCATAGTATATCACATATAACAAACAAAAAAAGACTTTGAAACAGAAGTTTTTGGCATTTACCATAACCGAGAAAACACAAATAGATATGTACATCTGAAATATAACACGTTCATTTTCAGATGTACATATCTATTTGTGTTTTCTCGGTTATGGTAAATGCCAAAAACTTCTGTTTCAAAGTCTTTTTTTGTTTGTTTGTTATATGTGATATGCACTTTTTAAGAGAGATAACGCCTTATTTAACACGCAAACAACACATCAGGGGTTTATTGCCTAATTGTAGCAGTGTAACCAGTCGTTGCTCCTACTTCTGAATGCCACATGCTTAGCAGAATATACAAATGTTTATGTATATGGTTTGTCCCAGCTTGTGTTGAACTTCACATCCGAACCACGATGAGCATGCTACCATGAGACAACCAAGGCGGTTATGTTCATACCACAAACATTAAAAGGAACAGTTGAAACGGTAAAAGTGCAAACATGTCTGCATAATTAAAATATTGAATATGTCAACTGACATTAAAATATTTAGTGTATTTTTCTTATTATCGAAAACGACTCTCTATTAGGTGGAGGGTATTTCCAGATTAAAAAAACACAAAGAAGCTATGGCTCGATGGCAACAACAATAAAATGCTCCACAGGGCGCAGCTCGATACGACCGCAGAGGTATGAACTTAAAAAAATAAATTTATCTATTATGGTCCAATATCCAAAATCTAAATACATGGATTGATTCAGCATATTAAAGATCCCAAGACTTCAATTTTTTGTTTAATTTTGGACCCTTTTGACCTCAATGTAGACCAATTTGACAAGGGGCCAAAAATTAAAAATCTACATACATGGTTAGATTTAGCATATCAAAGAACCCCATTCATTTAATTTTTGTTGAAATCAAACAAAGTTAATTTTGGACCCTTTCGACCAATGTAGACCAATTTGAAAACGAGACCAACAAATTAAAATCTTAAAACACAGTTAGATTTGGCATATCAAAGAACCCCAATAATTCGATTCTTGATGAAATCAAACAAAGTTTTACTTTGAACCCTTTTGACCTCAATGTGGACCAACTTGATAACGGGGCCCAAAAATTAAAAAAAAACATGGTTGGATTTAGCATATCGAAGAACCTCATATATTCAATTTTGTTGAAATCAAACAAAGTTTGATTTTGGACCTCAATTTGGACCAACTTGAAAACTGGACCCATAATCAAAAATCTAAATACTTGGTTAGTTTCAGTATATCAATGAATCCCAAGAATTCAATTTTTGTTAAAATCAATCTAAGTTTAATTTTGGATCCTTTGGACCTTAATGAAGATCAATTCAAAACGGGACCCAAAATTTAAAATTTTAAAACACAGTTAGATTCGGCATATCAAAGAACCTCTATAATTCAATTTTTGATGAAATCAAACAAAGTTTAACTTTGAGCTTTTGGATCTCATGTGGACCAATTTAAAAACAGGGACCAAAATCCAAACTCTTAATACACGGTTAGATTCAGCATATTTAAGAACCCCTAGAATTCAAGAATAAAACCCCATTGAAATCGGTAAAACAATTAGCAATTTATACAAAGTATTGTTTTTGGCCCCTTTTTTGCCCCTAATTCATAAACAGTTTGGACCATAACCCTCAAAATCAATTCAAACCTTTCTTTTTTTTTGGTATGGAACCTTTTGATTCAATTTCAGACGGATCCATACACTTACACACAAGTTATCGTCTGGAAACTAGAATAATACTTATTTTAACCCCTTTTGGGCCCCTTGTTCCAAAACTGTTGGGACCACAATCCCCAAAATCAATCCAAAACTCCCTTTTGTGGTTTCAAACCTTGTGTTAAACCTAAAAACTAAAACCTCTATAGTAATTCTTTCCTGTTATGTTACATCATGCTTTGTTTGTTCTTTTTCCATATATAAGGGTCCATAGAGTAGAAGTACCAATTGTTATTCAGAAAACATGAATATCAGTTTATACAATACTATTTATATGAACGTACACAGGTACATGCAATATTGATTCCTACTTAAACAAGTATATGGTGAAACAAATATAAGTGTATACACACACATACATCCACTAATTATTTTTTGAAAATACTATAACATGTTACATGTAAATTATCAATATCAATAATTATAAAACACTGATTGATTACACTTGGTGGCTCATTCATTAATCTTTACTATGATTTTTTTTAATAACAACGATGTCATTAGACACATTATTCTTTGCTTTATATTTGTAGCAGTTTCTTTGCTATTTTAACAGATTTAAAGTTGTTACTATCATCTTAATTGAATTAATAAAATGTCTGATATATATGGAAGTAAGTTTACTTTATTGAAATAAATATGATCTTTCAAAATGCAAAGTGTGCATTATCTACACATGAAAGCAATATCAGAGTTGAAATGCAGCGCTATGATGCTTCAAAGGTTAACTTATTGGTTCCCATTTACACGATGTTAAAAAGAAAAATAACAAATTGAAACATTGAAAAAATACTAGAATTGTCATGACAGACAATTAACTTTTGCCATTGTAAATTCATTTAAAATAGACACATATGAGAGTATATAGTGTAAATCTAATACTTTCTACATCATGTACATTTAAGCATTGCAGTGAACAAAAAATAGAACAGCAATTAATATATATTTTACTAAACAAACAGTACTTGTATACATAGTTCATTTCATTGAAATATTTAAAGCAAATGCAACGAGAGACCATAAAACAAAGACTCTTTTATCATAGTTTTCGAAGAAGAGCATATTAGATGGCGTTAAAATAAATACATAGTACGAGTATCTAGATTTAAAAAAAAAACAACATATTTATTGATAAAGTGGACTTGTTGATGTTTTAAATTTGACAGTAGTTATAGAGGGAAGACAGCAATTGGCCGTTTCAGAATCTAAAGAATCATGTGTTATTTCAATGCTCGTACCCAAAATGAAAATAACGTCACGTCATTGGCTTAATTTCCATTGTTTGTGACATTTTTAACCAATCAGGACGTTTTGGTGTACACTTTTCGAAATATTACCCAGGATGCATTAGATTCTGAAACGGCGAATTACTACTATAAAGGTTAGACACAAAGTTATTACACTGCACTGTCTTTGTCAGAAAGTTTACATCTGTTCTTGCGTATAGGAAATTAAAAAAAAAAACATTATGCAACGTCAACACAATACATTATACTGATAATATCATAAAGTCAGTAAAAAGAACGCTTCTTGAATAAAGAAAGACAACAGTAGTATACCGCTGTTCACTTGAGATACACTAAATATCGATGAAAGATATACCAAAGCGATATGAAAATGAAAGACCTCCTTTTTATCTGCATTTTGTTTAATTTTCAAATTTTTAGTAGTTTTAATCCACAAAATATAAATGCCAAAAGATGTTAAAAAAAGTTTAAATATTTTATGAATTAATATATATAGACACCTAGTACATATCTTTCTAATAAACTAACTATATGTTTATAACTTATACCTTGGTCATAGTAGTTGTTTCAGAATGAAACAATGATTTAACAATCGAAGAATCAACCTTCCCATTTTTGTCATAAAATTGTTCTTTAATAAATCAATATCATAGTTCTTTGTAAACAAAAATGCTGTTCATTTTGATCAAACTTTCTTTGAGTGGTATATAAGCTTACTATTTATTTTTGTTCATGAAACCAATACACGTTTTGGTTGATTAATTGTTTGTTGACGGCGGAGGATGTGGAGCCGGGTCCTTCAATATATTTCCAAAAGATTTGAAGCTATCTATTTTCTTAACTTTATCATGAATAATTTGTTTGTAAGGTTTGTCGACATGTATTGTTTTCTTTAAATCACGAAAGGATCTTTCGAACTGTTGAAATGACTGAGTTGTATATGCATTCCTATTTCTATGTATGAGGTGTTCAGCAGCAATACAAAATTTGTATTTTTCGCGTTCCAGGCCTATTATGAATTTATCCCTGTGCTCGTCTACATCCAAGTGATATCCCATTGGTGAATAACAATTACTCAAATCCATATTTTCTAGCTGTTTCTTTGTTGGTAACATTTCAACGTGTTTTTGTATACCGTTCAGCATACTGAACAAATGGTTTTCTTTGCCTTCCCAGACTTTATCTGTTCTCTGCTTGTGAAAGTCTTTCGAACCTGATGTCAAACCACCTACGTTTGACGTTTTTATTTTAACAGCTTCCTCATTTTCCGCCAAGACTGCATTCTTTGACCTTGAGAATAGAGCACCAGCATGACCCTGCAACTTTCCTTCCCGTATGAACACAACATAACGAGTGTCAAATCTACAGTGATAGTAAGCTTTCAGATAATCAACATCTTCTGACTTATCTCCAAACTGTATCTCTGTTGGTTCCACATATTTAGGACTATTCTTTACACAACTTTGGGCTATTTCAGATACTAACAAACGTGTTTCAAACAATTCATCATTCCCTGTCGCTTTTTCAGAGTTATTTGAAAGCTTTGATTTGTCTCTTTGTGATTTAAAAAAGTACTCAGATTTTTTTATTTGCCTACTAATTTCAATTTCTCCGTTTTCATTTTCATTTTTCATTTCTTCCCAGATCTGGTTTTTATTTTGTCTTGTAGTAGGCAGTCCTCTTTTCTCTAATTCCATTAATATTTTATCTTCTTTGGTCTGTTTAGAGATAAGTAGCAATCTGCCTTGTTCAATTATTTCCATTGAGGTTGGAATTTTTTTCCTATCATGAACTACCCCACCACTTCCTCCTTTGATAATAAAATGTTCGTGGATACCTTGTTTTATTCTTCTCCGAATTTCAGGGTGTGTTTTTATAGTTTCTGCAATGTGATCCCTTTGAAGAGGCATCCCCGTTTCTTGCGTAACAGCTTCTAATAAACAGTCATAATGCCTAGATTCGCCATCCATACTTTTTGGAGATATAAAATGGCCAATGCCAGTTTCAGGATTGACATGGAATTGTAATGTTATGCATCCCTGTTCCCCACAATATGTTCCAGACGGCGTAAACTTCTGAGGCATAGTTATTGCGTCTCCTCCAATGGTTTCAATGTTAATAACAGCACCTGTAATCTCGGAAACAGCTTGAACTGAGTGTATGCCTAGTGGAATTCCTTCTTTCACAATGTCAGCAAACAAGTTTGGGTCCCTCGTATTCTTTAATAATTTTAGAAGCTTCTTAGTGTACTGTAACTTTATTTCGTCTTTCGTTTCAGTTGGTGCTTGCAGCAGTTCAGACTCATGTCCTGCTTTCAGTCGATTGAAATCACTTTGATGAAGGCATGTTTTCCCATAACGGTACAATTTACTGATGCTTTTAGTTATTTGTCTAGTTATCTTGTATCCTACTTTTTGTAACAATGGCTTTACCACTATGTCTTCTAACTGCATTTCTAGATATTTGGTAACTTCAGTATTAGCCTTTTTTATAACATTATCTACCTGAGCTGATGTCCACGACTCGCAATCTTTAACCTCTATATCTCCGTCTTCGAATTGTAATTTCGCAACAATCTCATTGTTAAATTTTTCCAAGATTGAAGATCTCAATGTACCGACTTCTTGGACAGCATTTACAATTTTAATACCTTTTCCAATTACATTGACAATCTTGGCTATTTTGCTTAATGTTTCCATTCTGGAGTCTCCACTATGACCCAATTTTTCCATTGCTTCACCAAGGCCGTTACCAAATGCATTAGCAATTTGACCAAATTTGCTAAGAATCATCGAAACATCAGATTGCTGCAAAGTTAAACATTTGTCAATAAACTTTTCAACAATTTGTTCTGCATTTTGCTTGCCAACCTTTCTAACAAGAGTAGAAAGCGATTCTGTAAGTATTTCAATAGTTTTTAATGCTACCTTTGGTGTACTCTTTGTTATTTCGCCACAGAATTGAACCAAAGATGCTCGCAGAGTTTTTTCTATCACAAAGTCTACACCTTTATCCACTAAGTTCATAGAAGCTACTTCAACAAGTTTCTTTCCAATTCGTTTAGCTGCAGCTTTCGCCAATAATCTTTTGGCCACGCCTTGTTTCAAAAATGAACTTCCAGATTGATTTTGCAAAAACTGACCGCCTATTTTGTTTCCAAATCTTGAAAATTTTGACCCTCTTGCAGCAAACGCTCCGATACCAGCACTGGCAACTGTTATGGCTACACTCAGTGCCTTGTGATGTAAATATGACTGCATTGTACAGTGTCCCGAAATCATGCATTCAACTGCAAACATGATATCTCCAACACCTTCACTTAGCAAAGCATTTGCAACGAATGTTCCGGTTCCAACTGAATAGAATTCAATAGCAAGTGCTAAGCCTATTTGAATCAGTCCTATTGCTAGGATACAGAACATCTTGAAAACTGATTTGAATGTACACTTTCGTTCCTTTATGACAAGAAGATCACCAAAACCGTTGTTTGTCATTGATAAAATCTCATCATAAAGACCTATGAGTTGCTCCTCTGTGCAACTATCTGCTAACGACCGGAGTTCAGTGTCAACATTATCAAATTTAGCCAGACCCTCTCTCCATCTTTCAAGCTGCGCTACAAAACCGGATGTATTTTGATAATTTTGAAGTCGACTCGATATAAAGCATTTAATTTCATTTTCAACGCCTCTTAAGTCTTGCTTCAGTGATGTTTTCTTTAGCGAGTCGTTTTTAATAACAACTGTTAGGTATTTCAAACCTTTGGAGTCACTTCTAACGCAGATCGTTTTATCAATCAAGTCTCTTTCTATTTCAGATGCAGTAAAAAATTCTCCTCGGCACAGGTCATAAATCTCGGAACTTAATATTTTTGGTAGCTCACTAAAATAGCGTTTGAAATACTGTCTGAGTATTAACCCTTCATCTAAATATATTCCTTCGTCATATAAAACCTTCGTTTCTGATCGTGTAAAGTTACGATATTTCCCACTTTCAATTCTGGAACTTACTATTTCGATTAGTTCAGACTTTTTCGTGTCACACTCGTGACCATATAAAAACTTTAATTGTTTTGTCATTTCCTTCTCTGAAATGTTTCTCTTCACCTTAAAAGGTGTTACTACGCCAGCTTCCAGTAAGTCTCCGAATAGTATATCATGTGGTCGAGAAAAAAGATCTATTGGTAATTCTAATTCCTTCAAAAGATGAAATGTACATATCCGGTATTTTGAGTATTTCGCAACTATGTTTCGAACTTCAGTTGTGTAATTGCTAAACGAAGACAGCCAAATGCTTCCCAATTCCAATGTTAGTAATCGTCCATCAGTAGAAAGAATCTCATTTGCCACCAATTGATCGTATATAACCTTCGAAGTATCACTGGGTACATCCATTACTACAAATGTGTTACATCCAACATGATCAAACTTTGGTAATCTATTATGCAACATTTTTTCCTCTGATTCTGGTGCTAAAAGTGCAAATGAACAAGTAGATACTATCTTTTCTCTTTTCAACACCTCAAAGATTTGACCAAATCCTAAATTATCTTTAAATGTGTCAATACGAATGAGACTTGCTGCACCAGCAAGGATTTTGTCTTTTTGATCTGAGTACAAGAAAATGTGTTTCTTAATATCAATATCAGAATCGAAACTTTTGCATTCAAGCGATTTCAATATATCTATGATTTGCATAGGTATTATGTGACGAGATCTTTGGAAGTCTCTATCGCTCAATAAAATATAATCTTTTGTGTCCTTCAGTACACCCTGATCTATCAGGAATATCCACAGTTCCTCCCTACTTGGAAGAATATCTTGAAAGTCGTCAGCTGTTACACGGATTTTGTCTTTAAGCTGATTAAGCTTTAAATATCTTTCTTTGGAGTACAACTCGTAGCTCTCTGTAACAGATTGCCATGTGTTTTTTTCGGGGGGAAATACCCGAACTTTATGGGGAGACAGAATTCCCATTGTGTCTAAATCTCTGAAAATCATATTTGCGTTCAGATGACCACACGTGGCATCTACAAACATAGTAGGTTCTATGGCATATCCATTCATAGAATCGATTGAGTCTATTATTTGGTAATATATCTGTATAGCATTTTCTTTCTGTTGGACATATCCATCCGATACCGTAAATATCTCTCTTTTGTTGGTGTACTGTGAGCTGATGACGTTTACTATTTGCACTGCGTTTCTTAGTTTTTCTATACGTTGTTCAATCAAATATTTGCAAATTCCAAATATATTTCGGACGATTTTGAAATCATCACCTGTAAAATCACCTCTTTTTAATAGGCAGTGAGCTTTGTAGTAAAGTGCAGATTCTGAAAACGATGGGTCACAGTCTATAACTTTATCAAAGAAAGTCTGTGCGTTGTTATATTCTTGCGATGACGTTTTTGCTTTCCCTGCCTTAACCAATTGTGAAGGAGTATGTAGCATCATTGTCATTTTACTTGAATCATGATTGACCCATGACACATCTATTTCCTGTAGAAACTCACAGAGACTGTCCTTTATTGATGAAAAATTTCCTGAAATTTCCAAGGAAGTTTCGACAGAGTCTAACCAAAACGCCCAGCGATCAAGTAGTGCTTGCAATATTACTTTTTGAAATTCCGGCTCTGTCTGTTTCGTGATAAGCGTCTGTTTGAGCTTGTCGTAGAACGTTTGGAATTTCCTGAATAGTCTTTCTTCAGCACGAATAAAAGTTTCATACCTCTGTTGTATTTTGGATATTCTTTCATTTTCTGTTGTGTCACGTTGTATTTTCATCCGTGAAATGGTAAGGATTTCGTTGGTTTTGTGTTGTCCTTCCATACATTCACAAATTATCAACTGACCTGATCCGTGTTGGCCCTTTCTTGCCGCTCTTCCGAATGCTTGTTCTTCTATGCGGAGATTTGATGGTAAATATGTCAAAATGACATGGAGTCCTCCAAGAACACTGATATCTTCACTAATTCTTATATCAGTTCCACGTCCAGCTAGGTTTGTAGCTAGTATGATACAGCCACTTTCGAGTTCTGTTTCATTTTTCAGAATAGACAATTCGCAATAACTGTTCTTATATACATGAGCATTAACTCTATTTTTCTTAAATTCTTTTTCTATTTCATCACAGGAGTGTATGGTCTCACAAATGACTAATACTGGTCTAGATTTCGACAGAGAAACAGATGTCTCTGTTATCAATTTCACCCATTTATCTGTCGACTCGCATAAATAGGTGTCATGTTCAACAAACTTTGGTTCTTGAAATGTCGGAATTGTAATGTAGCTGACATTGTACATGTCTTTTAGCAAGTCCCTTTCTTTCTGTGATCCAAGTGTTCCTGTTAAACCAAACAAGTTATTATACAGGCGAAAGAAGGAAATGCTTGACATAAACACAGCCTTTAAACTTTCTGAAGAAATAGCACATTTATATTTTAGTTGTAAAAATTGGTGCAGACCAGAATTCCATCGCATGTGGTACTGTTCAGTCCCAGTGTCAATATCCATTATAACAATGTTCACATCTTTTCCTCTGTCATTTTCTGTTCGGTCTATATCAATAATGAAGTGTTTGCCTTCTTCCATATACTTAGCATTAAATGCATTTCTTATCCAAGTGTCCAGATGTCTATTAATGAAAGATTCTAAAAATTTCGGAATCTCAACCAATATTCCCTTCCTGACCGTATCCTTCAGCATGCTGATGACATGCCCTGCTGTGACGCCATCGTTAGTTGTACCATTATTTCCAAGTTGATTAAAACGTGCGTAGCTCCGTGTTAGTAACCGCCCTTCACTGTCAATTATATTTTCTTTTTTCAACTTGTTCCATACTTCATGGACATTTATTGTATTTTCTGGCGGAAAACATTTACTTATATCTTTCATAGATATCATACCATACATTGCATCGAGCATACATTGACGTACAGTTTTACGATCGTCATGTGTTCCAATCATCTCTTTCGAATTAACAAGTGACCAAATGTACGTGTACACGAACTCAATGGCATCAATTCCAGCAATCTCGTGTGACAAATACAAAACTGTCTCACCTCTATCAAGTAACATACTGTCTACCTCATCTACAATAACGTTCTCTCGATATCGTCCTCCTATTATGTTCTCGTCGTAAAATTCTGTCAACAGAATATCACGTTGAAATGTCCCTATCTCGCCATATACTACGAATGACAAATATGCGTCTTGTCGGTCATGTTTATCCTCACTGCAATTGTTCGACACAGAAATCTCAAATAAGTCAAAAATGTCTTTATTTATCTCGGAGTCCCGCCTTGCAAGTACAGATGAGCTTGTAATAATATCGACCTTTTCACCTTGTAAGACCTTAACTATGGACAGAACAACTATTACAATTGTTTTGCCTTCTCCCGTTGACATTTGTTGTAGAATTCCTTTGTGAGAAGCATCTAAATCAAAGAGAAAAGAAATAATAGATATTTTTTGTGTGTTGCGGAGGCCATAACATCTTTTCAATGTTATTGCTCTTTCTATTACAGCCGCTATTTCTGTGAAAATTTCGGAGAATCGCAATCTACGTGACTTTAACTTCTGCTTACACACTTGCGACCAAACTTTTATATCATTCTGTGTAAAAGATAATATATTTCGAGTTGTATATTCATTTTTGTCTTCATCCTCTTCCGTAGTATTGGTAAGCACAGTTGATGGTTTGGAACTTCTCTTATTTATTTGAGCTAAGATTGATTCTATTGTTCGTACTTGATCCTCCGTTAATGTTGTATTGGAATCAGCTTTCATGATTGACAAGATACAATCTCTCGTTCTGATACCATGGTGGATAAAGTTATCGCCAAAAATTCTACTTGCTTCTTCTGAAGATTCGACCAAGTACAAGTCCTCTATATTTATACTCAAACTGCCAGTATAAAGCCTTTTCAAAGCAGACAGAAATACATTTTGTTCAACAGGATAAGTCTTGACACAATTGTAAACCTCATTAACAAATTTCTGTCCATTTCTGTTGATGATTTGACTACTGTAATACGCAGCATCTAACAGCTTTGATTCATCCTGCCAGGAAAATGGAAGAGACTGAAGTGAATTTATATTTTCATTCCATTTAATTTGATATGACCATTCATATATGTTTGTCTTTTCCAATACTGCTAGCAAACTTTCATCAACTTCTGGGTTCAATGTTTCTAGAGATTCCACCATGACTTCAATCGTATGATTTGTCATTAGTTCTCCTTCGCCAAGTTTCGACAGATATCTACAGAGAAAAAAATATACATTGTCCCCATGTACCTTGCTTAGTACATCTCTACATATTGATTCATCCTCGAGATCAGACCGAATCATCATTTCTTGAATTAACCATTCGAAAATCCAGTTCTCTGGTTTAGTTGTGGCTATCATTCGTAGGTATTGTCCGTTTTCGATGCACTCCCCGTTCTCGAGTAGGCTAATCAAAAGCCATAATAGAAATTCTTCTGAAATTTGACAACACTGATTAATAAGACGATATCTTAAACATTTAAGAGTTAGGGAAATATTTTCTGATTGTATATATTGTAACTTCTCTATTATGCAGCAAACGTCGACTTTGTTTGTACTGTTTGATTTTGCCCATTCTAACAAAGCAGTTATGTCACTGTCACTTTCACTTTCACTCTCATTGTCCTTCTCTATGTGTACATCATTGAACGCTTTACAATTTCCTGATGCTATAAAACTAGTTTCCAGATCAGACTCGTTTGAAAACGTCGCGTCAGTTTTGGACTCTTCTACAATTTCAATATCGGCGTCAAGTTGACCTTCAATATCCATTTCACTGCCGGAATCTGATTCTGCGTTGACTAGTTCGCTGAAAGCCTCCACGTCTGAAATAAAAAAAAATTAAAAAATCCAAAAAAGTAAAAAAGGCCAAATAAAGTACAACAGCAAGTCGTCCCTTATCTACATTAAATATGTTTTATTCTTTGTTCTTACCTATTTACGGAAAATAATGTGGATTATTTATTATTTGTAGGACACCAATTTTCGTGGACTTCGAGGGTAAACTTGATCTACTTTTTTTTTATAACGCGCGTCTGGCGTACTAAATTATAATCCTGGTACTTTTGATAACTATTTCCACCACTGGGTCGATGCCACTGCTGGTGGACGTTTCGTCCCCGAGGGTATCACCAGCCCAGTAGTCAGCACTTCGGTGTTGACATCAATATCAATTATGTGATCATTTTTATAAATTTCCTGATACAAAACTTCACTGATGAGTCTTATGTAGACGAACCGCGCGACTGGCGTACTAAATTATAATCCTGGTACTTTTGATAACTATTTTATGTTCAACGATGTAAAACTTATTCTTATAATCCATGAAATCATTCTTCAATGAAAATACAATGTTTCTTCAATCCACGGAAATTGGTACCCACGGAAATTAATGAATCCACTGTGTTTTGTATGTTCATCAAACATTTCTGATTTTCATGTCAAACATATATTGGTCTTATCAGAGATATGTAGGACTCTAAAGTTGAATGGTACTCTAAAGAACGAAGGTCACGCTAAAGTGCGATGGTCTTCGCTATTGTGCAATGGTGTCAGACGCTAAAGTGTGATGGTTGTTTCTTTTTAAGGGCGATCAGATAACACGCTAAAGTGTGATGGTATGACACACTTAAGTCCGATTGTGTAAGGGCAATGTGGTTCAGAAAATGGTTATCGTTAGCTACTGAGTTCCTATTAACTTTTCGTTTCTTGTTTTATTTATATATCAAGTCGAAGTATTTCTCTTTTGGATTGTTTTACATTGGTAATTGTATAACCGTTTATAGCTTGGAATACTATGCGGTGTAAGACAATGGTCCGCGTTAAAGGTTCTACTTTAACATACAGTTGTATATAGTAATGGCATTCGGTCTTGAATAGAGAGTTGTCTTATTGGCAATCAAAGGATGATACTACATATGCTATCTAGTTGACATATATTCCTATGTGACGTTTACATTTTGTGACGACAAACACGCGAAATTGTGAATGCGTAATTTGATAGATGCTTTTTGTGCCTTTTTGTTAATGTTTGTTATGAGATTGTAGCACAGTGATGACTGCTGTAACCATATTTTGACTATTTACCGAATATGTCTGGTTTGTTCACGCATCGTTGTAAAAATAACGGGGTTTGATGCTACTGTCATAGAAGTGAAAGGTCTAGCGCTATAAAACCGGGTTTAATCCACCATTTTCTACATTTGAAAAAGGCTGTACCAAGTCAGGAGTGTGACAGTTGCTGTCCAATCGTTTGATGTGTTTTATCATTTGACTTTGCCATTTGTTTAGGAACTTTCCATTTTGAATTTTTCTCGAAGTTCAGTATTTTTGTGATTTTACTTTTTTTTCATTAACAAACAGAAAGAACAAACCATATTGCATTTCTTTTTAATTATTTAGTGAGGGAGTATAAAAGAAGATTTTTTTGGCACACCAGATGTTTTGATAAAATTTCTCTTTACAATTCTTACGTGAACCATCGCACTTTAGCGTGATCATCGTGTTTTAGCGCTCTTATTGCACTTTAGAGTCTCACGAGAAAAAAGCCAGCAAACTGTTGATTTTTGTGATTTTCTTCTTCGTTGAAAAACAATTCTGACAATTTCACACTTAAAAGGCGACGAAAGATACCAGAGGAACAGTCCAACTCATAGATTGAAAATAAATCTAATTTAGGGATAGGAATCCGATGGGCAAAATCACGTAAGTCAAAGAAAAATGTCATTGTCGAACAGAAAAACAGACAAAATTTAAAAAATATTATACCTTTCTGCGTAGTATTTTTTAAATTTTGTCTGTTTTTGATTTGTGTAGTTTAAAACTATACAAATCAACAAAAAACTGAGTGAAAGGAGGTCCGCCGAAAGGGTAAGGTCACGTTTAGTAAAACGTGATTGTTGATTCTACAAGTGAAACTAATCCGTCGTCATCTGCCATAAAATACATAACTATCTTTATGGCGTTTGTAGACATTTCGTATTCAACGTTACTCAATCAGATTGTTATCCAAAAAACATCTAAAATATAACTAAATAAAATCAACTGAATGGTGTTATGTGTGTGTTAAGATCAAGCATTAGGGAGTGTTGTTTATATTACTGGGTAAATGACACTGCTGGTGCAGGTTTTCTCCACGAGGGTAGTCCAAAAGACAACACTTCTGGTTTTTCACATACAACGCAGGAAACAGTAAATAATTTCTTTTTGTTAAGGCTAACAAAGCGATTAAATCTTACAATTTTGTTTTATGACTTGTATGCATCTGTTGAGTTTTACTTTGAAAATGCAAACATTCTTTTATTTTATTATATCAGAAATGAAATATTCTACTTTCCGGAGAAAGTAGAAGAAGATACGAAGACGGATTGAATCAGACGCTCCGAACTGCGTTGGAATTTACAATTCGGTGACAAGTCATACCCGGTGATGTTACTATCTATGAAAAGACGACAGTATGCTGGTTACAAATACTGGAATAAATAAATGGTACCAATTTTCCTGCACCAGATTCGCATTTAGAAACTGGGGTTAACTCAGAAAGTTCAAAGATCTTTTAGAGTACATACAATCTAAGACTCTCTCATCTTGTAATAGTATTACAACTTTTGACTTTTCCACACTTTACACAAGTATTCCCCTTTCCAAGCGAAAAGACTAATAGAAATAATAGTATTGCTTTGTTTAAAAAAAAGAATGTCGAATGTAGTATTTTGTCTTGGGTAGGGATAAATCCTACTTTGTAAAGAATCACTCTGATTCAAACATAAAATTCTCTAAAACTGACATTTTCAAGATGCTTAATTTCTTGATTGACAAGATATTTATTACATTTGGGGGACGTTTTTTTCAAGACTGTCGGCATTCCAATGGGAACCAATTGTGTCTCTATTCTTGCCGACTTGTTTCTTTATTATTATTAGGCTGACTTCATACAGGAAGAAAGATAAGAAGTTAGCAATATTCTTCAACTTTACTTTCCGCTATATTGATGATGTTCTCAACTAAATAAAAAATAGTTTCAAAATTTGATGACTTGATGATTTGTTGAACGCATCTATCTCATCAAACTAGAGATAAAGGATACAACAAATACAGTTAAACTTGTCTCATATCTTGACTAACATCAAGAAATTGACAATGAGGGTCGGTTAAAAACAAAACTTTACGACAAAAGAGATGATTTCAGCTTCTTAATTGTGAACTTTCCATTTATATGTAGCAAAATTTCAGCAGCGCCTGCATACGGAATGTATATATCCCAATTGAAACGATATTCCCGAGTTTGTATCTCCTATCACGATTTCCTCGATAGAGGGTTACTTCACAAGGAAGCTATTAAACCAAGAGTTCTAAATGGTGTAGTCGAAATCCTTTCGTAAATTTTACGGACTCCATCACGAGTTGGTTGACCGTTATGGAAAAAGCGTTTAAGCGTTTAATAGATGATATCGGATATGTTACTGATGTCGTAACTACAATCCACTTCCCTTTTCACCACGAATGTGACCTACCGAATTAGACTATTTACAGGTTTTGTAATACCATGAGAAACACGACGGTGACATACGTGGAGGAGGATCTGCATACCATTCCGGAGCACCTGACATCACTCCCAGTTTTTGGTTGGGTTCGTGTTGCTTAGTCTTTAGTTTTCTAAGTTATTTCTTTTGTACTATTATTGATCTATTAGTATTTTTATTTTTTAGCAATGGCGTTTTCAGTTTATTTTCGATTTATGAGTTTTACTGGTATCTTTCTCTTCTCTTTCAAACTTTATTGGTGGTCACAATCAAGGAAAAGATGACAGGGATTATGGTAATGACAATGTAACATATCTGTGGCAATATGTAATGCTGATATTCCCTTCCCGTCAACCAAATCGTGCTGGCGTCCGTAGAACTTTCGAAAGGATGACCTCAGTTTGAATCTTTGGTTTAACTACAGAAATATCAAAAGTTTCAGTTGTATATTTACCTTTAGGAACACACATTGTGGCATTTCCTCCAAACAAAGAAACGGTTCTCCGATAATCCGTTATCTCCTGCATAAGATCCTCTAATTGTTTTTGTACACTCTGCTCCATGGTTTTCAGATCTGACACATCATCTGATTTGAAAACACTCAAAATTAAGTGTTTAAATAATGTTTTCATTCCAATCAGTAGATCATCCATTATTGATTTAGAATGAGGATCATTCGGGTCTATTTTCATTTCTTTTTCTTTTGTGTAAAGTCTGACCATTCTATCAACTTTCTCTAATAAATAGAACTTAAAGTTTACCATAATTCTATCCTCCCAATAGTTAACATGTAGGTATGTCCAATTTTCTTCACAGAAAGGTTTCATACATTTGTTTTTGATCAGAAATATAAAGTCTAGAAAATATTCATAATGTTTTTCATCAAAACTATTAGGAATTGATATTTGATCTAAAATTGCAAAAATTGTACAAAGTTCTTTATCAGGAAATGCCTCTTTGGAATCTTTATTCACTGCTGTCAATACTGCTGATATGGCTGTTTCAACTTTCTGTATTAAAAACTTCTCTAAATGATGATTTTTTTCGAATGTTGCCTTCTGTGAGTCGTTGAAATGAGAATTCTTTTTAGCAATGCATAGAAGTGCAAGTTGTTTGCTTTGTTCATTCTTATAGTCATGTTCTCTGGTATCTTTAATCACCTTTCCTATGTGTAGGGAAGAGCTATATGAAGTAAAGTCTTCCATTAATGTTATATTTGCCTCAAAATTGTCATGAAATCTTGCATTATCATCCTTCGAATTGAATATATTCTGGAATCTTTCTTTTATCGTTTTAAACACAATTGGAGCTTTTTTTGTCCTTAATGTTTCTGTCATTCGGTTGTTAACACGCTTATCATTTTGTCCTTTTTTCCCGTTTTTACATCTCTGAGGTGTAGGATATTCAGGTGCTTTTCTTTTTATATGTATATATCTCTTTCGTTTTGGACAATATGACATATCACATGTTGATTTTTCATATGTAACAATAGAAAGATGTCCTGCATAAACTCTCGTTGATCTTGCTTGACTTGGGCAAACATGTGCCCTGTCGTTACCCTTTTTGCCATTCTTTCCACCGATTCCTCCTTTCCCGTCTCTTCCGTCAGATCCACACTGACCTGGGTGACAAGAGGTTTTAATTGTATATACTTGTTTTCCTTTCCAATTTCTGATGTCGACATTTCCTTCAAACCCTCCTTTCCCTCCTTTCCCTCCGTTCCCACCGTTGCCTCCCGGAGTACCAGATGATCCTGGCTGTCCGGAGCAAACACAGTATGATTCTCTATTTGGATATCCAACTATCGATGTGAAACTTAGTAATGCGTTAATTGAAGAGCATCCATATTCTACTGCATAGTTATCGTCAGTCACTCCGTTAAAATAATATTCCCCAGCCTTAAGCGACCTTCCCGTTGTATCAAAGCAGCCTGTTGCGAATTCGTCTGACTTTGTAGCGAACGTATTGTTTTTCTTAAAAGCTCTAAAGTTATTGCGAAATGTAGATCCAACAAAATATGCAACATCAGGAAATCTTTTATTAAAATCTTCTTCGGAAATCCCTTTCCCATCTTCACCGCTAATCCCATCTGCACCCGAACCGCCATCTTGACCATCTGAACCCTTTCCTCCGCCTGAAAGGACATACATATATTCAGCATTTTGGAAAACATTAGCAATGATTTGAACATTTCCACCACTTTCACCATGCATTCCTGGTTCGCCTGCAAATCCATCACTGTCTGATTCAGTTCCGTTTCTTGCCTCCTTTTTGTCGTGAGAAAGGCCGTTTTTACCAGAAACATCCAAAGAGAAGTGTTCTTTATCTCCATCTACTATTAGTGTATCTGTTACAACAATGACGTTTTTTCCTCGCCACTTGACGTCACAGTTTACCAAAAAATATAAGTCTGCCTGTATTTCAATTTGCGAACATTTTTCAAATAAATCCTGTTTTGCTTTGATTTTTATTTTTACTGTCCTCAAATCAACAAAACTTCCTTTACATCTGATAATGTCCACGCCATTTCCAGTGACGAAACTGATTGACACTTTTTCATAAAATCTCACACAAAGGCTTCCAAGGGAGATAACAAATGATTCGGAATGACAACTTGATAATTTTAAAGCTAAGCTCTTCAATTTTGACAAAGACCGATCGTTTGTTTTGGATAATTTCTTGAGTAGATCATTGGCGCCCACTGCATTGTTTGATTTTTTCCATGCATTCTTTAAGTATTTTGGAAGTTCTTCTGATGTTTGAGACATATCAAAAACTATATTTTTCATATGGTTTTGTAATTCATTTAAAAAGTTTCTTTCGTCAATTTCGATTTCTTTTTCAGATGTTGAATTATAATGACAAAGATCATGAAAACCTTTCATAAATCGTAACCTTGATTTGGAATCTAAAAGTGTAGCACATTCCTGAAGTTGTTCGTAATTTCGAATTGTATTGAAAGGCTCTTTTATGTCCTTTATTTCTGAAATGTTTTGGACCTCAGACCGCCGAACGACAAAACTAGGACCTTTAGTTTCAAAAATGATTTGTAATTGTTTTAAAAAAGTATCGGCAACACATTTAGCATACTTGAGTTTAATGTACACATCAATGTCACGTGTTAAACTGTGACATACTGTCTTCATGGAATTTTTAATATCTTCCAGTGTACTACCCTTCGCTACACCACGTTGAATTCGTTCTTTTACAATTTCTTTCAAATTACCGTTCCTTTTCATATCATGATCAATAAGGCTTTTTTCTCTTGTCATGGTTGACTTCAGTACACCCTGAAAAAACTCAAGTTCATTTAAGAATATTTCATAGGTTTGTTGGGTAGTTAAAAGTTTGGACCATTCTACAGTTACGGAGTTCATGAAAGAATGAAAGAATCCGTCATTGATTTCTTTCTGTATGGCAACTGGTATAAGCGATATGTTTTGATCTTTCATTAGATGTTCTAACTCCAATGCTAGTTCTGGATACATATCCAATCCATGTGTACATTGAAAGGAATCAAGTAATATAACGCGATTCTCACTAAAATTACAATGTATGGTGATAAAATGATTCTTCGGTGTATCGACTTGGACCATGACTGTTGAACACGATCCCATATTTTTACTCTTAGCCAGAAATGAACGAGCATCTTTCCAGTGTATACATACAATCTCTCCAGTGGTATTACTTTCCTGGTCTACATCTGTTCTCAGGCACCCTTCTATAAGTACCTGATTGTCCTCTACTTTACATGCCAAATTTGGATGGTCCAATATCTCCAGCTGTACATCTTGGAGTAGACGGTCATCTACTCTACCCCTGCAGAACTTACAATGAAAAGATATTTCAGCTTTCATGTTCTGCAACTGACATGGGCTCCTAGTTCCTTTTGTTTTCTTTTGGCAGGATTATTTCTCTAAGCTGACGTACTGCAAAGGGGTCCATCTGAAATAACATAGCAAAGATACTATGGGACCATTGTTCAAAATGTCACTCAAACCGGTTATATAATAAGAGTCATTTGTTTTATATCATTACGCATGCTCGTCCAATTCCTTTCTATATACTCTTAAACGTGTATCTCACTTAACCCTTCATATATATCAGGACCAAATTCCGCACGTCAGACGCCCATTTCGTCTATACAAATTAAAAGGATTATTAGCGCCGCCCGAACCAAAAAGGTTCAACATAGTCAAGTGTTTTATTCTTAAAATGGCTATATATATTTCTCTTAAGAATGTGTAGTGTAAATGTGAAATTAATTTGTTTTTCCTATTTCAAAAAATTGTTTGACTGTCTCCGTTTTTAGCGAAATTAAAGAAACAAGAAGGACGCCTCAGGGTGCGGGAATTTCTCGCTGCATTGAAGACCTGTTGGTGACCTTCTGTTGTTGTCTGTTCAATGGTCGGGTTGTTGTCTCTTTGACACATTCCCCATTTCCATTCTCAACAAAAATTTTTAACTAAACCAAAAAGAAATGGAACAAAATATAATGATACGGTTTGTTTTTATTAAAAGAGGGACGAAAGATACCAAAGGGACAGTCAAACTCATAAATCTAAAACAAACTGACAACGCCATGGCTAAAAATGAAAAAGACAAACAGAAAAACAATAGTACACATGACACAACATAGAAAACTAAAGAATAAACAACACGAACCCCACCAAAACTAGGGGTGATCTCAGGTGCTCCGGAAGGGTAAGCAGATCCTGCTCCACATGTGGCACCCGTCGTGTTGCTTATGTGATTACAAATCCGGTAAATAGTCTAATTCGGTAGGTCACATTCATGAAAGGGAAGGGGATTGTAGTTACGACATAAGGAACATATCCGATATCATTTGTGAAACGGTTATTCCATAACGGTCAACCAACTCGTGATGGCGTCCGTAAAATTTACGAAGGGATGATTTCAACTTCACCATTTGGAACTCTTGGTTTAATAGCTTCCTTGTGAGCAGTAACCCTCTATCAAGAAAATCATGATAGGAAATGCAAGCACGGGAATATCGTATCAATTGGGAGATATATACACCGTATGCAGGTGTTGCTGGAATGTTGCTTCTTAGAAATGGAAAGTTCACAATTGGAAAGCTGAAATCATCTCTTTTGTCGTAAAGTTTTGTTTTCAACCGACCCTTATTGTCAATTTCTAGATGTAAGTCAAGATATGAAGCCGACTTAACTGTATCTGTAGTATCCTTTATCTCCAATTCGATGGGATAGATGCGTTCCACATAGTCACCAAATTTTGAATTGTTTAGTGAAAGAACGTCATCTATATAGCGGAAAGTAGAGTTAAAGGATATTGCTAACTTCTTATCTTTCTTTCTAAGAAGTTCCTGCATGAAGTCAGCCTCATAATAATAAAGAAACAAGTCGGCAAGTAGAGGGGCACAGTTTGTTCCCAATGGGATGCCGACAGTCTGTTGAAAAACACGTCCTCCGAACGTTACAAATATGTTGTCAATCAAGAAATCAAGCATCTTGATAATATCGGTTTCAGAGAATTTTTTGTTTGAATCAGAGTGATTCTTTACAAAGTATGATTTATCCCTCCCTTATTAAATCATGCAACACTCTATTGCTGTGTGGTGAAATAATGTAGAAAACGTTTGCTAAAAGCTCCGCCATTTTTGTTACTTGTGACCTCATGGTGCAATGGAAATCAATTATTTCAATGAGATCCAAATGTTTTGCTTACGTAAAAACGTAAAATAACTTCTATGCGGTCAAATCAATTACAAGCGAAGTCGTCGACATCTACATTATATATGATTTTAAGCCCCTGTAGAGCAATTTCATATCGGTGAATACAGAAAACCTGCAAATACGAAAGGTGGCGAGTTACCCCATGTGGATTTGATAAGTCGCCACAGCAATATTAGCTATGTAATCAACTAATTGACATCAATGTGAATGTCCACTGTTTCCCAAATGACTGATACAAGTATTTGTCTTTGATTTCATTATTCTTCATTTATTAATAATATCTGTAATAATATATATATAAAGCAAGATAATAGAACGCAAGATAATTTTTTTTATCGAGGATCTTGCATTTCAATATTGTTGAAAGCTGAACAGACATGTATATAACTACAACCAGGGACTTTCTATACTAGTCTAGTATATACTTAGTATAGAAAGTCCCTGCTACAACGAATGGGAGTGTTTACCTACTAAGGCATTGACCATAAACTATGTTCTCGTACGATTGGGAGACTTAAAAAAACGATCCAACAGCTGATTCAGCCTGTAACAAATTCCCGATATCTTAAAAGATTCACAATACAAAAGGAACTTCCTCTGCTTAATTGAGCCCCCAAAGAAATGTGAATAGTTAAGTTTTTATTCAAAATTATCGAAAGCAAAGTTTCATATGTGTTCTCGTACGAATACTGACCCCCTCAATACTGAATAACAAACATACGGCCACACGAAAAAAAAAAAAAAAAAAAGTAGCTGAAACGGTTCACTTTCGATCAAAAATCCGAAAAATGACAGACATACCACGTATCATGATAACACTGTTAAAACTGTAAACTTGTGTTGTTTATAATATAAATTCAATTTCTTCGTGTACATATTTTCAATATTTTATTGTATTACTTAAAAAAAAATTTTGGTGCAGAAAATTCAGGGGAGGCAACTCCCTCCCCTGAGTTGCCTCCCCTGCCTCATAGGTAGTTACGGCCCTGAAAACGTCCACTTCTGCCTGCATGAAATAGATAATGTTTCGGTTCCTTCCATGCAAAACATTATATGGTACTAACAATTCTCATAAAAGAATTTTTGGTACTTGAGCTTACCTTGATCGTTTTTCTCCGCTTCAAAACTGCCACCCCGTGTCAAACATAGCCGATACCCTGCATATGGTGTTCTACACGGGGCGTTCTACACGGTGTATACGGTATTCCTTCATTTCCATTAGAGACGTAAAAAATCAAAATTTCATGACAGACTTATGACTGGCAAACTTGTTAAAACACTTTATATTAAAACGTTTGGTAGTTTATACTTGACATCCATACATTATAGATAACATGCTATTTATCGTATCATTAACTAAGCCTTTATATACGATCCACTTCAAATATCTCTATCTACAACATATAAAAATAGTTGTATATGTATTATGAGTTCATTGCCAAGTAATTTACATCACTTGTTTCTGTGTACATAACGATTTCAGAAAATTGTTGTGTTTTCTCAAAATGGTAAAAGAATAAGTAAAGGAAAATTGGTTACCGAGAAATATAAATATGTTGTTTTATTTATTTGCCAAAAACAACTTTGTTTATAGTTTCGATCTAGTAACAAGAAATAGTCAGCATGTGTCACACAATATTGATGACCTAGTAAATGGTCGTTTATATTAATGTTATCCTGCGGGTGAAGGGAGAGAATATAAATACACGTATAAACACATGAAACAGGAAATTTACACTTTCATGTTTTTCACTAAATCATTGTACGGTTTTTAACAACCGCAAAAAATTGCGATCAGATATATATTGCTGTCATGTCGTCGACCGTCATTGTCGTCCAATGATACATAAATAAATAAATAATCTTTATTTCAAGAGGATGATCCCATTAGTTAAAACTAATCTTCCTGAGAGTCCTCAAAATAATAATAACATATTTATAAGTACATAGAGTATTATAAAGTTATATTATACACAAGATACAATTGTATTTAAATAATAATGAAAAAGCATATTAATTTGCACAATTGATGAAAAATTTGTAACATTTTGTTTTAAAAGATACAAGTGTATTACTCATTTTTATTTCATTTGGTAAACTGTTCCATATTTGAGAACCTGAATATGTAAATGTTTTGGTCTTGGAAGATTTAATAGTTTTTCATCAGCTGAACGTAAGTTATAATTTTGATTATCAGTAAAATGAAAATTTTCTTGTAAATAGTTAGGAACCATACCATTTAATGATTTAAATACAAATATTGCCTTTTGGTATTGAATGCGTTTTTCCACATTTAGCCAGTGTAAACTGCCTAATCAGGAAATATAAATATGGCCTATCCAATTGCTGAAAAAATATTCTGGCTTCATCTTCATGTATATGATCATGTATGATGTATTTTTTTTCTTAGTGGTTCCTTAAAAAGATCATCCACGAATTATAGTGTACTACTAGTACCTCACTTACAAGATCTATGGACAAACCAACCGACAGAACAGGATACACCATCTAAAACAGGTGTTGGGGTATATAAAAAAAACCTTCACTGTTTATATGTACCTGTGTATATGTACCATATCTAGTAACTTACTCTGTGTTTTACTTTATAGTTGTCTTGTTTTATACTATTAATGTGTAATTGAAAATGTTTGCCCAGTGAAATTGTTTGGCAATGTAGTTTGACAGTCAGAGGTGGGTCCAGGCGAGGGCGTAATTGTCGTACGCCCCTTCCATCTTAAAAAAAAAACAAACAAAAAAAAACTATCGTAATCTGCTAATATTGTATTGAATATGGAAATTCATTATATTCTTTAATTTAACACATACTCTTTAAGTATAAAATATACATGCTCCGTTACATTAGTGCATTTCACATTTATTTTATGGTTTTAAGCAAAACAAAAGGGCCCAATTTTGTTTCCCTCGCTCCGCACGGCGAAAAACTTTCATTCTACAACTCCACTTTCAAAAATCATAGAATCACCCCTGCTTGTCTTATTTAAATAAATGATTTGTTCCACATGAGTTAAGAATGAATTTTCATTGTAATTTTCAAGATAAGAACATGAATAAAAGCGTGTATATGTCGTGTACATTTTATTATTTTGTACAGATTATTACTTGTACAAAAACTGTGTACGAGTAATTACGTGTATGATGCCATCATAATTATACAATTTATTACTTGTACAAACAAAATTGTACAAGTAATTCCTCGTACAATTTTTGTTGAGAAAAAGATAATAACTTGTACAACACAATAAAATTGAGTTATATGTGTTTCTTCTTTTGCCTTAAATGTTTTATTCAAAAACTCCTTTCTTTGGGTTTGTAAGTCTGGGATTTTTTTGTCAATTGTCCGTGATTTTTTTCTTTAAATATTTTCTCTTATCTATTTATTTTTTCGTATCATTTAGCGAATGCATTTTTGAAATCTGATTTAATCTATACTGTGTTTGTTTTCTTTTCTTTTTTCAAGTGTGTATAAGCATTAATTTTGAAATATTAGAAAATTCCAGACAAACGACGGATGCAAATTAACAACATAAGCTAACATGACACCTTGAGAGAATTAAGCTCAAAAGCTTGATGTCACTTAGATATGGACTACTGGTCAGTGGTGTAAAGTGACAAAGTCGTTAAAAGCAAAAATAAAATAAAACCCTTGTACCATATATACTAGTCAACAAAATAAACGATACAAGACTTTTTTTCAAATTACAGATAAAGTTTTCCGTTCATTGGACCAATATTGAAGGAAGTAATACTTAATCATCATGGAAATATAAATCCGTTTAAAAAAAAATATTTTTTTGCTTTTGTGACGTTTTTTCGCGATTTTTTTTTTTTTTTTTTTACAAAATTTACATAAAACGACAATTTTAAAAACAGAAGTTCCAACTAATGATGCCAACCTCTCATTTAAAGGTAAAGACAGTGTTTGCCATTAATTTGTTTTTAAAAATTATACAGTTTCTTCGTTTATTAGTTAAGCAAAGTTCGGCCCCACGAGAAATCGTTAAAATGTATACATTATCAACTGATTTACCATAGACAGTATGTGTAAAGTAATATTCAAAAAGCGGAAACAATCTTAAAACTAATCCGAAAGGTTCCAAATTTACTGTGTATTGTTTTCATATCTAAAGCATTGATTTGAGACGAAAATAAAAAAATTTTTTTTTGCAATTTTTGAGATTTCAAAAAACACTTTTTTTCCCAAAAATTAAAAAAACAAAACAATATTTCAACCCATTGGTTTCAACATGAACATAACTTGATTAGCATATTGAATATTTTTAAACAAATTTGAAATTTTATTTAGTACTTAGAAAATTATGTGTCGATTTTTTATTCAACTTTCCGCAAAACTAATTTACACCCTATGATCGTTTACACGGAATTTAGATACTTTCCGAAAAGTTTTGATTTTATTATCACATGTGCATACATTGCAAATGAAAGGTTTTTTAAATATTGTATATCATTTTGTTTTATATGTAACACTTTTTGATAAATTTTATTTCAAAGTCGTGTATCGTTTCTTTTGTTGACTAGTATATTTTCAAACATAAATCATGATAAAAAATTGCATATGTAATGTCATATATTGGAAACAACAGTGAAGCCTAATAGATCAAACAACTAATTTGTTTACACAAGATTATACAAGGAAGCAGGACATCACAATTACACAATAAGCTCAATTTATTGCATTTATATGTGCCTGTCTTAAAGTCATAAGAAACGAGTGACGGGTGAAAAATAATGTTTATCCAATTCTTGAACCAATGCATGTATATATCATAAACTTAGTCCTCTGTGCACGATTTTATCATTTTTTACGCAAATATATCGTATAATCGTCAATTTTTTTTCTCTCTGTCTGTTATGATTTAACAAATATGGCTACTCATTAAATGCCGTGTTTTGAAGCCGAAGTTTACCGATTGTCACCTTATAGTAAATAATCAACAAAAAGCATGGGTATTTAGCACGTGTTTAACATATACAATCAGGTAATTGTTTATTTTAATGACAGATTCATGCGTATTGCTATCACCGGATTTTTACGAAGAGGGTCACGCTTAGGTCACTATGCATGCGGAAAATATGTCGGCGAATTGCTTCCTGGCAGCAAGCAATTAAAAATAAGTAAACTTCTTCTAAATGTGGACGAATTAAAGAATTTTCCTCATATTAAAGTATATGTACATAAGTTGTATAATGAAAACTATCCATTTAGTTTTAAAAAACATATGCATATTTTTTTCTTATTTGAGTTTTCATATGACTTTAAAGGGGCACTAGCTACGAGATACAAACAAATCTAAAGTTTGATTTTTTTCTGTTCAATCAATAATGAAAGTGAAATAGTGAAATAGCAATTTACTTTTTGCAGTCAAAAAGGTTCAATTTTGTCAAATTACGCTAAGAAACATTGATAATTAGTAATTCACTTGCAAGTGAATGAGTCGACCTCTTTAAATCCGTATTCAAGTGAACTTCAATTTAACCCCTAGCTAGAGATTGACAACGCATGCATTGTACGTGTACTGGTTATTTCAAGAAAAAGAATGTCAACAATGAAAGTGAAACTACGGTAAATCATTTAATTACTAATTCGATGCACATAAAATCATTCTTATACGGTTAAAAACAATGAGAAACATTTATGTTTAATCTATAAAATAAAATCAAACAGACCTATAAAAATCCAATTGCACGTGTTGGTTTAATCTATTCATATCTTTATTTATGTTTACATCGCTTATATGGTCATCTGAGGTCAAACCGATAGGTAATTAGATGGCGTCTGGACTAAAATACACACGAAACGAACCTATATATTACCTACCCCATGCTCTGTAAAATGTTTATTTTAGACTTTTGATAGTTTGGATAAATGTTTTACATTGTTATAAATCAACTATGAGAATTTGAGTCAAATCGGTGACCATGAATTTGACAGCTAGTGCCCCTTTAAAGCAATCGCGACAGATGCATTGAACATGGCCTTCGTCGACCACCACTTAAAAAAAGCAACTGTACTGCTTTGATGACGTAAACCTCGGTGTTCTCTGGTATGTCCAATATTGTCAAATCCTTTCTCTGAATATTTTCGATTTGATTGACGCATTAAAACAATCATTATTCCAAATTTTGTTCCTACTTTGTATCCATTTTCGGCAATGTTCAGCACAACTCCTTTGTTATTCCTACAGTCCATTTGACCTCGGTCTATTCTTTGCACATTATAACATTGTCTCCAATTTCTAAATCTTGTAATTATTAATCATCTTTTGGAATGTGCTGATCTAATCAACAGGTAAAGTTCATCAACTGTACTGTACAATAAAAAATAATTTCGACCCTTTGCGAATGAGTTTTTAATTTCTGCTACATTAAAAACACCATACTGCCGTAAAAAAATTTTTTTTGGTAATTAATTTGGTTTCCTTTACATTATATTATTGTTTCCCATCTTTACACTTTAGTTTTGACTTTTTTGGAAGTTTTGCTCATATATTTATTATACAAAAATATACACACATGTTGAAAGTTTATACATTAATGTCTTAGCCCCAAATTATTTGTTTTTTTTTTTTAGGGGAAATGATCTGATGAGAACATCAAATAGGCCAAGTTAGAATAATAATTTGTACAAGTTATCATCTTTTTCTCAGTAAAAATTGTAATAGTAATAACTTGTATTTGTACAAGTAATAACTTGTATGATGGCTTCATACAAGTAATTACTTGTATACTATGTTTGTACAAGTAATAACCTGTACAAAATCATAACATGTACACGACATATATATATATGCCCCCCTCGTAACAATTTCTCCTTTTTTCAATTATTAAAAGAGAAGGTAAGATTCAACATGCTTAATATTCCATGACAAACTATTCTGTTAAAAAATCTATTAAAAAGTTTGGTAGTTTTAATTTGACATCAATTCCTGTTATGTGTCATTTTTGTAGTTTTACTCTGGAGATATTTTTGTTTTGTTTTGAAAGAACACCGTCGCTCTTGTTTTTTTATGGTTTCAGTCTAAAACATGACATTAACCTGACTAAACCCTACGTGTACTTCCCAATTTATCATCCTCATTTTTGTTTTTCGTGAAATAATTGACAAGCTTCGCTATTAGTATAGCATACATTTACTTGTCGGTATTTTTACTGCGTGGATACTGTTTCGACATTCAAGGTACAACATGTATATATAAATTGAAGAAGAATGTGAGAAATTACTAAGTTTTATCATAATATTAAAGTAAATGAGATGGACACTTCTTAGTACTATTATAAAGACCTACACGCTGGATCTTTTTTTATTTCTCCTTTGAACACCTTATTCAAGACTCTTGCGTGCTAAAAGAATAATTGGAGACTTGGAAAATTAGATTAAAACAAAAATTAGTCTTTGGTTTGATCTAAACAGAAGTTAAAACATCTTCACAAATAAGAGGCTAGCAGCCAAATATTAATGGTGTTATTTTATTACAACAGCCCAAGTGTATTTTACTTTTACTCAAAGTCTTAAGTTAGCCATCGCTCTACAGCGTAACCACCATCGCACTTCAGCGTAAATATCAACAAGTTAACGTCACAATGTTACCATCGCACTTCAGCGTGACCATCGCGGTTCGGAGTACCATCGCGGTTCCGAGTCCTACATATGTATTGATGCAAAATGTAATATCACCTATTTCTGTGTACATTACGATTTCAGAAAATTGTTGTGTTATCTTAAAATGATAAAAGAATGCCGGAGAATAGGAATCATGTTTACCGAGAAATATAAATGCGTTAAAGAACAGTATTCAGATGACCTAGAAAATGGTCGTTTATAATGAGATCCATTTCAAGGGAGATAATATAAATATTAACCGTGACCCAGGAAAGCGAAACGGGAAATTTACATTTTTCTTATGTTTTTCGCATCCTATATTATTTTTTATACGCCCATTCACGGGACGTATTATATAATATTATACCGTTGTCCGTCCGTTCGTAGTCAACATGTCGAACATAAACTTAAAAATGCTTTAACCAATTTGCATAAAATTTTAGTGAATTGTCTATATATAATGACGTGATCTACATTTCGTTTTTTTTTTTTATTATTGATTTTAGATTTAACGTTGTCTAAATTATCGGGTTTTATTCTGTAAAAAAGGGTGGGTTTTCCACTTTTCGGACAATAACACAAACATGCTTTGAACAATTTTCGAGAAATTTTGATGACTTATTTATATCTATTAACATCATATCCCTTCTGATTTTTATTAATACCAGATTATACGCTTCTTACTTTTTGGGTGTTATCATTAAAAGAGGGGGAATTTTCCAGTTTTTGGACAATATCTCAAAAACGCTTTCATCAGTTCTCATGAAACATTGATGATTTGCTTATATCTATTGACGTAAGCTCCCGTTTTATCTTAAATTTCGGATGTGACATTGAAAAGATTACGCGATGGGCGTATCATGCACTCATGGCGCAGCTGTTTATTCTCCTTTTATTTGTGATTGTATGTTCATGTCTTTCTTTTTGCGGGAGTTGTTTATCTTTGTATTTCTTCAGTCGTATATATAGGATACAGAAATTACCTGTAATCGAGCAACCTAAACATGCTAAACAAATAGCTACTGAAGTTTTATCTTGTTGCTGATAGTGTTTATTTTTCAGATTTGAGGACTCCGGTAGAACAGAAAAGCGCTTTCAAACTCGATATTACGTAACACTGAGAATTAACAAGAGTGCAAATGCTGATATAGCTGGCTAGAGCTTGCTTTAGTGACCATGATTGATTTTTATAGCTGTAGGTAAAACAAATAAGGACAAAAACCTAAAAGTTAAATTAGAAGGTAATAAGATAGAATGTGAAGATAATGTTAAACTTCTAGGTGTAACCATAGATTTTAAACTTAATTTCAATAAAAATGTCTCTATAATATGTTAAATGCTTGAGCATCTAAACAGCTAAATCTATATAAAAAAGAATAGGAAAAGACCTAACTAAACTCGGGAAATCAACATTTGATTATTCTTCCATAATGTTCAACTTTACTTACTGCCTACTATTTTTGCACTTTTGCAGGGAGGTAATTGCAAAAACAAATAAGAGAGAGCACTATGGTTTATCTATAAAGACTATTCATCAAGTTATGAAGATCTACTCTGCAAATCAAATTTACCATCTTTAAAAGTAGTAAGAATGCGATCATTGGCTATTGAAGTTTTCAATATTATTAATAAAGATTGTCCTGTATATCTACATCATTTGATACACTTATAGGAAAACACTTACTCTGTCAGAAATCACAATACAGCCAACCTACTACATGTAAAAATAACTGCATACGGCCTACAATTCTTAATGTATGCGGGTACTAAGCTTTGGGATGAGCTGCCAGATGAGCTGCTTAAGTAACCATCTTTAAATTAATTTAAGGACTTGATAAAATCTTGGTCAGACAGCTAGTCCCAAGGTTTGACCTGCAAAACTAGTTAAGTTATAATTTTTTTTTGTTATCTTTATTATAGTACTTCTGCTGCTTTGTGCTAAATGTTGTTGCTTAACTTATCTATATGTGTTTTTAATGTGCAAACCATTTTATTTGTGCTTTTGTGTTTTTATCTCATAATTGCATGTATCAGTATGTGTTGAACTTGTAACATGCTTAAGAACTGTTTTGCTGCATGTTTACATACTGATACGAACTCTTGTTTTATATGTTTAATCAATGTGTGCATGACTTGATATGTATGCTTCGTTTTATTGTTGATCTGTCGGTTTTAAAAGCTCTTCAGAGCTTATGTTTGTACTTGTTTTGCTTATACTGACTTTAAATCAAGCTTCAGGTTTTATGTCTTGTGTCTTAAGTTGAAATTCATAACGGTTATGGTTTTACAACAAGTATTACGTAAACTTATCAGTATCAGTCATCCATGACAGTTAGGTAAAGGTCAGATATACACAAAATATATTTGACCTTTTGCGTACACTATACATCAGACCGAAAACAGAAAAAACAAAACGTTGACTAATGAACCCTGAAAACGAGATCAAGGTCAGATGAAACCTGTTAGACTAATATGCATACCTTTCAATTCATCCATTCCATACATATAGTTGACCTACTGTTTGTAGTATCTAAGAAATGTAGCTAATCGTGCAACTGTAACCTTGATCACTGATCCATGAAATGAGATCAAGGTCGGGTGAACCTGTCTGACAGACGCACAAACCTTTCAAGGAAACCATATACTAAATGCAGTCCTTATAAAACATACAGTCTTTATCTATAGCACAAGTTAAATAAAAAAAATGCTGAGTTTCCGTTTTCTTGCTTTAGTTTGCCACAAACAAATGTTATAAAACGAATAGGTATACAATGCTTATTACCACAAAAAAAAACAGATCATGTTTAAAATTGGGTGGCGTCACTTTAACCATGGAAGTCTTATATGGTCAATATAATACTTCCATACTTTAACCATTCATGACTTTTGTTCCTTTATTAATGAATCAATTACTTAATCAGTTGGTTTAATTCTCTTCCTCTTGTTTGCTTCAACTAAATGTTATGACATTTATACACAATGCTTATAATTACATAAGGGCCTTAATGAAATTAATCCTGCATCTGTATGTGAAAGTTGACTGCCTCTGGTGCATATTATTACAGGCAGGGTATTTGCGGCCCAAAAACACATTCTCAATTTAATTAAACCATGTTCATTTACAAGAATAGCCTAGTATAGAAAAACCTCTGAAATCGCCTTCAATATAATTTTCTAAATCAACTTTGATTTAATTTGAAAAATTGACTAAATTGAAGAAAGCAAGAGTGTTATGTTTACAATGTATACTGATCCTCAATTTAAAAAAAAAAACATTCTCAATGCTCAGATTCCCTCCCCCCCCCCCCCTCCATTTCCATTACAATAAAGTAGTGTTATATAGAATAAAAATTAATATAATCTGATTAATTATGTCAAAAAACTAAATAAATTTGTTTGTGCTTTGCACGTACAATATTTTCGACTAAGAAAAAAAAAAAGTTTATATGCCCCACTTACGATAGTAGAGGGGTATTCTGTTTTCTGGTCTGATCGTCCGTTTGTAAGATTGTCCGTCTGTCCCTTTTCATGTTAAAGTTTTTGGTCAAGGTAGTTTTTAATGAAATTAAGGTCCAATCAATTTGAAATATATAGTTCAAATGTTTCCTATGATATGACCTTTCTAATTTTAATGCCAAATTAGATGTTTGACCCCAATTTCACGGTCCACAGTCACTGAACATACATGTAGAAAATGATAGTGTGAGTGAGGCATCCGTGTACTTATTGACACATTCTTGTTAGATTTGTATTGTTTAATTACTGGTGTATTATATCATTTAACCTATCATTGATTATTTTTCTTCTATTTTTATATGGTTATTTTGTGACCTGTATATGAGAACACACACAATCATGCACATAAAAAAAACTCATATACATTTTTATGCCCCACTTAGGGGCATTATGTTTTCTGGTCTGTGCGTCCGTCCGTCTGTCCGTTCGTTCGTCCGTCCGTCCGTCCGTCCGTCTGTCCCGCTTCAGGTTAAAGTTTTTGGTCGAGGTAGTTTTTGATGAAGTTGAAGTCCAATCGACTTCAAACTTGGTACACATGTTCCCTATGATATGATCTTTCTAATTTTAATGCCAAATTAGAGATTTTACCCCAATTTCACGGTCCACTGAACATAGAAAATGATAGTGCGAGTGGGGCATTCGTGTACTGAGGACACATTCTTGTTGAAAGTCATTTGATATATGAATTATTTCAATTGAGTATTTTTGTTTTGTTTTTGAAGTAGAATGTGATATGATAGATATGACGATGTCTAACTTGTAGATCTTGATTAGGTTGGGAAATGTATCAGGTAGGTGGTTATTCATACATACATGTATCATGAAACAAATATGTCATCGAGAAAACATTGAAATTAGTCATATGTTGTCGAGACAGTAACCAAACAACATGTATAATCAAAATTAAAAACAATTTGATAGTAATATTTAAAAAATTATTTCCAATGGCCTAAACAATTACTAAGTAGATATAGTCATGTATGTTGTAGACTTATGCTGAAAGTATTTACTTGGGGGGGGGGGGGGGAACAAGGGGGGTCCCAATAACAGAAAAACAGCAAATTGATTTGGCTCATAACAGATAACAAGGAATTAAAATGGACAAAAACAGATAACAGTAAACGAAATATTAAAATAATATGGTCTTTGACAAGTCAGTATTTCTTATTACGGATATAATCCTTTGTAGATCTTTGTAATGCATTCCATTTTCTATGACTATGTTTTTAGTATTAATTTATGTATCTAGACTGTGTTTAAATTACTACTCAATATATTATAATATTTTTTATACGCTCGTTAACGGAACGTATTATGGTATACTGTTGTCCGTCTGTTGTCAACATGTAGGACATTAACTCAAAAACTCTTTAACCAATTTGCATTAAACTTTGGGAAATTGTTTATATCTATTGTTACTTTTTGGTTTTTTTTTTATAAATTTTAGATTTTAAGTTTCTGGGTAATGGGTTTTTATTCAATAAAATTGGTGTTTTTTTTTCAGTTTTCTGATAATATCTCAAAAATGCTTTCACAAAGCAAGGAATTTTGGTGAATTGTTTATATCTATTAACATGAGGTCACTTTCAATTTTTATAAATTTTAGATTTTACGTTTCCGAGTTAACGGGTTTTATTAATTAAAAAGGGGTGATTTTCCAGTTTTCAGACATTAACACAAAAATATTTTCAGCAGTTCTCATGAAACTTTGCTGAAATGTTTATATCTATTGTTGTAAACTCCCTTTCGATTTTTATTAATTTTAGATTTTATGTTATTGAGTTAAGGGATTTTATTCATTAGAAAAAGGTGGTATTTTCTAGTTTTCAAAAATAACTCAAAAATGCTTTCAGCAGTTCTCATGAAACGTTGGTGTATTTATTATATATATTGACTGAAGCTCCCTTTGTTGCTAATAAAAAAAATGACCTAAAAGAGTTTGAATATTCTGACTTTTTCTAAATGACCATCTTATGAGGTGTGTGAATTTTTCTTAATAAGACTATGAGGCAAAGTGGCATATAGGGTAGAAAAATCAAAAGCACCAATTATAAGCATGCAATTTTTCAAGTACTTCGAACGAATTTTGACACTCCAAAAGCAATTTATTCCACTATTTTCAAAGGCCTTATTTGAACAATTTTTTATCAGGTTTTTGATTGTACCAAGTGTACTAGTAAATACAATACATAGTTTAGTAGGGAAACAATGGCTTGAAACGAAATAAATCTTTGTTTTTAATGAGTTATGTGCAGCTTCGGACCCAAGTACATGGCAGGAACTTTCATTGTACAATGCATTTGGTTCTGCTTTGAAAAGAATCACAGAGCTGAGTCTATGTACCATATTATATAAAAGGTTAAGTGGTTGTTAGGACCTAGTCCTTAATTGAGATCCTTGTCAGATATTCCTGGCCATATGTTTTCCTTTTTGTCATATTAAGAATTGTTTTAATTTAATATGTTCGTAGGGGAAACAAGGAACATTATTCTCATACAAAAAATTAAGATAATTCTAAATACACATTCATAAAAAAATGGAATTTATTACAAAGGAAAATCATAAGATATACTTGAATTGTCCTGGACCTCACTTCTGTGATGGGTATATGTTAATGGAATCCTTCTCTGAATACGGGACAAACATGTTAGTAGTGGTAGACCCCAATGTCCAATGATCTTCAATTTATATACCGAATATTGACTGTCAAAAAAAAAATATCCTAACATTCCAATTTTCAATAACAGTTAACAGCAAATATATTATCACAATAACAGATAACAAAAAAACTTAAAGCCCAATAACAGCTAACAAAGAATAAGACAATAACAGCTAACAGCAAATATATTTTCAAAATAACAGATGACAAAGAATTAAATTGCCCCATAACAGCATAACAGTTAAACCCCTTGTCCCCCCTTTACTAGTTCATTTGACTGGGAAAAAAACTGATCAATATTTCAAGTTTTACAAAACAGATTAGACAAATTGCAAGATAGCAATTATGGAAGAGTCACAGTTGAAAAAAAAACATAAAATCTATGAAAACAGCTAACAGCTACTCATAACATTTTTTTTTAATCCATTTGATATTTGTTGTCTTGATTTTAAACTACCAGTAAGCTTTAGATATTTGAATATGGAAACAACCGAACAGCACACACTAATTTCAACAATTTTATTTTTTGGTATTTTTTATTTTTTTAGATGTAGAAGTAGAAGAAACATCAGTGAAAAAAGAATGAGAGTCATCATTTTAATAAACATTTCACTTGAAATTGAAATAATTCTATTTTTCATCATTATGTATTTCAAATATGAGCATTGGGATAAACTTTAATGAGACAGCAAGCCAACAGCACAATCCCAGTAGCTGTTTGGAGGTCTACTTAAACTTCATGCAAAAATGAAATTTGTGGTTAATCAATATAAATTAAATTTAGCAACTCGTTGAGGCTTTGGTGCAACTTGCACGGTTTCAGAATTATAGCTTCAGAACTTGTTTATGAATGATTTATTTATTCCATATTTAAGATGGATATGTCAGTATACAAAGAAGGAGATGTGGTATAATTGCCAATATGACAACTGATTTTATATGTTTTGAAATATCTTCTACTCTTGTCTCGTTATGTCTTTCATCCCACTCATATTGACTTCTCGTGGTGTAATTATATTGGTTTCGATGGTGACTGAGTGATATTACATTCTGTAAGTCATTTTTCTTTAATTTCTTATATGTTTTTTTTTATTAAATAGTATTCTTTTAAAGAGTCATTATATTTAAAATGATATGCATTGCTCAGAAGTTTCCTTGGTATGAAATATTGTAATTTTCTGAACTTCATTTTTTGCTGATATATGATGTTGGGCTACTGCCACAAACTTGTTCATGCTCTTTACTGTCCTGAAACAATCTAACAATTATTCAACAGTGATTCATTAAATGTAATAGAAATTACTTACTAGTTATATCAAAAGGGCAATATGCCAATTATTTAGTCTTATTGCCATACGACCGAAAAAAGCAGATTCCTCCAGGGAAGAAAACGCGCCAAAGGGGGAGATAACGCCCTTTAAAAAAATCTGCCGTACCGATGACAAAAAACAATGTCATTTTTTTACCAGGCAATAATTATGCTTCAAATTGGTGTACACAAATAATCATTTTCTGTTACATTAGCAAAAGCTGCAGTCACTACTCTTAAAATGTCAAAATTGTAAAATATGAGAGCCCTATGTGTGTTATACGAGAAAAAATAATTAAAATAAGCATTATCGGACTTATATACCGTCAGAAATATTATTTTCTGCAAAGACTTGCATCCTATTTTACCGACTAAACTAAAGTGAGATATTCTTTCTGACGTCTTCAGGTTGAAATACCATATACGGCCCATTTATAATGTGAAATAAAACCTCATTTATTAATCTAGATATGAACTGGAATAATGAATTACTTTTTTTTTGTATTTTAGTCCGCACAGTTTTGGACACTGTTGCATAGGTTTTGTCCGCATAGTATCAGACATTGTTGTGTTTTTTTTTGTGGGCACAGTATTGGACATTGTTGCTTAAGTTTGTTGTACGGAACATAATGTAATCCGTTCATAGGAACATTCGAAAGTGAGTAACTGAGAGTGCCTGTGTTGCAAACATATTTCTATGTGAATCTTCGAATCGCATATTTTGCTAACTGTATACTACATGAATATATTGTTTTTCCCAGAATGGAATAAACAATAGATCAGTCGATTTACTAGTACATTTTATTTAAGGTTTATGATCCCTTCTGTAGACATTAAAACACAATGCCATTTTATGACAAATGTAAACCCTGCTCATTCATAAATTCATTAAAAAGACATAATTCATCACTTCACATGACAAATAACCCTACCCAGTGTTTCATTCCGTTTCCTTTTTTTTTTCTTCCCCTTGTTTGTCTGTTTGTATTCGAGTTCATGATATTTAAACTCATAGTTGTAACTCGTTCATTTTCAGATGTACATATTTATTCGTGTTTTCTCGGTAGTGGTTAATGCCTAAAACTTCTGTTTCAACGTCCTTTTTTATTGTTAGATG
The DNA here is from genome assembly GCA_037788925.1 of Mytilus galloprovincialis. NCBI lineage: Eukaryota > Metazoa > Mollusca > Bivalvia > Mytilida > Mytilidae > Mytilus > Mytilus galloprovincialis. The sequence goes on from CM075341.1 coordinate 38,355,146, forward strand.
TATGCACTTTTTACGGGTCGATAACGACTTAACTTACATGAAAACCAAAAATCAGGGTTTTATAGCCTAGTTGTATCAGTGTAACCAATCGCTGCTTCTATATTTCAAATGCCCCCTGCGTAGCATAGAATAATAATGTTTAAAGTATTTGGTAAGTCACAGCCTGTATTAAACATACCCACCCGCACCATGATCAATATGTTTCCATGAGCAAACGAAGGCGGTTTGAACAGTCAAACCGATAAAAGGTAAATAATGTTAAGGCGGATCAGCGGTATATATTTACTCCGATAGAATTCTTTCACAATTTTTTGAAAATGAAGAATTCGCTATGCTTTTTTCAAAATATTATAAAAAGTATTAATCACCGCGACAAGCTATAAGTCGTGCAAAATTGACGACATTTGGATAGGTTGTTCATGAAAAACTCATTTTTGTGAGAGAAAAAAAGAAAAGAAATCTATCTACAATCTTGCTACAAGTAAACTAGAGGCTCTAAAGAGCCTGTGTCGCTCACCATGGTATATATGTGCATATCAAGCAAAGGCACAGATAGATTCATGACAAAATTGTGTGTTGGTGACCATGATGTGTTTGTAGATCTTCCTTTACTGAAAATTCTTGCTGCTTACAATTATCTCTATCTATAATTAACTTGGCCCAGTAGTTACAGAGGAAAATATTTTGTAAAAATTAAAAAAAATTATGAAAATTGTTAAAAATTTACTGTAAAGGGCAATAATTCCTTCGTGGGTCAATTGACCATTTTGGTCATGTTAGCTTATTTGTAGGTCTTTCTTTGCTGTACATTATTACTGTTTACAGTTTATCTCTATCTATAATGATATTAAAGATAATAACCAAAAGCTGCAAAATTTTCTTAAATTCAGTAGTAGCAACCCAACAACGGGTTGCCTGATTGGTCTGAAAATATCAGGGCAGATACATCTGCACCTGTTGAACAATTCAATTTCGCGTCAGATTTGCTCTAAATGCTTTGGTTTCAGAGATATGAGCCCAAAACTGGATTTTACCCTATGTACTATTTTTAGCCATGTCGGTCACTTTGGTTTGCGGGCGGGGTCATCGGACACATTTTTTTTAACAAGATACCCTAATGATGATTGTGGACAAATTTGGTTAAATTTGTCTTAGTAGTTTTAGAATAGAAGATTTTTGTAAAAGATTACAAAAATGTACAAAAAAAAAAACTTAAGATTAATACAAAAATGTACAAAAAAAAACTGTTAAAATTGACTATAAAGGACCTATTTGTAGATCCTACTTTGCTGAACATTATTGGTGTTTACAGTTTTTCTCTATTATAAAATACAAGATAACAACAACAAAAAAACGACAAAATTTCCTTAAAATTACCAATTCTGGGGCAGCAACCCAACAACGGGTTGTCTGAATCATCTGAAAATGTCAGAGCAGACAGATCCTGACTTGACCAACAATTTTATCCCATGTCAGATTAGCTCTAAATGCTTTGGTTTCAGTGATATGAGCCAAAATCTACATTTTACCCCTATGATCTAATTTAAGCCATGGCGGCCATCTTAGATGGTTGGTTGGGTCAACGGATACATATTTTAAACCTGATACCCCAATGGTGATTGTGGCTAAGTTTGGTTAAATTTGGCCTAGTTGTTTCAGAGGAGAAGATTTTTGTAAAAGTTAACGACGACGGACGCCAAGTGATGAGAAAAGCTCACTTGACCATTCGAATACTACTCTTTATTTTTAAAACCTCTATGGTCAGTTCTGTCTGTTTGACTGCATAATAATAACGTAACATCGTGCGTTGTTCATGATTTGTATCACATGTCAAATATATGAGTCCATAAAATAAATTACTCGTAGGACTGATCAATCATTGAAAACAAGAATACCAATGTATTTAATAATATTTATATGAAGTTTCATGCGAGTATTCCGATATAAAAAAAAAAGTATATCGTGAAACATTTAGTGTGTGTGCGTCTGTTTGATTTACACTATTATATAACTCATGAAATTACCATAACAAGTTACATGTATAATATCTATATATCAATATTCACAAAAACTGATTGATTAAACTTAATGGCTTTCTTTGCGTTATATTTGTAGCAGTTTCTTTGCTATTATAACAGTTTTGAAGTTGTTACTATTATCTTAATTGAGTTTATAAAATGTCTGAATTAAGTAAGATTATTTTATTGAAATAAATATGATCTTTTCCTCTTCAACACTTCCAAAATGCAAAGTGTACATAATCTTAACATGAAAATCATATTGGACTAAAATATAAATCAGAGCTAAATAGATCAACGTTAAACTGATTAGTTCTCTTTTACATGATGTTAAAAAAGAAAAATAACAAATTGGAAACTCTGAAAAAATCTAGACTGTATTGTTATGACAGACAATTAATATTTGCCATACTAGAACACCTTCAAAATATTCTAACAAATACATATATGGTAAAAAGTTACATTCATTAGCAATATACACATATGAGAGTATAAAGAGTATATATATAAGGTAAATCTAATACTTTCTACATCATTACATTTAAAAGCAATAAACTAAAATTAGAACAGCAATCATATATATTTTACTTAAAAAAACAGTACTTGTATACAAGTTTCATTTAATGAAAAATGTAACAGCAAATGTAACAAAAGATTAAACAAAGACTCATTCTATCATAATTTTCGAAGAAGAAGCTCGAGTAAATTACAATGGCTTTGAAATGAATATTTCGTACGGGTCTTTTTAATCTGGACCGTCAGAAAAAACACAACATACGATGAAGTTGACTAGTTGATTAAATTTGACAATAACTATAGAGGGGAGACAATATATAGAGTGGAAACAAAAAATTATAACATTGCAATTAACTTAGATAAGTGATCTATTGACAGTTTTGGTCATGTTGACTTATTTGTTGAATTTACTTTGCTGAACATTATCATGATTATTGCTGTTTATAGTTTCCAGGCCAGGTGAGCTAAAAAAACAACCGCTACTTGAAATACTACAAATATTGATGAAAGATATAACAGAGCGATATGAAAATTATAAACCGTCATTTAATCTGCATCTTGTTTAAATTTCAAATGTTTAGTAGTTTTCTTTCATAATAAATTGGTCAAAAATATGTTGATAAAAAGGTTTATCTTTCGACTTGTGTCAATGATTATAATTTAAAATAATCAAGCATTAAAATATTTTATGGATTAATATAAGTAGATACCAATCATACCACATCTTCTTTTTCATACCAAGTACATATCCTATGAATAAACTCACTATATGTTTATAACTTTTACCTTGGTTATAGTTAAGTCAATGATAGCATGAAGTATAACTTTTATTTTTGAACGAAACATAATTATTTTACATTTGAAAGTTAAAAGAATCAACTTTCCCATTTTTGTCATATTATTGTTCTTTAATCAATCAATATTATAGTTCTTTATAAACAATTATGCTGTTCTTTTTAGATCAAACTTTCTATATGATTATACTACTACTTATTTCATTTCAGATAGAAACCAATACACGTTCGATTGATTAATTGTTTGTAGATGGCGGAGGATGTGGAGCCGGGTCCTTCAATATATTTCCAAAAGATTTGAAGCTATCTACTCTCTTAACTTTATCATGAATAGTTTGTTTGTAAGGTTTGTCGACATGTATCGTTTTCTTTAAATCACCAAAGGATCGTTCGAACTGTTGAAATGATTGAGTTTTATATGCATTCCTATTGCTATGTATGAGGTGTTCAGCAGCAATACACAATTTGTATTTTTCGCGTTCTAGGCCTATTATAAATTTATCTCTGTGATCGTCTACATCCAAATGATATCCCATTGGTGAATAACAATTGCTTAAATCCATATTTTCTAGCTGTTTCTTTGTTGGTAACATTTCAACGTGTTTTTGTATACCGTTCAGTATACTAAACAAATGGTTTTCTTTGCACTCCCATACTTTATCTGTTCTCTGCTTGTGAAAGTCTTTCGACCCCGATGTCAGACCACCTACGTTTGACGTTTTTATTTTTACACCTTCCTCATTTGACTCCAAAACTGCATCCTTTGACCTTGAGAAAAGAGCACCAGCATGACCCTGCAACTTTCCTTCCCGTATGAACAAAACATAACGAGTGTCAAATCTACAGTGATAGTAAGCTTTCAGATAATCAACATCTTCTGACTTATCTCCAAACTGTATCTCTGTTGGTTCCACATATTTAGGACTATTCTTTACACAACTTTGGGCTATTTCAGATACTAACAAACGTGTTTCAAACAATTCATCATTTCCTGTCGCTTTTTCAGAGTTATTTGAAAGCTTTGATTTGTCTCTTTGAGATTTAAAAAAGTACTCAGATTTTTTTATTTGCCTACTGATTTCAATTTCTCCGTTTTCATTTTCATTTTTCATTTCTTCCCAGATCTGGTTTTTATTTTGTCTTGTAGTAGGCAGTCCTCTTTTCTCTAATTCCATTAATATTTTATCTTCTTTGGTCTGTTTAGAGATAAGTAGCAATCTTCCTTGTTCAATTATTTCCATTGAGGTTGGATTTTTTTTCCTATCTTGAACTACCCCACCACTTCCTCCTTTGATAATAAAATGTTCGTGGATACCTTGTTTTATATTTCTCCGAATTTCAGGGTGCGTTCTTATTGTTTCTGCAATGTGATCCCTTTGAAGAGGCATCCCCGTTTCTTGCGTAACAGCTTCTAATAAACAGTCATAATGCCTAAATTCGCCATCCATACTTTTTGGAGATATAAAATGGCCAATGCCAGTTTCAGGATTGACATGGAATTGTAATGTTATGCATCCCTGTTCCCCACAATACTTTCCACAAGGCGTAAACTTCTGAGGCATAGTTATTGCGTCTCCTCCAATGGTTTCAATGTTAATAACAGCACCTGTAATCTCGGAAACAGCTTGAACTGAGTGTATACCTAGTGGAATTCCTTCTTTCACAATGTCAGCAAACAAGTTTGGGTCCCTCGTATTCTTTAATAATTTTAGAAGCTTCTTAGTGTACTGTAACTTTATTTCGTCTTTCGTTTCAGTTGGTGCTTGCTGCAGTTCAGACTCGTGTCCTGCTTTCAGTCGATTGAAATCACTTTGATGAAGGCATGTTTTCCCATAACGGTACAATTTACTGATGCTTTTAGTTATTTGTCTAGTTATCTTGTATCCTACTTTTTGTAACAATGGTTTTACCACTATGTCTTCTAACTGCATTTCTAGATATTTGGTAACTTCAGTATTAACCTTTTTTATAACATTATCTACCTGAGCTGATGCCCACGACTCGCAATCTTTAACCTCTACATCTCCGTCTTCGAATTGTAATTTCGCAACAATCTCATTGTTAAATTTTTCCAAGATTGAAGATCTCAATGTACCGACTTCTTGGACAGCATTTACAATTTTAATACCTTTTCCAATTACATTGACAATCTTGGCTATTTTGCTTAATGTTTCCATTCTGGAGTCTCCACTATGCCCCAATTTTTCCATTGCTTCACCAAGGCCGTTACCAAATGCATTAGCAATTTGGCCAAATTTGCTCAGAATCATCGAAACATCAGATTGCTGCAAAGGTAAACATTTGTTAATAAACTTTTCAACAATTTGTTCTGCATTTTGCTTGCCAACCTTTCTAACAAGAGTAGAAAGCGATTCTGTCAGTATTTCAATAGTTTTTAATGCTACCTTTGGTGTACTCTTTGTTATTTCGCCACAGAATTGAACCAAAGATGCTCGCAGAGTTTTTTCTATCACAAAGTCGACACCTTTATCCACTAACTTCATAGAAGCTACTTCAACAAGTTTCTTTCCAATTCGTTTAGCTGCAGCTTTCGCCAATAATCTTTTGGCCACGCCTTGTTTCAAAAGTGCACTTCCAGATTGATTTTGCAAAAACTGACCGCCTATTTTGTTTCCAAATCTTGAAAATTTTGACCCTCTTGCAGCAAACGCTCCGATACCAGCACTGGCAACTGTTATGGCTACACTCAATGCCTTGTGATGTAAATATGACTGCATTGTACAGTGTCCCGAAATCATGCATTCAACTGCAAACATAATATCTCCAACACCTTCACTTAGCAAAGCATTTGCAACGAATGTACCGGTTCCAACTGAATATAATTCAATAGCAATTGCTAAGCCTATTTGAATCAGTCCTATTGCTAGGATACAGAACATCTTGAAAACTGATTTGAATGTCCACTTTCGTTCCTTTATGACAAGAAGATCACCAAAACCGTTGTTTGTCATTGATAAAATCTCATCATAAAGACCTATGAGTTGCTCCTCTGTGCAACTATCTGCTAACGACCGGAGTTCAGTGTCAACATTATCAAATTTAGCCAGACCCTCTCTCCAACTTTCAAGCTTCGCTACAAAACCGGATGTATTTTGATAATTTTGAAGTCGACTCGATATGAAGCATTTAATTTCATTCTCAACGCCTCTTAATTCTTGCTTCAGTGATGTTTTCTTTAGCGAGTCGTTTTTAATAACAACTGTTAGGTATTTTAAATCTTTGGAGTCACTTCTAACGCAGATCATTTTATCAATCAAGTCTCTTTCTATTTCAGATGCAGTAAAAAATTCTCCATGGCACAGGTCATAAATCTCGGAACTTAATATTTTTGGTAGCTCATTAAAAAAGCGTTTGAAATACTCTCCGAGTATTAACCCTTCATCTAAATATATTCCTTCGTCATATAAAACCTTCGTTTCTGATCGTGTAAAGTTACGACATTTCCCACTTTCAATTCTGGAACTTACTATTTCGATTAGTTCAGACTTTTTCTTGTCACACTCGTGACCATATAAAAACTTTAATTGTTTTGTCATTTCCTTCTCTGAAATGTTTCCCTTCACCTTAAAAGGTGTTACTACGCCAGCTTCCAGTAAGTCTCCAAATAGTATATCATGTGGTCGAGAAAAAAGATCTATTGGTAATTCTAATTCCTTCAAAAGATGAAATGTACATATACGGTATTTTGAGTATTTTGCAACTATGTTTCGAACTTCAGTTGTGTAATTGCTAAATGAAGACAGCCAAATGCTTCCCAATTCCAGTGTTAGTAATCGTCCGTCAATAGAAAGAACCTCATTTGCTACCAATTGATCGAATATAACCTTCGAAGTATTACTGGATACACCCATTACTACAAATGTGTTACATCCAACATGATCAAACTTTGGTAATCTACTATGCAACATTTTCCCCTCTGATTCTGGTGCTAAAAGTGCAAATGAACAAGTAGATACTACCTTTTCTCTTTTCAACACCTCAAAGATTTGACCAAATCCTAAATCATCTTTAAATGTGTCAATACGAATGAGACTTGCTGCACCAGCGAGGATTTTGTCTTTTTGATCTGAGTACAAGAAAATGTGTTTCTTAATATCAATTTCAGAAACGACACTTTTGCATTCAAGCGATTTCAATATATCTATGATTTGCATAGGTATTATGTGACGAGATCTTTGGAAGTCTCTATCATGCAATAAAATATAATCTTTTGTGTCTTTCAGTACACCCTGATCTATCAGGAATATCCACAGTTCCTCCCTACTTGGAAGAATATCTTGAAAGTCGTCAGCTGTTACACGGGTTTTGTCTTTAAGCTGATTAAGCTTTGAATATATTTCTTTGGAGTACAACTCGTAGCTCTCTGTAACAAATTGCCATGTGTTTTTTTCGGGGGGAAATACCCGAACTTTATGGGGAGACAGAATTCCCATTGTGTCTAAATCTCTGAAAATCATATTTGCGTTCAGATGACCACACGTGGCATCTACAAACATAGTAGGTTCTATGGCATATCCATTCATAGAATCGATTGAGTCTATTATTTTGTAATATATCTGTATAGCATTTTCTTTCTGTTGGACATATCCATCCGATACCGTAAATATCTCTCTTTTGTTGGTGTACTGTGAGCTGATGACGTTTACTATTTGCACTGCGTTTCTTAGTTTTTCTATACGTTGTTCAATCAAATATTTACAAATTCCAAATATATTTCGGACGATTTTGAAATCATCACATGTAAAATCACCTCTTTTTAATAGGCAGTGAACTTTGTAGTAAAGTGCAGATTCTGAAAACGATGGGTCACAGTCTATAACTTTATCAAAGAAAGTCTGTGCGTTGTTATATTCTTGCGATGACGTTTTTGCTTTCCCTGCCTTAACCAATTGCGAAGGACTATGTAGCATCATTGTCATTTTACTTGAATCATGATTGACCCATGACACATCTATTTCCTGTAGAAACTCACCGAGACTGTCCTTTATTGATGAAAAATTTCCTGAAATTTCCAAGGAAGTTTCGACAGAGTCTAACCAAAACGCCCAACGATCAAGTAGTGCTTGCAATATTACTTTTTGGAATTCGGACTCTGTCTGTTTCGTGATAAGCGTCTGTTTGAGCTTGTCGTAGAACGTTTGGAATTTCCTGAATAGTCTTTCTTCAGCACGAATAAAAGTTTCATACCTCTGTTGTATTTTGGATATTCTTTCATTTTCTGATGTGTCACGTTGTATTTTCATCCGTGAAATGGTAAGGATTTCGTTGGTTTTGTGTTGTCCTTCCATACATTCACAAATTATCAACTGACCTGATCCGTGTTGGCCCTTTCTTGCCGCTCTTCCGAATGCTTGTTCTTCTATGCGGAGATTTGATGGCAAATATGTCAAAATGACATGGAGTCCTCCAAGAACACTGATATCTTCACTAATTCTTATATCAGTTCCACGTCCGGCTAGGTTTGTAGCTAGTATGATACAGCCACTTTCGAGTTCTGTTTCATTTTTCAGAATAGACAATTCGCAATAACTGTTCTTATATACATGAGCATTAACTCTATTTTTCTTAAATTCTTTTTCTATTTCATCACAGGAGTGTATGGTCTCACAAATGACTAATACTGGTCTATATTTCGACAGAGAAACAGCTGTCTCTGTTATCAATTTCACCCATTTATCTGTCGAGTCGCATAAATAGGTGTCATGTTCAACAAACTTTGGTTCTTGAAATGTTGGAATTGTAATGTAGCTGACATTGTACATGTCTTTTAGCAAGTCCCTTTCTTTCTGTGATCCAAGTGTTCCTGTTAAACCAAACAAGTTATTATACAGGCGAAAGAAGGAAATGTTTGACATAAACACAGCCTTTAAACTTTCTGAAGAAATAGCACATTTATATTTTAGTTGTAAAAATTGGTGCAGACCAGAATTCCATTGCATGTGGTACTGTTCAGTCCCAGTGTCAATATCCATTATAACAATGTTCACATCTTTTCCTCTGTCATTTTCTGTTCGGTCTATATCAATAATGAAGTGTTTGCCTTCTTCCATATACTTAGCATTAAATGCATTTCTTATCCAAGTGTCCAGATGTCTATTAATGAAAGATTCTAAAAATTTCGGAATCTCAACCAAAATTCCCTTCCTGACCGTATCCTTCAGCATGCTGATGACATGCCCTGCTGTGACACCGTCATTAGTTTTACCATTATTTCCAAGTTGATTAAAACGTGCGTAGCTCCGTGTTAGCAACCGCCCTTCACTGTCAATTATATTTTCTTTTTTCAACTTGTTCCATATTTCATGGACATTTATTGTATTTTCTGGCGGAAAACATTTACTTATATCTGTCATAGATATCATACCATACATTGCATCAAGCATACATTGACGTACACTTTTACGGTCGTCATCTGTTCCAATCATCTCTTTCGAATTAACAAGTGACCAAATGTACGTGTACACGAACTCAATGGCATCAATTCCAGCAATCTCGTGTGACAAATACAAAACTGTCTCGCCTCTATCAAGTAACATACTGTCTACCTCATCTACAATTACGTTCTCTCGATATCGTCCTCCTATTATGTTCTCGTCGTAAAATTCTGTCAACAGAATATCACGTTGAAATGTCCCGATCTCGCCATATACTACGAATGACAAATATGCGTCTTGTCGGTCATGTTTATCCTCACTGCAATTGTTCGACACAGAAATCTCAAATAAGTCAAACATGTCTTTATTTATCTCGGAGTCCCGCTTTGCAAGTACAGAAGAGCTTGTAATAATATCGACCTTTTCACCTTGTAATACCTTTATTATGGACAGAACAACTATTACAATTGTTTTGCCTTCTCCCGTTGACATTTGTTGTAGAATTCCTTTGTGAGAAGCATCTAAATCAAAAAGAAAAGAAATAATAGATATTTTTTGTGTGTTGCGGAGGCCATAACCTCTTTTCAATGTTATTGCTCTTTCTATTACAGCCGCTATTTCTGTGAAAATTTCGGAGAATCGCAATCTACGTGACTTTAACTTCTGCTTACATACTTGCGACCAAACTTTTATATCATTCTGTGTAAAAGATAATATATTTCGAGTTGTATATTCATTTTTGTCTTCATCCTCTTCCGTAGTATTGGTAAGCACAGTTGATGGTTTGGAACTTCTCTTATTTATTTGAGCTAAAATTGATTCTATTGTTCGTACTTGATCCTCCGTTAATGTTGTATTGGAATCGGCTTTCATGATTGACAAAATACAATCTCTCGTTCTAATACCATGGTGAATAAAGTTATCTCCAAAAATTCTACTTGCTTCTTCTGAAGATTCGACCAAGTACAAGTCCTCTATATTTATACTCAAACTGCCAGTATAAAGCCTTTTCAAAGCAGACAGAAATATATTTTGTTCAACAGGATAAGTCTTGACACAATGGTAAACCTTATTAACAAATTTCTGTCCATTTCTGTTGATGATTTGACTACTGTAATACGCAGCATCTAACAGCTTTGATTCATCCTGCCAGGAAAATGGAAGAGACTGAAGCGAATTTATATTTTCATTCCATTTAATTTGATATGACCATTCAAATATGTTTGTCTTTTCCAATACTGCTAGCAAACTTTCATCAACTTCTGGGTTCAATGTTTCTAGAGATTCCACTATGACGTCAATCGTATGGTTTGTCATTAGTTTTCCTTCGCCAAGTTTCGACAGATATCTACAGAGAAAAAAATATACATTGTCCCCATGTACCTTGCTAAGTACATCTCTACATATCGATTCATCCTCGAGATCAGACCGAATCATCATTTCTTGAATTAACCATTCGAAAATCCAGTTCTCTGGTTTAGTTGTGGCTATCATTCGTAGGCATTGTCCGTTTTCGATGCACTCCCCGTTCTCGAATAGGCTCATCAAAAGCCATAATAGAAATTCTTCTGAAATTTGACAACACTGATTAATAAGACGATATCTTAAACATTTAAGAGTTAGGGAAATATTTTCTGATTGTATATAATGTAACTTCTCTATTATGCAGCAAACGTCGACTTTGTTTGTACTGTTTGATTTTGCCCATTCTAACAAAGCAGTTATGTCACTGTCACTTTCACTTTCACTCTCATTGTCCTTCTCTATGTTTACATCATTCAACGCTTTACAATTTCCTGATGCTATAAAACTAGTTTCCAGATCAGACTCTTTTGAAAATGTCGCGTCAGTTTTGGACTCTTCTACAATTTCAATATCGGAGTCAAGTTGACCTTCAATATCCATTTCACTGCCGGAATCTGATTCCGCGTTGACTGGTTCGCTGAAAGCCTCCACGTCTGAAATGATAAAATTGAAAATAGAACTATCTATTAAATAAACTCATCATAGATACCAGGACTTAATTTTGTATTTACGCCAAACGCGCATTTCGTCTACAAAAAGACTCATCAGTGACGCTCGAATCCAAAAAAGTGAAAAAGGCCAAATAAAGTACAACAGCAAGTCGTCCCTTACCTACATTAAATATGTTTTATTTTTGTTCTTACCTATTTACGGAAAATAATGTGGATTCTTTATTATGTGTAGGATACCAATTTTCATGGACTTCGAGGGTAAACTTGATCTACGATTTTTTATGTTCAACGATGTAAAACTAATTCTTATAATCCATGATATCATTCTTCAATGAAAATACAATGTTTCTTCAATCCACGGAAATTGGTACCCACGGAAATTTATGAATCCACTGTGTTTTGTATGTTCGTCAAACATTTCTGATTTTCACGTCAAACATATATTGGTCTTATCAGAGATATGTAAGACTCTAAAGTTTGATGGTACTCTAAAGAACTAAGGTAACGCTACAGTGCGATGGTCTTTGCTATTGTGCAATGGTGTCAGACGCTAAAGTGTGATGGTTGTTTCTTTTTAAGGCGATCAGATAACACGCTAAAGTGTGATGGTATGACACGCTTAAGTCCGATTGTGTAAGGGCAATGTGGTTCAGAAAATGGTTTTCGTTTGTTACTGAGTTCCTATTAACTTTTCGTTTCTTGTTTTATTTATATATCAAGTCGAAGTTTTTCTCTTTTGGATTCTTTTACATTGGTAATTGTATAACCGTATATAGTTTGGAATACGATGCGGTGTAAGACAATGATCCGCGTTAAAGGTTCTACTTTAACATACAGTTGCATATATTAATGGCATTCGGTCTTGAATAGAGAGTTGTCTTATTGGCAATCAAAGGATGATACTACATATGCTATCTAGTTGACGTATATTCCTATGTGACGTTTACATTTTCTGACGACAAACACGCGAAATTGTGAATGCGTTTTTTTTTAATTTGATAGATGCTTTTTGTGCTTTTTTGTTAATGTTTGTTATGAGATTGTAACACAGTGATGACTGCTGTAACCATATTTTGACTATTTTACCGAGTATGTCTGGTTTGTTCACGCATCGTTGTAAAAATAACGGGGTTTGATGGGATTGTCATAGAAGTGAGGGTCTAGCACTATAAAACCGGGTTTTATCCAACATTTTCTACATATGAAAATGGCTGTACCAAGTCAAGAATGTGACAGTTGTTGTCCAATCGTTTGATGTGTTTTATCATTTGATTTTGCCATTTGTTTAGGAACTTTCCATTTTGAATTTTCCTCGAAGTTCAGTATTTTTGTGATTTTACTTTTTTTCATTATCAAACAGAAAGAACCATATTGCATTTTTTTTTTAACTATTTAGTGAGGGAGTATAAAAGAAGATTTTTTTTGGCACACCAGATGTTTTGATAAAATTTCTTTTTACAATTCTAATGTAAACCATCGCACTTTAGCGTGATCATCGCGTTTAAGCGCCCTTATTGCACTTTAGAGTCTCATGAGAAACAAGAGGCTCTCAAGAGCCTGAATCGCTCACCTTAATTCTTTTGGTTAAATCTCTCATCAATGATTATTTTGGCTTTTCAATTTATTTAAATGTTTTTTGGATCGTCCTATTTTCTTCAAAAGCCAAAAAAAATAATCATTTTCTCCTATGTTCTATTTTAGCCATAGGAGCTATGTTTCTTGACATACAAGGAAATAAAATATAAAATTTATACTATATACTCTGAAACTCATTTAGCCTAAGTTTGGCTGAAATTGATACAGCAGTTTCAAAGGAGAAGATTTTTAAAAGTAAGTCAACATGATGAACAAATTGTGAAAAAAGTCTTTAAAGGGCAATAACTCCTTAAGGGGTCAATTGACAATTTTGGTCGTTTTGACTTAATTGAAGATCTTACTTTGCTGAACATTATTGCTGTTTACAGTTTATTTCTATCTATAATTATATTCAAGATAATAAACAAAAACAGCAAAATTTCCTTAAAATTATCAATTCAGGGGCAGCAACCCAACAACAGGTTGTCTGATTCATCTGAAAATTTCAGGGCAGATAGATTTTGACCTGATAAACAATATTACCCAACGTCAGATTTGCTCTAAATGCTTTGGTTTTTGAGTTATAAGCCAAAAACTGCATTTGACCCCTATGTTCTATTTTTAGCAATGGCGACCATGTTTGTTGATAGATCATAATTTCGGATACAATTTACAAACTAGATACCCTAAGGAACATTCAGTTAAAGTTTGGAAGTATTTGGCCCAGTAGTTTCAGAGGAGAAGATTTTTGTAAAAGATTACTAAGATTTACGAAAAATGGTTAAAAATTGACTATAAAGGGCTATAACTCCTAAAGGGGTCAACTGACCATTTCCGTCATGTTGACTTATTTGTAAATCTTACTTTGCTGAACATTATTGCTGTTTACAGTTTATCTCTATCTATAATAATATTCAAGATAATAACCAAAAACAGCGAAATTTCTTTAAAATTACCAATTCAGGGGCAGTAACCCAACAACAGGTTGTCTGATTCATCTGAAAATTTCAGGGCAGATAGATCTTGACCTGATAAACAATATTATCCCATGTCAGATTTGCTCTAAATGCTTTGGTTTTTGAGTTATAAGCCAAAAACTGCATTTGACCCCTATGTTCTATTTTTAGCAATGGCGACCATGTGTGTTGATAGATCAAAACTTCGGATACAATTTATAAATTAGATACCCTAAGGAACATTCAGTTAAAGTTTGAAAGTATTTGGCCCAGTAGTTTCAGAGGAGAAGATTCTTGAAATAGTTTACGACGACAGACGACGACAGACGACGACAGACGACGGACGACAGACGACGGACGACGACGGACGCCAAGTTATGGCAAAAGCTCACTTGTCCCTTCGGGACAGGTGAGCTAAAAAGCCAGCAAACTGTTGATTTCTGTGATTTTCTTCTTCGTTGAAAAACAATTCTGACAATTTCACACTTAAAAGGGGGACGAAAGATACCAGAGGAACAGTCAAACTTATAGATTCAAAATAAACCTAATTTAGGTATAGGAATCCAATGGGCAAAATCACGTAGGTCAAAGAAAAATGTCATTGTCGAACAGAAAAACAAAGACAAAATTTAAAAAATACTACGCAGAAAGGTAGTTTAAAATTATACAAGTGAAACTAATCCGTCGTCATCTGCCATAAAATACATAACTATCTTTATGGCGTTTGTAGACATTTCGTATTCAACTTTACTCAGTCAGATTATTATTCAAAAAACATGTAAAATATAACTAAATAAAATCAACTGAAGGGTGTTATGTGTGTGTTAAGATCAAGCATCAGGGAGTGTTGCTTATAGTACTGGGTAAATGACACTGCTGGTGCAGGTTTTCTCCACGAGGGTAGTCCAAAAGACAACACGTCTGGTTTTTCACATACAACGCAGGAAACAGTAAATAAACTCTTTTTGTTAAGGCTAACAAAGCGATTAAATCTTACAATTTTGTTTTTATGACTTGTATGCATCTGTTGAGTTTTACTTTGAAAATGCAAACATTCTTTTATTTTTTCCTTTACATTATATCAGAAATGAAATATTCTACTTTCCGGAGAAAGTAGAAGAAGACACGAAGACGAATTGAATCAGACGCTCCGAACTGCGTTGAATTTACAATTCGGTGACAAGTCGTACCCGGTAATGTTACTATCTATGAAAAGACGACAGTATTGTGGTTACAAACACTGGAATAACATAAACGGTACCAATTTTCCTGCACCAGATTCGCATTTCGAAACTAGGGTTAACTCAGAAAGTTAAAAGATCTTTTAGAGTACATACAATCTAAGACTCTCTCATCTTGTAAAAGAGGGACGAAAGATACCAAAGGGACAGTCAAACTCATAAATCTAAAACAAACTGACAACGCCATGGCTAAAAATGAAAAAGACAAACAAACAACAGCACACATGACACAACATAGAAAACTAAAGAATAAACAACACGAACCCCACCAAAAAACTAGGGGTGATCTCAGGTGCTCCGGAAGGGTAAGCAGATCCTGCTCCACATGCGGCACCCGTCGTGTTGCTTATGTGATAACAAATCCGGTAAATAGTCTAATTCGGTAGGTCACATTCAAAAAAGGGGGAGGGGATTGTAGTAACGACGTAAGGAACATATCCGATATCATATGTGAAACGGTTATTCCATAACGGTCAACCAACTCGTGATGGCGTCCGTAAAATTTACGAAGGGATGATTTCAACTTCACCTTTGGAACTCTTGGTTTAATAGCTTCCTTGTTAGCAGCAACCCTCTATCAAGAAAATCTTGATAGGAAATGCAAGCACGGGAATATCGTATCAATTGGGATATATATACCCCGTATGCAGGTGCTGCTGGAATGTTGCTACTTAGAAATGAAAAGTTCACAATTGGAAAGCTGAAATCATCTCTTTTGTCGTAAAGTTTTGTCTTCAACCGACCCTCATTGTCAATTTCTAGATGTAAGTCAAGATATGAGTATAATAGTATTACAACTTTTGACTCTTCCACACTTTACACAAGTCTTCCCCGTTCCAAGCGAAAAGACTAATAGAAATAATAGTATTGCTTTGTTTTTTAAAAAAAAAAGTCGAACGTAGTTTTTTGTCTTGGGTAGAGATAAATCCTACTTTGTAAAGAATCACTCTGATTCAAACATAAAATTCTGTAAAACTGACATTTTCAAGATGCTTAATTTCTTGATTGACAAGATATTTATTACGTTTGGGGGACGTTTTTTTTCAAGACTGTCGGCATTCCAATGGGAACCAATTGTGTCTCGATTCTTGTCGACTTGTTTCTTAATTATTATTAGGCTGACTTCATACAGGAAGAAAGATAAGAAGTTAGCAATATTCTTCAACTTTACTTCCGCTATATTGATGACGTTCTCAAACTAAATAAAAAATAGTTTCAAAATCTGACTTGATGATTTGCTGAACGCATCTATCTTATCAAACTAGACATAAAGGATACAACAAATACAGTTAAGCTTGCCTCATATCTTGACTAACATCTAGAAATTGACAATGAGGATCGGTTAAAAACAAAACTTTACGACAAAAGAGATGATTTCAGCTTCTTAATTGTGAACTTTCCATTTCTATGTAGCAAAATTTCAGCAGCGCCTGCATACGGAATATATATATCCCAATTGAAACGATATTCCCTGGCTTGTATTTCCTATCACGATTTCCTCGATAGAGGGTTACTTCACAAGGAAGCTATAAAACCAAGAGTTCTAAATGGTGTAATCGAAATCCTTTCGTAAATTTTACGGACGCCATCACGAGTTGGTTGACCGTTATGGAAAAAGCGTTTAACATACAATGTATGTTTAATAGATGATATCGGATATGTTACTGATGTCGTAACTTCAATCCACTTCCCTTTTCACCACGAATGTGACCTACCGAATTAGACTATTTACATGTTTTGTAATACCATGAGCAACACGACGGTGACATACGTGGAGCAGGATCTGCTTACCCTTCCGGAGAACCTGATATCACTCCCAGTTTTTGGTTGGGTTCGTGTTGCTTAGTCTTTAGTTTTCTAAGTTATTTCTTTTGTACTATAATTGGTCTATTAGTCTTTTTATTTTTTAGCCATGGCGTTTTCAGTTTATTTTCGATTTATGAGTTTTACTGGTATCTTTCTCCTCTCTTTCAAACTTTTTTTGGTTGTCACAATCAAGGAAAAGATGACAGGGATTGTGGTAATGACAATGTAACATATCTGTGGCAATATGTGATGCAGATATTCCCTTACCGTCAACCAAATCGTGCTAGCGTCCGTAGAACTTTCGAAAGGATGACCTCAGTTTGAACCTTTGGTTAAACTACAAAAATATCAAAGTTTCAGTTGTATATTTACCTTTAGCAACACACATTGTGGCATTTCCTCCAAACAAAGAAACGGTTCTCCGATAATCTGTTATCTCCTGCATAAGAGCATCTAATTGTTTTTGTACACTTTTCTCCATGGTTTTCAGATGTGACACATTTTCTGATTTGAAAACACTCAAAATTAAGTGTTTAAATAATGTTTTCAATCCAATCTGTAGATCATCCATTATTGTTCTAGAATAAGGATCATTCGGGTCCATTTCTCTTTCTTTTTCTTTTGTGTAAAGTCTGACAATTTCACCAACTTTCTCTAATAAATAGAACTTAAAGTTTGTCATTATTCTGTCCTCCCAATAGTTAACATTTAGGTTTGTCCAATTTTCTTCACAGAAAGGTTTCATACATTTGTTTTTGATCAGAAATATTAAGTCTAGAAAATATTCATAATGTTTTTCATCAAAACTATTAGGAATTGACATTTGATCTAAAATTGCAAAAATTGTACAAAGTTCTTTATCTGGAAATGCCTCTTTGGTTTCTATATTTACTGAAGTTAATACTGCTGATACTGCTGTTTCAACTTTCTGCATTAACAATTTCTCTAAATGATGATTTCTTTCGAATTTTGCCTTCTGCGTGTCATTGAAATGAGAATTCTTTTTAGCAATGCATAGAGGTGCAAGTTGTTTGCTTTGAATTTCATTCTTATAGTCATGTTCTCTGGTATCTTTAATCACCTTTCTTATGTGTTGTGTGGTGGCATATGAAGTAAAGTCTTCCATTCTTGTTGTATTTGCCTCAAAATTGTCTTTAAAGCTAATACTATCATCCTTCGAATAGAACATATGCTGGAATCTTTCTTGTATCTTCTTGAATACAATTGGAGCCTTTTTTGTCCTTGAGGTTTCCGTCATTCGGTTGTTACGCCTCTTATTACTTTGTCCCTTTTCCCCATCTTTACATCTCTGAAGTGCAGGATATTCAGATGCATTTCTTCTAATAGCTATATATTTTTCTCGCTTTGAACAATATGACATATCTGTTGTTGATGTTTCAGATACAACAATACTAAGATGTCCTGCATACACTCTCGTTGATCTTGCTTGACTTGGGCAAATGTGTGCTCTGTCGTTTCCCTTTTTGCCATTCTTACCACCAATTCCTCCTTTCCCGTCTTTTCCGTCAGAACCACACTGACCCGGGTGACATGAGGTTTTAATTGTACACATGTGGTTTCCTTTCCAATTTCTTATGTCAATATTTCCTTGAAACCCTCCTTTTCCTGCGGCACCTCCCTTCCCGCCGTTGCCTCCCGGAGTACCAGGAGTCCCCGGCTGACCGGAACAAAAACAATACGATTGCCTAAATGGAGCTCCAACCAACGATGGCAAAGACAGTAAAGCGCCATTCGACCAAACTCCATATTCTATTACATGATTGTCATCAGTAACTCCTTTCAGGTAGTACTTTCCACCGATTCCATATTCATTGGTATTAAAAAGACCTGTTGCTATTTCTTCAAATATAGTGGAAAACGAATTATTCTTTTTAAATGTTTGAAAATTATTAGCAAATGTAGCCGTGTTAGCGTGTGCAACGTCAGGAAATCTTTTGTTGAACACCTCTTCGGAAATCTCTTTGCCATCAACTCCATGTATTCCATCTGCACCTGTACCGCCATGTTGGCCGTCCGAACCATCCCCACCGTTTGAAATGATAGTCATATTATCTACATCTTTGAAAACATTAGCAATAATTTGAACGTTTCCACCACTTTCACCATGCATTCCTGGTTCGCCTGGGGATCCATTTCTGTCCGATTCAGTTCCATTCCGTGCCTTCTTGTAGTAGTGAGAAGGACCGTTTTTGCCAGAAACATCCAAGGAGTAGTGTTCTATATCTTCATCTACTATAAGTGTATCTGTGACAATAATGACGTTTTTACCTCTCCATTTGACGTCACAGTTTACACAAAAATATAATTCTGCATGTATTTCAATTTGCGAAAATGTTTCAAATAAATCTTGTTCTGCTTCAATTTTTTTATTTACTGTCCTCAAATCAACAAAAGTTCCCTTACATCTGATAATGTCCACGCCATATTCAGTGACGAAACTAATTGACATTTTTTCATAAAATCTCACACAAAGGCTTCCAAGGGAGATAACAAATGATTCGGAATGAAAATTCGACAATTTTAAAGCAAAACTCTGCAATTTTGACAAAGACCGATCATTTGTTTTGGATAATTTCTTGAGTAGATCATTCGCGTCCAATGCATTGTTTGATTTTTTCCATGCATTCTTTAAGTATTTTGGAAGTTTTTCTGATGTTTGATGCATATCAAAAACTATATTTTTCATATGGTTTTGTAATTCATTTAAAAAGTTTCTTTCGTCAATTTCGATTTCTTTTTCAGATGTTGAATTATAATGACAAAGATCATGAAAACTTTTCATAAATCGTAACTTTGTTTTGGAATTTAAAAGTGTAGCACATTCCTGAAGTTGTTCGTAATTTAGGATAGTATTGAATGGCTCTTTTATATCCTTTATTTCTGAAATGTTTTGGACCTCAGACCGCAGAATGACAAAACTAGAACCTTCAGTTTCTAAAATGTTTTGTAAATGTTTTAAAAATGTATCGGCAACACATTTAGCATACTTGAGTTCAATGTAGACATCAATGTCACGTGTTAAACTCTGACATACTGTCTTCATGGAATCTTTAATCTCTTCTAGTGTTTCACCCTTCGCTACACCACGTTGAATTCGTTCTTTTACAATTTCTTTCAAACTACCTATCCTGTTCATATCATGATCTATAAGGCTTTTTTCTCTTGTTATGGATGACTTCAGTAAGCCCTGAAAAATCTCAAGTTCATTTAAGAATATTTCATAGGTTTGCTGGGTAGTTAAAAGTTTGGACCATTCTACAGTTAAGGAGTTCATGAAAGAATGAAAGAATCCGTCATTGATTTCTTTCTGTATGGCAACTGGTATAAGCGAAATGTTTTGATCTTTCATTAGATGTTCTAACTCCAATGCTAATTCTGGATAAATCTCCAATCCATTTGTACATTGAAAGGAATCCAGAAATATAACGCGATCCTCACTAAAATTACAATGTATGGTGATAAAATGATTCTTCGGTGTATCGACTTGGACCATGACTGTTGAACAAGATCGCATATTTTTATTCTTAGCCAGAAATGAACAAGCATCTTTCCAGTGCATACATACAATATCTCCAGTGATATTTCTTTGCTGTTCTACATCTGTTCTCAGGCACCCTTCAATTAGTACATGATTGTCATCTACGTCACATGTTAAATTTGGATGGTCGTTAATCTCCAACTGTACATTTTGCAGTAGACGGTCGTCTACTCCACCTCTGCAGAAGTCACAATGGAAAGATATTGTAGCTTTTATGTTATGCAACAGACTAAGCTTTTTGGTTTGTTTTGCCGGGATTATTTCTCTAAATTGAAGGACGGCCAAAGGGTCCATCTGAAATAACAAAGCAAAGACACTTTATGGCAATTGTTCAAAATGTCACTTAAACTGGTTATATTTTAAGAGGCATATGTTTTTCTACTATTATGCAAGTTTGTCCAATTGCAATTAAACTCTGAATCCACCATTTTCTACATTAAAAAAAGCCTGTACCAAGTCAGGAATATGATAGTTGTTTTTGAGCTTTTGATTTTAAAATTTGATAAGGGACTTTCCGTTTATATTTTTTTCGGAGTTGGGTATTTTTGTTATTTTATTTTTGTGTATGTTAATAAATATATAAACACATATATATACCACGACTTGAGATGCACCTATCGTCTACAAAAGACTCATCAGTGTCGCTAGAACCAAAAAAAAAAGGTTCAAGAAAGTCAAGTGTGTTATTCTTATTGTGGCTATATGTATTGTCTTAGTATAAGAATGTGAAGTGTAAACGTCAAATTAAGAAGCAGCTTAACTACTAGTAAAACAAGTCTACTAAAATATACATCTGGGACGCATAATGTTATAGGTCTTTCCTAATCAAAGAGCTGGTAGCTCTGAGGTGGAAGAAGGTGAATAAAAGGTAACTTGAATTACCATAAAAGCAGCCCCACTAACCCAGCCTGCTTTGTTCCATTATCGTAATGACGTAGTTTTTTCTTCAAACAAGAATTTGTCATAAGTACATGGATTTCCCATCCGTACAATCATTTTCTATGTTCAGTGGACCGTGAAAATTAGGTAAAATCTTTAATTTGGCAGAAAAAATATCATATCATAAGGAACACATGTGTACTAAGTTTCCAGTTGATTGGATTTCAACTTCATCAAAAACTACCTCGACCATAAACTTTAACTTGAAGCAGGACGGACTGACAAACCAGAAAACATAATGCCTATAAATGCGGCATAAAAATAGTAAGACTTGTTACATACCTGCCAACTTTTGAAATTTCCCATAAGGGTTTTTAGTCCGCGACAACAATTTTAAAGGTTACAATTTTCAGCGAAGTATTTTGCACGATCTGGATTGTCTAGAAAAAGTGTCATATTTGTATGATGAGCTTACATGCCTTTTTCTTAAGTCTGTTTGCATGATTCTAGTTATTAAATCAGTAGAAAAGATGAACATGTTGCTAGCAGACCAGGGTTTATTTTCTTGTGTAAGAATATATGATGCTTGTTGAAATTTCCAATTTTGAATTATGCACAAAGATGAACCTTTTACAGGTTGGGAACAACGCTTCAAATGAGAGGTAACCCTCATTGGAAGAACATAACAACCCACTGTAAAAAATGAGCACCTTTATATTCATATAGGTTGATGAAACTTTCCCCAAGAACTATGCATCTATCAAGTATTAAATGGTCAAAACATGTCAAAAGAATATTGTGATATTTCTAAACTTATATCTTCTTTATTAATTTGACCCCTCATTTAGAAAAATTGTTCCAAACATAATGAATTTTCCCGCTTTTGAGTTAAAAATCTTAAAAATTTTCTTTTTTTTTCAACAGTAAAATGACCCCTTGTTTAAGGGACAGTCCTTCAGTTAAAGGACACCACTCATAATGGGGGGTGGGGTCCCAACCTGTTTGTTGGTTTTTGTGAAAAAAAGAATACTACATTGTGCTTTAAATTATTTAATTGAATACAAAAATGACGTATTATGTTAATAAACTAGTGAAAAAACTACTATTCAGTATTATCTTTATGGTAGTACTGCATCATTGAATTTTGTTAATCAGCCATGTTTTTATCCTTAAGCTGTGTAAGAACCCTCTTTGCAGATGAAAATTCACCTGCGGGAGTGCCATGTTCACGATTTTACAAGATGAAAACAACAAAGTTCAAAATCTAGCATGTTAGAATAATCTTCAGAGAAAACGGTTTTGATTGACTTATTAATTTGATCATGAGAAACACAGAATTTGATTGGCTGAACACGATTGTTTTACCTTGGGAACAAAATAAGGAACAGATGATTTTCACTGAATCGTGTTTTAGAGCTTTTTAACGATTTTTAATATGTTTTAATAAATGCAAGGACGTATTATAAAACGTCCTTGATAAGAGCGAAGAGAATGAACACAGGGCGAACGTACTATATGGTCGAAAGAACTCAGGACGAACAGACCGAGGGCGAACATGTAAACAGGGCGAGTCGACCCAATTCAAATTCACGCATGCGTACTACAAATATCTACATTAAAAACATCCGGTTACAAGTTAACAAACAATGTTCATATAGATGAGATGAAATCTAATAATTTACATAAATAAAAGGGTACATATTTACGATAGTGATTTGTTTTTCAATCCTAATTTACAAATAAAAAGATTCAAATGCTTAATCATGTGTAAAAAATCGGTGTCAAAAATCGGAAGTTGTTATGAAACTGTAATGCACAGAAACGGATGCGGCATACGGAGGTTGTAACGGTTGTAAAGTCGGCACCATAGGTCTTCAGAAGACTTCAAGTCTTCTTGCACCAAAAACAAAATTATTTGACTCTCCGTAATCAGCAATATAAAAGAAACAGACGGGACAATTATGTACCTCTAACAAATGTTAAATTCAAATAAAATTTCATCTTACAAAATAAATGGTGAAAATGTCCCCATGGACATAGATGATGCCTCGGTTGCGTACAACATTATAAAGGGATATAACTCGAGAACTATAAAAGTGACGATACCCAAATTTTTAGTTGATCTGAGTTTTGTGGTAATAAGTATTGTGTGCAAGTTTCATAATATTTGGTTGGGGCAAACTTAAGTTACAGAACCGAAACTAAGAAAATATTTTTTTTCCATTTTTAAAGGGCCATAACTCAAGAATGGTTAACGTGACCACACCTTAATTCAAACTTGATCTGTATTTTGTGGTAGTAGGGATTGTGTATGAGTTTAATACATGCGGTTGAGGCGAACTTCATTTTGAGAACAGAAACTTTATTTTTTGTAGTGTTTCCATTTATAAAGGGACATAGAACGGTTAAAATAACGCCACCAAAATTCAAACTCGATCTGAATTTTTTTTGGTAATAAGCATTGTGTATAAGATTCATATCATTTGGTTAAGAAAAAATTAAGTTAGAGAAGGGAACTAAAAAATTTACATTTTTTCCATTTATAAAGGGGCATAACTCTAAAACTTTCTGTTTTCCCGTATGTTACTTAATAATGTACGTAGTTTTCTTCCATTTAACATTACATACAATCTGCAGTTAAAGTTCCAAAAACATTTATTAACTTCATAAAGTAGGCGAGACACTAGGTTCTGCGGAACCCTTTTAATTCTTTTGATATTTTTCGTACAGTTTAATTGATAATCCTTATTACTGTTTCTCTCTATCTATTGTATAGTTTTTGACGACCCAAAAAAGGGTAAAAATCATCTTTCAATGGCAACAACCCCTCTACAATCAGTAAAACACCACTTAATAAATTCTGTGTATCCGAGGCGCTTTTCTAGATTTACCTTTATCAGATACGCTCAAAGGCGAATTTGTGGAAGCCAAAGGTGTAGAAGAACCGAAACAGGTGAAGAGCTTTGTGACCAAAATAGCTCTATATAATCTATATGTATTTATAAAGGGATCAATTGACAACTTCTTCCATTTTGACTTACTTGAAAATCGTATTGTAATTATCATGATACAGTTTCTATATATATCTTAAATTGTATCTACAAAAATTTGTAAAAATAATCTTCATGAGCAGTAACCCCTATAAGGGTTCAATTGACGATTTTGTGTATGTTCTAGAAATATTTTATAGTGTGTCTTTCTATATTGTAATGTTACACTATTGTTTCAGGTAAAGGTGAAGATTGGTACCTATTAAAGCGTTTAATCCTCGGCTGCATTTGTTTGCACCTGTCCTAAGTCAGGAACCTGATGTTAAGTGGTTGTCGTTTGTTTATTTGGTTAGTAAGCGTTTCTCGTTTTTTTATGGTTTTACACTAGTCATTTTGGGGGCTCTATGTAGCTTGCTGTTCAGTGTGAGTCAAGGCTCCTTGTTGAAGACCGTACTTTAACCTATAATGGTTTACTTTGTTAAATTGAGACTTGGATGGAGAGTGGTCTCATTTACAGTCATACCACATCTTCATATATTTATCGGCTTATTTGTAGATCTATTTCTGATGAACATTTGGCTATTACAATATCTCTCTATCCATTATTGGTTTCCCATAAAACGCCATAAAATAGGTAAAAGTTTCCATATAAGGACAATTATAACTTCTGTAGGGTCGAATTGCAAATTCCAAAACTAGGATGTCGGCTCTCTGGCCTGTCAGGTTGGGTCAATTGGTGAATTCGTCCATTTGACTTTTTCTTAGATCTTATTGTTCTTGGTATTTTTGCTGTTTAAAATTTCATTTTATCTATAGTTTTCAAGTTAATAACAACAAATAAATGGAGAATGTTTCCATGGCCCCACCGCTTCACGGTATATCATATAAAGTTATAAAGGGGCATATCTGAAGAACGGTAAAACTGACCCTACCCGTACTTGGACTGAATTTTATGGCAAAAATTATTGTGTTTAAGTTTCATAACATTTTGTTGAGGCAAACTTGAGTTAGATTGGTCAATACCTCATTTGGTGGACAGATAGTCCCCGAGGGTATCACCATCCCAGAAGACAGAAGTTCGGAACTGGCATAAAAATTCGGATCTTGCGTTATTAAAATTTGCTGTTACTAAATTTTTGAAATTAATTTAAGATTAAGCCCTTATTAAAAGAAATCATGTATGTACCTCATGCAAGGTTCTGATTCCTTGCCCGACTTTGTCTATACTTGTTTGTCCTTTTTGGTTTACAGCTCTTCGTCCTTTTTATAAGCTTTGTATTTTCAAATATTTTTGCCTCAACGACAGTGATTGTCAAAATGCGCATCGAAAAATTTGGTACCGTTTCTGTAATTAGAGAAATGAATCGAAAATTTTAGACTTTTTTTCAATTTATAAAGGAACATAACTCTAACACGGTTAAAGTGACGCCACCAAAATTCAATATGTATCTGTATTTTGTTTTTTGGTTGTTTATTTTGGTAATAAGCATTGTGTATACGTTTCATAACTTTTGGTTGAGGCAAACTAAAGTTAGAGAACGGAAACGAAAAATTCAATATTTTTCCATTTGTCCTAAATGGGCATAACTGTAGAACGGTTAAAGTGACGCCATCAAAATTTAAACTTGATCTATGTTTTATGGTAATAAGTATTTTTATCACTTTCATAAAATTTGGTAGAGACAAACTAAAGTTTGAAAACGGAAACCGACTTTGGAGCGTATGGACGTACAAGGGTGCATAAAAATTCTTCTTTTAAATAAACCTACCATTTTTCTCATACTTTCCATGTCCATATCTCCTCTATTTCGTATTTACTTCACAGTCCGTAATCTTTGATAGTATTTAGTATTTTGGAGTCTAAAAGAGTACAATTAGTAGAAAAATATATACAAGGTAGAAACGCGTTATCCTTAACAAGACAAGACTACTAAACTATAATTCAATCTAAAAGCATGCTATTGATAAAATAGATTGTTAAATCTGAAGAAACATTGATTATCGAAATGCGCATCTAGTGCAGAAAATTTGATACCGTTTATGTTAATAGAGAACGGGAACGAAAAGTTCAGATTTGAGGCCCCTCATGGGGGGGTCCTAGTAATCACATAATCACCATTTTTTTGCCAATATAATCACATAATCATTAAATATTTGCTTATCTTTAGTAATCAAATAATCATAAACTAAAAATACAGTCCTAGGTAATCAAATAATCATGAAATATTTGGCTTAATAATCAAATAATCATTAAAAAAACGGCCAAGTAATCACATAATCAAAAACCCCATGAGGGCCCTCAGATTTTTTCCCCCATTTATACAGGAACATAACTCTAGAAGGGTTAAATTGACGCCACCAAAATTCAAAAGGTATCTGTTTTTTTGTTGTTGTAATAAGCTTTGTGTATAAGTTTCATACATTTGGTTGAGGCAAACTTAATTAAGAAAATGGAAACCATTTTTAGGACGTATGCATGGACGGACAGGGTTACACTTAATTCCCCCTCCGCTACGACGGGTGTATAAAAATGCTTCTTTTAAATAAACCATAGATGTAAATTACATCTATGAATAAACCTACCATTTTTCTCATACTGTCAATGTTCATATCTCCTCCGTTTCGTGTTTACTTCACAGTCCATAATCTTTGATAGTATTTACCTATAGAGTCTAAAAGAACACAAATAGTATTAAAAAATATAAAAACAAAGGTAGAAACCACAGGCAGTTGTTTCAGAATGTTTTTCCTTATATACCTTAATATAACAAATGTATATAAGATATTTTTTTCTGAGACAAGTGCCTATGGTAGAAACACGTTATTGTAAACGAGACAAGACTACTAAACTATAATTCGATCTAAAAGCATGTTTTTGAGAAATAAATTGTTAAATGTTGATCCCACACATTAAATAACTAACCCATACAATTGTGTACTGTCGTCACAGTTATAACCATAGATTCTTTCTTTTTTCGAAGTAGAAATAATCCAATCAAATACACGTATTAAATTAAATGTATTTCTGGATGGGCTATAGATCATAGCAAAGTATCACAAAATTGTTATCACAATGGTAGTTTGGGAAAATTATAAACATTCGCATTCAAGTCTTCTCAAATAAAGCTACGGACCTTGATCGACAGACGAAATTCTAAACTTACACCAAGACAGAATTATAGTAGCATGAACGAGGGATAACGAAGTTTAAATGAATAGCTTTTATAAGCAGTTTTAGAAGAAATGAACATTCAATGGCGGATCCAGAACTTTTTGTAAGGGGGGCCCGCTGACTGACATAAAGGTGTGGGGGGGGGGGGGGGGCTCCAGTCACGCTTCAGTGATTTCCTAAATAAGCAACCAAATTTTTCCCACAAAAAAAGGGGGACGCCCCTTGGATCCGACTATGACATTGACAAATTATTATAAGATTGATAAGAAGATACAATAAACAAACACCTTGTAAGCCATGTGACAATAATATAAATAATATACTAGTATATATAAAACCAACAATGTGCAGACATACGTTGGTATTGTCAATAAAGACAATATGAATAAAATAAAATTCATGCAAAGACATACGTTGATTTGTCGATATCGACATCTTAAATGTCATACACAGACAAAACAGGAGAAACTAAATTGTCTGTACTGATAGATATTTGGAACATAATTTGTCGACATACTTATTCAAAGTGCTAGTCAGCACTGAAGGGTAAAGATTGCTTTAATTTATCAGTGTAATTTAGTAAAATTAAATATTGAATTTTATAAAGCATTACTATACAAGATATCTTATATAATATACAAGATATCTCATTTTATATATAAGACATCTTATATACTTTATATCTCTTAAAGTTAATAAAATATATTATATATTTTTTTTTTATTATTAGTGTCATATGAAGCCTCAAATTAAAAAATAAATAAAAGGCATATGTTTTTATAACTAAATGGATAGTTGTCCTTATAAAACTTATGTACATATACTTTTTTCTGAAGAAAATTCTTTAATTTGTCCACATTTAGAAGTTTACATTCTTTAATTGCTTGCTTCCAGGAAGCAATTCGCCGACATATTTTCCGTATGCAAAGTGACCTTAGCATGACTCTACTCGTAAAAATACGGTGATCGCAATTCGCATTGATCTGTCATTAAAATAAACTATCATCTGACTTGTACATGTTAAACACGTGCTCACTATCCATGTCTTTGTTGATTGTTTACTATAAGGTGACAATCGGTAAACTACGGATTCATAATACGACAAATTATTAGCTGCCAAATTGACGATTATACGATATGTTAGCGTAAAAAAGGATAAATTCGTGCACAGGAGACTAAGTTTATATACATGCATTGATTCAAGAATTGAATAAACATTATTTTTCACCAGTCACTCGTTTCATATGACTTTAAAATATCTTAAAGATATCTCATATAGTATAAGATATCTTATATAGTTATAAGATATCTTATATAGTTTATAAGATATCTTATATAGTTTATAAGATATCTTATATAGTTTATAAGATATCTTATATAGTTTAAAAGATATCTCATATAGTTTATCAGATATCTAATATAATTTATAAGATATCTTATAAACAATACAAGATATCTTATAAACAATACAAGATATCTGATAAACTACATAGATATCTTATAAAGTTTATGAGATGTCTGGAAGTTAGAATTAATAGTAATTCTTGGGGTTCACTGTAAAACTTCCAACCATGCATGTCGCAGTGACCTTGGTAGACTCCCCTTAAAAGCTAAAATTTTGTTGTCTTCCATGAAATTTTTAGATCATTTAATCTCATCTAACAAAATCTTAGCTCATGACATATTTATTCAAACAAGAGAAAACAACCTATGGACAAGTAATATGAAGAAATGTATCCATAATCTGGGTTTCTCATATTTAACATCTTTTAATGTACCTATTACACCTATGCTTGCTCAAATAAAACAACGAATTCATGACCAAATTTTACAAGAACAGAATTCATATATTACAGAATCATCAAAATTATCATTTTTTCGACATTTTTGTTTTTCAAATAAACGTGCACACTATGTTGACCAATTGAATATGTTGAAAGATAGGGCACCTTTGGCAAAACTAAGGCTAAGTGCACACAATCTTGAAATTGAAAGAGGTAGATACATGCAAGTTAACAGAGAAGAAAGGTGGTGCAAATTATGTCATAATAAAAATATAGAAGATGAAAAACATTTTATCTTGCACTGCACAAAATATGAATCACAAAGAAATGTTCTTATATCAAAATTGTCCTATTTTAAAAATTATGACAAACAATCCAAAACTGAGGATGAATATATCAAACTACTACTTAATAGCAAGTGTAGAAAAACAATTAGATTAATATCATCTTTTATTAATCAATCATTTGAATTAAGGAAAAATGTCCTTATAAATGAGTAATATGAACAATTTGAAGCTATAACATACAATATACTTATGTCAGTAGTCTATTCTTACAAATTAACCTATATATATTGATATTTATAACTGCACATTTCATTGTTCGAAATGTGCCCAATGATATGCTATGTAGTATTGTTTAATTGCTGCATCATTACTATCTGTATACTTGTTGTATGGGCCTTTGCCAATTATTGTAATTGAGTTTGTGCCAATAAAATATTTATTTGTAGTAAAACAGCTTGCCATAAAAACATAAATCAAAGCGCTGTAAGCGCTGAAGGCAGTTAACCAAAAACCAGGCAAACGTAATTATGTGCAGTGGCGGATCCAGAAATTTTCATAAGTTGGGGCCCACTGCCTGCCTAACAGGGGACCTGCTCCAGTCATGCTTCAGTGATTCCCTATAAAATCAACCAATTTTTTTCTCAAAAACGGGGGGGGGGGGGGGGGGGGGGGGCACTGAAAAACCCTCTAAATCCGCCTCTGATGTGGCATTGAACATTCATATATTGTACATTTATGTTTATCTAATGAATTAATTTATATGTTATCAAGGTTTCAATAGCAATGAATATATAAATATATATTTTTTATGGTGAGTCTGCAGTGGTACAAGTTCGCAATGATTGTAGTTGTTCTATAGTTGGTAGTAAACGTTTGTTTTAGTTGACTGTTAGTAGTACGTGTTGACTTAGTACGAACATGTAATAGTATAAATAGACTGGTTTCCCTGTAAAGAAAAGTTAACTGAGTATGTGTTCTATAGTACAATAGTTATGCGACACAAATCAGACAAATGTTCACTACTACAAGGATCAAAGGTGAGGTCTGACTGACCTGCCCATAGTAAATGTAAATGATTTGTTATATTGTCCCATACATGAATATATATGGTTTAGGGGTAAGGATTTCGAGGGTTTTCAAGTTCTCAAACAGGAAGGGGTAGGGTGACCCTAGGGACTTCCCCTATATTTCATTTGATTTGTTATATTGTTCCATTCATGAATATATATGGTTTAGGGGTGGGGATCTCGAGGGTTTTCAAGTTCTCAAACAGGAAGGGATAGGATAACCCCAGGGACTTCTCCTATCTTTCATTTGATTTGTTATATTGTCCCATACATGAATATATATGGTTTAGGGGTGGGGATCTCATCGGTTTCCAAGTTCTCAAACAGGAGGGGGTAGGGGGACTCCCCCTATATTTCATTTAATTAGTTATATTGACCCATACATAAATATATATTGTTTAGGGGTGGGGATCTCGACCGTTTCGTAAGTTCCCAAACAGGAGGGGGTGGGTCACCCCATGGACTCCCCTTATATTTCATTTGATTAGTTATATAGTCCCATACATGAATGTATATGGTTGAGAGGTGGAGATCTCATCCGTTTCAAAGTTATCAAACATATATATCAAAGTTGGTTTGCTTTTTTTTTTTTCTCATTATTTTAATATAAAAAATATTCACAGGGGAACTATCAGAGATTGTTTCCTCTTGTCTCTTGTTTATTTGAGGGGGCACTTACATATACATGCACAACAGCTACTTCACATGCACATAATTTCTAAATATTGAATAATATTATTATATCAGGGTATTGTTGTTTTTTTTTTTTTTTTAATATTTTGTATAATTTGTTTTGTTTTGTCGTTATTTTACATCTTACCTTGCTGCAACTATGTAACAATTAGCTATGAAAACTTTTGTGTGTGTATGCATATGTAGTATGCTAGCTACAACTCGTATATATATATATTATATTATATGCATAAATATCGGTGTGTTTATGATAAAACATTGTTCTATCAGTTGTGAAAATATTTTTAGTATTATTACTTTCATATCACAATCACATGTACATGTAGCTAAAACCCTAAAATTTTGTAGTATAAAGATATTGAGTTAGGATAGCCAGTATCTCATATTCAAATTCCTTATTAATATCTAAAATCATTAAAACAAGTTATTCAATATATATATACAATTCAAAATTTATAAGATAGAATTAAAGACACTCTTTTATTTTGTAAAATGACTTGTGATAATTTATCTTCCATTAAAATGGGCTTCTGGAACGTGGGTGGTCTAAAAAAAAGACAAAACAACAAGATTCAAGACCCCCTTTTTTTGAAACATATAGAAAATCTAGATCTAGTGTTCCTTGCTGAAACCCACTTGGGGTATGATTCTAATATAACTAATATAGGGTCATTCCATTGTCATCTTATTTGTAGACCTGTAACTAAATATAACAACAGGCATTTTGGAGGGCTTGCAATACTACGCAAGCCCTCACTAAAGCAACATGTGAAAATTCTAAAATCAACTATCCCAGATTTTCAGTGGGTGAAATTAGAAAAACAATTCTTTGGATTTGACAAAGATCTTTTTATATGTGTTGTGTATAACCCACCAGAGGGGTCATCATATTCCAAAGGACTTGACCATGATATTCTTACATGTTTAGAAAAGGATATTGCTTCCTATCAAAAACAGGGTAATATATTATTGTGTGGGGACTTTAATGCCAGAGTGGCTTCTGATGCAGATTTCATCATAGATGACAGTAATAATCTTTCTCCATTATATCAGTCCTATTTCAGCGATAAACAAATTCTTGAAAGAAGGAGCAAAGATGATAAACTTGACTCAAGGGGCAGGGACCTGCTTGACTTGTGTATTAGTAACCAAATAAGGATTCTAAATGGTCGAGTTCTTGGTGACACCTTTGGTGGTCTAACATGTTATACACCTAATGGAGCTAGTACAGTTGATTATGTTTTAGTGTCGGAGAGTATCATAAATCAAATTTTGTATATGAGGATATGTAATTTTATACCAACACTATCAGACTGCCATTGTTTGTTAGAATGGTCATTGTCTGCAAAATATTGTTTAAAAAACTGATTGTGATAGTGTTAATACTCATAAAATGTCACCAGGTTTCATATGGTCAGATGACTCACCAGCTCTTTTTCAAGATGCCCTTTTTACGGCAGAAATTCAGCAGCGACTTGAAAAATTCCTTAAACTTGAGCCTATCAATTCCCAAAATGCAATTGATAGCGCATCTCTAGAATTGACAGACATTATTAAAACTGCTGCCAATATTTCCCTTAAAAGGCGTAAAGCCCAAACGGGTAAGGGGGTTAAACACCAAAAGTGGTTTGACTGTAATCTTGCATATTTGCGAAAAAACCTATTTAGTTATGGGAAAATTTATTCTCGATTTCCCAGAGATCCTGCTGTTAAAGGTCACTTTTATAAACTACAGCGCTTATATACTAAGGCACGAAAACACAAATACAGAGAGTACAAGCAGTCTTTGTTGAAGCAGATAGAAACACTGCACGAGGAAAACCCTAAGCAGTACTGGCAATTGATTGATGAACTTCAGGGTAAGGAAAAGGATGATAAAAGTGCATTAGTCGCACCATTTGATTGGTTGAATAATTTTAAAAATTTGACAGAACCAAAAGATGAGTTTAAAGAACGACTGCAATTTTTGGAGGAAAAGCTAAATATTCTTGAAAAAAGAAAGTGCTTTAATGAACTTGATAGTAGGATCTCTGAAACCGAAATATCTACTGCTTTGTCATCTTTAAAAATTAATAAAGCAGCAGGGTTGGATAACATCTCTAACAGTATGCTAAAATATGGTCAAACCTCTTTGTTACCTTGTTTACTAAAAATTTTTAATAATTGCCTCTCTTATGGAAAATACCCAGAACCCTGGACTATTGGCTACATATTCCCAATTCATAAAGGGAATGATGCATCTGATCCTAATAATTATAGAGGAATAACTATTACTGATGCTTTGGGGAAGCTTTTTAATAAAATTCTTGACACCCGTCTTTGCAAATTTTTAGATAAATATCAGATCATTAAAGATAGCCAAATTGGCTTCACAAGGAAAGCGCGACCATCTGACCATATGTTCATACTTAAGACCATTATCGATAAGTACTGTCATACTAAAGAAGGTAGAGTGTTTGCCTGTTTTGTTGATTTCCAAAAGGCCTTTGACACGGTCATTCATCCAGGTATAAAACTCAAGTTATTAAACATTGGGCTGGGTACAAATTTTTATAATATAATTAAGAGTATGTATGCCCAGAGTAAATCCTGTATTCGATTAAAGAATAGAGTTACAGACCTTTTTCCAACTAAGGTGGGAGTGAAACAGGGAGATAATTTGAGTCCTAATTTGTTTAAAATATTTATAAATGATCTCCCTGATTATCTAGAAAAGTCACCTGATCCAGTCTTGGTTAACTCAAAGCCAGTTCATTGTTTATTATATGCTGACGATATTGTCATTTTTTCTTCCTCGGAAAAGGGGCTTCAGTGTAAACTTGATCAATTAAATAATTATTGTAAAGATTGGTGTATGAAAATTAATCTAAAAAAAACTAAGGTGATGGTATTTAACAAAGCAGGCAGGCATATAAAACATAATTTTTATTTTAATGACATGTTGATAGATTGTGTTCAACATTGTAAATATTTAGGTATAACATTTAGTGCATCAGGATCTTTTTCCTTTGCTCAGAAGGAATTGTACAATAAGGCATTGAAAGCATTCTACAAGCTACGAAAGGACTTTTTATCACTGAATCCCAATATTAAAAACAGCCTCCATGTATTTGATCATACAATTAAACCCATTCTTTTGTATAGTTCGGAAATTTGGGGCTTTTTTAATCCTTTCAAAAAAAAATTAAATTCTCAGACTTCTACAGTTGATCAAGCTTATCCTAAACTTTTTTCAGATAGATTACATATGAAATTTTGTAAATTATTACTAGGTGTGGGGAAAAGAGCAACAAACCTTGCCACTCTTTCAGAACTTGGGAGATTTCCTTTACATTTTGATATCACCAAATCTATGATCAGATACTGGCACCGGCTTGAAAATTTGGGTTCATCCTTTCCCTTACTAAAAGATGCATATTTAGAGTCAAAGCTATTATTTGAATCAAAAATTCCCTCTTGGTATGGATCTTTAAACTATTTGCAAAAAAAAATTAATGGGGTTGACAGTCTAACCTTTGCAAGCAACTTTAGATTCAAAATTTTAATTAAAAAGTTTTTGTATGAGCACTATGAAATACAATGGAGAAACCAAATGCACAATTGTGCTGATGGGAAGCTTTGTAGCTATAGCACTTTTAAGACTCATTTTGGTCTTGAAAGATACCTTACTATATTACAATCACCTGAGCAGAGGAGAAATTTCACTCGATTGCGTATTTCTTCTCACAGACTAAGAATTGAACAAGGTCGCTATCAGGGTACTCTCCGACAAGACAGAATATGTCTCAGGTGCACCTCAAATGAAGTTGATGATGAAAAACATTTTTTATTCTCATGTACATCATCACAAGATAAGAGAAATTATTTGAATTCCACTATTGACTTACTATGCCCAAACTTTAAGCATTTGATTCCTAGTCAAAAACTGATATGGCTTCTTAATGTAGAGAATCTTGATATTTTGATATCTGTCTGTGAGTTAATTGATGAAGA
This sequence comes from Mytilus galloprovincialis, assembly GCA_037788925.1. NCBI lineage: Eukaryota > Metazoa > Mollusca > Bivalvia > Mytilida > Mytilidae > Mytilus > Mytilus galloprovincialis. Next base: position 38,390,847 of record CM075341.1, read on the forward strand.
TAAAATATAACTTTAAAGATAAATATTTAATCAGGCTTTCTGCACTAGGCACAAGGTTGGCATGGTGGGGTACAGGACACATCGTACAAGTTCTATTACCTTCTTGTTTGCGATATTATTATTTTTTTTTATTAAACTGGTAATATTTTATCTTTTTTGTAATTTGTGCACTTTGGCATGTCAATTAGCATTGTCCCTTGGTGCCTCTTGCAGTTGTGTCACTTTAAATAGCACTGACTCCTCTGCACCAGGCACGAGGATGACATACCATTTATGTGCAACTTCTTACAATATCTTACCATATCATTAATGTCCCGAAACACATTTTAATATGCACCCACCATGCCATATAGCACCGTCCCTAGGTGCCTCTTGCAGTTCAGCTAGATATATTTAGCCTACTCACAGTATTCTTTTTTGTTACTTTCCAGAGGTGTGCCTGAGACAAAGGTTTTATATATATACTAATATGTGATAACTGTTGTTTCTTATTTGTGTTTGTAACTTGTGTTGTTTATTATATTTGTAAAAGAATATTATATTACAGTGATATTATATTATGCTCCTTGTGAGCCCATTTTATGGAAATAAAGCATCTTCTTCTTCTTCTTCTATATATGATTTGCCTACATTCAGGTAGTTATTTGTAAAAATAAAGTAAGAATCTTCCAGCTACTTTAACTGGTCCTTCAAAATTGAGAAAAAAAAAAATACTCCTTCAAAATTGCAGTAATATGTTTACACTTTAAAAACATCTTACATGCATTATCAACATTTATCACTCATAAAGAAAATTTATACTGTGACCAGGAACATATATATTGTTAGATATACTGTTCCCAGCTGTCACATTGTATTGGATTTTGACATTAAAATTTGTCAAAAAGTAATTTTGAGTTTCTGTTCAAAATATTTTCTGTTTTTTCTTTCTTTTACATATATCTTTTGGTTTTCAATTCTAGTGTTTATATTCATCTACCATGCATAGATGTATTTTGTCACCTGTCTGGATCGCCAAAAACCCGGAATTACCCTTATCCGCTTCCGGAATCGAATCCGATATTGTAATTGTCTTTTCACGACAGCCTTTGTCATTGTTTTTCAATATTGTTTTTGTCAGTCAGATACGATTTTACTCGTATTAACACAATTTTTGTCGGCGATTTTCTGTATATAGCTAGCGATTGAACAAAATTGACATCGCTGTCATGAATAATAATGATTAAAATAAGTTTTGAGATCGAGTTATTTTGAGACTTTGACGAAAAGGTTTGCAAAGCTATTTTTTTATTTTCTTTCAAGTGGAACTGAGACTACTATAACAGTGATATAGTTGTCTGAGAGTGGAAGGCCCGTCGGGCATGGGTAGTAACCAAGTCGAAAGTGGAAGGTCGCGGACCTCGGACCACCGCTAATTTTAACCCCTGCCTCCAAATTGAAAAGATACGAAAATTTCGTCTTCTAATTTGAAATTGCCGCCAACAGCATGAACAGTTGAACTTATTATATAATAGACTACTGACGTAGTTGTACTACGTATTGACGACAAACAATATTCCTACGACTTTTGCCATTTGGGAAATCTAAACTACTTGTCTTAAAAGATTTTCGGCGATTAAATATTTCATACAATTGTTTTTTGACATCTTAGTCAAAAGCACAGGCGATAATAAACTACATAAGAATTCCTAATGAGCACTTCCTACTTCCTATGTGCAACTTCAAAAGTTTTGGGTGATTCGACGATCATTTAAGGTTTTTCTAGTCATATTTTTTGTAATCCAGAATTAAAAGTATTAAAAAAGTGTTCAATTAGTTATATATAACATAGTAGCCAGCTAGATAATAACAATGGCAAGTATTTCAGCATTTATTGGGTAGACCACAAATCCAGGGTGCTCGCATAATGCAGCTTAACCGTGCATAAAAAATACTATTACTAACTTAAATTATACATAAACATGATAAAAAAAAGGCCACTCTTGTTTTGATACTGCTACCGATTTAGCAGAGTGTACTTACTAATTTTGCTACATGTTAGCAACAAGTCGTTTTTATTTATTTAAACATGTAAAACCGTAATATGTAACAGAGTACACATTAAAAAAATAATTCCTTTATTTATATCTCTTAGTGATTATTTGAAAATTTGGCAGTTTTACGTGACCCCATACATAATAGATACGTATTAAAAGCATGATATTTGTCTTACCAGTAACGAATCCCCACTAGTAAATCTCTCCGTCTACAACAGATGTATTTATGTAAATTGTTTGTATATGTATTGATTGCCAAATGTAATACATCACTTGTTTCTGTGTACATAATGTTTTTAGAAAATTGTTGTGCTTTTTCTCAAAATGATAAAAGAATGAGTTATCATATAAAGCTATCGAGAAACATTAATATCTGTAGGTTGTAAAGTTGCAGTTATCAACCCAAAAAAACAACCGTGGCAAAATTTATAGTTTCGACCTAGTTACAAGACAAACATACAAATATCGGTCAGTTAGGCGTCAGCATGTCACACCAATATTAATGACCTAGAAAATGGTCATTCATTACATCCAGGTGAAGGGAGATACTAGAAACATTAACCTTGAAACAGGAAATTTACACTTTTCTCAAATTTTTCACATCATAGTACATATATCATGTACAGCTGGTACCATCTCTGTATTAAATTTTTTGATTTTGATTTTTTGTACATGTAGTTTTCACTCTTTATGTCTTTCGTTTTATTCTTATTATTTAAGACAAAAAGTATGCAGAAATAATCAGTATACCAGCAACCAAAAGTAATGTAATACATTGCAACTACTGAAGTTGTGCCCTATTTATGGACAGTATGTTTTTTTTTCGGCATGTGCGTCTTGTTCGTCCGTTCATCCGTCTGTCCTGCTTCATGTTAAAAGTTATTGGTCAAGGTAATTTTTGATAAAGTTGAAGTCAATCATCATAAAACTTAGTACACATGTGCCCTATGATATGATCTTATTATTATTCTTACCAATTAAATGCCAAATTGTTTGATCCCATTTCACAGTCCACTGAACATATAAATGATAGTGTGGAAAAAGGGGGGTTGCATTCATAGTACACATTTATGTCTTTATGTTGTTTGTATTGTATCTTTTCCCATTTTGATGACTGTGTAGATTTATGTCTTTATGTTGTTTGTATTGTATCTTTTCCCATTTTGATGACTGTGTAGAACAGACACCTTTCCTAAGTCAGGAGTTAGACTGTGGTTGTCGTTTATTGATGTGGTTCTTTATTCTGTTTCTCGTATTTTTTTTATTACTTATATTACCGTTGTTTTCCTGTTGGAATTGTTTTACATTAGTTATTTTGTGGCCCATTAAAATAGCTTGCTGTTTGGTGTGAGCAAACGCTCCGTGCTAAATGCTTTATTTCGACCCATAATAGTTTACCTTTTACACATTGTGACTTAGATGGGGATTTGTCTCAGTGGCACTCATCCCACATCTTCTTATTTTTATGTCCTTTCAATTTGATCTATATTCAAAACTAGACACAATATGATTGAAAAAGTTATAGAGGCACATGCTGTCAAGTTTCTCGTTAACCGATTTGACTCTTATTCTCATATTAGATAAATTAAAAAAAACATACTAAAACGTATATCCAAATTTAAAAAAAATCGAAAATAAACGACTTAAAAGGCATTGCCGGGATACAATGTATTATCGATTCGTTTCGTGTGTATTTTAGCGCAGACCCATCTATTATCTATCGAGTTGCCCTCCGAAGACTGCCGACGACTCATCATAGTCGATATAAACACAACTATAGATATACATAGACAGCAAACTCGTGCAATTGGATTTTTATATGTCTGTTTAATTTCATATAATAGGTTAAAAATGTATGTTAATCATCGTTTTTACATGTATATGAATGAGTTTTTTGTGGATCGAATCAGTCAACCAAATGATTTATCTTTGTTTCACTTTCAATGTTGACATTCTTTTCCTTTTAATACCTGAACACTTATAATTTGTGCATTATCCATCTCTAGCTATAAGGGATTAAATAAAAGGTCATATGCTGAAATTACTTGCCTGCTTTAGTTACCAGGATTGATTCCATGTCAAAAGTCTGACATGTTAGGATTTTACAATACAAGTATCACAAAAAAAAAAAAATTAATCCATGAAACTGAAATCAAGGTCAGATATACCTTGCCAGACAGAAATTCTTCACGTAACAATCCATCTATAAACCAAATATAAATGACCTAGCTATTGCTTATAGTATAATAAACTGTTATCACAGAGATATTTCTAGCCTTTTTGTAATTTTGATTATGCAAATTTAGAAATCCAAATAGCAATACTTTAACATCTTACACAAGTTATGCAAATATCCAAAGTTAATGAACGATGACTGAGCAACATGGCTAAACAATCTCCATGTAAATGAAATGTGCCTTTCTAATGCAACAACGTTTGTAACGTTCATTTTGATTGGATAACGTCACTTTCTTACATGGCATCAATTGACAAGCGCACACGGCATATGACAGATTTTAAATACATGTTTTAACGTTGTTTTCTGTCAGTTTCATTAGAATGGAGATAACAATATTGTATTTTAAGCTCCGACGGCATCAATTGGGGATTTGATGGTCGCAAATACCCGTTTACTGTCTCCGCTATCGCGTCGCCAGTAAACTTAATTTGCGACCATCAAATCCCCAATTGATGCCGTCTGAGCTTAAAATACAATACAGTTATCTCCTAAATGCTAAAACAACTGCATACCAAATACCATTATTATTATTATAAGTCGTTTCCAAATCTAAATACAAACATTAACTTGTAAATTATTTAAAAGTTTCAAAGTCAATGAACCATAAAGAGGGGGTTGGGCTATATAATCTCCATGGAAACAATACTTGCAAATGCCAATAAATTTACATACCAAATATCATTGACTTAACATAAGCAGTTCATCTTAAACTGATCTAATCACAAACTAATACGTGTAAACTAAGATAATTTTCAAAGTCATTAGACTGTGACTGAGGGGCAAGGCCAAATATTCTCCATGGAAATGAGATGTGCCAATGCTTATACAACTGAATACCAATTAACATTGTCCTACCACTAATGGTGCCCCTTGAACTGACCTAATCACAAACTTATATATGATAGCTTAGAAAAAAATCAGTCAAAAGACCATGACTAAGGGGAGCCAAATTATCTCCATGGAAATGAGATATGCCAATGCTTATAAAACTGAATACCAAATATCATTGACCTACCACTTGTGGTTCCCCATTAACTGACCTAATCACAAACTAATACATGTAAAATAAGCAAAAGTTTCGAAGTCATACCATGACTGAGGGACAGGGCCAAATAATCTCCATGGAAATGAGATGTGCCAATGCTTATACAACTGCATACGTAACCAAATATGATTGACCTACCACTTGTGGTCCACCATAAACTAGACCTAATCACAAGCTAATAAATTGTTGACGCCGTCGCCGACGCCGGAAGCAGCATACCTATGTCTCGCTTTTTGACTCCGTCAAGGCGAGATAAAAATACTCCGAGACCTAACCATACCCCACACCAAATATATTTGCAATACTGCTTATATTATTTGAAAAACCGACTATAAAACACGAAAAATAAACATTGACCTATGAACTCCGAAAACACGACCAAGGTCAGATGAAACCTGTCAAATTAAGATATATATACAATCATTTCATAATAACCTACCGCATCGTCTTCGTCGGTTTGTAGAGTTTTAATGAAAATGCTAACATGACTAATATGACATGTTTGAGTGTTCGTATGCAATAATGTATACGAATGAAGTTCTCTATAACTCTCTGATCCTCTCTCAGTTATCAGTCTTATCAAATCATGGATCCAAGACCTTCACATATCTAAGACACCCCTTCCTCTAAGTATATTGCAGTACTGAGGTATATAGTATAAGGAAAACTTGAACGAAGATGAATAAGAAAATTTCCATTTTAGATGGTCTTACCTGTAATATTTTCCCGCCTTTATCATGTTTATATCCCAATGTAAAATGTACTTGATCATTGTTGATAATCAAACCTCATAATTGTGTGTGTATTTATCTGACTACTGATACACTTAGACACTCAGACGTCGTAAGGTCGTGACACTAATGAGATCGTTTACATTTTTGTACAGGCCGTATGGACAGGCATATTTGTGTAAATTCCTTTCTCTGTTAATGAGGGCCCTCATGGGGTTTTTGATTATGTGATTACTTGGCCGTTTTTTTAATGATTATTTGATTATTAAGCCAAATATTTCATGATTATTTGATTACCTAGGACTGTATTTTTAGTTTATGATTATTTGATTACTAAAGATAAGCAAATATTTAATGATTATGTGATTATATTGGCAAAAAAATGGTGATTATGTGATTACTAGGACCCCCCCATGAGGGGCCTCGTTAATTGTACCTCTGGTTGTACACATTGCGGACATTGCGCTATGATACATTTTCAGACACATGGAATGTTGCCTACATCAGTTTAACATTGCACTCTCCCTTTTTTCCCCATCCCCAAAAGAGGGTAACGAATAGGATTAAAAGCTAGAGGATGATAATTTTCTTCATACATTTACATTGAAATGTGTTCATTTTCTGTAAATTTACTATTGAATACTATTGTATTATATGTCTCTGATACTATTCATGAAATAATGCATTATAATTTATAATCAAATTAGACTAAGGGTGTTTTTATATACATAGATGCTCAAATAAATTTTCGATTTGGCAAATGTTTGAATTCCCGCCCTGGGTTTTAATGCTTTATACTCTGAATTTGATCTGAGAAGAAACGTACGTTTGGGTTACTAATAATAAGCCTGGTAACTCTTTGGTTTTTGGCCAAGTAAATGATCATTCACTTGACCTTGTCATGCAGTTCACCATTATCTTGATAAATTATGACTGAACAATGTATATGTTCATTGATGTTAATAAAAGTAAATACTTGAACTTTTCACCAGGAGTGTCATAATCTGTTGACCTCTCTAAAATTTCAAACATGACGACGATCGATTGAGTATCATAGGTTTTTTTTGTATTATGTGTATTTTCAGACAATATTATGATTTACGAGTTATATATATTATGTCTATTAAATTTAGGGGTGGTTTTTTTAACGGAAGTAGAGCTCTCTCTCTCTCGGATTAATAAGTAAAGATTTATCAATTGCAATAACTATCATGACTATAGACATCATCATCAAGCGAGTTAGGTTGCAAGCGCTTTTATAGTGGGTCTTCCTTTTTCTGTGTGTTTAGGAGTAATACTTATTTGAAAGTTTTCCTCCATTTTTAAACTTATTTTCACTTCTCTTAAATTTTGTTACTGCTATCAGATACATATACAATATATTATGTATTGTATGTCTCTGCTGCTATCAGTGCGATCAAGAGGCAATCTAATTAAAATATTGATCTCTGATTACGTTATACCATGGAAGTAATATTTAAATATTACTTCCATGGTTATACTCATATGTAGTATAACGTAATAATCAGAGATAAACATTTTAATTAGATTGTGGTCAAAATTAAGAGCAAGGCACACGATTCCCTAAAAAAGTTATTTGAAAGATTTTTTTGCATTAGATTTCGATTTCTCAAATTTGTTTCAATAGTTCCACCACATTGATGTAATGTCATTACAGGATGATACTTCCATAACAAACCGTGCATACATTCATTACATATATATATATGTCACCAATTAACACAAGTTGTATTGTTTCAGATTCAATAATTAATAAAACAAATAGTGGCATCATGTTGAGCATATATAAGACATCGTAATGGGAGCTAGGAAAGACAATCAAGCGACAGGGTGCCTGCTGATAATAAAATTCATTTGACAATGTATTAATTTCGAGGATTTTTAATATACCACCTTTTGATTTTCTATAAATATTATAGAAATACAAATGATGGAAAAATGTTGTACGGGTGAAAAAAAAAATTCAAATGTTAATGTAAATGTATACTTTATCATTTATCATTAAATAAGTTTCGACAAATATGAATAAACAAGACTGTGTCCCTGGTACCAGAGACATATAATACATATTACCAATCAAAAGACAAAATCAAAAGCTGAAAAAAAAAAGAAAAAAAAATGCATAACAACAGGCCTAGTCCTGATCATTATATGTCTCTGCTGGTACATAGATGCCCCATCCGAAATATCATTTTCTATGTTCAGTGGATGTGAAAATAGGGGAAAATCTCTAATTTGGCATTAAAATTAAAAGATCATATCATAAGGAACATGTGTACTAAGTTTCAAGTTGATTGGACTTTAACTTCATCAAAAACTACCTCGATCAAAAACTTTAACCGGAAGCAGGACGGACGAACGGATGCACATACCAGAAAACATAATGCCCATAAATGGGGCAAAAAAATATCTTTATAGTCTCTTTTATATGAAATTATACAAACTATGAACTATCATGAACAAGAACCCTTATAGTAAATCTTTATTATGTCCTTTGAACAGATGAATTATCCCGACGAATGCAATTTAATAAAAGTAAATATAATTTTATTTTGTATTCAATATTTATCGTTTCTATTTGAACAATAAACCAGATGCTCCGCAGGGCGCAGCTTTATACGACCGCAGAGGTTGAACCCTGAACGGTTGGGGCAAGTATGAGAGGGGGCAAGGGGGTCCCAATAACAGCAAAACAGCAAATTGTATTTGGTATATTCTTGTCCGTCTGTCGTCAACATGTCGGACATTAACTCAAACACTCTTTAAACAATTTACGTAAAACTTTGGTAAATTGTTTATATCTATTGACGTGAGATCCCTATCGTTTTTTATAAATTTTAGATTTTAAGTTTCTGAGTAATGGGGTTTTATTCAATAAAAATGGTGTTTTTTTCAGTTTTCTGATAATATCTCAAAAATCCTTTCACAAAATTGCAAGGAATTTTGGTGAATTGTTTATATCTATTGAAATGAGCTCCCTTTCAATTTTTATAAATTTTAGATTTTACGTTTCCGAGTTAAGGGGTTTTATTAATTAAAAAGGGGGGATTTTCTAGTTTTCAGACATTAGCACAAAAACGTTTTCAGCAGTTCTCATGAAACTTTGCTGAATTGTTTATATCTATTGTTGTAAGCAACCTTTCAATTTTTTTTTTCTTTTTTTTTTCGATTTTATGTTATTCAGTTAAGGGGTTGATTCATTAAAACAGATGGTAATTTTTTCCAGTTTTCAGACAATAATTCAAAAATGTTTTCAACAGTTCTCATGAAACTTTGGTGTATTGTTTATATACATGATATATATTGACTGATTTTTATAAATATCTGATATGACATTGAGAAGTTATTGAATATTTCAAAAAGGTGACGGGCGTATCATGTGCTCATGGCGTTACATGTAGCTATTTATTTGTCACGGTATACTTTTTTCAGCATTTTTTTTGTACAATTATAGAAACTCACACATGCTTGTAATTTAAATAGTGAGTAATAAAATTGAGAATGAAAATGAGGAATATGTCAAAGAGACAAAAAAGATATCTAGTAAAAATTCAAGGGCAGTTATGGTATCAAAGTAGGTCCAATTGACATAGTTCTTGTGTTTGTTGCTACTAAAAAATGACCTAAAAGAGTTTTAATATATATATTCGCATTCTGACTTTTTTAAATGCCCATTTAATGAGGTGTGTGATTTTTTCTGAATAAGACTAATAGGCAAAGTTGTATATAGGGTAGAACCAGATGCTCCACAGGACACAGCTTTATACGACCGCAGAGGTTGAACCCTGAACGGTTGGGGCAAGTATGGACACAACATTCAAGCTGGATTCAGCTCTAAATTTGGATTGTGATTAAATAGTTGACACAGCATAGGTTTCTCTGACACAGAATGAATGTGGTCTAATGAACTTAAAATACTTTTTTTTCCTTTGAGCAATTCACTATGCTGTTGAATATTAATCCTCTCAAAAAAATGTTTGAAGAAATTTTCTTTTTATTTATGAAATCTGAAATGAGAAAAATTTAACCCCCCCCCCATTTTTTTTTCACATCCCCCTTTTTCCAAAACTGATCTCAATTCAAATTTCTAATGGAGTTTGAAACAATAACTACTCATTTAAATACATCATAAAATATTAAAATGTAACAAAAGGTGCTTGTTATCACTGAATGGTAAAGATTGTTTTAATTTATCAGTTGGTAGTAAAAGTGAATATACATTGTATATTGTATAAAACAATGATTTAAGTTGATTCAACTACTATTCTGAACAAAGAAAGATAACTCCAATCAACTGAAAATTTCTTGCTATTGCACAATATTGTGCAATTAGATATTTCTTGCTATTGCGCAATACTGTGCAATTGAAAATATTTGCTATTGCACAATACTGTGCAATTGAAGATTTCTTGCTATTGCACAATACTGTGCAATTGAAGATTTCTTGCTATTGCACAATACTGTGCAATTGAAAATTTCTTGCTATTGCACAATACTGTGCAATTGAAGATTTCTTGCTATTGCTGAATACTGTGCAATTGAAAATTTTTTGCTATTGCACAATACTTAATATAATAATTTTGGATCCTGATTTGAATCAACTTGAAAACTGGGCCCATAATCAAAAATCTAAGTACATGTTTAAATTCAGCATATCAAAAAAGCTCAAGAATTCAATTTTTGTTAAAATCAAACTTAGTTTAATTTTGGACCCTTTGGACTTTAATGTAGACCAATTTAAAAACGGGACTAAAAATTAAGAATCTACATACACAGTAAGATTTGGCATATCAAAGAACCCCAATTATTCAATTTTTGATGAAATCAAACAAAGTTTAATTTGGACTTGATTTGGACCAACTTGAAAACTGGGCCAATAATCAAAAATCTAAGTACATGTTTAGATTCAGCATATCAAAGAACCCCAAGGATTCAATTTTTGTCAAAATCAAACTAAGTTTAATTTTGGACCCTTTGGACCTTAATGTAGACCAATTTGAAAACGGGACCAAAAATTAAGAATCTACATACACAGTTAGATTCGGCATATCAAAGAACCCCAATTATTCAATTTTTGATGAAATCAAACTAAGTTCAATTTTGGACCCTTTGGGCCCCTTATTCCTAAACTGTTGGGACAAAAAATTTAACCCCCACCCCCTTTTTTTCACATCCCCCTTTCCCTTTTTCCAAAACTGATCTCAATTCAAATTTCTAATGGAGTTTGCAACAATAACTACTCATTTAAATACATCATAAAATATTAAAATGTAAAATAAAGTGCTTGTTATCACTGAATGGAAAAGATTGTTTTAATTTATCAGTTGGTAGTAAAAGTGAATATACATTGTATATTGTACAAAACAATGATTTAAGTTGATTCAACTACTATTCTGGACAAAGAAAGATAACTCCAATTGAAAATTTCTTGCTATTGCACAATATTGTGCAATTAGATATTTCTTGCTATTGCACAATACTGTGCAATTGAAGATTTCTTGCTATTGCTGAATACTGTGCAATTGAAAATTTCTTGCTATTGCACAATACTTAATATAATAATTTTGGATCCTGATTTGAACCAACTTGAAAACTGGGCCCATAATCAAAAATCTAAGTACATGTTTAGATTCAGCATATCAAAATCGCTAGAATTCAATTTTTGTTAAAATCAAACTTAGTTTAATTTTGGACCCTTTGGACTTTAATGTAGACCAATTTGAAAATGGGACCAAAAATTAAGAATCTACATACACAGTTAGATTCAGCATATCAAAGAACCCCAATTATTCAATTTTTGATGAAATCAAACAAAGTTTAATTTTGGACCCCGATTTGGACCAACTTGAAAACTGGGCCAATAATAAAAAATCTAAGTACATCTTTAGATTGAGCATATCAAAGAACCCCAAGGATTCAGTTTTTGTTAATTTTGGACCCTTTGGACCTTAATGTACACCAATTTGAAAACAGGACCAAAAATTAAGAATCTACATACACAGTAAGATTCGGCATATCAAAGAACCCCAATTATTCAATTTTTGATGAAATCAAACAAAGCTCAATTTTGGACCCTTTGGGCCCCTTATTTCTAAACTGTTGGGACCAAAACTCCCAAAATCAAACCCAACCTTCCTTTTATGGTCATAAACCTTGTGTTTAAATTTCATAGATTTCTATTTACTTATACTAAAGTTATGGTGCGAAAACCAAGAATAATGCTTATTTGGGCCCCTTTTTGGCCCCTAATTCCTAAACTGTTCAGACCTCAACTCTCAAAATCAATCTTAACCTTCCTTTTGTGGTCACAAACCTTGTGTTTAAATTTCATTGATTTCTATTTACTTATATACTAAAGTAATTGTGCGAAAACCAAGAATAATGCTTATTTGGGCCCTTTTTTTGGCCCCTAATTCCTAAACTGTTAGAACCAAAACTCCCAAAATCAATCCCAACCTTCCTTTTGTGGTCATAAACCTTGTGTCAAAATTTCATAGATTTCTATTTACTTAAACTTAAGTTATTGTGCGAAAACCAAGAAAATGCTTATTTGGGCCCTTTTTGGCCCTTAATTCCTAAAATGTTGGGATCAAAACTCCCAAAATCAATCCCAACCTTCCTTTTGTGGTCATAAACCTTTTGTTAAAATTTCATAGATTTCTATTCACTTTTACTAAAGTTAGAGTGCGAAAACTAAAAGTATTCGGACGACGACAACGACGACGACGACGATGCAGACGACGACGCCAACGTGATAGCAATATACGACGAAAAATTAAAATTTTTGCGGTCGTATAAAAATCAAAAGCCCCAATTATAAGCATGCATTGCAGCAATTTATCAAGTACCTCGAACCAATTTTGACACTCCAAAAGTAATTTATTCCACTATTTTCATAGGCCTTATTTGAACATTTTTTTATCAGGTTTTTGATTGTACCAAGTCTACTAATAAGTAGAATACATAGTTTAGTAGTGGAACGATGGCTTGAAGACGAAATAAATCTTTGTTTGTAATGAGTTATGTGCAGCTTCGGCCTTGGACCCAGTACATGGTGGAAACTTTCATTGTACAATGTATTTGGTTCTGCTATGAAAAGAGCTGAGTCTATGTACCATATAATACAAAAGGTTAACTGGTTGCAAGGACCTAGTCCTTAATTGAGATCCTTGTCAGATATTCCTGGCTATATGTTTTCCTTTTTGTCATAGTAAAAATTGTTCTAATTTTATATGTTCGTTCGTGACTGTCAAAAAAATGCTAACATTCCAATTTTCGATAACAGTTAACAGCAAATACATTATCACAATAACAGATAACAAAAAAACTAAAAGCCCAATAACAGCTAACAAAGAATAAGACAATAACAGCTAACAGCAAATATATTTTCAGAATAACAGATAACAAAGAATTAAAATGCCCCATAACAGCATAACAGCTAAACCCCTTGCCCCCCCTCAAGTATGGACACAACATTCAAGCTGGGTTCAGCTCTAAATTTGGATTGTGATTAAATATTTGACACAGCATAAGTTTCTGACAAATATAATGAATGTGGTCTAATGAACTTAAAATATTTTTTTTGCCTTTGAGCAATTCACTATGCTGTTGAATATTAATCCTCTCAAAAAAATGTTTGAAGAAATTTTCTTTTTATTCATGAAATCTGAAATGAGAAAAATTTAACCCCCACCCCCTTTTTTTTCACATCCCCCTTTCCCTTTTTCCAAAACTGATCTCAATTCAAATTTCTAATAGAGTTTGCAACAATAACTACTCATTTAAATACATCATAAAATATTAAAATGTAAAATAAAGTGCTTGTTATCACTGAATGGAAAAGATTGTTTTAATTTATCAGTTGGTAGTAAAAGTGAATATACATTGTATATTGTATAAAACAATGATTTAAGTTGATTCAACTACTATTCTGGACAAAGAAAGATAACTCCAATTGAAAATTTCTTGCTATTGCACAATATTGTGCAATTAGATATTTCTTGCTATTGCACAATACTGTGCAATTGAAGATTTCTTGCTATTGCTGAATACTGTGCAATTGAAAATTTCTTGCTATTGCACAATACTTAATATAATAATTTTGGATCCTGATTTGAACCAACTTGAAAACTGGGCCCATAATCAAAAATCTAAGTACATGTTTAGATTCAGCATATCAAAATCGCAAGAATTCAATTTTTGTTAAAATCAAACTTAGTTTAATTTTGGACCCTTTGGACTTTAAAGTAGACCAATTTGAAAATGGGACCAAAAATTAAGAATCTACATACACAGTTAGATTCAGCATATCAAAGAACCCCAATTATTCAATTTTTGATGAAATCAAACAAAAAAAAAGTTCAATTTTGGACCCTTTGGGCCCCTTATTTCTAAACTGTTGGGACCAAAACTCCCAAAATCAAACCCAACCTTCCTTTTATGGTCATAAACCTTGTGTTTAAATTTTATAGATTTCTATTTACTTATACTAAAGTTATGGTGCGAAAACCAAGAATAATGCTTATTTGGGCCCCTTTTGGACCCTAATTCCTAAACTGTTGGAACCTCAACTCTCAAAATCAATCTTAACCTTCCTTTTGTGGTCATAAACCTTGTGTTTAAATTTCATTGATTTCTATTTACTTATACTAAAGTTATAGTGCGAAAACCAATAATAATGCTTATTTGGGCCCTTTTTTGGCCCCTTATTCCTAAACTGTTGGAACCAAAACTCCCAAAATCAATCCCAACCTTCCTTTTGTGGTCATAAACCTTGTGTCAAAATTTCATAGATTTCTATTTACTTAAACTTAAGTTATAGTGCGAAAACCAAGAAAATGCTTATTTGGGCCCTTTTTGGTCCCTAATTCCTAAAATGTTGGGACCAAAACTCCCAAAATCAATCCCAACCTTCCTTTTGTGGTCATAAACCTTGTGTTAAAATTTCATAGATTTCTATTCTATTTTACTAAAGTTAGAGGGCAAAAACTAAAAGTATTCGGACGACGACGACTATGACGACGACGATGCCAACGTGATACCAATATACGACCAAAAAATTTTTTATTTTTGCGGTCATATAAAAATAGATGCAGGGAACACTTTGAAATTGGACCAAATGCCACCGAAAAAGTATGCAATTACTAAAAGCAGATTTTTATAAAATTATACTAGAGGCTCTCAAGAGCCTGTGTCACTCACCTGTATTTATTGATGTTTTGGAAATCATGTAAAATAAGGTTAATAGATTATTAGATACTAAAAAAATATTTAAGATACTAACCATAAACTTCAAAATATCCTTAAAATGACTTATTCTAAGGCAGCAAGTGCCAGCAACTGAACAACATGTTGTCTGATTCGTCTGAAAACATCAGGGCAGGTAAATCTAAACCTGATGAACACTTTTTACCAGATGTTAGATTTGCTCTAAATGCTTTATAAACCAAAAACAGCATTTTTCTATTTTTAACCATGTTGACCATCTTTGTTAAATTTTTATAAGTAGTTTCAAAGGAGATGATTTTTATAAAAGTTAACAAAGACGGAGGACTGACGCCAAGTGATGAGAAAAGCTGAATTGAGGTGAGCTAAAAACGAAGGAATTTTCTGCTTTATTCTACTGATCCTCATTTTTTTTGTGTACATTGGTAAACACACATGCCTTAGACATTAGTTAAAGAACTTTGGGCCAAAAGAAACAGTTCTGAAATGAAGAACACAAGATTGCCACTAAGAACCAAATTTCTTAGTATTTACTGATTTATGTGATTCCTAGAACAGCACACCTTTCATCATTATAAAATTTGAAAATTGACTGTTTCGCTTGCAGGAGGCCAACTTATAGTTTAGACCACTGTAAACATATTGTTTTCAGGAGTGTGACTGAATCTTATGTACCATTATTACATGAACATTGTCCATATTTTACAAAGGGCAATACATGTACCTGTATCTGACAAAGTTCTTGCAATTATCATTTTTTAAAGTTAATTGCAATATAGATCTATTCCTAGAGTGGATGTATAATCGATATTCATCTACATAGAATGAGTCAACTTTCATTTATTGTCGGGAATCAACGTGGCTCTATGAAACTTGTAATAATAATTTAGTTTATACAAATCATCAATTTATTCATCCAATTTATGGTAACCTATTTACCTTTTCATCTTATTCATGTGTAACAAATTATTCAATGAAAATTTCAACATGTATGACATTTTTTCAATGATTTATATTGTCTAAAGTTTAACAGAACAAATACAAAATCTAAAACACATTAAAAAGGAAACATACATGTAGTGATAAAATAGCCATACATTGAAATACTTTCTGTACCTTTTTTCAAATTTAATAACTGTTACAGCCGACTGCATTGAGTGTTTAGGGGAAAGTAGAATCCTTGGTTAGCTTGCTTATTAGCTGGACCATGAAGTCATTACTAGGATAGGTAAACTGTCTGTCTCTAAGACTAGACTACTTCGAAAAGAGGGTAAAATACCTTACCTAACAATGATTTCACGGTTCAGCTAACAAGCAAGCTAACCAAGGATTCAACCTTTCCCGACACACTTATTGCAATCGGCTGTAATCAAATGTACGTTTATGTATCATTAGTTGTATCTAAAGTATGTAACCTTCAAATATAAGAGGGTCTGAATGGGGTTTGCTGAAAAAGAGAATAATAGACCAAAAGTTCACAATTAAGGGCAAAATAAAATTTAAGAATAGAGAAACTGAAAAATAGGATGCTAAAATATAAAGAATAGAGAAAAATAGTCTACAAAAATACAGAAAATAAAGAAACGTAGGACCCCAATTCCAGACTTTCATTTATAAGAGTTAAGAAATTGTATCAAACATGACAGATATTGCAGATACCGGTAATTTTATATAACAGAATTTGTAGATATACAACATACAAAGTATTGCACAAGTATTAACAGAAGAAGTGTTCACACAGACATTGTTCATCATTGTCTATCACAGCTGGTGAAATAGGTTCTGAGCTACAATGGTTATGTATTCTACTGTATTTTCTTGTTGATTTATCAATGACAATTTACTGTTTATTAAACTCTAAGAAAAATGCTTTTCCAAAGCAAAATCGATTTACACTTTCAGTATATAATTATTAACAATAATCTCATTAAAGATACAACAGTACAGTGCTTTTAAACCTTATCATTCCTATGAAGGCAAAATACAGAGTTAATCTTGCATGTTTTTAGAACTTGTTGAACTGATTCTGAAAATATGAGGGGTCCCCACATTCTTTTGCTTCAAAAGTCATATAAGTATAAGTATAAGTAAGCCAACATTACATTGTTGTTTTTAGGCTCAGCTATTTACCTTTTTGAATGTTATATTTAGAGACTTATTGAAATGAAAATAAGAAGATGTGATATGATTGCCAATAAAATAATTCTCCACACTTTTAACTTTTTTTCAAAATATTGTGAAAATATTAAAAAAAATCTGCGGTTTTAAGTATATTCTATACATTTTAAAACCTATTTACAAATTCTAAATTGATTGAAATAACTTCATCTGTCCATAATGGATTGACAACCTTAAATGTTTAACAGTAGAAATACAAGAACCAAAATATGCCCAGTCTTTAAGCTTTGCCTTATTGTTTTGTCCCTTTAAAGTCCTAGACTTGATATGAAGCTTTAAGAAACCTAAGTTTTTCTATGAATTATAGACAAGGAAAACTTTCAATGCAGGATTTCTGTGGATTCATTAGTATTCGTTGGATACTAATTTTCGTTGATTTCGTGGGTACAGGGGAATCAAGAATTCAAATGTTCAACAAATTACAAATTTTCTAAAAGAATAAATACATTTTGCCAAAACCATGAATTTAAATATCCACGAAAATGTAAGTTTTCCTCAATCCACGAAAATTGGTATCCATGAAAATAAATGAATCCACAGTAAATGGTGAGACAAAGTCTTACAATGTAATCAGATAATCACAGTGTAATCACATAGTAAACAATGTAATAACATAGTCAGACAATGTAATCAGATAATCACAGTGTAATCACATAGTAAACAATGTAATAACATAGTCAGACAATGTAATCAGATAGTCATACTATGTAATCAGATAGTCAGACAATGTAATCAGATAGTCATACTATGTAATCAGATAGTCATACTATGTAATCAGATAGTCAATCACAAAATGTAGACAATGTAATCACATAGTCAGACAATGTTATCACATGATGATATTCAAACACTATTTTTGAACACTATCTAAAAGCCATTGTTACACATGCACTAATGAAACACATACTTTCTTCCACTTTTCTACCTTTTATGCACTACACATAATTAGATACACTACACTTAGCTGCTGCAATTACAATGTAAACCACATTAAAAGAAAATGATAAACTTTAATAGGCACAATTCCACACCAAACTTCTAAAAAAAATAATAATTATACTTTTATTCAAATAAATGTACAATTATGCCCCAATGGGGTTAATGGCATACTACATACAAAAGTAACAAATAACACAGTTTATAAAATTTTAAATGACTTTCATAAACAAATAAGAAAAAATTACAATTTTACATGGTGGGACAATCTATAGCACTTGGAAATGGAAGGTTATTATTTCTTACAAAAAGATTACATTTAACATCAAAACCTACAATAAGAAATGCAAGACATTCAGATTCAAAAGTACAAACAAAGCAACAATGTCATTGTAGACTCATAAGGCCATAAAATATCATACTTCAGCTTCCCAGGAAAAATCTAAAATCAAGGACACTCATTTCTGAAATTTTTAAGAGATTTTATGCCTATACAAAGTGGCAAATGTCTGATGAAACTAGATTGTCAGATTCTAACAAGGAAGATAATCAAGTCCAAAAATAGTCTATCACACATGTTTTAACAAGGCTGTCAGGTGCATGGGAAGGGAAATAGCTACATTCTTAAGCCTTATATATATCAATCAGGGGCAGATCCAATCATTTCTGAAGGGGTTATTCCCAATCAAGGATTAAAGGGGGTTGGGGATTCCAACTTTATGTCCCCTTTCAAATGCACTGATCTTTTTAAAAAAAGAGGGGGTCCTACTTCTGGAACCGTCCCCTCCCTTTGGATCCACCACTATCAATGTTACAGGAACCAACTACAACAAGTACAACCATCATACATAACAAATTAAACCGTCAAACTTAAGACTTACAGACAAAGCTAGAAACTATAAGAAACCTGAATGCATCATCTGAAAATAATATGTAGTACTGTAAATTCAGAAATTGTTATGAGGTTTTTATTAAAGCCAATATTGGACTGGGTGAGTATCTCAATAACTAGAACTTGCATTCTGATAAGGCAGACGACAACCAATGAATTACGGGCTCTAACCTTAGGACAGGCAAAGCTAAACATGTTTCTTAGCTATCAACTCTTACTAATCTTTTGTGTGTCTGTAGGCCTAGACAAAATCATAAGCTTTATAATAGATACCCAACCTACCAAATCAGCAAACCTTCAATGAATTTAATCAGTGGAGGAGAAAATTTGTTTTTCAGTAAACTATATACAACCATGGAAGACATGACAACAATAGCTCATCAAACCAAATATGACCAGATGAGCTAAAGATACATGTATAATAGCCAAATTTCTGAAGACAATGTGTTTCTATGATTACAAATCTAATAAATAACAGCCATACATACACATTTAAATAACAAACAAAATATGAATCACAACCTTTAAACATGTTAAAATTAACTTTTTAAGAAATGACACAATTCCCTCAAGAAGTCAAAAAATTAATATAAATAAAAACTAGAGGCTCTAAAGAGCCTGTGTCGCTCACCTTGGTCAACAAAGGACACAGATCGATTCATGACAAAATTGTGTTTTGGTGATGGTGATGTGTTTTGAGATCTTACTTTACTTAACATTCTTGCTGCTTACAATTATCTCTATCTATAATGAACTTGGCCCAGTAGTTTCAGTGGAAAATGTTAGTGAAAATCTACAAATTTTATAAATATTGTAAAAAATTTACTATGAAGGGCAATAACTCCTTAAAAGTTAACGATGACGACAACGGACGATGACGGACGCCAAATGATGAGAAAAGCTCACTTGGCCCTTCATGCCAGGTGAGCTAAAAAACGTCACAAAGAAGAAACGTACGATAATACTGTGTTTTGGTCCATTGAATTAGGAAATCAAAAAGTATTATAAACTACCAAATAGCTGCTAATAGCATCCTTTCCATGTTTTACTCTGGTTAACATCAATCTTGAAGACCAAATTTACTGGAGGGGATAGTTTGTGATTTATTCCATTATGAAATAAGCTCAAATACATACCTTGTAATAATGGTCTTCTTTAATATATCAATTGTAATAACAATTCAATAGAAAAACCATACAACAAATGTGGGTCTACTTTACATAGACTAGAAACAAATATACACTTATTAATGTGTTTATTTCTAATAATAGAAGTTTAACAAGGATGTGTCCATAGTACACCAATTCCTCACTCATTTTTATGTTCAGCCGACTGTGAAATAGGGGTCAAACTCTAAATGTGAAAGATAATATCATAGGGAATAAGTGGACAAAGTTTCAAGTTCATAGGACTTCAATTTCATCATTAACTACCTAAACCAAAAACTTTAAACTGTAGCAGGACAGACAGACAAACAAATGAAGGAATGAACAAATGAATGGACAAATGAACAGACTGAAAAACATAATGCCCCAATGTTTTCTTGAAATATCAGAAGCATTTTCTCTATACATGTATTTAACTCAAGTTTTGATTAAAATGTCAAATATTTTAAACAGAAAGAAGTGAAATGAAAAGAAAACCAAATACTTTATGCATCCGTCTGCTATCCTACATCAGACTATGGAATAAAAGTTTGCACAACTTTCAGTGTTTAGGTATAAACAAAGCATTCATAATAATACAAACTAGGCAATCTACATTAACAAATTCACAGTGTAATGCTAATCTTAACGACCCTCTATTATAATATGAAGCCTATGCCCAACATTTAAAACAGCTATATGCAAAATGTACAAAATTCCATAAAAAAATATAAAAAGCATCCAGTTTATAAAATCTCTCAAACATGGCATGTGACTGTTAATGATAGCATAGGCAAGGGAAATATAAATTGTATATCTCAGCAAAAATATTCTTTTTAGCAAAATGAATAAAATATATATATCAGTAAACATTTTTACATTTTTAGGCACTATTGAGCAACGTTTATAAAAATATTTTTTTAATAACAAATATGACAAATATATATGGAGACATCAGAGTTGTCTTTGGTCCCTTAAATGTATACATAGGTCTAAGATCTAAATTTTTATTAGAATTTTACTTAAATTACACCTACATAACTATTTTTCCACATTGCATTTGGAATGGTTGTTGAGGTAATCATAACAATCAAAATTACTTTCTATTCTTTCTTGAAAAATCATTATTTATACTCTTAAATAAGTACAAACAGCAATTCACTAAATATCATTAATGAAAACAGTATAGGGACCAAAGTCAACCCTTTTAGTACACCAAGAAGACATAACATTACTACTTATAGCCACAAATTTTAATCTGTATATCCTAATTTGATTTAGTAACTTTGGATCTCGATCGTAACTCTCGATTTCCATTATTTTGAGATTTCTGAATTGGCACAGGATTTCCATTAGATGTTTCAGACTTTTCAGGTAAATCACTTTTGACATCTCTATATATATAAAATTTGAATATTGTCCATCCAATAAGTAATAAGAGACCTAAAATCCAGAAATATGCTATGTGTGGTGGCAATGGCTTACTGATTGTCTTCCAATCAAACTTGACCACAATCAGGAATTCTGTTATAATTATGGCGATTATCATCCAAGCTTGTCGGCCAAACTTTTTACAGGTTCTGAAATGGAACAAAAATAATTTTAAATTAAACTAAATAATTTTCAGGAGTTTCTGATATTTCATTTTGCAGAAGTTAGTGAAATCATAATAAAATGGAATAAAAATCACAACTATACAGATTTTTTTTTGATTGACAATAAAATTAAGATAGTCCTTAAAAATAATTTTCTATCAGTTTCTTTTGTACAACTCAAATAAGCACATCCAAAATTCACCAAAATTTGTTAAAAATTGCTTATCTCACTAACCAATGTTATACATGTTCAAAGTTTACAAAACAAATGTATAAAGTTAATAATCAAAGATTCAACTGGACAAAGGGAGATAACTGTACTAGTATTTACAAATCTGAGTTTGTCTGAATTCTGTAAAAGAATATAAATAGGCTTTCATATTTAAAGGGGCACTAGCTACGAGATATATAAAAAACTAAAGTAAGATTTGTTTTTGTTCAATCAATAATGAAAGTGAAATAGTGAAATAATAATTTTGCTTTTAGGATCCAAAATGGTTCAATTTTGTTAAATTAAGCGAAGAAACATTGATAATTACTCATTCACTTGTAAGTGAGTTAGTCGACCTCATTAAATCCGTATTCATGTGAACTTCAATTTAACCCCTTGCTAAAGATTGACAACGCATGCATTGTACGTGTACTGGTTATTTAAAGAAAAAGAATGTCAACAATGAAAGTGAAACTACGGTAAATCATTTGATTACTGATTCGATCCATATAAAATCACTCTTATACGGTTAAAAACAATGAGAAACATATATTTTTAATCTATTAAATAAACTCAAACAGACCTAAAAAAAATCCTATTGCACGTGTTGGTTTAATCTATTCATATCTTTATTTATGTTTACATCGCTTATATGGTCATCTGAGGTCAAATCGATCGTTAATTAGATGGCGTCTGGACTAAAATACACACGAAACGAACCTTCATATTATCTACCCCATGCTCTGTAAACTGTTTATTTTAGACTTTTGGTAGTTAGGATAAATGTTTTACATTATTATAAATCAAATATGAGAATTTGAGTCAAATCGGTGACCACGAATTTGACAGCTAGTGCCCCTTTAAAATGGTAGACACTTTTTTTTCATAAATATTTCAGACTTTTGATTTCAAAAATCTTGTCTTGAATATGCATGAAATAATTGCTATTGAACTTTACGCAAACAATCAACAATTAGTTCTAAATTGAAATTCATGTGAATATTTTCACTTTTTTCCTATCATAATTCTGCGTTAATTTTAAGTAATCCTAGTTATCTAAGCCAACTAATAGTGGAGTGGAACACACTTACCACATGCTTAGAACTCACAACCTAAGCATTTACAGAATAGTGGCACTGTAGGTATTTCAGGATGAGATGAAAAGTGTGTACTGATAGTGATCACCTTTTCCATGGTAATTTAACAACCAGAAACCAGATGCTCCGCAGGGTGCAGCTTTATACGACCACAGAGGTTGAACCTCTGAACGGTTGGGGCAAGTATGGACACAACATTCAAGCTGGATTCAGCTCTAAATTTGGATTGTGATTAAATAGTTGACACAGCATAGGTTTCTGACACATAATGAATGTGGTCTAATGCCTTTGAGCAATTCGCTATGCTGTTGAATATTAATCCTCTCAAAAAATGTTTGAAAAAATTTTCTTTTTATTTATGAAATCTGAAATGAGAAAAATTTAACCCCCCCCCCCCCCCCCCCCCCATTTTTTTTCACATCCACCTTTCCTTTTTTCCAAAACTGATCTCAATTCAAATTTCTAATGGAGTTTGCAACAATAACTACTCATTTAAATACATCATAAAATATTAAAATGTAAAATAAATTGCTTGTTATCACTGAATGGTAAAGATTGTTTTAATTTATCAGTTGGTAGTTAATGTGAATATACATTGTATATTGTATAAAACAATGATTTAAGTTGATTCAGCTACTATTCTGGACAAAGAAAGATAACTCCAATTAAAATTGTGCAATTAGATATTTCTTGCTATTGTGCAATACTGTGCAATTGAAAATATTTGCTATTGCACAATACTGTGCAATTGAAGATTTCTTGCTATTGCACAATACTGTGCAATTGAAAATTTCTTGCTATTGCACAATACTGTGCAATTGAAGATTTCTTGCTATTGCTAAATACTGTACAATTGAAAATTTCTTGCTATTGCACAATACTTAATATAATAATTTTGGATCCTGATTTGAACCAACTTGAAAACTGGGCCCATAATCAAAAATCTAAGTACATAGTTAGATTTGGCATATCAAAGAACCCAAATTATTCAATTTTTGATGAAATCAAACTAGTATGGCGTTCATTATCACTGGACTAGTATATATTTGTTCAGGGGCCAGCTGAAGGACGCCTCCGGGTGCGGGAATTTCTCGCTTCATTGAAGACCTGTTGGTGACCCTCTGCTGTTGTTTTTTATTTGGTCAGGTTGTTGTCTCTTTGACACATTCCCCATTTCCATTCTCAATTTTAAAGTTTAATTTTTGACCCCGATTTGGACCAACTTGAAAACTGGGCCAATAATCAAAAATCTAAGTACATTTTTAGATTCAGCATATCAAAGAACCCCAAGGATTCAATTTTTGTTAAAATCAAACTAAGTTTAATTTTGGACCCTTCGGATTTTAATGTAGACCAATTTGAAAACGGGACCAAAAATTAAGAATCTACATACACAGTTAGATTCGGCATATCAAAGAAACCCGATTATTCAATTTTTGATGAAATCAAACAAAGTTCAATTTTGGACCCTTTGGGCCCCTTATTCCTAAACTGTTTGGACCAAAACTCCCAAAATTAAACCCAACCTTCCTTTTATGGTCATAAACCTTGTGTTTAAATTTCATAGATTTCTATTTACTTATACTAAAGTTATGGTGCGAAAACCAAGAATAATGCTTATTTGGGCCCCTTTTTGGCCCCTAATTCCTAAACTGTTGGGACCACAACTCCCAAAATCAATCCCAACCTTTTTTTTGTGGTCATAACCCTTGTGTTTAAATTTCATTGATTTCTATTTACTTATACTAAAGTTATTATGCGAAAACCAAGAATAATGCTTATTTGGGCCCTTTTTTGGCCCCTAATTCCTAAACTGTTGGAACCAAAACTCCCAAAATCAATCCCAACCTTCCTTTTGTGGTCATAAACCTTGTGTCAAAATTTCATAGATTTCTATTTACTTAAACTAAAGTTATAGTGCGAAAACCAAGAAAATGCTTATTTGGGCCCTTTTTGGCCCCTAATTCCTAAAATGTTGGGACCAAAACTGCCAAAATCAATCCCAACCTTCCTTTTGTGGTCATAAACCTTGTGTTAAAATTTCATAGATTTCTATTCACTTTTACTAAAGTTAGAGTGCGAAAACTAAAAGTATTCGGACGACGACAACGACGACGACGACGCCAACGTGATACCAATATACGACCAAAAAATTTTTAATTTTTGCGGTCGTATAAAAAACTTCCAGAGCACCTGAGTTAATCACTGATTGTATCTATACTTAGTTTTTTGTTATCTGTATTGGAATTCTGTTTTATCTTTAGACAACATCTTATGTCTTGTTACGTCTATGGTTTGTATCAACATTGTATTTACCTAAATCTTTGAATATATTTTTTTTCATCTACTATGGATTCATTTATTTTCATGGGTATCAATTTTCGTGGATTGAAGAAAACATGTATTTTCATGAATATTTGATTTTGTAGATTTGCTAATCTCTGCATATAAAATCTATAGAAAATTTGTAATTTGTTGAACATTTGAATTCTGGTTCAATTGTACACACAAAACCCACGAAAATTGGTATCCAACGAATTATAATGAATCCACAGTAGATGAAAAATAGGACTGTTCCAGAAAATAATATGTCACCCCCCCCCCCCCTCAGGGACATTATATTTTCTCGAAAAGCCCTTAAGTAAAAAGCTACTTACGGATCCCCCCCCCCCCCTCAGGGACATTGTATTTTCTTGAAAAGCCCTTAAATAAAAAGCTACTTACGGATCATCTAAATACTGAAATCCTTCTCTCATAGCAGCAGCACCCATAAATAAAAAGAAGGCTAGCCGGAGTAGATTAATCCAATGGGGTGGAGGAATCCATAATACAAACTTTAGGTAGAATGTGTTCAATTCCGCTAATAAAAACTGGCAAATAAATCATATGCATTAGTATTTTAAATATCTAACTTTAAAAAATCATTTAACTGTTTATACTTTGCAAAAAAAGAACATTTCTACTTTGAAAAATGAAAACTTAGATTCACAATTCTAAGAGACAGTAAATATAAAACTAAATTACAGAATGACTTTGGAACATAAAGAGGATTCAACAGACATTTATTGGTTTTAGTAATGATTTCTTGAAAAATTGACTTTATTTTTGTAAACAGGTGAATTGTTTGCGCTGTCTTTTATTCAAGAAATGTTTAGAATTTTAGTACTGCTTCCAACTTACTATGGCAATAACAGCTAACATAGCTAGCCATCGTTTTAAACTGGATAATGGCCTCCAATCAAAATCTGTCCAACTATATGGTGTAAACTGTAACGCTAATCTCTTCATTTTGCCTCTAAAAATGAAATATATCCTTGACGATAGCTCAAAATAACTTGACAACAAAAGACTCTTTTTCTTTCTTAAGATACTGTGAGTTATTGATTCAATTAATCACCTTCATACATGTTACAGCATCAGAGAAGCAGAAATGACTTAGAGATAAAGAACTGCCTAAAAAGCACTGTTCTTTGCTTTTTGTGTGTTCTTTTAATGTGCATATACTGATTTTGTTTCATGGATGGATACTGGATATCCTTTGTATTTTTTTATGAATATATAAACCCATCTAATGCTTTGTCCCCAAATTGAACCAATTTAACCTAAGTATGATGTCACTTGAATAATTAGAAAGAAGAAGCATTTTATGTAGAGTGTTCTGGTTGCTTTATCCAAGATGACTATCAGTTTATCTTAGTATGATTCAGAAGGTAGTGAAAAAATATATTTGCAGGAAGATGATAAACTATTGATAGACGACAAAATGAAAGTCTTAATTCATTAGGAAGCTGATACTGTTGATTTATATATATTCATGAGTACCAATTTTCTTGGATTGAGGAAAACTTACATGTTCGTGGATATTTAGTTTCGAGGTTTTTCTGAAGTCTGCATACAAGCCTATAGAAAAGTTGTCACACATTATACATTTAATTTGGGGGTTCACACATAACCACGAAATCCACGAAAATTGGTAACAAACAATAATAATGAATCCACATTACTTTTTATATTGACATACCTGTAAGTAGGTATATTCCACATGCCTCTCCAATGATAATGTTTCATGGATAGATACTTTAAGGACTTCAAGCCAAGGTATATACCCAAACCATTACAAACTAAAGCATCCATAATCCACTGAAATCACAAAATTATTGACTCTTTAAAAACAATACAGGTTTTACAAGAAGATATTGTTACATTAAAAAAAACCTTATAATATAGCTCTTCAACTGTTTCTGTTCTTATACATCTAAGGCTTTCAAATATTTTGTTTGAGCGTTCTGGATAAAGGTTACCTCATATTCTGGTGGTTTGTAAGTGTTATATTTGCTTTTAAAAGTCACTGTCAGAAAGATTGAAAAAAGCTGTATGAGGAAGAAGGAAATTATAGGTTGAAAAGATGAAGATTGGAATTTAATTTTTCTTCTTGTTTCTTCGACTGCATACATTATCTCTTAGTATCAAAGTTTATAAATAACTTACATGATCCCACCAACATTCGCTGAAGTTTGGTAATTGATGTTCTAAGGTGTACTCTAATAGTTCAAACATGATACTTAATACCATACATAACCACCAATCTCTCAGTATCAAAGTCTACAAACAAAATACCATAAACACATTGATATATATATAGAAATCAAAAATGATTGCAATGGTTTTTTATGAGTTATAATATTTCTCCTCTCTTTGATTTTAATATGTTTAATCGGATTAGTTATTCCTTTAATATTAAACATATATATACCCGTCAAACAATCAGATATATTTAAATATTTCAACTTTTCAGTTTGATAAAATGTTGGTATTTAACACTTTCATTGCCAGGATGACTAAATGTTGAATTTTTTTGTCATGCCAGGTCCTTTGATAGCTTAACTACACAGTTTGGCTTTTGTTCATTGTTGACAGTTGTGCAGTGACCTGTAATTATTCACATCCTTGTTTTTGTAAAATTTGGTGGATAGCTGTCTCATTGGCAATCATACAACATCTTATATTTATATACATGTATGTACACATGCATAATCAATTTGTACATTTTAGTGTCTTATATTTGTTTTGTTAATGAGTACAAAGTGTTATTCCAGTAACATTTTGGTATCTTGTGGAGAGTTGTCTCATTGGCAATCATACCACATCTTCTTTTTTTATGTTTAAGAAAAACTTCATAATGTTCATATATTCCAGATTTAAGTTCATTCTACATAATCAAGAATGTAATCAGTAATTCTGATAAGAAAGAATTTGCACGTATTTATATTTTATCATCTTAAAATCTTTATTATCAGTTGACCATTTAAAAAAATTGGCCTTAATTTACCTTT
The DNA here is from genome assembly GCA_037788925.1 of Mytilus galloprovincialis. NCBI lineage: Eukaryota > Metazoa > Mollusca > Bivalvia > Mytilida > Mytilidae > Mytilus > Mytilus galloprovincialis. The sequence continues at coordinate 38,419,531 of CM075341.1, forward strand.
AACCACCATCCAAAGAAATGAGTAGTAACAAATCCATCCATTTTGTCCTGAAAAAAAAAACAGTCAATGAAATATTTCTACACAATTTTTTTCTCATGAGGAAAAGAATACTTAAAAAAAGGCTATACTAATATATACTGGACAAAGCCAACACAAAATTTTTATATTTAGCTGTAGTATTTGGCTATTTATTGCAAAACCTCACAAAAACAACCAAGTTGAAAAACAACAAGTTATTGACTATACAGTATGTTTTTTTTTTCTCATTGTTGAAGGACATACGGTTACCAAATATTGCTTATATCCACTTCATTTAAAAAGTGGTGGATAGTTGTCTCATTGGCATTCATACTACATCTCCTTATTTTTAAATAGTAGAATTTCCATCCCTCAGATAAATGGTCACTCATCTGATAATTATATAGACATACATTTCCTTTTGAGTTTACTCTAGGCTGGTTTTATCATGATATATCACTGGTGGTTCTTCAAGCTATATTTTTCATCCAGTAAAATAGAAATAATGGAACTTTGAAAACATGCTTCCTGAATTGAAATAACAGAGGATTTTTTTTACAATGACTGATCTCCAGTCCAATTCAATTTTCATATACATTTGCAATGACATATTTTCATAACAAATTACCAAGAGAACTTGAAAAGCTAATGAATATTAAATCCTTTTACCCAGATATTATGGAATGGGTCTGTATTATTTGGATCAAACAACAAGCAGCTTCCACCATAAGACTTCTGTTCCAGAGCCTTGCCAAGCTTTGTATCAAAGTGTGTTAGGATATGTCTGGCATCATGCACAGTCTGTAAACAAAACAGCATCACTTAGAATAAAATACTGGAGAACACTTGGACAAAAATAACAATTCAAATTAAATAATTATAGATTATCGTTCATCTCAACCAGATTGATTTCCTCGATTGAACCCGTACGGCGAAAGCGAGAAAAGCAGTCGAGTTGAGATGACCATTGATAATCTGTTTATTGCTATTTTACCTATGAAGACGTTGTCAATTTCAATAGCAACGCCACTTGCCTCCTTAGTTTCTAGCGATAATTTTCCATCTGAAGTGAGTAGCATGATATGAAAAATTATCACAAAAACAGATCAAAGGAAAATACAATAGGTAGGAAATCTACAGGAATTACAGCAAAACATAATGTGAGCTGTGTCAGATAGAAATCGATTCTTATGCAAGTGCATGATACATGTACATGAATAAGACTTTGATTGATGTTGAAACATTCAAATACAAAATAAAAGATGAATTTTGATTTTTGCAGGGTTTTATCAGAACTCAATTTTGAAACAGTAATAGATTTTCCATAGCAATTCTTTAAATACCCAAATCAAAAAGTCAATACATGTACTATATACAGATTTATTGATATTCATTTGCATAAGGTCGATTGCTATTGGATGCAGATCATATCATACAAAATGTATCACTTCATTAGACTGGAAAATAAAAAAAGTATTTTAAATGCAGCATTAGGTAGTCATTATTTCATCCTGAATAGCATTAGATTACCTTTAGAAAGAAATGTGTTAGAATCTGTTGTTTACTTGATAACAAATCAATTTACAACGAACTTGGTAATTATTTGCCTCTCTTTTAGTAACAAGTTTTATAGGCACCTTCAGTATAACGATGAAAAATCTTACCTGGAATAAAAGCCAGACTAAAGCCAGTTCATACGCTATACTTAAACAGAGTATCAATCTCCAAAATGCTGAAAATAATGAAACAAAGAAATTTATTTGAAAGTCAGTTCTAAATATATACTACGTACATTGACCTATAATGGTTTACTTTTATAAATTGTTATTTGGATGGAGAGTTGTCTCATTGGCACTCACACCACACCTTCCTATATCTATATACATAATCACAAAATCTGATATATTGATCAGAACGAACTACAGACCTTTGGCAAATAAACTGACAATCCTAAGAGTCAAACACACCTGCCATGTGCTTAAACAAAGAAAAACAATCCTTGAAGAAGTTGCAACATGATAAGATGCAATAAAATATCTAAATTAATCATGTTTATAGTGAATTGTTATCCCACAAGAACAATTCGGAGATAAAAAAAAAAATATAAACATGATAAATAGAAAAATTTTAAATGGGGGAAATACAGACCTTAATTTTTGTATCTACTTCTGAAGTAAATGTACACAGTCAACATTCCAATAAAATAATATAATATTAAAATATAGTGTATCATAGATATTTAGGATATTTTATAATATTTTCTCTATTTGAGCTTGTATTGTATAGGAACTACTTGATTTTGACAATATAAGCCCATGAACTATAGTCAACTTACCAGGATGTGGTCTTTTCAATGGACCATCTGGAGTCTGGGTTACACCTACTGCTAAAAATGTCACCAACATTGCTATAATGCCCCTGTAATAAATATTTGATTTAATTGATTTTTTATATTTAAAAGCCTCTTTTTAGCACCGCATTTAGGCTATTTTGTGGCAGCCAGTTTTTGTTAGTGGCGGAAGCCAGAGTGCCCGGAGAAAACCACCGACCTTTGATAGGAAAACTGACTTTTAAGATTGGAGTCGAGGGCACCCGCACGAGCAGATTTCGAACTCACAACCTCAGTGTTGACTGACTAGTAATAACAGTAGTAACTACATAGACCATTCGGCCACCAAGGCCCTTAATTAATATATATTAGAAGATTTACTTCTGGCTTTTAAAATAGTAATGTATTGAATAAAACATGAAAAAATAATGCATTTTACAAAGTCAATGAACAATGAATAGACACATCAGTAAACATGGTAAAATGTTCTATTTCAAAAATAAGCAGAGTGATAACTTAATACCTCTTAGTCTTTCACAATCTTGTTTTGATTCAAATAGAAGCCAGAAAAAATTACTACATAAAACATTCAAGTTACTAGAACAGTATCAAATCTGTTATGGGTATTACATGGGATATTGATAGCAAACTACCAGTTAAGTATGTACAGTTTTAAATAATAAAACCAGATGCTCTGCAGGGCACAGCTTTATACGACCGCAGAGGTTGAACCCTGAACGGTTGGGGCAAGTATGGACACAACATTCAAGCTGGATTCAGCTTTAAATTTGGATTGTGATTAAATAGTTGACACAGCATAGGTTTCTGACACAGAATGAATGTGGTCTAATAAACTTAAAATACTTTTTTTCCTTTGAGCAATTCACTATGCTGTTGAATATTAATCCTCTCAAAAAAATGTTTGTAGAAATTTTCTTTTTATTTATGAAATCTGAAATGAGAAAAATTTACCCCCCCCCCCCCCCTATTTTTTTTTTTCACATCCCCCTTTCCCTTATTCCAAAACTGATCTCAATTCAAATTTCTAATGGAGTTTGCAACAATAACTACTCATTTAAATACATCATAAAATATTAAAATGTAACCAGAGGTGCTTGTTATCACTGAATGGTAAAGATTGTTTTAATTTATCAGTTGGTAGTAAAAGTGAATATACATTGTATATTGTATAAAACAATGATTTAAGTTGATTCAACTACTATTCTGGACAAAGAAAGATAACTCCAATCAATTGAAAATTTCTTGCTATTGCACAATAATTAGATATTTCTTGCTATTGCGCAATACTGTGCAATTGAAAATATTTGCTATTGCACAATACTGTGCAATTGAAGATTTCTTGCTATTGCGCAATACTGTGCAATTGAAAATTTCTTGCTATTGCACAATACTGTGCAATTGAAGATTTCTTGCTATTGCTGAATACTGTGCAATTGAAAATTTCTTGCTATTGCACAATACTTAATATAATAATTTTGGATCCTGATTTGAACCAACTTGAAAACTGGGCCCATAATCAAAAATCTAAGTACATGTTTAGATTCAGCATATCAAAAAAGCTCAAGAATTCAATTTTTGTTAAAATCAAACTTAGTTTAATTTTGGACCCTTTGGACTTTAATGTAGACCAATTTGAAAACGGGACTAAAAATTAAGAATCTACATACACAGTAAGATTTGGCATATCAAAGAACCCCAATTATTCAATTTTTGATGAAATCAAACAAAGTTTAATTTGGACCCGATTTGGACCAACTTGAAAACTGGGCCAATAATCAACCAGATGTTCCGCAGGGCGCACCTATATACGACTGCAGAGGTTGAACCCTGAACAGTTGGGGCAAGTATGGACACAACATTTAAGCTGGATTCAGCTCTAAATTGGGATTGTGATTAAATAGTTGACACAGCATAGGTTTCTGACACAGAATGAATGTGGTCTAATGAACTTAAAATATTTGTTTTGCCTTTGAGCAATTCACTATGCTGTTGAATATTAATCCTCTCAAAAAAATGTTTGAATTTTTAATTTTATTTTTATTTATGAAATCTGAAATGAGAAAAATTTAACCCCCCCCCACCCCACCCCCCCCCCATTTTTTTTTCACATCCCCCTTTCCCTTTTTCCAAAACTGATCTCAATTCAAATTCCTAATGGAGTTTGCAACAATAACTACTCATTTAAATACATCATAAAATATTAAAATGTAAAATAAAGTGCTTGTTATCACTGAATGGTAAAGATTGTTTTAATTTATCAGTTGGTAGTAAAAGTGAATATACATTGTATATTGTATAAAACAATGATTTAAGTTGATTCAACTACTATTCTGGACAAAGAAAGATAACTCCAATTGAAAATTTCTTGCTATTGCACAATATTGTGCAATTAGATATTTCTTGCTATTGCGCAATACTGTGCAATTGAAAATATTTGCTATTGCACAATACTGTGCAATTGAAGATTTCTTGCTATTGCGCAATACTGTGCAATTGAAAATTGCTTGCTATTGCACAATACTTAATATAATAATTTTGGATCCTGATTTGAACCAACTTGAAAACTGGTCCCATAATCAAAAATCTAAGTATATGTTTAGATTCAGCATATATCAAACAAGAGGCTCTCAAGAGCCTGAATCGCTCACCTGGTAAACAATGCCTTATTGAACATATTGAACCATGCCAGGCAAACATGTACAGCTAACAATTCTTCAATATTACAAATATATATGACTTACTGTTTATAAATAAAGAAAATGAGACCAAAACACAAACACTTAAAACTTAGCAATGGACTGTGAAAATGAGGTCAAGTTCAAATAAAACCTGCGTAACCGACATATAGATCATAAAATATTTTCATACACCAAATATAGTTGACCTAATGCATAAAGTATTAAAAAAATAGACCAAAATAGAAAATAAAACACAAACTTTATTTTATACACCCTACTGATCATTCAGTTGAAGTTTGGTTGAATTTGGTTGAGTAGTTTTAGAGGAGAAGATTTTTTAAAGTTAGCAAATATGATGAACAAATTGTGAAAAAATTGTCATTAAAGGACAATAACCCCTTAAGGGGTCAATTGACAATTTTGGTCATATTTAACTTATTTGTAGATCTTACTTTGCTGATCATTTTTGCTGTTTACAGTTTATCTTTATCTATAATGATATTCAAGATAATGACCAAAAACTGCAAAATTTCCTTAAAATTACCAATTAAGTGGCAGCAACCCAACAATGGTTTGTTTGATTCGTCTGAAAATTTCAGGGCTGATAGATCTTGACCTAATGAACATTTTTACCCCATGTCAGATTTGCTCTAAATGCTTTCGTTTTTGAGATATAAGCCAAAAACTGCATTTGACCCCTATGTTCTATTTAAAGTAAGGGCGGCCATGTTTTTTGACGGATCAAAAATCGAAGCACACACTTTGTGCAGGATAATCTAAGGAACTATCATGCTAAGTTTCATCCAAATCCATACAGTAGTTTCAGAGGAGAAGATTTTTTAAAGTTAGCAAATATGATGAACAAATTGTGAAAAATTGTCATTAAAGGACATTTACCCCTTAAGGGGTCAATTGACAATTTTGGTCATATTAACCTATTTGTAGATCTTACTTTGCTGATCATTTTTGCTGTTTACAGTTTATCTTTATCTATAATGATATTCAAGATAATGACCAAAAACTGCAAAATTTCCTTAAAATTACCAATTAAGTGGCAGCAACCCAACAATGGTTTGTTTGATTCGTCTGAAAATTTCAGGGCTGATAGATCTTGACCTAATGAACATTTTTACCCCTGTCAGATTTGCTCTAAATGCTTTCGTTGTTGAGATATAAGCCAAAAACTGCATTTGACCCCTATGTTCTATTTTAAGTAACGGCGGCCATGTTTTTTGACGGATCAAAAATCGAAGCACACACTTTGTGCAGGATAATCTAAGGAACAATCATTTTAAGTTTCATTCAAATCCATTCAGTAGTTTCAGAGGAGAAGATGTTTGAAAAATTGTTAACGACGACGACGACGACGACGGACGCCAAGTGATGAGAAAAGCTCACATGGCCTTTTAGGCCAGGTGAGCTAAAAAGCCCAAGAATTCAATTTTTGTTAAAATCAAACTTAGTTTAATTTTGGACCCTTTGGACTTTAATGTAGACCAATTTGAAAACGGGACCAAAAATTAAGAATCTACATACACAGTTAGATTTGGCATATCAAAGAACCCCAATTATTCAATTTTTGATGAAATCAAACAAATTTTAATTTTGGACCCCGATTTGGACCAACTTGAAAACTGGGCCAATAATAAAAAATCTAAGTACATTTTTAGATTCAGCATATCAAAGAACCCCAAGGATTCAATTTTTGTTAAAATCAAACTAAGTTTAATTTTGGACCGTTTGGACCTTAATGTAGACCAATTTGAAAACGCGGCCAAAAATTAAGAATCTACATACACAGTTAGATTCGGCATATCAAAGAACCCCAATTATTCAATTTTTGATGAAATCAAACAAAGTTCAATTTTGGACCCTTTGGGCCCCTTATTCCTAAACTGTTGGAACCAAACCTCCCAAAATCAAACCCAACCTTCCTTTTATGGTCATAAACCTTGCGTTTAAATTTCATAGATTTCTATTTACTAATACTAAAGTTATGGTGCGAAAACCAAGAATAATACTTATTTGGGCCCCTTTTTGGCCCCTAATTCCTAAACTGTTGGGACCAAAACTCCCAAAATCAATCCCAACCTTCCTTTTGTATTCATATACCTTGTGTTTAAATTTCATTGATTTCTATTTACTTATACTAAAGTTATTGTACGAAAACCAAGAATAATGCTTATTTGGGCCCTTTTTTGGCCCCTAATTCCTAAACTGTTGGAACCAAAACTTCCAAAATCAATCCCAACCTTCCTTTTGTGGTCATAAACCTTGTGTCAAAATTTCATAGATTTCAATTTACTTTAACTAAAGTTATAGTGCGAAAACCAAGAAAATGCTTATTTGGGCCCTTTTTGGCCCCTAATTCCTAAAATGTTGGGACCAAAACTCCCAAAATCAATCCCAACCTTCCTTTTGTGGTCATAAACCTTGTGTTAAAATTTCATAGATTTCTATTCACTTTTACTAAAGTTAGAGTGCGAAAACTAAAAGTATTCAGACGACGACGACGCAAGACGATGCAAGACGACGCAAGACGACGACGCCAACGTGATAGCAATATACGACGAAAAATTAAAATTTATTCAATTTTTGATGAAATCAAACTAAGTTCAATTTTGGACCCTTTGGGCCCCTTATTCCTAAACTGTTGGGACCAAAACTCCCAAAAAAATCAAACCCAACCTTCCGTTAGTGGTCATAAACCTTGTGTTTAAATTTCATAGATTTCTATTTACTTAAACTAAAGTTATGGTGCGAAAACCAAGAATAATGCTTACTTGGGCCCCTTTTTGGCCCCTAATTCCTAAACTGTTCAGACCTCAACTCCCAAAATCAATACCAACCTTCCTTTTGTGGTCATAAACCTTGTGTTTAAATTTCATTGATTTCTATTTACTTAAACTAAAGTTATTGTGCGAAAACCAAGAATAATGCTTATTTGGGCCCTTTTTTGGCCCCTAATTCCTAAACTGTTAAAACCAAAACTCCCAAAATCAATCCCAACCTTCCTTTTGTGGTCATAAACCTTGTGTCAAAATTTCATAGATTTCTATTTACTTAAACTTAAGTTATTGTGCGAAAACCAAGAAAATGCTTATTTGGGCCCTTTTTGGCCCCTAATTCCTAAAATGTTGGGATCAAAACTCCCAAAATCAATCCCAACCTTCCTTTTGTGGTCATAAACCTTGTGATAAAATTTCATAGATTTCTATTCACTTTTACTAAAGTTAGAGTGCGAAAACTAAAAGTATTCGGACGACGACGACGACGACGCCAACGTGATAGCAATATACGACGAAAAATTAAAATTTTTGCGGTCGTATAAAAAAAGTTATAAAAATCTGCCAAATCTTGTATCCATGTGACTTTTTTTATTTTGTGAAAGAATTTAAAATTACAGTACTGGCATACCTTTTCATGTTGTAATCTGAATCATCTACAGTCTCTTCAAATATTGTAACATAAACCAGAACAATACTGGACAGTACCAATACCAGTATAGTATGGGCTTGCCTGGAATACAAAATTATATCATGTTACATATATGAATACCAGAACAATACTGGACAGTACCAATACCAGTATAGTATGGGCTTGACTGGAATACAAAATTATATCATGTTACATATATGAATACCAGAGTAATACTGGACAGTACCAATACCAGTATAGTATGGGCAATATTGTAGCATAAGGTATTAACTACAGGGCCTTCACTTTTCCCTTAGAACCCCATAAATTCAGAAATGCTGACATACTCCCTAGAGTATATTTAAAAGTAAAGGGATTAAAAATTTTAAACTTATATCACCAGCGGTACAGATGCCAACTTTTGATGTTGAGCTTGAAACACCATCAGAATACATTGTAGCTTGATGTATAGTTCAATCCAGTTTATATTTGTTATACTGTTGTCTTGTTCTATAAAAGTACACCTGAGTGTAAATTTCAATTATCCTTCATTTCATAGAATCTAAAATATAGGACACCATGCCCTACCTTAAACCAAAAAGAACAGATAGAAAGACTGGCTCATTGATTGAATGGTCAAACAGACCAGAAAATATAAAGCAGCCCCCCATATTAAATATGGGCCATCATAACAAACTCAAAGAGCCTGTAGTTCAGTGGTTGTCGTTGGTTCATGTCTGTCATATTTGTTTTGTTTTATAAATTAGACAGTAGGTTTTCTCAATTGAATTTTTTCCTATATTTGATGTCAGGGTTTTAAAGCAGACTATAAGGTAGGGATTTTTTTTCATTTTGCTGAAGGCTGTACATGTCCAGTTATAGAATGAAATTCAAAACAGTGTGGCTGTGGCCATTGATTGACACATTAAATTCATCCATTGACTGGGACAATTTACGTGAACGTTTTTCTGTAACGACCACTGTTCACGACGTACCTACGATAGACATTTAAACTGTGGGGTCACCAAAGGTTTCTTAACGCCTTTAATTATAAAATAATTCGAAAAATTAATCAGGAATAACCTTTATGTTTTGATTTATATAATTGATATAAATCAAAACATCGTGTTATTTCTGATTAATTTTTCGAATTACTTTATTAAGGTGTTGAGAACCTTTGGTGACCCCATAGTTTAAGTGTCTTTAAAAAGTACATAGTGAGCAGTGGTCGTTACATACAAACGTTCACCTAAATTGACCCAGTCAATGGATGAATTTAATGTGTCAATCAATGGCCACAGCCACACTGTTTTGAATTTCATTCTATATATTTGCTATCATCAACTTCATTTGAACTTTGGTGAATAGTTGTCTTCTTGGCAATCATACCACATCTCTTTATTCTAAATTTAATTTAATTCAACCACCATCACCTGGCCTTTGGCATTTGACTTCATGTAAGTTTACATGATTTTAATTATAATTCCAAAGTTAAGAACTTAGATGTAAACTTAAACCAAAGCTACTTTCAAGCATATACAATTGGTTTGAATGATCTAATTTCATATAGATGCAAGTGGTGCACATAATATGAAAGTTTCTAGAAGATCCTAAAACTTAAATATCTACAGTATAAACTTTCAACATTTTTATAAAAGTCACTCAAGCATGAAATATACATGTAAGTTGCATTGGCACCACCTTGACATGTGTGTAAGCCGAGTTTGTAACAAGAAATATAGGTATTACATATTGTGACTTGGATGGAGACTTTTGGCATAGGCACTAATACCACACCTTCTTATATCTATGTAAAATAAAAGCAATGATCCTCTTCATAGATTGATGTGTTTGTTTTTTTATATTAATCAGGCTGTTAGTTTTCTCATTTGAAATGTTTTACATTTGTCATTTCAGTGCCTTTTTACATATTTGCTAAATTTTGCTTCATTTGGTCTCTGATAGATATTCATGTCAAATTGGCAATTTTACCACATCCTCTTATTTCTTTCTTGGCGTGATGGTTTGTGTTATTAAAAAAGTTGCAATAAAAGTCATTTGAGTCAAGTGAACTAAAAGAAAAATAATTTTAGTTAGGTCATTTGGTTATTACAAAAGTTATCCAAAAGGTCAATGTTTCATGTCATAAATGTCAATGACCATTGAGATTTAATGTGGATCTTATTTCAAATTAATGGTAATGGCAAACAAATGAAATCAAAATTTGACATTTTAAAATATTGATGATTAATAAAAAAAATTCCAATTTGATAAATGAATAAGTTCTTCATTTGGCATTTGCAAATATTAACAATTTCTAAAAAAAAATATTACAGTATAGAAATTAAATAAAAGTTTGCCTTTTATGATGCTAATCATTTCCACAAATTACTCAGAAAGGCAGCTGGAATTCAATTCTTAATTATTTGATAGTTTTGTAATATTTCAACTCCATAGTTGAAGAATTATTATTCCTTACAATATTTGGTTCCTTTGCACAAGGATCTACTGCCTCAACTTTAAATTTGTGACAACTAACGGAATTAGATAAATACATGATAAAGTTTTCAAAGTATTCTTATGAAAATTCATTATCATGTGATGATTTAAATAATAAATGTACTCTACTTCTAAATAAAAGTTTGTACATGTATGTGAATGAACATTTAACATACAAATGTACATAAACATATACATGTATGCACTTTTAAATAAGCTTTGATGGAAAATTTCCAAGGTCTGCAATAGCCCAATTCTGTAATGGACTACTGTGAATATAACATATGGTCAAGGTGAACTTTAGACAGGTAGACATAATACCTTATCATGTTCATTCATTTTAAACATGCTGATTTAACATTCTGTTATTATGAGAGAAAAAATGTACTTTTATCATTCAATAAAGCAATTTTATTGATAGGGCTAATTTATCTATCTGATATCAGATTTTTCTTATCTGATATCTTGTCTTTGAGTATTTGATATAACAGGTTTATTATTTTCATTTTTTCAAATAAAACAGTTATTTCTGATTAATTTGTATTTTCTCATGTTGCTTGTATGTTTGTTGATGTCCATGACAATTTTGTAAAATGGATGAAAAAGCAATGCTTTAGGTAAAGCACTTTTAGTCAATATCTTACAAGCACTGCAGAATCTAGCCCAAGATTGTTCTGATGTCTAACAGTCTTATATAGGCCCAGCAAGTCCTAATAAAAGGCTGTCTGAAGTCAGAGCAATCTAAAACTATGCACAATCCACAGACCAGTACAATCTTACAACTGACTAATCACTTCAAAAAGACTCTTACATTACTGCATACATATCAAAGTTCTCAGACAGTTTTTAAAACAATAATTCAAAGGGTCTGCAATAATAGCTTATCAGTGAGAAAGACAATTTGATCTGGCGAACTCTTGACAGTTTGGGATTATCATTGGAAACTTTTGGTCTATCCAAACCAAAATTTGGCTGAAATTTCAGATGGTAAAACGCAATTCAAGATTAATAAAACTAATTGAGAACTTAAGATTTAACAATTACCTTAAGCTTGCTATACATTGCTATAAGTATTCAGTTAACAGTGAAAGAAGTAAAATTATGATGTTTAATATTCCTTTAACATGTTTAATACCTTAACCATAAACCATCTTCTTGCTTTTGATGGAAAGGAAGAACAGAAAGCTACATGTACCTGTATCAATAAAGGTCTGAGTAAAGCATGGATCATGTACCTGTATCAATAAAGGTTTGAGTAAAGCATGGATCGAGGGGACTTGAAATCTTGTCAAAAGGTATTAAATATTAAAAGATAAAGCTAATTAACCTAGTAGTACTAAATTTCAAGAAACTTAAGCTATTGCATAGACAAAAACTTATATGTTTTGCATAGATATAGGAAGATGTGGTATGAGTGCCAATGAGACAACTCTCCATCCAAGTAACAATTTATAAAAGTAAACCATTAAAGGTCAAGGTCAAGATCAAGGCCTTCAACAGTAGGCTTGCTCACACCAAACAGCAAGTTATAAGTGCCCCAAACATTACTAGTGTAAAACCATTAAAACAGGAAAACCAACAGTCTAGTCTATATAAAAACAAGAAACAAATATGAACTAACTACATGCTTATCACTGTCAAACTGCTTAACAAATAAAAAGTCATTTTGTTCTGTAGTATTTTAGAAAAGCGTGAGACAATTTTTTTTCTTTCTAAAAGTATGACATTAGCAATTTACCAGAAAAAAGACATAGTTCCATCATCTTGAATGTCTTTGTATTTATTACGTTCAGCTTCCCAGTTATAGGCAGTTGCCTTATGGAGCCTCATGACCTTGTCTGTTTCATTGTTGGCAGCAGCCATTTTGATGGTGTAATGATTGAACCTCTATATCTTTTATAGTACTTGCACATAACCTGAAAAAAACATTCTATTTCTTTGACAATTTGTTTCAACAGATACTGTGGTTTAACTATTATTTGTGGGATACTAATCCTGTTTTTTTTTTGTGAGTAAAAGTGAACAACAAATCTAACAGTTCTACAAACTAAATATTTTCAATAGGCATACAGAATTTGACAAAACCACGAAATTAATATTCCCAAAATTACAACGTTTCTGTAATCAATGAAAATGAGTACCAATGAATATAATTGAATTCACAGATTTAGAAGGTATGAATTAAATACATAGTTTTCACACTTTGGAAAAAATCTATGTAAAAAAAGTCAGTAATTGTAACTTAACAAACTTATGTTATACAAGACTATCATTGGTTTGTTACCATAGGTTTCTAAGACATGCTAAAAATTTTGCAAAATCATTCAGACAAGAAAATAATATTTTATAAATTTAGTGCGTCCAAAGTTCTAACTTAGATTTACTTTCATTATGAACACTATAAAGCAAAACATCTGAATGCTAAATACATAAGAATAAGGAGCTATATATATATATTACCTTGAAGGACCTAAAGAGATTAACATTAAAATTAAATCATAATTTAACTTGTTTGTTAAAAACAAAGAGATTTATAACTTGCTTTAGCTTATAGACATTGCATTTATCGAGGTCACTGTAACCTCCAATTTGTCAAGGCTTAATATCTTGACATTTCAATATTAGATGGAGTTCTTCTTATGAATACATGTAGTGTCACAAAAGTTTAAAAATTGTATTTCAAATTTACATTAAAGTGAAAAATACATGTTTTTTTTATTTAATTCAAAACATATGTTACCTTTAATGTATAATAATTAATTCAACATGTTCAAGGAAAGTGATGCTGTTATTGGTACATGTAAATGATTTCTTTTATTCTATAAAACAAAGCACAATTTTAAAACATGTGTTTGACAAGAAGATTGATAGTTATTTTTCAATTTTTATATTATAACAAGTTTGTCTTACATATATGTTAAAATAAAATAAACATTTTTAAAATGTAACCACATCCTACCTTCAAAGGCTACAACATATACAAGATAGATCATTATCCTAAATCAAGATCTTTATACAACTTACATGTACAGTATAGAGTAGTTAACTGTACATGTGGATCGGTCTGGGATATACCACTGAACAGTAGATCATACCATTGTAGATAGTATATCACATCAGTGTAAAGATAACTCTACTGTTTAGTTTAATTTTACAATACACTCTAAAATACAATATAAAGTGTAATGAAAAGATGATTTGATAGTTGATGAGATGAAAAGTGGTTGTTCCTATATCATGTATAAAACATGATAAATGTATACAAAAATAACATAATATATATGGATAGACATGAAAAAGACACCCAGAGTGCAGGATTTTATTGCTGTGATGAAGACCCATTGATGGCCTTTGGGCTGTTTTCTGCTCTTTGGACAAATTTTCTGTTTCCATTCTCAATTATACTGACGGATTGTCATGCATTTTTCTTATAAATTTAACATGTATAACTATTACAGTCAGAGATATAACTCTATAGGGTTATTACAGAAAATAACTTGTGTGTGTTATTACAGATACTTTCATGAGTTGTCTACTCTTTATTCCTTAACTTTTCTAAATCATTGATAAAAACATATGTTTGTTATTTGAAAAAATATTTCATTTAAAGTGGGCTCTAGGGAACTCTTTGAGACTTTGGGTAGAAACTAAATGAATAGCTTTGAGAACTAATTTTTGAATTAAATTAATACAGTTTTGATTAACCATGGTAAATCAATGAGATGAGGCTATTAAGGGATAAACTTAGCTGTGATAACAAGGCTCAGTTATTCAAGGAATGTAACTTATTATATAAGACACTTTGGAATTACTAAGAAACTTGTGCAGAACCTCATTACATGCTCTGGTCATTATTTCTTACAGTAAATTAAAATACATTGTAATTAAGCATGATGTATGTCTGAGCAAATGCTTTAAAGTGATATAGAGAAGCTGTGATAACACCCTTTAGTTATTACAGGCACATTTTTTCTGCAACAACATATAGGTGTACTATTCAAAATTAGCAAACTATGAACTGTTATATCTTTCAATAGTTAAGTATACATATAGACAAAAGTAATATCAATAGAACTTTAATACATTTTAAACTAAACAAATGATGTATATTGTCCATTTGAAACATGTACATGTATTAAACATACATACATGTATGTTATCACAGTTCTTTGATTTTTTAGTCCACAATAACAAATGTTTGTTATTTTTCTGTAATAACCCTATAGAGTTATATCCCTGACTGTATTAAGACAAAACAAATAATATTCTTTTACATAATTCTTTTTCATGTACAGTGTATTATGCACTATATTAGTTGCTGTGATTGAAGGTAACACTATTTAAAATCAAAGGTGATTCCTTTATTACTACATAGTTAAAGGTTAATTAAGGTGACTCTATCATGTTTGGCAATTTTGATTCAGAAGTGAAAAGAAAAAAGTGCAGGTTCAATTCTTTGAAATCCTGGTTTGAAAGAAAATAAAATACAATTATATCTTTGGTGATTGTTACGCTGATTTAAGTGATTTATATACATTGATTTAAAAGATAACTGAATTTTTGGAATATCTTCACATAAATAATTGGATGAGTAATAGACATCAAAATAATTTATTTTTACAAATGTTTACTAGCAGACATGACAGAATCAATAAAAAAATATTAACTGGGAAGTTAGAAATAAATCTGTTTTCTCTGATAAAAATTGGAATCAGTACACAAAATAACTTTTAGTTTTAGTGTACATTAATATTGATACTAGGATGACAAATGTTCAGCACTTACAAATATTGTAACTTTTGATTTATCCATTCTTTCTTTGGAAACAAGATTTCATTTGTCTATCCCCATATCCTACATTCATGACCTTGTTTACCCAAGCTTCATTCAGCATTAGGAGTACTGATATTTTGTGGAATATTATTATATAATGAACAAGAGCGCATATCCTGAAATGTCTCTCTTGCTTTACTGAACACAATTGATTTTATATTGAAAGTCTTTTTGATAAAGGTTTTACTATAAATATTTCATTTAATATCAATGATTAACAAATGATTAATGTAAATCAGGTCAAGGTCAAGAACACTGCCTGACCAAGTTCCATGTTCACCTTACAAAAATCCATTCACATTAAATAATACATGTAATATATGTCTTTTTTTTTTTTTTTATGTCTATGGCATTTTCCCCCCAGTAGTAACCAGTTTAAAAAATGTTTGTAGAATAAAATGATATTGCCTACCTACCCTTTTTTCCCCCAGCACATTAGTGTTAACACATGTATTATTTTATGGGGCCCTATGTTCTTTTTTTTAGCCATGTCGGTTGACAGGTGGGTCATCAGATACCTATATTTTTCAATCTAGACAATGATGATTTGGATTAGGATTGGTTCTATTCGGCCAAGTAGTTTCAGAAGAAATGATTTTGTAAGAGTAAACAATGGACTCTGACAGACGACAGACACCAAATGAAGAGAAAAGTTCACTTAGTCCTTTGGGCCAGTCAGACATGTACAACTTGTATTCATTCCAAAGACCAAATATAGTTGACCTATATCATGTATATTGCATATATATATGAAGTATCAAATATAAGAACCAGCGGCCAATCCAGCATTTAACCTGGCACTTTATGGTTGAGTTACATGTATATAAATCCAAATAATTGTCTGATTTATAAAAAGAAGAATCCCAAATAAATTGTAACCAAAAAGAACAAACAAATGGAAGTTTTAACGACCTTGACTGGCTATACAGCCCTTGCACGATTAGTCCAAAAAGAATACATGTATATTCCAGTTTATATATATGAAGAAACACTGATCCAACTATAACCTTGCAGCTCTCGAGGGTTGTTCTGAATAACAGAGGGATCTACCAAATTCAGATAACTAATAGTACATTGGTGTTCTACATTACAAATCATTTGTTAATATAAAAAGCATCATTTTGAAGTTTTACATGAAATATAATATATATAATAATACAATTGTAGCCATGATCATGATAATTTTTAGAATTGTCTTTTATTTAGAAAAGGAAAACTAACTATCGTGTGAAAATTAAAAATTCTAAACCATAAGATTGGAAAAAGATTGTCTTATATGATATATCTTTCTGTCACTACTCCAGTCACCCAGTGCAAAATTTGTAAAAACGTTTTTCTCTTGGAATTTTGGATTTATTATATCTACCCCATTCTATATTTTAACAATGAGCACTGAGGCCAAATAAAAATATATGTGTGGTTCCGGTAACCCGACCGACCCTAGTTAAAACCCCCAACCCTAGAACTTTTTTTTTCATTTCTGAAAAATAAATTTTCAAACAATCAAATTTTGAGGATTGTGAATTAAAATAATTAAATTCATAGATTTCTGTCATCTGAATTTCCATGACAAGTATCTGTTATGGCTAAAATGCAAGAAAATTAACTAAAAACGTATTATGACTGTTTATTTTACAACCAAACACATGTAAAAATGATGGACTTCCGTTTGGGGCGTGTATAATACAATGTAAATGTGTAATACTGGAAACAATTTCGGTAAACACACGGATTTTGACATTCAAAAAAAAAATTAAAAAAAAAAAAAAAAAATTGCCGACCTACCGACCCTATTTTTTAAAAGTATGTAACTGGAACCACAAATATATTTTTATTTGGCCTGATAGGTATACATAGTTGTCAATGTGTAATTTTAGAATGGAACAAAATTAGGAACAAAAATATTACTGAATTTACTGCAAAACATTAGATTATCATTACTGAATATTCACAGCTCCAGATTTAATTTTTTGAAGTTGTGAGTCAGATTGAATATTTAAATAACAAACTGAATAACTTACATGTATTACTTTTTTTTTTAAAGAACACTATTATCTGTCAATTATTTTTTATTAAGTTAAAGTACTTTAAATATAATATACAGGGTAGACAAGAGTGCACACGCTGAAATGTCTCGCCTTCTATACTAATCATTGATATTATGTTGATAGTCTTAAGTATAAAGCTAAGCTTTATTACAACTGTCACATAAACTTTACATTAACCAAGATAACTAAACAAAGACCAATGAACCTTGAAAAAGAGGTCCAGGTCAGATGAACCATGCCAGGCAGACAGGTACAGCTAACAATGCTTCTATACAACATATATAGTTGACACATTACTTATAGTTTAAGAAAAATAGACCAAAACACAAAAACTTAACACTGTGCAATGAACCGTGAAAATGAGGTCACGGTTAAATAAAACCTGCTCGACTGACATAAAGATCATAAAATATTTCCATACACCAAATATAGTTGACCTATGGCATATAACATTAGATAAAAAGACCAAAACTCAAAAACTTAACTTTGACCACTGAACCATGAAAATGAGGTCAAGGTCACATGATATCTGCCCGCTAGACATGTACACTTAACAATCATTCCAGTCTTCACGCTGAGTGGCAGCCCTGGCATCCCAGGCTTGTTAAATTGCTCTCGGGCTTGTAAAAATCATATCTACAGGCCAACAGAATCTAACTAAAAATTTTCAAAAATTGAGCTCCGGGCCTGTAGATTTAACAGTTCATCGTGAAGACTGTCATTCCATACAACAAATATAGTAGACCTATTGCATATGGTATGAGAAAAACAGACCAAAACACAAAAATTTAACTATAACCACTGAACCATGAAAATGAGGTCAAGGTCAGATGACACCTGCCAGTTGGACATGTACACCTTACAGTCCTTCCATACACCGAATATACTAGCCCTATTGCTTATAGTATCTGAGATATGGACTTGACCA
The DNA here is from genome assembly GCA_037788925.1 of Mytilus galloprovincialis. Taxonomy (NCBI): domain Eukaryota; kingdom Metazoa; phylum Mollusca; class Bivalvia; order Mytilida; family Mytilidae; genus Mytilus; species Mytilus galloprovincialis. The sequence continues at coordinate 38,438,302 of CM075341.1, forward strand.
CCAAAACTTAACCTTGTTCACTGATCCATGAAATGAGGTTGAGGTCAAGTGAAAACTGTCTGACGGGCATGAGGACCTTGCAAGGTACGCACACATCAAATATAGTTATCCTATTACTTATAATAAGAGAGAATTCAACATTACAAAAAATTTGAACTTTTTTTTCAAGTGGTCACTGAACCATGAAAATGAGGTCAAGGACATTGGACATGTGACTGACGGAAACTTCGTAACATGAAGCATCTATATACAAAGTATGAAGCATCCAGGTCTTCCACCTTCTAAAATATAAAGCTTTTAAGAAGTGAGCTAACACCGCCGCCGTAGCCGCCGCCGTTGCCGCCGCCGGATCACTATCCCTATGTCGAGCTTTCTGCAACAAAAGTTGCAGGCTCGACAAAAACCAGCATTTTGAGTTTTCTTGAGATAATTCTTGATCTGCAGTAAATGCGCTATATTCATGATATTATAAGACTATTTTTCCGCTCTTTTAATTTTCAGTAGTCTCATATAATAATTATACATTTAACAAAATAAGAAAGTCAAACAATGGATTCCGTAACATTCAAGTCTACTTGCCATATTCATATGATTTTCATGATATTTGATGACTGTCTTTTGACCACAAGGGTATGTAGATTTCAACATCTTGTGTTGTAATTTATCAATTGGTAGATTGTCAAAATTATTCAAAATTATGTTATAATACAATGCCTATTAAAATCAACATGATCAATGTAAATATTTGTATCTTCCTACAATTTCAATTTGTTAACTATTTTGATAAAAAAACAAATTAAATAAACTTGTTTGCCGTTGCTAAAAATCATAACTTTGGTTTTATTGAAGTTAATTTGTAATTTCCATGTCATACAGTAGGAGTTAAGTTTGTCAAGAAAATGTTGTAGACCTTCTTTATTGTCTGATAAAAGTAACAGATCATCTGTAAATACCATCACCAACTTCTTCGTGTAACATTAAGGATTTGCATACAAGGTATGAAGCATCCAGGTATTTTACCTTCATACTGATGCTGCTGCAAGATAGTAATCCCTATGTCTCCAATTCTGTGGCAATTAAGATTAATTGATCGATTAATGGTGTTTTAATGACATTACAGATCAACAACTTCTTTATGTAGCATTAAGGATTTGCATACAAGCTTAAGGTATGAAGAATCCAGGTATTTTACCTCCATACTGATGCTGCTGCAAGATAGTAATCCCTATGTCTCCAATTCTGTGGCAATTAAGATTAATTGATCGATTAATGTTGTTTTAATGACATTACAGATCAACAACTTCTTTATGTAGCATTAAGGATTTGCATACAAGCTTAAGGTATGAAGAATCCAGGTATTTTACCTCCATACTGATGCTGCTGCAAGATAGTAATCCCTATGTCTCCAATTCTGTGGCAATTAAGATTAATTGATCGATTAATGGTGTTTTAACACCATTACAGATCAACAACTTCTTTATGTAACATATAAAGGATTTGCATACAAGCTTAAGGTATGAAGCATCCAGGTATTTTACTTTCATACTGATGCTGCTACAAGATAGTAATCCCCATGTCTCTGATTCTGTGGCAATTAAGATTAGTTGATTGATTGTTGGTGTTTTAACACCACTTTTAAGCGCCACTTTCAGACTCTTTTGTGGCGTATAGGTGGAGAAAGCTGGAGTGCCTGAAGAAAACCACAGACCATCAAACAGAAAATTGACAATCCTCAATTAATGTTGGAATGATGTTAATGGTAAATTTTAATACATGATGGTAAAATGTACAATTTCTTTTAAACAATAAAAATTTGACTGATTTCAATAAATCCGGTTAATTTTTTTCCACAAAAATAAGGTAAGACCAAAAAAGAATATATATGTCTGTTTAAGGTTACATCATCAAAATAAATAGGGTAGGTACATGTAGGTCGGTATTTCCATTTTATTATTTTTTATCATTTCATTTTTTACGCCATGATTTTGAGTTGTGCGGTCCGTCTTGCCGCGGTCCGAGTTGTCCATGGGCTGAGTTAACCTGTATTTTTAATGATTGAATTATTTCCCTTTGTTATTGTATGTATTGGTTGGAAAAAAATGGCGGCAAAGTTTTTATTTCATTACACGAGTTGCGAGTTTCTTTAAAACAGCTGTCATATTCACGATTGTGAACACTGGGATGTACCAGGCAATTGATTAAATTTATTGGCAATCCTAACTTTGCTTTTGACAAAAGTTCTATTAATTTTTCACTTTATGACGGAAATAAAATGGCTTGGGGTCGGTCGCTCAAATTAGGGTCGGTCGGGTAACTGTAAACAGAGTAATTTTTTTTTTTGCCTAATGAGATTTTACCAAATCCATGGTATGTTCGAATTTAGAATACTGCTCTTCAGTTTGGTCACCTCACACCCAAAAACAAAAAAACAATATTGAAAAAGTACAAAGAAGGGCAGCATGCTACGTCACCAACAGGTACCCCAACACCAGTAGTGTAACTTCCATGATTGACCATCTTCAATGGAAGTCATTTGAAACTCGCAGAAACATCAATCGAGTAACTATGCTGTACAAAATCTCACACCATCTCATTGCAGTAGACCCAAACCTTTACCTTTTACCACAGCCAGTCAATAACACCACATTCACTAATTCATTACAATACCAAACATTTAGCACAAGAACAGATTACTTGAAGTACAGCTTTTTTCCATTCACAGTTGTACTTTAGAACTCACTTCCACAAAACGTCATCAGTGTTAACTCCCTGGATCAGTTTAAAATACTGATCCAGAGTCAGTATATTTAGATATCCATCCTGTTTGTAAATATGTAAATGTGTTAATTTTTGTTTTGTTTTTGCACAAAACTATTTTTGAATTATTGCACTCATTAGTTATTATAATTTATTAAGTGCATGTCTGTTTACAATTCGCCGACGTAAAGTCATCAATGTGCTGATGGATCGTTGTACAATGTAGATGTAGTTTGAAATGTCTAAGGAATCTTGATATTTAGGATATTCTGACATCAATTTGAAGCTAACGGTAGCCAAAAATAACCTTTGACGCTGGAGGGTAGAGTCCATTCCTACCTCAATCAAACTTTACTCACTAAATTATTTACTGTTATAGTGTTACCAGGTTAAAATAACAGAAATTTACATGTTCATAAAACTTGATCGGCTAATCTTTGAAAGGTAAAGATTACTTATTTTAAAACATTGTGGTCTGATTAATTGTTTTATTTAACAAAACATGAATGACATTTGCGTCGTAATTCTCTAGCAAGGAAATAGTAGTAACAAGATAGGTTTACCTTTCGCTGCCAAGGAAGGAATGAAGTTTACCGGAAGTCGGTGTAAAAGTCAAAATTTAGAATATAATTTGTCTTCGGATATTTTTTATTTTTTATTTGACAGATAGAAAAAATGTATGACTTATTTTTAATTTGAAGCCTGTCAGTAATTTTTATTTATCTTTCGCCAATAAGATAATCATACGAAACTTAAGCGGAAGTGCTTTATTACGCACTGGGTACTTTCACAATAAAAAAAAAAAAAAAAACAGAAGACCAAAATGATTAAGTTGTTTTCACTAAAACAGGCGAAAAAAGACGGTACCGATGGTGGAGAAAAATCAGGAACACAGAAAAAAGCATCAGCTGCACAGTTGAGAATACAGAAAGGTGAAATCAGAAATAGTGTCTGAGAAATTCAACGAATTTATCACATTCCATTGATTTGAGTAATGCCATAAAGAGGGAGTTAAAGTCATTTTGTACCCTAAACCTTTTGTACCCCCATTTCTTACCCTGACAGAAACCATTTGGTACCCTGACCATTTTGGTATTTCATGGAATATTAACATTTCTCTAATTTTTGTGCTATTTTGATCGGTGTGAGAAAAAATATTTCTCCTCACTAGTGAGATATCCGTTTTCGGTAAATGATAAGTCGAAATGTGATTATGATGTCAAAATGTTTTCTTTTCCTCTGAATTTTTCTATTATGACGTCAGGAAAAAAAGTGACCATGCATGATGACGTTGCATATGAAGACATCTCCAAAACATTAACAAGAATTAAACAGATGTACAAACAAGGTTACATTGTCCAAGAAATGAGTGACACGTTCAAGAAAGAACTATTCCAAAGCATGGACAAACATGTACCAGCCAAAGAATCCGCTCAAAAAACAGCCTTCCCTGGATAACACTCAAAATAAGGAAAATGTTCAAAAAGAAAAGCTGATTATACCAACATTGCAACAAGCTAAAAGAACAAAAAATTGGTCAAATTACAGGCACTTCCAAAAAGAAATCAAAAGCCAAATAAGAAAAGCTGAATGGTCATATATCAACGACACCATACTAAAGGGCCTAGAATCAAACAACACCAAGCCATTCTGGAAATACAACAAATCCAGAAAAAATGACAACATTTGAGTAGCCCCATTAAAAAACAAAGGGAAACTCATCAGCGACAGTAAAGGGAAAGCTGAAATACTAATACAGCAATTCAAATCGGTTTTCACAATAGATAAAGCCACAACAATACCAGACACAACAAAGCATATTAAGGAAACCATACCAAACCTCATAATAACAGAAAAGGGACAAGAAAAACTGCTAAAAGATGTCAACCCATCAAAAGCTTCTGGACCGGATGGATTCTCAAACAGAATTTTAAAAGAATGTGCAAGTCAAATTACACCAGAACTGACAGCAATCTTCCAAAAATCTATGGACACTGGAACCCTTCCTCATGACTGGCTAAACGCAAACATATCATGCGTTTAAAAAAAAGGCGATAAACACGCTGCTGAAAATTACAGACCTGTATCGTTGACATCAGTACCATGTAAGATCCTGGAACATATAATATGCAGGAATATAATGAAACATCTAGATAAGCATAATGTGTGAACATCTTTAAACCATGGTTTTAGATCCGGTTACTCATGCGAAACCCAAGTACTTCAAACCGATATTGCCATACTAGACTTCTCAAAAGCTTTTGACACAGAAACTGCTATCAAAAATGGCCGATTATGGAATCCGTGGGCCAATAAATAACTGGTTGAATATGTTTTTGACAAACAGGATAATAAAAGTGGTAGTGGAAGGAGAACAATCCCACAAGGCACAGTCCTAGGACCATTGCTATTCCTTTGCCATACAAACGACCTTCCAGACGCTGTCAAATTTCAGTCAGACTTTTCGTGTTTTGACATTCCACCAAGCAAAACACCACAATACTCAAATTCATTCTTTGTAAAGACAGTGATCGCGTGGAACCAGCTTGACGACACTGTAGTGTGCGCATCAAGCGTAGAGAGCTTTAAGTCTGCTCTCACGCCCAATCAATAAATCGGTGGCGCTCTCATACCGTTGTATCGAAGCCAGTATTGGTATCGACAACTTACTCAAACAGATATTGAAGAACACAAGTTACTGAAAATCTTTCAAAAAGAAGGATACAAATCACCAGAGAAACAGATTCCGACACAATAACTTGTGTATTACGATATTTCTCTACTTTCAACAGTTAAATTTTAATTATATGAAAAGTTCGGCAAGCCTTGCGCTTTAAATTATAAAATTAAACTGTCTCGAGTGGAGAAATATTGTAATACACTTGTTGCAGTGTAGGAATCTATATTCATACCATAGTACATGTACCTCATGGAAAATTTATATGAACCAAATGAAAGTTTATATGTATGCCATTTCATACTTCGTAGAAGATAATTGTTGGGTGTGCACAGACCAAGCATTACATGTAGACTGGGGAAACAAGTTAGCCCAGCGTTTACTTGCCCCCACTTCATGTGCATGACAAGTTTACTCTGAAATTTCGCCAGACAATGGTAGACATAAAAAGTAAACCGGTATTTACCTCTGTGTTAATGGGAAAACAGTGTGTCTTCTTATTTTGTAATAAATAAACAGGCGTTTACTTTTGCATTTACTTCCACATTGAAGTGAAAGAAGTTGTGTCTACTATTTTTCAAGTTTACTTTCAAGTGCACGTAAAACTATTCTTGTGAAATATCTATTAAACACCTGGTCACTTTTAAGTGCACATAAAAACAAATTATGAAATCTGAGGTAAATGCAAGTTGATTACTGACTAAAAGAGCACAGAATAAATGCACCACAGAGTTGTTACATTTGTTACATTTTTGTATGACAGTGATAGTATACTTCACCTTGTGCTCAGCTAGGTACTGACTGAAATGACTTTAGTTTTATTACATGGCCAAACTGACCCCATCAGCGTAATGTCTTCAACTCACAGGTTCTCAGCAACACACTTCTGTAACATACATTATGCAGATTGGCAATAGAAAATCGTAAATTTTATATTGAAAAACCTCAATAACAGGTCAGAGCAGCACAATGGAAAGGGCATGGTGCCAATGCAAAATCACAAGAAAAAATGGCATCAGATAAAAAGGTTAGGTGCTGAACCTTGTAAATACATGAATGGTCTGGCTGGAACACTGTGGCTTTAATGAATAGAACAACACACTGTTATTAATTAAGAATACTTGATAATTGGCAGATTAGTATGATAGTAAAGCAACAGGTGTATTATTTTTTTCCAGATATTAATGAACTCAATTTACCAAAGACCTGTCAACTAGATTTTCCTGATCAAGATGACTTATTAACCTTTAAACTTACCATTTGTCCAGATGAGGTATGTATTTGTATAAAAGATTGGAATTCATCCTAAATAATTCAGAGCTCCAGATAAGCTGCGTATTTGCGTGATCACGCAATACAAATAATAAAAAAACCAATGCAATCGCCCATTGCAGGGTTCTAAAACCAAATTAATTCAAAGGAAAACCCCAATTGTATGCCAAAACCATGAGTTCTTAATGCTTTTATTCGCTATCGTTTGCATTATTTACCCTTATCTGATTACAGTCGTCGTGTAAATCTATTTTTATAATATTTATAATTGGAAATGTCCTTTTGTTCTAAACATAGAGCCCTGCATCAAGTAGCTGAAATGGGTCCCTGTTTTTCCTTTGCTGAATAGATGCACGTTGTTTTGAAAACATTTCGATCTTCTCAGCTTTTATCCAATTAGCGTTTGTCATGCTGTCATATTTTTTTTTAATTGCTCGGGACTTATCATAACATACAATGAATTAAAACGAAAGTAAATGTCCGGTAAAGATATTAAATAGAAGCATGTTTTAAGCTTCTTTTTGATAGCTGAGGGAAAGTTATGATGATAACAACAATGAACAAGACTGAGCTAGTGTTTTTAGGAAGAGTACATCGAACGCACGAGCGTATTTGCGTACCGTAACGAGAACATTGCTAGAACGATAAACACAGGATTTCATCAAGAACGAAATCAAAAGTGAAAGGCCAAATCAGTTATGACATGATATATAATATATATAGTAGTTGGAAAGCATTGGAAACCAAAAATTCTAATAAGGGACAACTTAACCCAGACTTATGTAAATTAAATTAAACAAAATCATTCAAGTATAATTTTAGTTTATATATTATTTTTTTCATTTTACTTTTTAAAATTTTTTAGTTGATGAGTGAATACACATATCCGTTTTTTTGCGTCAATGCAGCTTGACACTTTTTTTTCTTTGTTTTGGATTAATTGTTCTGTATGCTTAAGATAGTTGTCTTATTGGCAATTGCAGTATAACATTGTCATTTATTTGATGTTGCAGAAAAATTATTTGTAAATTTAAGTTGAATGTTGTCTCCGTCTTTAAACCACCCTGTGAACCTGGTCAAGGTTATGGGGTATATCTTAAATCTACTTATTATTTTTATTAAAAAGGAGATCTGTCAAATATGTGAAAGGACTGGCAAAACTTTTTTACAGCACCTAAATTTCACATACATGATATATATTACATAAAAATCAAAACACTCGGCCACACTTACCCTAACTAAACTGTAGGATGATCATATGGGATCTAGGAAGGTAATTTGTTGCAGTGTCCAATTAGTGACACCGGCTGCAGTTTATATAAGTTGTAAGAAAATATAAAACTGACAAAACGTTTAAAACAAGACACAAATTAAACGTACAATTGCTCATCAATGAATAAACCAAATAAACCAGCTAGCATACATATGCAAAGAAAGAAACATATTTAAGATGGAAAAACATCTGGGGTTGATATAATGTGATTATAAAATGCCTAAATATTCAATATTGTGTTGATTAAGGAGCTTGGTGGTGAAAAACCCAATTTGATATTTGCACGAGGAGTGAATTGGAATTGATAATGCAATTAAAAAACTTTATCACCTAATTTCATTAAAATTGGTGCGTAAAAACCCCAATTTGTGAATTCTTATCTGGAGCTCTGAAATATACAATATATATATACATTGACAAAAAATATAAAATTTATTTATTTGAGGTTTAGAAACAGGACGAAAAGAGAGGCTTGTCAAACTTTTTATCCTGAAATTTACACCAGACACTTGAAAATTGAGTTGTTAAAATCTAAATCCTTGTCAAAGAATAACATCTATAGTTTAAACAGGGTGCTCAAAGAATACTCTAAAATGAACTGTTTTGCCAAACAAAATATCCACATTTAAAAAACCGCCAGCTTAACATGGAAGCAGGGTAACAGCAGACTTTATTTGTGCAAGTTCAAATGAAGCAAAAATTTATTTGTATACAATAGTTGGCTGATTGCAGGATACACTCATATATAGATATAAAAAGATGTGGTCTGAGTGCCAATGAGACAACTCTCCGTCCAAGTCACAATTTGTAAAAGTACTGTAAACCATTATAGGTCAAAGTACTGTCTTCAACATAGAGCCTTGGCTCACACCGAACAGCAAGGTATAAAGGGCCTCAAAAATGACAAGTGTAAAATCATTCAAATGGGAAATCCAACAGTCTAATCTATATAAAAGATGAGAAACATGTATTACTGTGTTCAAATATATGTACCAGTATATATTCCAATCTTACAGGAAAAGTCCAAACACATGTACTGTAAAAATACTCTATCAAAGGAAGATTGACAACCAATAATTACCAATACAGGTCACATGCCTGTTATTTATTAGTCTACTAAAAATTTAAATGGGAACTTCAACTCAAGAGTACAACAGCCCAAAGTTTATACTTATTATCTGCTAGTCAACTAAAAAAAGTGTCTTTTTCATACATATTTTTTCAACAGATACAGATGTTAAAGCATGGTTTGTAACACAGTTTCTGGAAGAATATCTGTTAAGCAAAACAAATATGTGTTGACAATGTATGTTCAACTTTAATCTTCATTGACAATGATTGTCAGTTTTCCATTCAAAGTTCAAATGAAGGTCTGAGGTTCTCTCTGGACTTTGGTTACTCGGGCTTCTTATACCAACAAAAATGACCACTAGGATAAGGATGATGAGAGTAGCATTTAACACTAGCAAACGAACATTAATGATATATCTTTGTTTGATTTAGGGTTTCTACAGAGGAGGAAGATTTGTATTTAGTTTTAAAGTAGGTCAAGGTTATCCTCATGACCCACCGAAGGTCAAATGTGAAACAATGGTGTATCATCCAAACATAGATTTGGAAGGAAATGTATGCCTCAATATTTTAAGGTAAGGTTAAAACTGTTTGATTTAGATATAAAAGTGTTATCTGACAATGACAGATTTTAAGTTTTGTATAAAATAGAGTACTACAAATCTAAATCACAATTGTCAAATTTGTGGCTTCAAATTTTAACCTTGGCAGCTTTATAAATAGGGTCAGGATTGAAAATGTATTCATTATTCTCTTTCATTTTTATTGCTATTTTTTGGGTGACCACTTTCCTATTTGATCATGAAATCAATTTAAAGAAATCTTTACAGAAAAATTTACTGATCGCCTCTATTGTCCATCAAGCATTAAAAACCTAGTCTTTATGATTACATCTATAGAAAATAATTACTGATCAGACTGTTCTATCCTATATTTTTTTGTAGTGCCATTAGTAATTTCAGTTAAATTGTTTTGTTATGTTTTTTAATTAATTTTAAAAGTAAGACTTAATTGTCATTGTTAGATTCTTGACAAAATAAAGTGATGAAAAAGGCATGCTATATAAAATATTTAGTGGCAAACTTAATTGTATGCAAAGTATTAAAGTAAATAATATATGCTGTTGGAATATTGAATGAAAAACAGTTGCTCCATCAAAGATTGAGAATATTTATAAACAATGAATATACAATATTTGACAGATTTCTGTGTATCTATTTTTAGAGAAGACTGGAAACCTGTGTTAACAATAAATTCTATAGTATATGGATTACAGTATTTATTTTTGGTAAGATTATATGAATTTTATAACATATATATAGATTACCAGCTTTTAGCCAAGTGGTGAAATATTGGTTTTCTATGTCTGATTGTCATTAGACCAGGTCAAAGTAGCAAGTAATAGACTGAAATTTTGTCAAAATTTTGGTTCCCAGATCATATCTTTTTCAACTATATGGCCAACTTGTACAAAGCATGAAAATGCTCCTTGGAAAAAAACTTAACCCCTATTGATTCCTTGGGCAGTAGGTCAAAGGTTTAGGTCAAGGGGCCAATAATTTTCTCCCCAGAACTGGGATCGAAACCAGGAACCTTTGTGTTAGTAGTCCAATGCGCTGACGACTACACTACGGCTCTCATATAAAACTTAGTTAATAGATTATGTTTCTTGAAAAGACCTTATTGACTGTGAGTGAAAGTTGAGACAACACAACAATTGATAAAATGGAATCTGGGAAAAAATGTCTTGTAAGCATAAGAAATTTTATGAAAATGACATGTTTCTCTCCTGCTGTCAGTCCTTCTTGCAGTTGATTAAAGGTTTTCATTTTTGGCCATGGCGTTGTCAGTTTGTTTTAGATTTCTGAGTTTGACTGTCCCTTTGGTATCTTTCGTCCCTCTTTCACAGTCAGTAAGATGTTGTAAATATTGTTATTCTGTATGTTGTAACATTATAATGATTTGAGAAAGCCAGCTTATAAAAGGGATTACTTAATACTACCATCATGTACTGTGGATTAATTATTTTTTGTTGGTTATCAATTTTTGGGGATTTTGTAAAGTACAGGTGAACCACGAATTCCAATGTTTAGAAAATTACAAATTTTCCATAGACTTGTTTGCAGACTTCAGGAAAACAACGAAATTCAATATCCACGAAAATAAATGAATGCACAGTAATATATTTTCCCAATTAGAATTTTGAAACAAGAAGATAATTATTTGATATAATATAATGTATGAACTATGGAGTCAATCAATATGGTAAAACATTTTTATATGACCGCAAACTTTTTTTTTTTGTCATATATTGGTATCATGTTGTCTGTGTAGCTTGGGAAGCTTGGGATTGATTTTGGGGGTTATGGTCCCATAGGTTTAGGAATTAGGGGCCCAAAGGGGCCAAAAACAGCATTTATCTATTTCAGGACAAATAGTTGTGTATTAGTATTTCAATTGTTCAGATATTGTACCACAATGTTTAATACCATAAGTAGAAGGTTGGGATTTATTTTAAGGGGTTATTGGGCAAACAGTCTAGGAATTAAGGGCCAAAAAGCTTGAATGTTGTGTCCATACTTGCCCCAACTGTTCAGGGTTCAACTTCTGCAGTTGCATTAAGCTGTGCCCTGCGGAGCATCTGGTTTTTTAAAAATTCATACATTATAAAATTAATGATCCATTGTCTTTTCTAGGAACCAAATCCGGAGGACCCATTAAACAAAGAAGCAGCAGATGTATTACAGAACAACAGACGGTTATTTGAACAGAATGTTTCAAAATCAATGAGGGGAGGCTATATAGGATCTACAATGTTTGACCGATGTTTAAAATGATGACCCTTATAGTTTAGATAAAACAAAATTGTGACAAACATTTCATACAAGTTGTATAAGAAAATACATCATGCAAGTAATACCACTGCACCATCAAGGCATTTTATTGGATGTGTAGTAAGAGAAGCTCTGATATTATTTGTTATATATGTGTTGTTTGGAAAAGATTGACGTTGGAAGAGGATATTAAGTGGGTAGTCTATCAGATTGTCACTGATCAAATGAATGTTTTAATCAGTGACATTTTGAAAAGAAGCAAAAGTCTTCTTGTCCTTTTCTCTCTCAAGGGATTGTTAAAATAATTTAAAGAACAGTTACACTGTACTAGTAAATCTTTTCTCATATGCTTCCTCGATATTTTATAGGGTTTTGTTTTGCTTCATGATGTATTATATATATTTGTGAAAAATCATTCATGAAAACTTTTCAATTCACTGTGAATCATGATCTTTGAATCATGATCTGTGAATCATGATCTGTGAATCATGATCTGTGAATAGTTTTTATTGAATAAATAATTAATTAAAGATATGTCTGCGTTAAGTGAATCTAGTTAAACTGCCAGTACACATTAGATTGATTTCATTTTTGTTTGAACAATTTTATCATATAATTGACTAGAACAGTCCTTTCTCGTCTAAGCATATCTAACACCACAATATTCTTTGGACCATCTGAAACTATTTAAACCCTGAATTTGTCTGATCCTGAGTTAAATTACTGAATAAAACAGTGTTTTTCACATAAAAAAAACATTTATTGTCTGGACTTCCTATCTGTAAAAATCTGTTGTAACTTGCCATTTCATGTGTTTTTTGCTCATCTTAACAAAATATGATTATTAGTTTTAATAATTTATGCACAATTTAGGACTAGATCTAGAGGAACCAGTATTTAAAAGGAATCAATATTATATAAATTTGTATAATATTTTATATCATTGTGACACTTATTCAATGTATCAGTATAACTTTTATTTATTTACCTGTAAGAACATTTAATAGTTACATGTCACAAATAGAATTGTAGCTTCTTATCTTTTATTGTGTTTTTGAAACTTTATCATTGAATACAGTTGTATATCCAAGTTTTATTTTTGAGTTCTAAAAATAATTTCTTATAAAGGTCAAATAGGGCTTTTAATTGAAATAGTCTTTAGCTAGGGGTTTCCATTGATTTGATTTTGTTTTGTGAATATCTTTCCCTGCATAGTAAAGGGGTCGATTCATCAGTTTGTTCGCAACATTGAAACCACTGAAAAGGGAGAAAACTCTGAAACTCATTACATTGAGGTAAACTGAAGATTTTCTAAAAAGAACGACTCACTTCAGCTTTGAGATACAATACTGCAGACAGTTCAAATGAAGATTTTCAGCCACTCTTTTATTGTTGCATACAACAAAACATGTTTTGAGTGTTTGGACGATTTTTCCGTGAACTTTGTGTCTGTAAAAAATATTTTCCCCCATTTTGTGTGTGATGAACTCCTGAAATCATTTTTTCTGAAAAGCTCTATTTCTAGCACTTGAACAGCATTAATATTTTCTTGTCTGGGATGTTTTAACAATATTTCATTTTAAATACATAAAAAATTCTGTTTGCTTATTAAATGTACTTAATATTTTAAGAGATTTTCAAAGCATAAAATTACTGAAATATCTTTACAGTGTATAAACTGATTTTTTTTTAAAGACAAATGTCAGTAGCTTTTCAAGTATTTGATGACGCTCTGTTAGTATGAATGATCAGGGTGATGTGCTATATTTATATTATTTTGTTCTGTAAAATAATGAGTCAATAAAAATTATTCAACCTCATGTTTTTATTTTTATATGAATGACCTAAAATAGATGTCCTTTATATTTATTCATGATGTTACATATTTATATAAGTCTGAAGTGGAAGTGATTATCATCTTGATATTAACTATACTACACTGTAGGGAAATAGTATACTGACATAAAGAGGTCTCTTAACATTATACTAACATAATAGTTCCAATGGAGAATTAAAGCTATACATTAATTATATGAATCAGCTGAAATAATTTATGACAATAACTAGAGGCACTCAAGAGCCTGTGTCGCTCACCTGCCTTACTTTGGTTTTGGAAAATCATGTAAAAGTAGCTCACTTGGCACTTCGGGCCAGGTGACCTAAAAAGTATATGTAATGCCAACACACATAACTTACAGTTCTTTGTGATGAATCATCATAGAAAAGCTACAGGGCTGAACGGAAAGGTTAGGGATACAGGGAATATATCTTCCAAGTTTTGCACTGTACCCTGCTCTCCTCTGTAAAATCTCATAGGATGGCTTGGCTTTGAGACATAAATATGTTTGACCTATGATAACTAAATTCATTTTTAGCTCACCTGGCCTGAAGGATGTTAGCTTGTTATGTTTTGGAATTTTTGTCAGATTTTCTAAATCCTCTGGTTTTATCCTTATGAATGCCTTATATAAAACACATTTTTTTTATTATAAATCTTTTACATGTTTTTGAGAACTTAAACTTGTCAATGATACAAGTAGGAAAAGTAGAGGGAGAACATTTTTCCCACCAAAATTTCAAAGGCAAATATCTCGAAAACAAGCAGATTGACCTATATATTTTTTTTGCTCTTTTGATTCCTTTATTAATCCCTTATCAATATAAACTCTTGTTTTGAAAAGCTTATCATTTTGCAACTGAGAACTCCCATAAGTGTATGGATCTCTACGAAATTGTACCGACATTGTTCCATACCACACACACCACACAAGGAAGGTTTGAATTGATTTGTGAGGTATTGTTCCCACTAGTTAAGAAATTAGGGGCAAAAGCTTTTTCATGTTTCAGGACAATAACTTTTGTTTCAGGTGGGGATCCAGGGGGGGCGGGTCCATGGGGTTGGAACACCTCCTTTTTTTTGACAATCAATGCATTTGAATAGGGACATGTAGTTGGAACCCACCCCCTTTGTCCTGGGTTAGGAACCCTCCTTTCTAAAATGGCTGGATCTGCCCCTGCTATGAGTCTATGGATCTCTATGAAATTGAACCATAAGGTGATTTTAGGGGTTATGCAGGATTTGCACGTCTACTTTTTAACATATTTCAAAGTATATAAAGTCAAAACTAATTTGCATTTAAAGCATTTATTACACAACAATCTATCATGTTAACTCTCACAACCAGACTGTTAACACATAATTAACAAAACAACTGGTCAAGCTGTTAACATTAACAATAATGGCACCTACAGTATGACAACAATAACTGGTATATATATATTTTAAGCCATGGAAACAGTTCACATCCTTATTACAATAATTATAGTTATGAAGAGTATTTTGAAGGAGATTATTTGTGTGCAAACTCTGCTCACTCATAATTTGAAGTCCAAAAGACTTTATTATGAATTTGTTGGTGAATGTCTTCATAATACTCTATATTTACAATTCCAATAACATGCACTGGAAATTATGTCCAGGTTAAATATTTCACCAACATATTGTGTTAACATTTAAGAGAAATTTATTGTATAAACCTTCATAATGTCTATTAAACAATTTTTAAATAAAAAATTTCCAAATTCTTCCTCGATATTCATTATTCAAGAGATAAATGTGAATTTGTTGAATAAGTGGATCTGAATTTCTACTTATTTGACTCTCAGTAATAAACAAACAAAAGAAGAAAATAGTCTTGGGTTATTCAAATGTTATGCAACAAATTTTCATGGAAACTTAAATAAAAAATGTTAAAAAAATATCAAAATTCTTATTCTTGTTTACATAGTACTCTGAATAAAATATTCTTTGATATAGTTTCTTTCCACCATGCGTAATGAAAGTTCAACATATGGGGCCTTTTTATGACATAAGCAAATGTTTCAGGTCTTTTACAGTATCAGTAAATTCTACTATATCTTTTTTTAATTTTTATTAATTTAGTTTTAGAGTTGCTTTTTATAATCTTTTAAAATTATTTTGTAAATGAAGATTTAATTGGTTCAGCATTACAAGTTTTAACTATTTTTTTGTGAACAATCATTTCACCTTGAATGCTTTTTTAGAGCTTTTTATAAGTACTGACTTCCATATATAGGAGAAACAGAAAATTCAAGCAATTAAACTAAGATTTTGCAGACTTCTATCAAACAGCTGCTATATATTGAGGTATCTGATGTAAACAAGATAATTTTCAAAACAGCTTTTGATAGGTTTATCATAGTATTGATCACATGGAATTTAATAAGGTAAACACAAGTATGATTTTGGTTGAAACAAGGATGCTATTTGCATTAAATAGTGACTAATATATAAAAAAAGAAGATGTGGTATGATTGCCAATGAGACAACTATCCACAAAAGACCAAAATGAAACAGACATTTTAAAACAACTATAGGTCACCGTACGGCCTTCAACAATAAGCAAAACCCATACCGTATAGTCAGCTATAAAAGGCCCCGATAACACAATGTAAAACAATTTAAACAAGTTTTGAAAACATGTGTGAAATTAAAAGCAAAATTTTGATCTATACATATCACATTGTACAACAAAAATATATCTTGTATGAACATAAATTACACAATGACTCTTAAAAACGTGCAAAGCTTAACAAATGGGTAAACAAATAAAATGATCTATGATTTTGATAACAAAATGTGCAAAGGACTTGAGTTAATTGAAGAGAGTAAAGGTCAATAGATTTAAACATAATTTCAGGATGTAAAAATGCAATTTAAAGGCTTCCATTATGCCTTAAAATGACATTATGTTTCCTTTAGTAATTTTCAGTATACAACATATAATACTACACCTAACCAATAAAGGGAAATAAAACTTGCCCCAAACTAAAATTTAATATTGTACCCAAGACATGATAATATTCATGGACAGTTCTGATTCAAACAATAAACATATCCAAGTCAAAAAGTTAAAATTGCACTAATTGTCTTTTTTTTTTTAAAAGACGGCCATTCTTATACAATTTTGAAATATGAAAATTCTAAACATTTTTATTATAATTTGATTTGAAGGCTTTCTAAATGGACTTCAAAATGAGACAATAACAATAGAAATACACAAAGTATATCATGTTGAAATATACCTCAACAGTTGCTTGTTGAAAATGAAAAAATAATTTAAGTAAATTAAGACACAATACAAGTGTGATATTGAAAAAGCCCTATGACCCCTATCATATAAACTTTATGATATACCTCAAGTTGATGTTTTATACAGTGGATTGATAAAGCCTTTTGGATCATAATTGATATCAATGATATGACTGATTTGTTTCAGTAAATGAAAGTCACTAGGGTCTTTTATATTTCATTTGCATGATAATTTAAAAAAAAATCAAAGTGCATTCTTATATAAAAAAGCGCCTAAAATTCAAACATAATCTACCGGTAAAATAAGAACATAGAAGTCTGTAATACTAAAATGAATATAGATCTAGTATACTAAAATGTACATATATAACAAATAAGTGTTCAAAAAAACATATCTTCAATGATAATACTCAGGCAATATCCCAAAACTTTTAAATCTTTGGAAAGATGACACTGCCCTTGGTTTATGTCAATTTTTTCATCCCTGTATACTAACCAATTCAGCTGATAATGTAGTAATAACCTTGAAGGCCGTACAGTGACCTATAGTTGTTAATTTCTATGTCATTTTGATCTCTTGTGGAAAGTTGTCTCATTGGCAATCATACCACATCTTCTTTTTTATATTTACATCATGTTTTTTATTAATCTACTCACCCTCTTGACATTCTTCAGCAAGGGTTATCTACCTTACTTATGACCTTTGACTTATTGCAGAAAGAACAACAGTATCTTGGGATTGAAAAAAACAGTTGTAAAGGAGATTTTTAATGCATCTTCCCCCAAAACTGGACATTTCAATAACGATTTAGCATATTCCAAAAGCATTCAAAATTATCTATACTGAACAATAACAAGTGAAGTAACTCACTTATAACCTCTAATGAAAACAAGAAATAGCATACTAGATATAAAGAAAGTCTAATTTTAAAGATAAAGGGAAACTAGATAAGTAGGGTTTTAAGGATATTGCCTGAATATTAAAAATTCCAAAAAAAAAAGTCTACATTAAAACATGTAAAGATTCTAAAAATAACTTACACAAATACAAGTAATGAATACAACCTTAATGTACAATACAACATATATTTTTATATCAGATTTTCATTTTAAATCTGATAATTTACACTTCTCTTTACAAAACTTCCAACCGTGTTCAACAAACTTGAAAATCCTGTTCATACTTGTCATGTACAATGCATTGATTCTGAATTACTTCAACTAAAATACACTTTCTTTTCATGGTGAATAAAAAATGCCCACAGATCAAAAGATTTTTGATTAAAACAGTTAATCAAAAGTCTGAAAACTACAATTGTACGAATGCAAGTCTTTATCATTAACTAAAATTATATTTTTAATATGAAAATTTAGCATACAAAAGTTATCTTTAAACATGGAATGCACACAACCTTTTTTGTCTGGCAAGCAAACTGTAACTTTATGTTTCTTGATATGTGATAAGGGTGATATCATCTTAATAAATTTTGAATGAAAAGAAAAAAAAATATTATAAATTGTTAAAAAAGTAAAAATGACTTATAAATTACGAGTTAACTGGACTGGTTTGATTTTGTTTAACAAAATTAAGAGTACAATTCAGAAAAAAGTCAGTAAAAAAGTATACCCATTTAGTGATAAAAAATTTCAATAAAATAAAAAAAAAACATATAAATTTAATTTTATTATTATGACAGAGCATATTTCAGATGGTATATATTCATAAACAGATTTTAAAAAGGTTGATGACTAATGATAGGCATATAAAAATTGTGTTGTTGGTTATTAAACCAAACAGTCAAAAGTATCATTTTTATTACCAGTACCATTTAAAAAAAAAACTTTTTGAGATTCTTTTAAAAACAAATTATACTTATATGAATATGATCTGTAAAAATGTAGGCAGCTAAAAGGTACACGACTTAAAAATTCAGTAAAATAAAAAAGAAGAAATTTCATTAAAATATATTTGGCATTACCATATGCATAAAAACATCCATCCAATCAAAATCAATGTTAACTTATACAATAATATCTTCATGTATTAAAAATCAAAACTAACAAACATTTTATGCATAAGGTTAAATTTGTCAAAGACATCTTGTTCATTTGAAAAAATATGTGATAATGCCAGGTTTGATTTTCTTGAGTAGATATGTTCATCTTAATATTTCACATATATCATTTATCCTGTATGTTGAAGGGTTTGTCCAAATCCAAATCCTTTTGGTCCAAAATATTTTGCATAACATGCTGAAAAAAAGAAAAAAAAGTTCTTGTAATTTTTGATAATGCTCTTTAGAAATTAATGTGATGTTTTTCTTTTGCTTTTTTTTTTAAAAATCAGACATAATGCACAATTGCAACCATTATGTGATTGACACTATGTATACAGCAAAACAAAGTGAAAGAAAGATGGAAATGTTCAAAATTGAATATTGAAGATGAATATTTAGCTAGCTTGGATGGAGAACTATTGTATTCAACTGGATGTTCATATTTTAATGTAAGGTTTCTTCTTACATAAATCAATTTTGGATGTAACACGTCTTCTGATTGGCTGAAAGTTTTTTGTCTTTCTGCTCATAGACATAATTTTGTCTTATGACCATGAGGTAACCAACATTTACTCATGATTTACTCCTTAAAATAGTAGTTTGAATTAAATTTTAAGGACTGACTAATACTTTTGTTTGTTTTACAAATTAACATAAAAAATGCACAATTTTAAATATCCTGCTATGCTTAGATAGACATAGACAATCTTCATAGACAGTCTTCATAGACAGCACAAATTATTAGTTATTTTTTTAAATATTTCTTATATTTTGTTACAGAATTACTGTAAATAAGATATTATTGCAATGTTTTTATTATTGGCAAAAATGGGACAGGGTCATAATCACAATAATTTAAACTCGCAATTTGAAAATGTTTATATGTATTGAACAGGATTTTTCTCAATATCACAAACATAAAAAATGCATTTTAGTCTTAAATGACAAAATCACAATAATAAATGCATGCAATAATTTCTAAATTTACATATATGTAACTTACATCTACAGAAAACTTCATCTTCTTTATGGGTGAGTGTAGTAGAATCAAGTCCTTTCCCACAGGCAGTACATTTAAAACAACTCTTGTGATATGTCTGTAAAAAAAAAAACAAATTAAAAACTGTTACAAGACAATAAGATCCTATGAGGACATCATTATACAACTTGTTACGATTTAAAACTTTACAGATAGTTAGAGGACCTGTCTAGAGTGGAAGCAATGTCTTCTAGATGCTAATTTCTTATTTGTATTTTTTGGTTGGTCACATAGACATACTCGGATTTTTATTATTTCAGGGACTTTATTGGCCAAGTGGTGGCAGGTGCATTTAAAACCAATCTTAATTGACTAGGATTGTCAGTTTTCCTGCCAAAGGTTATCTCTGTGCACTCCTAATTCCTCCATCACAAAAAAAGCCAATAAAGTGGTGTTTAACAACAATCGATCCTTTCATTTCATATCTCATTGTCTGTAATGGCTATGTTACTGGTTATACGTAATCTCAACAAATGATGATAGCAAACTTCAAATATCCTTAATAAATATTATTAAATCTCTGTTTGCCTTACATTGTATATACAAGCATTTTAAATCAGTATGTTATAAATGAGAAAAATGAAACATATAACACAAGTTTTTATTTCATGTAAGAAGTCCATTTTGAAATAATTAAAAATTTTCATTTTTATTTTATTTCAACAAAAGAAAAAGCTAAGAATGAAACAACAGTAAAGAGATAACTTTCTCATGAAGTAGGTATTCAGTGAGAGGAAAGACTATAGCAATGTAAATAAAGGATTAAATAGACAAAATACATCCAAAGGAATTAAATGCACTTGTTCAAAGCATATAACGCTAGCCTCAGCTGTCTGTTTGATGCATTTGAAAAGCTTAATTTTGAATTAATTTTGATATATATTATTTATCATCAATTACAATAATTGCACCAGGAATCTTTAATTAATAATGTTAATGAAAACTGCATGCACATCGATATCTCTCTCAAGTAAAAATAGAAATGATACATTTTCTAGGTTAAAATAGAATTGAAACTAATACTGTGGATTCACAAATTTTTGTGGATAACAATTTTCGAATATTGAAGGAAACCATACACCTGGGATATTTTATTTCATGGTTTTACCAATGTTGGCATTTGTACCAATAGAAAATGTGCACTTGGTTGGAAATTTGAATTCGTGATTAACCTCAACCCATGAAATCTACGATATCAAACGATAATTAATGAATCCACAGTAAACAGATCTCATTTTCAGAAGAAAAATTTATAATAGAGTCTTTCTAGTACAAATGTATCAGCATTCATATATAAACCTAAAAAGAATGCAAGTTTTATATCTAAGTTTTTAGATTACAACAATAGAATTCAGGAGATACAAATAATTTGCAACAGTGTTAACCTGATCATCTGCAGATGGATTTTCATCCTAGCAAAGAAAGAAACTATCTTAATATAGGAAGTGAGACATAGGATAACATAAAATTACAGAGTTCATCTTATTCAATACAACCAGAGAATATCACTACAATGCGCTCAACTTTTAACAACTTACAACAAATGTAAAATAAAGATAACGAGGGTTTTTTAAGAACTGAATGCTTCTTTTTGTTATTTTATATCAGTGTACAAGCATTTACTGCAGGTTCTTTTGTAGTTTGAATATAAAAGTAATTTCCTATAGGGGTAAATTCGGTAAATAAATATACTTCATCAGGGATCGCTCATTTATGGGAGAGAGCTCTGTATAAAACTAAGGTCCTGTGCTCTTCTAATTGGTAAATTATGTTTATAATAGATAATTTTTGCTAAATGGATCAAAACAACAGTTAAAAATTTTTTTTTTAATAAGTGATGAAATTACATTCTCTTTACAACAGGGTTGAAAAGTAATGAAGGTCGGCAAAGGAATTAAGTTTGAATCTACAGTGTTTGTAAACAGGGCCACGTGAATGCCCAAAAATGTCACATGACCCTATGTCTTTATTGTTGCAAAAGATAGGCCTACATTTGTACGTTCATAAATGATATATCAAAGCTTTCTAATTTTTAAAGGTAAATCAGGTATACATTTAATTCAAGACATAGATTAGCATTAAAGTCAATGGGAGATTTTTTTTCTGAATTTACACCTATTAATTTCTGTATTTGTCTCCCCTTTTCTATGTACCCTTTAATTCTTATCATTTACTGTTGCTTGAAGACCCAGCTTTGAATTATCTAAGGCTTACCTGTCCTCCTCCAAATACTTTCTCTGCAAAGTAGACAGCTTTGCCACACCTAGGACAAATGTCCCCACCCCCTATTACAGCATTTTGTTTTGTATCAGGAAGCAGTGGTGCAGCCTGGGCAATTGATAGGCTGGATACATTTCTGTAATAAATATAAATATATTCTTCATAAAATCATGTATTCTATAAATATGAGTTTGAAGTTGCATATGTGGAGCCCTAAACATTACATGTATTTTTAAGTATTTTGATTAATAAAAAAATCATGTTTTGTTGTTCAGTGGGTGTGGTTTGTTGATGTGGTTCATAAGTGTTTCTCATCGCTTGTTTTTTTATATACATTAGACTGTTGGTTTTCCTGTTTGAGTTGTTTTCCACTAGGATTTTTTGGGCCCTTTATAGATTGCTGTTAAGTGTG
The DNA here is from genome assembly GCA_037788925.1 of Mytilus galloprovincialis. Classification (NCBI taxonomy): domain Eukaryota; kingdom Metazoa; phylum Mollusca; class Bivalvia; order Mytilida; family Mytilidae; genus Mytilus; species Mytilus galloprovincialis. The sequence goes on from CM075341.1 coordinate 38,461,027, forward strand.
AACCAAGACTCTGTATAGAAGGTCTGTACTTTGACTTACAATTATTTACATTTTACACATTGTGACTTTTAGTTAGTTCTGAAGCCTCTTTTGGGTCAATGATTCTTTTTTAAATGTAAAACCAATAAACCATGCATTATGTTTCTACTTGCAAAAGTAGCAAAATTAATAGTTTTATGGAAAATATTCCCCATATCAAGCTTACTCTCGAGTAACTTCATCAGGATTTCCTGTATCCATGGACAGTCCAGAAGCTCCTCCTGCGAATCCATATCCTTTAGGTCCAAATAGCTTCCCGTAACAATTCTTACAGTAAACATCATTGCCATGATCTGTACAGGTAGTACTATCTAACATCTTGTTACAGTTACCTGGGAAAGTAGTATTAACATGAGTCAAGTTTATTCTAATATATAACACCCTAAATTTCGAAGCCTATGGTTATATCCAGGAATAAACCTTATAAAATAAATAATCTTTTTCTTTTCTTTTCTTTTCTTTATTTTTACAATTGTAATCCTTGACACAAGTTTTTATACTTTAAGGATGCTCACGGGTATAAGATTTTCAGAAAAAAATTAAACATTAATTTTTCATTACAAATTTTATTTATTACCTTAAGTAGTTGTTACTTTATCTATCATATGGTACAAAAATCATTCCAAAAAATCAATTCGTGTTAGCCCCAGCGGACTTTTAAAATGTCGATATCATTGAAAAAGCTCCAAATTATCTCCCTTTGGTTCCAAAATGCCATTTTTTGGCATTAAAATTGAAATATCTTATTTAACTCATCGGTGACCTATATTTTTTATTGTTGTTTTTGAATAAGCTGTACATAAACTAAATAATTGTAAAATTTTAGCGATTTCTGTAATTTAGTTCTTTTTTTATTTCGATATTACCGCTATTTCTCCTATTAGTTCAACAGAAAAAAGGACATGAACAAAAATGTATGCTTCTTTCGAAGGCAGATTGTGAGTGTAAATGAACGGTGACCCCATTTTTTTATTTCATTTTTCTATTAAGTATAAGATAAAGTTCATTTATAGAAAAATATACCGGTAGACAAATCCTATATTAAATAAAAAAAATCATTTAGACCCGCGAGCCCCCTTAAAACCAAGAAAATGCTGTTCCTTGAATTTTGACATTTATAATTTTTAGTAATTTGCATATTTCCAGTAAAAAACCATGATAAGATCCATCCAAAAAATCTGCTAATGAGTTTTTCTACATATTGTGTATAATTTAAAGTTTGTATTTCCAGCCCATGATATTGTATAAATACCACATCTTAGGCAAAGCTTGTAGTATTTCCTGCCAATTGCATTGAATTCTTACCAAATCTTGAACAAAGCTTGTGGTGTTTCCTGTCGTTTGCATTGACTTATTATAATTACCACATCTAAGGCAAAGCTTGAGGTATTTCTTGGCCATGGCATTGCCTACCTACCACATCTAAGGCAAAGCTTGAGGTATTTCTTGGCCATGGCATTGCCTACCTACCACATCTAAGGCAAAGCTTGAGGTATTTCTTGGCCATGGCATTGCCTACCTACCACATCTAAGGCAAAGCTTGTGGTATTTCTTGGCCATGGCATTGCTTACCTACCACATCTAAGGCAAAGCTTGAGGTATTTCTTGGCCATGGCATTGCCTACCTACCACATCTAAGGCAAAGCTTGTGGTATTTCCTGTCAATGGCATCAACTTCTTACTACACATAGGACAAAGCTTGTGGTATTTCTTGGCCATGGCATTGCCTACCTACCACATCTAAGGCAAAGCTTGTGATACTTCCAGTCAATGGCATCAACTACTTACCACACCTAAGACAAAGCTTGTGGTATTTCTTGGCCATGGCATTGCCTACCTACCACATCTAAGGCAAAGCTTGTGGTATTTCTTGGCAATGGCATTGCATACCTACCACTTCTAAGGCAAAGCTTGTGGTATTTCCTGTCAATGGCATCAACTACTTACCACACCTAAGGCATAGCTTGTGGTATTTCTTGCCCATGGCATTGACTTCCTCAGCAAAGTAAACACTTTTTCCACATTTAGGACACATGTTTCCCCCTCCAAACTTTTCACTACCATTGATCAAGGGTGCAGCCTGAGCTTTCTGATAAGTAGATACATCCCTACAAATTAAATGAAATGTCCTTCAATTTTCTTACTCTTTTTTCCCGATCACTATATCTGTATATAAAATATCAGTAAATTTGTTCAAGTCTTTTTCTAAAAATCTATTGATTTATTGGGTACAATATTTGGATTGTAAATTTCAAAACTCAATAGCATATCTTTTTGTTTTAACCATTTTTGTACTTATATGAACTGCACTTATGTTTCAGTTAGTTTTTATATTTATCAGCATGAAGGTATTTTAGACAACTTACAGAAAAATTAATTCAGAATTTCCTATAAAAATTTTAAAAATTCTGTTTTATTTACCATTTCAATTCATGTTTCACATTTCAATTGGATTGTTAGTTTTATTTTGTCTAGTACCTCTAGTTTTTTTTTTGTTATTATGAGTTAATGCACTATATAAAATCTTTTAAATTATTCATGTATATAATTTCATTGATGTTAAGCCGAATAATAAGAAACCTTGTAGTAATCTCCCCTTTAACGCCAGTATCCATGTTTAATCCAGAGGCTCCACCTGCAAATCCGTAACCTTTAGGTCCAAAACTTTTACCGTAGCAGGCCTTACAGTAAATCTCTCCGTCGTGATCGTTACATGTTGTACTGTCTAATAATTTTTTACAACTATCTGTTAATAAACATGAAAATAATCAAATTCATACCATCGATTGAAATTCCTGGAAAAATAATTCACTGAGATTAATCAAAATAGACTATAATTTAGGCACCTTACTTACATAAATAATTTGATATTTCCAAGCCAGCTTTGTCAAAAATCAATAATAACAAAGGTCAAGCAACATTAACATTATTTTTATTAAGTTTCTTTATAATCTAAAAGAAATAAAGCAATAAAACTCGGGAAGAAAGACATCTTGCTTTTGAAGTATTGTCTTTAGAATTTTGAAACATAATATCCTGGATGGGATCAGGTGACATAAATATAGGATAAAACACGAAAAGAAATGTTATAAACAATTTATTTCCATACTTCTATATACAGACTTGTTTAATCATAACTTTTAATAATCCATTTCCCATTTTCAAATTCATCAAAGATAGCTTTTTTTCTAGGTAAAAAGATTTATCCTCATTATATATAGTCGTAAATGTTGTGAACAATAGAATATAATCCTCTATTTATACCAGTTATGTAGCAGCAACAATTGTCTAATTAGAATTGAAGAGACAAGATTAAAATAAATCAATATATGATAAAACCACAGAGATAATATGAGAACAATAGGTCTTTTGTGTTCGATACATCATAAATGATGATTATTGCTTTAATGTTAGGAAAACTGGTCAGAAACAGCTGATACTTAATTATCTTCATCATATCAAAATAGAAAATGTTTCATTCTGCAGTATATCTTTTGAATATTTTCTAATTAGCACAGTTCTTGGAAATGACAAGAACTGCTGGTCAACAAACTTTCAACAGATTTCAACGCCATGATACATGTAATGGCTAATATTTAGAATAAAGATGAACAAAATGAGCTACCCAACCAGGCAACAAAACCAGTCAAGTAGTCAACATTCAGTTGTCAACAATTTTGATACATGTGTCTATTTTGCCTTTTTAACTTTTTTTAATCAAGCGCTACTGATAAGTCTTTTGTAGAAGAAGCATGCGTCTTGCATACCGGTACATAATTTTATTTTAGGTATCTATCTATTTTCACTGAACTAGTAAACATTTTTTTAAGGGACCAGCTGAAGCCTGCTTCAGGGTGCAGGATTTTTTGGCAATAAGAAACATTGATAGCCTTTAGCTATTTTCTGCACATTGGTCAATTGTTGTCTCTTTGACACATTCCCCATCTCCATTCATGTTGATATATGTACAACAGATACTTACGACAACTTAGACAAATTTTGTGCCACTTTTTTCCTAGTGCTCTTTTTTCCTCAGCAAAGTAGACCTGTTTACCACATCGTGGACAACCATTAGCTGATCCGAACCTAGGCTTCTCTGTTCCGTTGTTTAACTTGGGTGCTATTTGGGCTGTCTGTATGTGTGACACATTACTGAAAATAAAAAAATACAATGACATATTATCTGAACTTTTTAAAAATGGTATTTACAAAACTGTATTAGATTATACAGTGACCTTCCGTTGTTAATTTCTGTGTCATTTGGTCTCTAGTGGAGAGTTAATCCCATTGGGCCAAATTAATTGGCAATCATAACACATCTTCTTCTTTATATTTTATGGTGTTTTTTAACAGAGCCAAAATAGTCATAAACAGCGATAACATTACTTTTAAATATGTACCAGTTGGTAATGCAGAGTTATTTTTATTATTTATTAATATGTGAAACAACATTTTTTGTATTTGTTTCAAATTTTATTCAGTTAAAACATCACCTGTAAACTATTTTTCAACTGTTGGCCTTAATATTAGTGTTTTGTACAATTGTGTTTGATAAAATGGTTCTGGACATAGCCGGAAAATATTTTACAATTACAGAGGGAAATTTATGGCAGTATACATTTGAATAAAATAGTTATATGTTTCATGTTTTTGTAACCTTGTTCAATGTCTGTACCTGATAACTCATATAGTGTTCATTTCCATTAATTCAAACAATAAACACATCAATGGAACAATGGATATCAACAAGATAATTGGTGACAAAAATACACAATAAAGCAAATATTGTACCTACTTACCAAAAACATTATTGCAACAGTATATTAATCAGAAGAGAAAAATACATAATAAAGCAAATCAAAGCTTATCACTATTCAGTAATACTAAGAAATCAGAACAAACTGGTTTGTCATTTAATAATGGCTATCAAGTTTAACCTAACCATGGATTTTATATATATATCATAAAAAAGCTATATGCATTGATTTTGTATTATAAAGAAAGCTTTTTAAATAACATTCTTCTATACTGTGGTTTAATTTTAATTTGTGGATAGTGGAAAAATGTAGTTTCATGCATGGATATATTTCATCATGGTTTTGCCAACCTATTATAGTAAAATTTGAACCTAAAATTGAATTTTAAATCGTTACATAGTTACAAGCAAAGTTAAAAGGTCCTATACCAAAGCAATCTTAATTTACCATCATGAAACTGACTTGCTTTTTTGAGACATCATTCAAGAGGCATAACTCTGGAAAAGAAATTGTGGCAAACTTAACCTGAGTGTATTTTATGGTAATAAGCTCATAATTTTGGAGCAATATGAAATCTTCTCACAAATACAATTTAGTTCTCATCAGGAAGACTTTTTCCATTTTGAAAATTCAAAAGCATAAATTTGGAAAAGCTATTGGGACAACAGTGATAAAATGTCACGTGTATGTAAATTTGTTAACTTATAAGGTTAGAGGTCTTAATCATTTGATATGGTACAAAGGGATATACAAAACTAAATAACACTTTAAGAGAAATTTGTCAACAATAAAAATCTTGAAATCAATCACTTTAAAAATCCAGGAAAATTTGTTTTCAGATGGATTGACAAGCAAAGTGGAAAATATTTTTCCTCACAAAATACTTTCAGAGGATGAAAACAAAATCCCTCTTTCCCTACCTATCTTTCCTAGCTTTTAAATACCAAAAAGTATAAGATTTATTGTACATTTAATTTATATTTACGTAAAACAATAAACCAAGAGTTACTGTACCACATTGCCAGGTTGTATATATCATTTCTGTTTCTTTGAGATTGCAAATAAGAATAGGTCAACACATTAAAATCCGATCAATAGCAGATCTGCAGAAAAAATTGTTGATATAGCATGAAATACTGGTCAGAGTGACTCAAAAATAGTTATTCAATGCTGCACTATTTTATTGAAGAATGAAATGAGGGCAAAGGTTAATGTTTTACCCCTCTTAAAAGAATTGCAGAGGTGATGAACCTTTATACACCGGCCATCATAGGTTTTAGAAATAGACTAAAATAACCATCTTGTACTGCCAGAAGGTGTTGGCTTACTTGACTTACTTATTTAAGCTTAACTTTCTTGATTCAAATTGTTAGATATTTTCTAAATTTCTAAGTTATGAACTTGCTTATCAACAACAAAATTACACCCAAGACACAATAATGATGGCTTAGGCATAAATTTTATATTCCTTAATTATAAGAAAACATTGAACTAGACGATACCATCTAAAAATATGCCAAAAACAAGAATATGTCTATATGATTATATCTGGCCCTCATGCCCTTATCACATTTCTATGAATCGTTAAATGTGAGCTAAAACCCAAAATTGTCACAAATTTTAAAAGTTTAAATAATAATGAAACATGAGTACTATGGTTCTAGCTGTTTTGACCACAACTTCATGGTAAACTACCATCTATAAAAATTTAACCTTTTTTTAAATCTGAACTTTTATCTTTCTTTAACCACAGTTTAACCTCATAATTCTAATATGGGGACAGGTCGAAGGACATGTACAGTAAATGGACTGATGAAAAGATAGAATAACATAATGGCTTCTTTGGGAGCTTTGAACTGTTTTCTGCTCTTTGATCAGCTTAAAATTGTTGTCTCTTTGACAGATTCCCAACTTCCATTCTCAAATCCTTAGAACTACTATCTGGAAGGGCAAACACAATATCCAATCATTTTCAACAATACATCCTCCCATAAATCTTATTCCAAATTCAACCCTTAAATAAATATAACCAGATGCTCCACAGGGTGCAGCTTTATATGACCGCAGAGTTCGAACCCTGAACATTTGGGTAAGAATGGACACAACATTCAAGCTTGATACAGCTCTGAATTTGGATTGTGATTAAATAGTTGACACAACACAGGTTTCTGACACATAATGAATGTGGTCTAAGAACTTAAACTTAAAAACTTTTAAATTTTAAATTGGACATTACCTATTATGGTCCAATATCCAAAATCTAAATACATTATGGTCCAATATCCAAAATCTGAATGCATGGTTAGATTCAGCATATCAAAGAACCCCAAGAATTCAATTTTTGTTGAAATCAAACAAAGTTTAATTTTGGACCCCAATCTGGACCAACTTGAAAACTGAACTTTTTCAAATAAAGTTCAATTTTGGACCCTTTAGACCTCAATGTGGACCAATCTGATAAGCGGGCCCAAACATAAAAAATCTAAATACATGGTTAGATTAAGCATATATCAAAGAACCCCATAAATACAATTTTTGTTGAAATCAAACAAAGTTTAATTTTGGACCCCAATCTGGACCAACTTGAAAACTGGGCCAATAATAAAAAATCTAAGTACATGTTTAGATTCAGCATATCAAAGAACCCCAAGAATTCAATTTTTGTTAAAATCAAACTAAGTTTAATTTTGGACCCTTTGGACCTTAATGTTTTTTTTGAAAATGGGACCAAAAATTAGGAATCTACATACACAGTTAGATTTGGCATATCAAAGAACCCCAATTATTCAATTTTTGATGATTCAAACAAAGTTTAATTTTGGACCCTTTGGGCCCCTTATTCCTAAACTGTTGGGACCAAAACTCCCAAAATCAATCCTAACCTTCCTTTTATGGTCATAAACCTTGTGTTTAAATTTCATAGATTTCTATTTACTTATATTTAAGTTATGGTCTGAAAACCAAGAAAATGCTTATTTGGACCCCTTTTTGGCCTCTAATTCCTAAACTGTTGGGACCTCAACTCCCAAAATCAATCCCAACCTTCCTTTTGTGTTCATAAACCTTGTGTTTAAATTTCATTGATTTCTATTTACTTATATACTAAAGTTATTGTGAGAAAACAAAGAAAAATGCTTATTTGGGCCTTTTTTCGCCCCTAATTCCCAAACTGTTGGGACTAAAACTTCTAAAATCAATCCCAACCTTCCTTTTATGGTCATAAACCTTTTGTTTAAATTTCATAGATTTCTATTAACTTATACTAAAGTTATAGTGCCAAAACCAAAAGTCTTCGGACGCCGACGACGACAACGTGATACCAATATACGACCAAAAAATTTTCAATTTTTGCGGTCGTATAAAAATAAATTGTGGTATCCTCATTAAGAACTTACCTCCCCATTCATGTTTTTACACATGGTCTAAAGACCACTGGTCAAGTTTGATAAAACAAAACAGTCAGAGGACAGTTTAATCTTCAATGTGAATTTTAAAAAATTCAAAGTATAATCCAACACTATATAAATCACAGTCAATATCCTATACTTCAGTTAAATTTTCTATATCTTTTAATATGTCATCAGCAAATAACCTTCCTTTTAAAGCAAGATTTTATATTCCTTTAAAGCTCTTTGAATATCTTTTTAAACTCACATGCAAGTCGATGCAAATCATAAACTCCTTAATGTTGAATTATTTTGCAAATTATTTCAAAATCTATTATGGCACTATAAAATTTCCTTTAAGTAATATGCTTAGTTTTCCTTCAGAATGGAAAAATCCCAAGTAAAAACCATCTGTCGAGTTAAAATAAAGTTAGTAACTGTGGTATTTTTTGTAACGAAATGTACACAAATCATCCAAAACACATTGCTAGCCTATTGTTTACAATGTATTATCCCCCTATAAATAAATTTCTGTGAGCAGAATCCAGATTTTCCCGACTTCCTCAACAACTCAATAAACAAACGTTTAGAACGTGATGACATCTCACGAGATTTATATCCGATTCATAAATATTTATTTTGAAAATGAACCTAGAAGTTTGAAGAATACCAAGGGAAGCCAAGAAATTGATAAAATCCATACTTTTAATTACATATATATTCTACGACTTGACAATTTTGCAGGTGATATTATAACAATGATGTCCGTGAATTCATTGATTAATTAATTCCACCATGGCACATAACTTTAATGAAATTGAAGTGATTATTTATGTCCTCAAGCTATGTTGGTCTTATTGCACAGATTACATGAATAACAATTTTACTATATTTAAAAATGATTTGACAGTCTATATTAAATGCTTGTTGAGTTATTGCACTTTGCATTCTTTGGTCTGTCTATTCTTGAGAGATGTCACATTCATCCCAAATTATAGCTATATTTTAAAGTTTGAAATAGACAATATCAACTCAGATGCAATGACTTTTGGTACCAACAAAACTTCTGATTCATGCATGTTATCATGAACACAAAACTTCAACAAAAGGCTTTAACTAATACTGAATATTTGTCAAAAATTTTAAGATATTATATTTTCTTAATTATAATTTATGAACAATGCTTTTTATTTTTTTTAGATGTATATGGAATGAAAGCATGTAAGTTATCACATTTTGCATGTAAGCTGTAAGGTTTTTTTTTTTCAAATGTGATGGTCACTAGCTAGCTTTCATTTCATTTAAATTTTGAAAAATATTCTTCTATTCCTCTATTAGATTTTCAAAATATTTCCTGAAAAAATTGTCAAAAAGAGATGAAAATCGCTGTATTATTCCACAACAGTTACCATGGTTACTGTGGATTCAGTTCAAATTTTGCTTTGATCTGATTTATTACTTAAGAGATGATTACCACATATGCATGTACCTTGTGAAACCAAATAGTGTTGCCCAGACAGCATTCATCATTGTGTGCCAAATTTACGTAATTCACACTTTTTATAATCAATCTAACATGCCTTAACTTTATACAATGTTTCTAAAATAAAAACCTATAATCTGGAGATACCTTTTTTTGGAAAAAACTGATTAATGATCCTTCTTCTAATTTTCATTTCTGGAAGTCTTTACAATTAGTTCACCGTGAATTATTATGAATTATTATATCAAGAAATAATTGTATATTTCATCGTACTATCATATGCAAGAATTCGGGTAGCATCTTTATCATTATGTCCATATGATTTCACTGATCAATATCACAAAGATTTTCATGTTCTATAATTACTGGTTACAAATGTACATAATCGTCTGTGACCAACTTTAATCATATTCATGTAATTGTATTTTTCAAGACATGTACTATTTTAAAATAATCTTATAGAAATGATCAGCTGCTGTCATGCAATTTCAATTGATTTTTGAAAAAGACATTCTTATAATCATATCAAACTAATTAATATAACAGTTATAAATAAAAAATACCTGAAAATATGTGTCATTAATTTTAATTAATCTACAGTGTAACACTCATAAATTTATAGACAGTGGCTCCGTGTTGAAGGCCGTACATTGACCTATAATGGTTTACTTTTTTATAAATTGTTATTTGGATGGAGAGTTGTCTCATTGTCACTCACACCACATCTTCCTATATCTAGTGATTGGAATTACAAATGGATATAAATATATTAACATTGAACTGCACAAAATGGTTCAGTATTTGTGGCCACTTTACTGACAAGTTACAGTTTTACAAGTGCCACTATCAGGTTACAGTTTTACAAGTGCCACTATCAGGTTACAGTTTTACAAGTGCCACTATCAGGTTACAGTTTTACAATTGCCACTATCAGGTTACAGTTTTACAATTGCCACTATCAGGTTACAGTTTTACAATTGCCACTATCAGGTTACAGTTTTACAAGTGCCACTATCAGGTTACAGTTTTACAAGTGCCACTATCAGGTTACAGTTTTACAAGTGCCACTATCAGGTTACAGTTTTACAAGTGCCACTATCAGGTTACAGTTTTACAAGTGCCACTATCAGGTTACAGTTTTACAAGTGCCACTATCAGGTTACAGTTTTACAAGTGCCACTATCAGGTTACAGTTTTACAAGTGCCACTATCAGGTTACAGTTTTACAATTGCCACTATCAGGTTACAGTTTTACAAGTGCCACTATCAGGTTACAGTTTTACAAGTGCCACTATCAGGTTACAGTTTTACAAGTGCCACTATCAGGTTATTTTTTCAGACTAATGAATTTGAATGTTCCTTTGTTATCTTTTGCTTCTTTAGATGGAAACAAGAAGAGACATGGAAAACAGAGTGACTGTGTGTGTGTGTTATATTTTTTTTAGAGATAAATGTTTTACAATCTCTTCTTTTTAGGAAGTTTTAGTTATATACATACTACATTGTACTATAACCATATGCATGACAGATGGGTTACATAAATACCAAGACAATTGTTAGTGAAATGGTTGAAATGATTGAAGAAAGCTTTAGTTTTTGTGGATATTTGATTTAATTTGTGGTTTGTGAAAGTGTGCATACCAGCTGAAAGAAAATTTGAACCTGTACCCACAAAAATCCCACAACAATCATAATGAATCCCAGTGGCGGATCCAGGGGGAGGGTTCTGGGGGTTGGAACCCCCTTTTTTTGAACGATCAATGCATTTGAAGGGGACATATAGTTGGAACACCTCCTTTGTCCTGGGTTGGGAACCCTCCCTTTTTCAAATGGTTGGATCCGCCACTGAATCCACAGTATTCACATTAGTTGTTTCTTTAAAACATAATAAATTGCCAAACTTTACATTTTGATTCCAAACATGACTTACTCTCTTGTGACATGGTATGGTCTGCCTGTATCCATAGATAGTCCACTAGCACCTGATGCAAATCCATATCCTTTAGGTCCAAACAGCTTTCCATAGCAGGCTTTACAGAAAGCATCCCCATCATGTCCTGTACAAGTAGTACTGTCCAACAGTTTGTTACAATTACCTGTAAAAATTATAAATGAACAATACGTTATACAAGGTACATAATTAAGTGAATAAGTCAGGAAAAAATTATCATGAATACTACGTCCGATAGAAATCAACCTTTAGTAAATGCATGTATAAATGTACATGTATATAAATAAATTCATCATAGATACCAGGACTAAATTTAGTATATATGCCAGACGCGCGTTTCGTCTACAAAAGACTCATCAGTGACGCTCAAATCCAAAAAAGTTAAAAAGGCCAAATAAAGTACGAAGTTGAAGAGCATTAAGGACCAAAATTCCTAAAAGTTTTGCCAAACACAGCTAAGGTAATCTATGCCCGAGGTAGAAAAGCCTTAGTATTTAAAAAAATTCAAAAATTTGTAAACAGTAAATTTATAAATGTATAAATGTATCAGACTGTGACTGATTTCAGAACATTCAAATACGAAATAGAAGATGTATTTTGGTGAGTTTTGTTAGGCTCTTTTTAAAACGCAGTTTTTAAATATTTTAGACTTTCAATATAGATTTGTTGAACCCGAATTATGTTAACAGGTGTATTGATATTCTTTTGCATAAGGTCAGTTTCTATCTGATGCAACTCATATGAGTCTCATATAATAAATACATGTGCTTTACTGTTGATGTTCATGTACAACTGGAAAAACACAGAAGTGTTACTTAAACTGTACCTTTGCTAACATGGAACAAAATGGCATGTAGAGATCTTTAAGCAAGGCTTAATCGTATGTGTGTTGATTTACGATCAAAATAATGTTTTACTAAGTATTATCGTACTATAAAGGGAGGAAGAATGCAATAAAAAACAACTTTACAGTGTTGCACTGACCAACATGACCAAATACAACAATAATTTATGTGAAGAAGCTCAGTTTATTTACCCAGTATGTATTTATTTGGAATTTCTTTTACACTAAAGATGGCCAAAATTATTCTTTGAAGTTTGGCTATAAAAGGCATTTGAATTTGATCCTTCAGGATAGTAGCATGACTCCATGAGTTAAATATTTAGTATCAAGTTTGCTTCATGTTTTCCAAAAAGTTCAGAAAAGCAGTATTAAAGGAGAAACAAGTTCCATGTAATTGGATGTGGTCACACTGACATATTAAGACCTAAAGATTAATACTGTCTGCTTAGCTTTAAAACATCATATCATGAAATACACAATCCTAAAAAAAAATCTTGTCATCTTAATGGAGAAACTGTGTAATATGCTTGCAATATATTTTGATTAAATCTTCAATATGCGTTATATAACATGTAAACGGATGTGACTTTTACTCAGTTTTAGCATTAACATGTTCTAGATACTAAAATACTTTGGAAATTATTGATATAGTTCAAAATTAATACTTCACATTACGTAATTATATGCACTTTAACTCATTCTAGAGCACAGAATAGATTGATCCTACCAATAAATGTGTGATCTATTCTTTTAATAATAACTGTCCTTATTGAGAACTAGCTGACTGCTGGCAGATTGTATCATATCCTTTAATCTTATTGATAGCAACTAAAATATTCAATATAATCATTCTAAAACAGATCAATTTCAATAAATCTGATGCCAAAGGCTCATATAATCACACATTCTCTTTGGTGTAGCCAATACAATATGGACTCTGCATCAGATTCACTATCTACAGTATATACACTACATATAAAAGCAAGTTTTTATCAATGCTGACATTAAGCACAGTCTGATATGTGAGATATGTCAATGAGAAAACAAACCCACTAAAAAACAACAAAACACAATAAATATTAAGAGATCATCTTATGATACCAGGTATTAAACATGTTAAAAATCATAATGGGTTTATAAAATGTGTTGTGATGGATAGAATTTGACTTGGGACATGTTGGATGGAGAGTGACTTGTCTCATTGGCACTCAAACCACATCTTAGTTAAAGAAAATACTACTGTCCAGGAAATCAGTCTCTCAGTGATGACACTGTAATCCCCGCACCTGATAATAGTATATAGGGTATATTGATATAAACCATGATATACTGTGGTTTCATTAATATTCGTTTGATACCAATTTTAGTAGATTTTGTGGTTGTCAGCGAACCACGAATTTAAATGTTCAGCGAGTAACAAATTTTGTAAGGAATATATATGCAGACTTCGCAAATACAACAGAATCAAATATCCACGAAAATGTAAGTTTTCCTCATTCTATGAAAATTGGTACCCACGAAAATAAATGAATCCACTGTACATGATATACATGTACTTGTAAAGTATAGACAAATGTATATCATCTAAAATCCTTGAAAATAAATTCCTACATCATTTAGATACTTTTGATTAATTAACATGTTTAAGGGTCTTTTATATACCTCTCTCAAATTTTATTTGTTCTTTATATAAAATTAACATCAAGCACAATGTACATACATACAAAGACAAGTTTTAAATACAGTTTTATATAATATAACTTACCACATTTAAAACACAATTTATGCCATTTTTGGCTCAGAGCTAAAATTTCTTCAGCAAAGTAAACAGGTCTATCACATCTTGGGCAGTACTCAGGCATGGTTATCTGTATATATTGTAGCAAGTTCTGAAAATAAAAGTGTACATGTGAAAATGTCAACCAATGAATGAATAGCCATTTCTAAAAGAAAAACAGACTACTTTCACATTTTTGCAGTTTCCAGTATATTTCCTCTATCACAATCATATTATTACCTCACAGTAAAGGGTTGATTGTTCATTAAGGTCATTTACTCTGATTGATCTAAGGTCAACAACCCTTACTCAATCGTAAAAATAGAATTTGAAATTGTTCTATAATCATACAAAATGCTGTTAAAAAGTGTTACAATTCAATTTGATGTCATAAGGTCAATCATCCAAACTCAATCATGAAATATAATTTGAAATTGGTCTATATACAATGTGATCATTAAAAAGCTGTCAAAAAATGTTCTAAAACATATATAGATAACATAATGGCTATAGTCAATGCCCACTGAGGCAATCCTCTCTGCTAAATATCTAAGATAAGATCATTGCTTATCTATTTCTTACCCTCAATTATTTTCATTGTTCATGTTGTTGGAACAAGAAAAAAATACAAATGGATAGGAAACCAGTGTGACCCATGATGTCTATAAGGTTAATAAAAATCGACACACTAGGGGACCAGAAAAAAATGTCGGATTAAGCAGGGTGACTGAATACTCAGTTTTTTTCTGCAAGGATAGGCATATTTTGGGACCATGAAAATGTGTCGGTTAAAGCAATATGTTGGAATACTCAGGAGTGGGATTAGGCAGATTTAGTCTGGTTACACTGTACAGGTATTTTCTTCTTTGAATTAAGTGCACATTAAAGTGCATGTCAATTCAGAATTAATAGAAACTGGTACTATTTTACTTTTAATATGTTAGTCCAAGATAAAATATACAAATATATACTAAGTTGTTGCATCATAGCATAAAAAGTAATTTTCTTAACTTCTGTGTATTTATGTACTGTACTCAGTACTGCTACTTTTATTCATAATATAGGGATCACCCATTTTAATGAACATTACAAGCACAACAGATGTTCCAGACCTGCTCCAGTCATTACAAACATTTTAACAGACAATTTGTCAGGTGTAGGTACATGTATTGGAAATTCTATATATCATTGTATTAATCATTATTAAATTGTATGAAAATAATTTACACAACAACAGATGAGACACAATATTTAATTAATATTTACCGAGCCACAAATTTATAGAAGCTGTCATTATACATTTCCAAATAAATAAATGATAAACAGAAATCTGGCCTAAGATACAATATGTCTTTACCATAGTATCTCTTACAAAAACAATGATTTAAAGGGTATATATAATTAACACATATTGAGTGTAGCAGTAGTTATTTCAATTCTTTTATACAACAAACCGACTAAAAATCTGATAATTGACAAATGATAGAAATGTCAATTGATAATTGGTTCTTAACGCCACTCTCAGGTATTTGTCTACATGTATATAGTGATTGTGGGTCAGTTTTTATTGGTGGAGGAAGCACCTGCCATGTGCAGGGTTAAAATGCTTGACCTCAGTGTTGTCAAGCTTATGATACAATAGATGATCTCCTATTTTTTCAGCTTTTTCTTCAGGAATGAGGAAAATATTTATCTGGCAACTTCAACTACTGTTCCCTATTATTTACTGTGATGACCTTCAACAACTGTTCCCTATTATTTATCTGGCAACTTCAACTACTGTTCCCTATTATTTACTGTAATGACCTTCAACAACTGTTCCCTATTATTTATCTGGCAACTTCAACTACTGTTCCCTATTATTTACTGTGATGACCTTCAACTACTGTTCCCAATTATTATCTGGCAACTTCAACTACTTTTCCCTATTATTTACTGTAATGACCTTCAACTACTTTTCCCTATTATTTACTGTAATGACCTTCAACTACTGTTCCCTATTATTTACTGTGATGATCTTCAACTACTGGTCCCTATTATTTATCTGGCAACTTCAACTACTGTTCCCTATTATTTATCTGGCAACTACAACTACTGTTTCCTATTATTTATGTGGCAACTTCAACTACTGTTCCCTATTATTATCTGGCAACTTCAACTACTGTTCCTATTATTTATCTGGCACTTCAACTACTGTTCCCTATTATTTATCTGGCACTTCAACTACTGTTCCCTATTATTTATCTGGCAACTTCAACTACTGTTCCCTATTATTATCTGGCAACTTTAACTACTGTTCCCTATTATTTATGTGGCAACTTCAACTACTGTTCCCTATTATTTATGTGGCAACTTCAACTACTGTTCCCTATTATTTATCTGGCAACTTCAACTACTGTTCCCTATTATTTACAGCGATGTCCTTAAAGATTCCAGCTCTTTGTAACTTTATCTAGTGACATTATATGAACTCGACTTGATGAATACTTCAGTAGCTTTTGAAACCAGCTGTATCTTCAGCCTTACAATGTTTACTGTGTCAGAGTTTTTTTTATTCTGTATTTTTCTCAACAACACTTAACAGACTTTTCAAGTCTAAATATTGGGTCACTGCTTTCTGTCTTCTTGCTTTTGTTTTGTTTTTTTATGTCTGAATTTTACCTTTTATATTATTTTAAGTCATTGTAAGTCGATGTACCTTTTGATTACTTTTTCATTTTGTAAACTGCTAATCATGTGTCAATTAAATTGATGACTACTAGTGTATGACTAGTTTATCTTGTCAGATATTGTTAGGCTAAATTTTAGTAGCATGATGTATATGTGTATGTAAGAAAAATAACTTAAGTTATGCAATATATGCATGTACATGTTTTATGTAAAAGGTTCATGCACAGAGGCGGATTGAGGGGAAGTCCTGCCCCCGCCCTTTTTGAGAAAAAAAATTTGTTTGATTATATATGAATCACTGAAGCGTGTGACAGGTTCGGACCCCCTCTTAGGCAGCCAGTGGGCCCCAATGTTGACTTATCTTTATATCTTACTTATATACTTACTGAGCATTATTGCTGTTTACAGTTTATCTCTATCTATAATAGTATTCAAGATAATAACCAAAAAGGGCAAAATTTCTTTAAAAATTACCAATTGGGGGGCAGTAACCCAACAACCAGTTGTCCAATTCATCTGAAAATTTCAGGGCAGATAGATATTGACTTGATAAACAATTTAACCCCGTCATATTTGCTCTAAATGCTTTGGTTTCAGAGTTATAAGCCAAAATCTACATTTTACCCCTGTGTTCTAGTTTTAGCCATGGTACCATCTTGATTGGTTGGCTGGGTCACCACACACATTTTTTAAACTAGATACCCTAATAATGATTGTGGCTAAGTTTGGTTAAATTTGACACAGTAGTTTCAGAGGAGAAGATTTTTGTAAAAGATAACAAAAATTTACGAAAAATGGATAAAAAATGACTATACAGGGCAATAACTCCCTTATATATACTAAACAACAAAAATAACGCACCACATCTTTCCTAATTTCCAATGGCATAATATATCATGTATATATATACATGTAGGAGTTTAATATTTCTTACACAACCTTGAAATCACTGCATAATTTACAGTTTTTTGCCATTTTAGAGGTGATAATGGAGATTTTAATTACAAAAGTCGAAAATGTTTTATTTTGGGGATGTCAAAAAAAAATTTAAGCTTAAAAAAATAACGGAATTTAATGTTTATGACTTCTGAAACACTGTGTCAAAAATTGAAACCCATTTAAATCATTTGTTAAGTTATGTGCAATTTAAATATTTGTTTTACTCTTAAGGAAATTAATAGTCATGGTGCATTTATTTTTGTTGTTCAGTATAGTTTTATTTCAATGACTCTTCTTTATAAACTCATGAATTACTTAACTAACAATTATCAATGATTATATGTCATTATGAAAGATTTATGTAAGTTGAAGCATTTAGTAAAAAAGATATAATATTAAACATGCCTACTATAACATTTTAAACTTACTAAAAATAAATTTAATTAGTTCCAAGTCTGAATCACAGATAGTTCTTTATCACTTTATTCCTATTTTCTCCTGTTTAGAGCTGACTCATTGGTAAATTTTAAAGAGTTCTAACAGATGCAATATTTTAAGCACACACTAAATTAATTACAACGCTTCATTGATAAGACATGGATTCTTTGGTTCAGAAATAGTTAAGATATACATTTAAATTATAAGATTATGTTAGTGTTACAGTCTTATCATCTGTGTTCTGATTAAAGAAGAATGCCCGTTTGAAAAGGAAAAATCAAAAAAGATTTTGTATCTAACAGCTGATCATTAATTTTAATCAATACAAAGTTAATGGATAAACATTTTAGATTTTTCACATATATCATGTACATGTAAACATTTTGCAACTTTGTAATTCTCAGCATTAAGAACATATTTCTGAACATCTGATAATTCTCATAAATATATATATCAATTAGGTAATTTATTTTCTATCTGATTATCAGTTAAAAGGAAATGACACTCCCTAAATTTCAAAATATTAAAGCGAAAAAAGTTTATATTTTTTAACATCTGATAATTCTCATCAATATATCAATTACGTAATTTACTTTTCTATCTGATCATCTGTTACATCAAATATCAAAGTGGAAAAAAATTATAAACCGAAAACATTCAATACAAATTTATAAAGACGTTACCTTCTAGAACATGTAGAAGTTGATGATCCGATTAATGAACCCTTATCACCTTTACAAATTCAATACACATATCATACTCATTTTCTCAGGCTATTATGAGCTATTATCAACTATTTGTCAACACATTTATACAACTATACTAGTCAGTGTTATAGTAAATATTTATCCACATGTAAGTATGTGATCTCACCTTAAACGAACTACCTATAAAGGTGGAATGCCAGGAATTTAAAAAATCTTGATACTTTAGGATTAATAAATGTATTTATCTAATCAATATCAGGATTTAATGGGTGCATATATATTTAATTGCCATATAAAACTTGCATACATTTTTAAATAGATATAAGTTAACACCTGAAATCTAAGTACATATGTATTCATTCAACAAAAACAAGACAATATATCTGTTATTCATTTTGTGTTTGTGCTTATTCAAAAAGAAACGATAGAAAAACAAATTAAAAAATAAAACAAACAAACACAACTGGTTCAATAATTAAGGGTCTTTTTCACTGGAGTCTTGATTGAGGCCATAAAAAAGAATAGGTTTGTTTGCCCAAACACTACCTACCCAGAAAAAAGCTGCCTACTCAAATTCTTTAATTGTCTTGATTTGAAGAATTTTTTTTTTTATCAGATAGGCATGAAGACTAATAAACACCCGATACTTCAATTTCTCTTTTTGAAAAAAAAAAGAAAATGCCTACCTACCTACCCACTGTCTCAACCGTTGGGTAGGGTTTGGGCAAACCAAAATATTTTTAATTGTGGCCTGATTGGCCTAGTTTAAAATTGATTTCAAAAACAAACTTTTTTATCAATAAGCACATGTATAGATTTTAAGTTGAAGAATCTTATCTCATGTTACCTTAAGCAATTACATCGACAGATAACATCTGTCAGGCAAAGCAGATTAAATGCAGATGAGATTTTTAACCTGAAGGGCTATGTTTACATTAAAGTTATATACACTATAAAATATATGTACAAGAAATATGTCATGAAAAACATGAATACCTGAAGTCTGAAGGCAGTGTAAGCTAAATACAACCTACTTAAAAATTTGAAAATTGTACATGTACATGTACGTGTATACTGTAAAATGTACACCAGATTTTCTTGCTATTCAAAATGCCGAAGATTGTGGTTTTACACAATACAAAAAAAAGTCTTGTTATTTCTGGAAGATTCCAAGGGAAAAGAGGAAAGACCATCTTTTCAGTAATTGAATTTGATGTACATTACAACTTTGCTCTCTTCATTGGCTTACCATATTATATAATAGTGAGAAGTATAACTTTATTTCTCTCATTGCCAATGAACATGTATGTGGGATTCATTTACAAATGTAGATCACTAATTGAAAAAAGATTACTGTCTCTGAGGTGTTTGAAACCTGTCTTCGAGTAGACTTTTTATCATGAGATGGTCTGCAGTTACTAATTCATTTTTTGAACATCATAAAACCAGAGACAATCACATATATACAGTGTTTGTAAAATATATTACTATTCATATCGTCACATCATATGCATTATTTTTCAATGGAAATTTGGGGCCTCAGTGGCCGAGTAGTCTTAGTAGTTACTACTGTAATGACTAGCCAGTCAACACTGAGGTTGTTAGTTCGAACCCCGCTCGTGCAGGTGCATTAGACTCCAGTCTTAATGGACTAGGATTGTCAGTTTTCCTATCGAAGGTCAGTGGTTTTCTCCATGCACGCAGGCTTCCTCCACCAATAAAAACTTACCGCTACGAAACTGACTAAATCCGGTGCTTAAAAGGGGTGTTAAAAACTTAAAACACAAAAAAAATAAAATCCATGGAAATTTGAGGTCACAATGTTTTCTAAATAACATAAAACCGATTCCTTATTTATATCCTCAAAAATTATGATAATAGAATGTTAAAACACAATATTCTCTTTTTTCTCTTGTCATAATGTGCTTTTGTTTGTATTTTATAAATCATCAATTCACCTTGTGAATAACAACCGAGACATACATGACATATAATATTATAATAAGTCTCTGCAGGAAAATATATATAAACAGTTAGATATACTGTTCCCAGGTCTCTGATGGCAAAAGGTCATTTCAACATTAATAGTTGGTTTATAAACAAAAGAGAAGGATTTTTAAACAGTTAAACAGTCCATATTTTCCTACATGTATCTTTCATCCTCATAAGAAACCTACCTCTATGACCACACCCAAATTCTATCAAAGTATTGTATTGATCTTGAAAAATTACGCAATTATAAAATCTGAGATGACAATTATAATTTAATTCAAAACATAATTTATCTTTAAAAGCCTATGTCAAACTCAAAGAAGCGCCAAAATATTTGTTTTTATTCATCTTTTTGTTCATTGCAGGCCTTTCTGAACAAACACTATACATTGCACATTTTCAGAATGAAGCCTATTTAAAGGTCCATTTAAACCACAAGGTTATTCACTAATTAATGTGTTTGTTAAATTACCTATGTCTTACCTGTCAAAATTCACGCCGGTTGTTCTTGTGTTGTTTTCCTAATTTTAACCGGAAATACTCGGTACCTGTTCTAAATACACGCATCAGTAAGTTCGCGTTGCGGGAAATTTAAAAAGTGCTGTCTTCAAATTTGCGTTATTGGTTAATAATATTCAAACAATATTGAACCTGAGACTACTATAACAGATTGAACATAATATGATTTGTACTATTTTTCTTATCAATCATATCTACATGTACAGAAATAATACCTTCAATCCCAATTTTAAAATTCAGTCATTTTCAACCCACTGTGTTAACTTATCAGCATTTTTGCGTTTGTTGTTAACTGTTTTTGACAAAATCGAGGTGTTGTTTTAAAACATGTTAACGGACCCCCTATTGCCCACTATATGTTATCTTTAGCCGCTTCTTTTGCATCCAAATAAACTCAACAACTGTCCAAAACTTAATTCGTAAACATCTGGTTTGTTACGTATGTTTAGCTATACCGGTAGATACCTTTATACAATCGGGATACCACATTCTAATTGTTGTAGGGTAACCCCGGTGCTGTTGTTAATAGAGTTGGATGGAGTGTGGTCTCATTGGCACTCATACCACATCTTCTTATATCTATTGTAAACATAGATACGATCCATTTTAACCCATTGATCTTACAATTAAACTTATTTTTAAAGGCAATCAACTCAACTCTGTCAAAAGATCTTTGGTCATTGTCTTAATCAGTGCAACCTTACATCAGGGACTTTCTCGACTAGTATAGAAAGTCCCTTCTAAACATAGATCTGGTTTTGATAAATTAAGACAAAACCGTGCATGTGTGTTGCGTTGAAAACTTATGGTCTTCAATGCCGTTTATATTTTAGCAATGCACAAGGTCTTGTTTTTCTCAGATCGTTCTTGATTTTTTCACATTAAACCCGTTTGTCACGGACTGCATGATTGGTTGCTGTTTTATTAAAAATGTTGCAATTACATTTCATCTATAGCTTTAAGCAGAACATACACTATAGTTACTATACCATTATAGGTCTCCACTGCTTTCATTAATAGTGAGTATTCCTATAGTCTATAGATCATGTACTTAGTTTCTTTTGTCTTTTTGTTAGTTGTGTGTTGTGCTTCATGTAGATCTAAAATTTTCTTCGGATTAAATACACTAAAATTTCTTTAAAACAGTAAAAGAGGAACAAAAGATACTAGAGGGACAGTCAAACTCATAAATCGAAAATAAACTGACAACGACATGCATGGCTATAAATGAAAAAGACAAACAGACAAACAATATAGTACACATGACACAATATAGTCGGAAACCCGGTTGAAATAGAACAAAAGAATCGAAGCTCTTTGTTAGAGAAGGCGATTAATGCTTACTGTAATATTTACTATAGTGACAAAAAGTTTAAAAGTTAATACAATGTATATAGAAACAAACAAAATTACATTTTTTTTTCTCAATTACGCTGACGTCGCGTACGGTGTTGGTGTTAGTTTTGGTAACGTTATTTTGACGTTATTTTTCATGCATTGTATAAATAACGTCGTTCTTTTTTTTATTTCGTGCAGCTCAATTATACAGCAAAATTTATATGAGCGCTTTGCTTGACTTGCTACGTATAGAACCGAAATGCAAAAGCGGCACATATTTTTTTTTAAAGTACAGTTAAATTAAAACGGAAAAATAATATTCATTTACATTACTATCCCCTTGGAGCAAAGATATTTTCTCTTTCTTTTGATTGAAACAGGATATTTAAAAAAAAAGTTTAAACCACTGTCTTTTCTGCTGCTTTTTCTTTTAGTTTAAACATATTATTTATAGTGGATTGGGAAACAAGTTATTACAACTTATATTAATCCGTTTCCACTTTGAGGGTGCGAATGCTTCCTTGTAGCCTTAGCCTGCTCTTTTCGAAATCTAAAAGGGTGACTTTTATGTGCAAGAGATATTGCTCTCTCTTAATAAAACACGGGTCAGTCATTTATCGCCCCCTTCCGACGGACTATCATTGTTTCACAAGACCATCATACTCGCAAATGGTGCATGTCAAGGGCTTATTCTTTTATCCGCTTTTGATAATTTCCGAAAATAAAATTTTTATTAGTTGAATCGTTTGTTTCATCGCCTGTATTAAATGGTAAAAGAATCAACAGTTGAAAGCAAATTCAAATTAACCACAGTAAAATTAATTTAATAAAACTTGCCAATTTCATAAACAAAAAGAAATTTAATCTCAACTATGAACAAGAAAACAGATGGGCGCAGATAATTTTAGCGCAAAACTACTAGGGGACATTTTAGCGCAGACATTAGAGCCCATTTTAGCGCAGGATTAATCCGTTCAGCTGTATTTTCGATAGCCCATTTTAGCGAAAACTTTCCTAGTTTAATAATACTAAAACCACGAGCATTAATTTATGCTGGTTTAATATTAATGTTGTATGTATATATATGTTCACTTTGGTTCATCATGGAAATAAAAGTAGTTCTATAGTTGTCACTCAGCTATTTACGTTTTTCTTGATACTATCATCAAATTGCAAACAACAACATATATAAAAATACAATGTATAGGCGAATGTGCACTACAATCTAGACAAGATAAAGAGAAAAATCAGTTCCTACTGCAACTTTTCAACAGTATTTACTGATTGTGCATGGGTTTTCTCTTCCAGATCTCGCGCATGGGTCTTTGTTTTTTAATGAAAAGTGTGCAAACAAAATAAATATTGAAACAAATATATAAAGAAAAATGCAAGGATGAACTTAAGGATGTTTTATTAATCCTTGTATGTGCCCATCGAAATTGATAAAGAAGCATGCCAGCATTTTTTTTATTCTTTCATGTTCCTATGTCCCTAGAAACACACTATCCATTCTTTCTGATTTGAATATGTGCAATATAAATTGATCCTTTTTCTATTTTAATCGTTCGTTCTAATTAAGACACCAGGTCCCATGTACTGAATAGAGAACATTCAAACTAGTCCCCCAAACTGCCTCAAATAATAAATAAAAAGGGAGGGAGAGGATTTCAGAAACATTAAACCTGTTAAGAAAGTTTTGAATAAGCATTCAATGACATATTTGTCGCTGGACGTCAGATAAACAATGAATCAATACACAAAAAAAATGCGCAAATTTGGGTTACGCAATGTTTCAACCAATCTCATTATTATAATTAAATCATACTATTGGTAGAGAAATTTACAATTTGTTAAATCAAATTGACAATTTGTTATTTCTAATTGATAATTTGTTATATCAAATTGATAATCTGTTATCTCAAATTGATAATATGTTATACCAAATTGATAATCTGTTATATCAAATTTATAATTTGTTATATCAAATTCATAATTTGTTATATCAAATTCATAATCTGTTATATCAAATTCATAATTCGTTATATCAAATTGGAAAAAGTTAATTAGCATGGTACGTAAAGGCTTCCGCAATTTTCGACGTTAGGCACTACATGTCAAGTTTTACAGAACGTAACGTCAAAACAAGTAAAAAAGCATGGTGTGACATTATGACTAGACAAAAGTAGTCGCTGACTGTGTCGTTAATACTTCCGACATGTGATCGAAAATGGGTTCAAAAAAATCCCTGAACAGTAGATTTTAATGTTATATAGTATTTTTTGTGCTATTATAATTTCAGATTTTCCCCCCTCCAAAACTGTATAATATGAATTATCATACTTGTAACAAAAATGTAAAAAACGGCGTTTTGTGACATTTTGACTAGACAAAAACAAAAAGATCGCGTTTATTTTTTTTTTCAATATTTTCTCTTAAAACTTCGACACAATTTTTGTTCATACACTTAAAAAAAAAGTTTTCACGTTTGAATAAAATTTCATATCGTAGAAAAGACTGCAACTGCCTATTACTTTTCATAAGACACTTTACAAATACGCCAAAATGTCAGAAAACTGCGAGTGTGACATTTCAACGGATTTAATAAAATGAACAATTTAGGACATGATTTAAACAATACTTACTAATTGAAGACATAAAAAGTTGTATATTTATTGTATAATTTTGACACAGGAAGGGTGGATATGTAAATTGTGGTTTGGATCTGCAGCATTCGTTCGAATTTTGAAGAGCTCCAAAAAATATGCGAGATTTGGGTTTTGTGACAGAAATACAAATTTCAAAAAATCATTAATTTTGCCACGATCTTTTGAAATGTTGTAACACAACTTTTTCTTTTTTTTTTTCTTTATTATATACGGAATAAAAAGATATATCATCTTCGGAATAATCTATTTGAATTACCTTTAAAAATCACTCTTAACTTCACCCCTATCCATATTTTTTTCAATTTTCGGCTTGAACCGTGACAAAACAAAGTGAACTTTTCGTCCTGGTCAGACGCGTCCAGTTAACGATGACGTCATAAATAAAACATTCACCATTAACACCAAAGACTACTCTTGCTAGGAGTACAACTTTTTTTTAATAAGTTTAAAAATTGACAAGAATAACTTCAAAGCAACGCTGATCATATGTCGCGGTGTTACTTGTCTACACGCTCAAAATCAGTGTTATTAGGGATCATTCGAGTAACAAAATTAATAAAAGTATTGATTTTAAGGTATATTCCATTTCTACTTTTAATTACGCACATTTTGATATATACATTTATATAGTTATCAATTCCGAATCTTCTAACAAATGCAATAAAGGCGAACTGGAAAGCAAAACCCGTATTATCACCAACACCGTACGCGACGTCGAAGTGTTTTATTTTAAAAACATAATTTGCATAAGTTTTCAATTTATTTAGTACATAGTTAAGCAGAACAATTAGATATCAAGTCGACGACATGCGTATCTTTCAAGTTGGATGTAGAAAATGCATAACCTTCGATTTAAAAAAAAAAATTACCATGGACGGAAAACATATCAATCTATTAGTTCAGTAATTTTCGTGTCTGCCCTTCCATTATGTGACTCAAGAAAAAATACCAAACAATGGGTAACAATTGTATCGAAAAGAGAAAATCGAGTGCACCTTTTTATGTTAGGGCGTGTTTGAGTTGAATATTTTGTCTTGATAACGTACAAGGCAAGAATATTTCATACATCGTCTCGCTTCAGATTCTATCATTTTTATATATCAAAGCTACAGGTTGACTTTATAACATAAAAAAATCACAGTACTAAAAGATGAAATCTATGGGTCAAGTGAAATACCTATCTAATGAATCACAAAAACAGAGTAGGTGTGTTCGAATAGCTATTTTTTTTTACTGAAAGTACTTGACGACAGTCTTTCAAGTTGGATTATGAAAATGCATACCTTCGAAAAATTATATTTTTTTGTGTGTGAAAACTAGGGTTTATAGTCTTCAACCACTAAAAAATTCTAGTCTGCCCTTCCACGAAATATTTAATTAGAATTGTTTTAAATGTTTATGAATTTTCGAAAATTCCACCTGACAACCGATCAGACAATAGTTTTAAGTTGGATCAATGCAGACAATTAGATCATTAACTGATGCTGATTAGCTAGTTGATACATTTGTCTTTTAAAATACAACTGACATATAAGGATTATAATGGTGCAATGTGGATAAATTTATCGGTTTCCGAGAGCAAAATTGGCAGCGCGTCATCCCTACAATGGCTTCCATTTCTACGATTGTGAAAATGAACTGGCGTAATGGGGAGATAATTTTGACGAAGTAGAATCCGGACTGAATATATATAATAAAACTAAAGAATAAGCAAGACGAACCCCTACAAAAACTGGGGGTGATCTAAGGTTCTCCGGAAGAGTAAGCAGATCCTGCCCCACATTTGGCACCCGTCGTGTTGCTCATGTTCTAAAACAAATCCGGTAATAGTCTAATTCGGTAGGTCAGTAAGATTTGGGAAATGCAACGGGTTTGAACAAGCACTTTTTAAGAGAAATCATACTTTTGTGAGTCTTGTTTAGTTCTCAGAGAGTGGGTTTTGATTGTTGTTGCTGTACTTGCAGGTAATTTTGTACACGTTCATATATCTAATGTTTACAAAGCCTGCATTGCAATTTTATTTTTCCGTTTGTTTCATATGCTTGCTTGCCATCTCACAGTCGGTGAACACATAGGCGCTTGCATACACAATACAAAATACTTTTATGAAATTATTTTTCCTATGGTTGCCTCTTATTTGCAGACTTCTCTTCTATCTCAATGATTTCTGGCGTGCTTTAGGGATTTCTAAAAGACCGTGCGCCAGATCTGAAATTTTCATATAATGCTTATTTTACATTTAAGTATAAATAATAATAAATCATTTGTTTAACAGTTTACATAAGTAGTGACCAGATTTTGGCATTTTTTCTTTAATTTTCATTTGTATTTATAGACTGTGCTTGCAGAGACACAAGACAAATTAATGTATTATAAGTTGATGGTGCAGGCTTTGTATGTGTTTTAAGAGTTAGCTTTTATATAATATACCAGAGTTGTGCTGCTTATATACTACGTATTTGCATGCTATAAAACAGAAGATTTGGAATGATTGCCAACATAACAACTCTACACAAGAAAACAACACGTTTAATAATTTCATGCATCCGAAGCGCTTTTCTGGATTAACCTTCATCAGGAACTCTCAAAGCCAAACATTTGAAATCCGAGGCATGTATAAGTGCCGACACAATTGAAGAGTTATATGACAAAAATACCTAAAACAAATAGCCAAATTCACCTAAGGTCAACTTTGACTGCATGAGGAAGTTGAAACCTTAGTTTCTTTATAATTTCAAAATTTATAAACGGACAATTTTAGGAAGGTCTATATTATAAATCAGGTCAGTACCGAAAAACTGACTTCTGAGTCAGGATCCTGCAATTCGTTGGTTCAAGTGTTGTTGTTTGCTGTCTATTATATTTGGGTTTGTGTGTATATTTTCTATGGCATACACCAGGCCAGTCATGTATATCGTTTCACAGTTTGACATACCATGCTTCTTAAAAACAAATATAGCATTCTTTACTGCGTGCCGAGTTTTGTTCATTGTAGAAGTTCACACGATCATGGGCTATTGGCCTTCGGTATCAGGTGTAGATTTTCTGCATTGACAACCATAGTAGAAATCTATAAATGCTCAGATAGAATGTGGAGATGAAGTAACGTATTTTTTTTAATTTCATTTTCAGAAAGTTCTCGTTGGATTTGGTACTATTTAGGTATTGTTTGTTGCCCCTTTAATGTACATTTTTTTCATCAAGCGAGTATTTGAAGATTGTTTGTAATCTTATACATAGGCATACTATTATTTTTTTATTTTATTAATTTCACTCTTTTCGAAATGTGATATATACTAAGGATTTTCTATTCTCCCCGGAACATAGTAACTTAATTAGCTTTATTTGGCCTTATGGAATTCCTAGCACGCAGACAGTGCTCTCAAACTTCGTACTTCATTAGGCCTTTTTTACTTTTAGGATTAAAGAGTCATTGCTGAGTCTTTTTTTTGACGAAGCACGCGTCTGGTGCACACAATAATAAATATAAAGATTGGAAGATGTGATTTGGTTGGAATTGAGACAGCTCTCATACCACCTGACGTAATTGTCAGCAACTATATAAGTCATCGTATATGGTCTTCAACAATGAACAAAACCCACGTCAGATAGCAAGCTTCAAAATGCAAAAAACAGGTTACGAAAAACAAATATGTCATACAACAACAAACGACAACCACTGAATAACAGCCTCCCAACTTCACTGGGGTAAAGCTGATGACTGTAATTAGATTCACGGTCATCCCAAGAAGGCGGATGAAAAATTAGATCAGTATCTGTTTTGTCTAATAAAGTGTTTCTAAATTAGTTTCTTTACAAATTAAATTGAGAATGGAAATGGGGAATGTGCCAAAGAGACAACAACCCGACCATAGAACAGACAACAGCAGAAGGTCACCAATAGGTCTTCAATGCAGCGAGTAGCATGCATTGGTATAATGTATAAAAGATTCACACGGAAATTACAAATTACTACCATTGTTTAAGTTACTTAAAGTTGCATTACACAAAGTAGCTGTTGAAATAATTTTCCCCAAATTGACTCAGATTCTCATATTAGATTCATAACATACTAAAAAAGAATATCCAAATTGCAAAAGTCTAAAACAAACAATTAACAATGCATGGACTCGATTATATATGTGTTCTTGTTCTCATAATGATATAAAAGATGAGTTTCATTTTTTAATAAACTGTCCATTGTATGATAAATGTCGGGAATCATTGTTTGCACAAGCTCATGAGCACTGTCAAAATTTTAATAACTTAGACTGCAAATCAATGTGAGTTTGATATATATATTTTTAATTCAAAAAATATATTTAAATACACATTTCTCTATCTATGTGTGTATGCATATTTCATCTATTAAACATGTAAATGCTTATATATGCATTAATAAACTGCAGTCAAATCTCTAAGGTGCTTATCCTATTCCTCCAATTGTAAAAAAAAATATTTATACACATAAATATCTAGTAATTGGTTGCGATGTGTACATGGGAGAAAAATACCCTGAATATCTAATCAGTTGGGGCTGCATTTCATTTTTATGCAGCTCAAAACACCATGTGTTTAAAGGGGAATAATCCTTATTATTACCTTCTCTTCCATGTGCATGTAATAACTGTTCAGTGTTCTATTGAGATGTATTTCATTTTATTATTTCATTGTTATAACACAAATCATTGTAATCATTATGTATGATATTTAAAATCCGCAAGGGTCAATAATTGGATTTATAAAGTATTCTTATTCTTATTCTTATATCAGTATTTTGGTCGTATTTAAGTCTAAACGTCTTCTGATTCGCCTACGCACTGACCTCCAAAGACTGTCGACGGTCAACCATTCGGATACAAACATGAATATAAGAAATATATAGATAACAACCATGTGCAATTGAATTTGTGTAGGTCTGTTTGATTTTATCTTCTAGGTAAAACATATAGATAATCATAGTTATTTGTATAAGAATGATTTTTCTCGATCGAATCAGTCTACGAAATGTTTCAGTTTCATTGCTGACACTTCTTTTTCTTTAATAGCTGAACACGAATAGTACATTTCCAACTAAGGGGTTACATTGAATTTCACACGCATACAGAGTCACATGAGGTTAAATTTTCCACTTGCAAGCGATTTTTTTTAAAACTTATTTACCCCTTATAACAAAATATTATTTCAAAATTCAGCTTTTATCATTAATTTACTTGAAACACAATGATTTGTATTTTTATTTTTTGTTCTAATTCGAAAGTAATGCCCCTTTAAAAAATATAAGTGAAAATGTGTAGAAAAAAAAATAACTTGACGTGGGATTTTTTTTCTTAAAAAACCTGTCAAAAGTGAAAAGGGAAAATTCGTTTGTCCAAATTTTAGCCAAAATGAAAATAGATGAGAAGTTTTAAAGCTGGTTATTTTTAACAATTCGCAGAAATATTGATTTTCTGTCGAAAACATGATTCTTTCTTGATAAGCAATTTCAATTTTACTGCCACTATAAAATCTTGGATTTTATACTGAATTATTCCCACATTAAAACTCATATTCATTTGTTAAAAATAACAATAATGATGATGTAATGTCATCGTGTTTATTTTC
This sequence comes from Mytilus galloprovincialis, assembly GCA_037788925.1. NCBI lineage: Eukaryota > Metazoa > Mollusca > Bivalvia > Mytilida > Mytilidae > Mytilus > Mytilus galloprovincialis. The sequence goes on from CM075341.1 coordinate 38,492,137, forward strand.
CGGATTTTGTACGTGACTGCTGCATTTGGTCCTTAATTTAGTTACTCATTAATACTTCCTGGTAAAGCAGTCTTTCGAAATGATGGAACCAGAAGTTGATCCCTCTTGTAATCCAATACAGCCCCTTTACCAACAGGTATAAACAAAATACTTCAACAACCAGCCGCCTGAAGTAAACATTAGTTGAAAATGTATACGTCAAAGACACATAAAAGCTTTACAATATCACATTCCGTAGCGTAACCATGACGCCCCTTACTCCCCAGAGGCAATTTCTATATGCCCTGACGTGATTCAGTGTCCCGCTTCTATAGTTTTCTCTCCATCTGATTCGTTTGTACCTATCGGCCATTTTTTTATATAGCCAAAAAGGTCGAGTATACTATCTTCTAATTGAAATGGCCAGTTAACAATGGTAAGTCTAGGATCTAACTTCTTACTTTATAATTTAATAAATACAAGGAATTGTATGTTTAAAAGGAATGGAAACGCGGCTGCCTTCAAAGAAAATTTTATGATGCATCTCGGACTTAGACCGGGTGTTAATTACACCCCATCGCTCTAACTGGCTCATCACTTATCTGGTATAAGTTATCAATGGTCATTAAATCTGACACTATAGTTGCCGTCAGCTGAAATTCGTAGTGGTTATCGGTAAAAATAATCTAAACTATCAATCGCATTCACTCGAGATATAGTTTTTCACATTTCATTCATATGTAGATATGGACCATAATTTGGTATTCGGCCTTTGGTTTCTTTTTGTATCCTTTTTTATAAGTTCTAAAATTTTAACTTTTATTTTGTGGGTTGTGTTGGTGTTAGAATAGTATGAATGGAACAATTGAGTTTTTCGAGAAAAAATTAATACATTTTGATTCACCGTTTACGTGACATGAAACCAAACAGGAAACCAATCTTTATTTTCTTTATTTTGCACAATATAATTCAAAAGGCATAAATAAACACCATTACTAGTGTTACTTGCTTCATGTTAATATTTAAAATCTATTTTCAATGTTATATTAAAGTTTTTTTTAAACCTGACAGGAAACCATAAGAAACTGAAAACATTTTTTTAGTTTTATTTTATTGCAAAATCTGCTTAAAATAATCTGAACAGTATACTTTTTCTTAAAATCCATCTTAAATGTAACAGTATTATAAAACTCCTAAATATGTGCTTGTTTTGAAAACAATTAGTACAATTTATTCAGAATTTTCCATATTTTCTTCATTGATACAGGATACCATAATCGTTATATCTTGGTGTTTAAGCCAAAAAAATGTATTTATATTTGGTTTTGATATTCCAGTTATATACAATTTATTCCAAATCATTGGCAATGTAACATTCTTTAAATCCAGTAAAGAAAAAAACTTTTTACTTGGAATTAAAATCTTTGAAATAGGCACAATGTGATACTTGTGACCTGTACACCATCTACATGGTTTCCACATTTTAACCTACTTTAGTGGGCTAAAATCAATAAAGTACTTCCTTTCAAGTCATGCATGGTAAAAGTTTACTTCTCCTTTGACAAGTTTATTGCGTTTCTGATAAGTGTTTGCAGAACATGAATAAAAAATATTAATTAAAAACTGTGACAAAGATGCCAACTTTGTACATTCCAAGTGTAACGGTATATTAACATGTATTTTTTATTAAATTATATTTATTCACCTAAAATATCCAGTAATATTTACTGCTGAAGTTAAATCAATCCAACGAGCATTGGTACAATGATAAGAGACGTAATTTTGATTGATTTTTCCAAGGACTCTTCACGTCATTATCGGGAAACGAAGTGTGTTCTAACGTCTGTCAAATATGAAATCGATTTTGTCAAGTCATTGGGCATTTATTTTCACACAGGATCGTATGTAACATTATGCACATAGGAAAAATAACAGACCACCGGAGCAATCTCTTTGACAATTGTATTTTCCTCTTTTAAACAAGACAAAACAAGTCTACAGATTATGTTTGCTAACATCCCGTTGGAAACAAAAACAATGTTTAGACCTAGTATTTCGTACATCCGGCCGTAATGGCGTTATCACATGTTAGTCACATGTTTCACGTATGACCGGAAATGATTAGAACTTAAGGACAAAAACAATTTTAATAAATAACTGGACTTCTGTTTCGTGTGAAATGTAACGCATAACGATAACAACATTTTCTTACTTAATTATTACGAAGATCAAAACAAGAATGTAAATCATCTCTGATTTACCTGTTTGAACATCTCGCGAGAGTTCATATTTGCATATTGTTTTTAAGAATTCTATTACAACAAAGCAGATTACATCATCTAAAATTTGCGTTACGAAATCGGACACAAAAGTCACGCCACTGTTCTTACATCTGCTACATAAATACTTATAGTTCTCGGCATTTTCTTCTCACTATTCTTATTGTTCGATGTTCTTTGTTATTTGAAAGCAAAAGTTACGAATTTGCCGGTGACGATTATCTATAAATCAGTCAGCGTTATGCTCTTCGGAAGCAAAAAGTAACGCGAGAAACAACACAAAAATACGGTTGTAGAATCTTTGAAATTCGTCTATTTCAATTTTTTTTCTAGGGAAGAGTAGCATACACTTGTATGTTGATAAAAATAATGGCATCTTTAGATGTAGTTACAACTTTTCTTACAGTAATTCACATTTTATCACTTTTTTATAGTTATAGGAAACGGAGCCCAATAGCAAATTATGGTCCATATATATTTTTTTAAAAAGTGTCTATTGTTGAAGACTTGTATTACCATTACGAGCTACAGCAAAAATTAAAACAAACCGACGAAATGAGCTTGACGCTATCTGTCTTAAGGCAAATTCATTTTAACACGAATTAGTTTAAGTATCAAGAACTATAAATTAAAGGATAGAATCGTTTAGAATTGTGAATATTTGAATTGACTAATACACGAAAGACTTAGATTTTTCCTATTTAATAAAAGGGGTCCAAACGTATTTTTTGTACAATCATCTTCTTAACTTACGGAAATGGCCTTTTAACTGTCAGTAAATATTAGAATTGATAATGACCCAGCCTTGTTCTCCAATTTCATATGTGATGGCTGTCGGTTTAAACTATTAAGATCGAACTTAACAGAAATAGGAAAATTGGACTAAAATAAAAATTGAACGAATGACTCTATTCGGCAGCGTACGTCAACGGAATGTAATGAATGGACTATTCAAGTTACTTCGCATGTATATACGACAAAAACTTGTCTGTTCGTAATTCTCGGTGAACACGAAAATGACCGAAAACTTTCAGTGATTTGATCGATCACATGCGGGGAAACATTTTCCATGCCAGATATTAAACCGATTAATGAGTTATCGAAAGATGGGCGGTAAAGCAGATGAAACCTTTGTAGTGACGACGATGTTATTCCTTTCAATATTACTTCCATGATAAGACTAAATAAAAAAAAAAAATGTAATTCTTTTCTTACATTTTCAACCTATTTGCAGTAAAAACTTGAAGTTGGATTGAAAATAAATGAATATGTATCCCTATATAAATCAAGATCATAACCTCTAATTTTTAGCTCACCTGACCTGAAAGGTCAAGTGAGCTTTTCTCATCACTTGGCGTCCATCGTTGTGTCCGGCGTCCATCGTCCGTAAACTTTTACAAAAATCTTCTCCTCTGAAACTACTGGGCCAAATTTAACCAAACTTGGCCACAATCATCCTTGGGGTATCTAGTTTAAAAAATGTGTCCGATGACCTGGCCATCCAATCAAGATGGCCGCCATGGCTAAAAATAGAACACAGGGGTAAAATGTATATTTTGGCTTATATCTTTGAAACCAAAGCATTTAGAGCAAATCTGATGTGGAGTAAAATTGTTGATCAGGTCAACATCTATCTGCACTGAAATTTTCAGACCAATCGGACAACCTGTTGTTGGGTTGCGGCCCCTGAATTGGTTATTTTATGGAAATTTTGCAGTTTTTGGTTATTATCTTGAATACTATTATAGATAGAGATAAACTGTAAACAGCAATAATGTTCAGCAAAGTAAGACCTACAAATAAGTCAACATGACCAAAGTTGTCAGTCAACCCCTTAAGGAGTAATTGCCCTTTATAGTCAATTTTTAACAACTTTTGTCATTTTTTGTAACTTGTACAAAAATCTTCTCCTTTGAAACTACTGGGCCAAATTTAACCAAACTTGGCCACAACTATCATTGTGGTATATAGTTTAAAAAATGTGTCCGATGACCCCGCCTACCAAACAAAAAGGCTGACATGGCTAAAATTAGAACATAGTGGTAAAATGCAGTTTTTGCTTTATATCTTTGAAACTAAGACATTTAGGGCAAATCTTTCAAGATAGAATAAGATCTATCCCCTCTCAAAATTTCAGATGAATCTGACAATCCGTTGTTGGGTTGCTGCCCTAAAATTGGTAATTTTAAGGAAATTTTGCAGTTTTTGGTTATTATCTTGAATACTATTATAGATAGAGATAAACTGTAAACAGCAATAATGTTCAGCAAAGTAAGATCTACAAATAAGTCAACATGATCAAAATTATAAGGGGACCCCTTAAGGAGTTATTGCCCTTTATAGTCAATATTGAACAACTTTTCGTCATTTTTGTAACTTGTACGAAAATCTTCTTTTCTATAACTATGGGCCAAATTTAACCAAACTTGGCCACAATCATTACTAGGGTATCTATTTAAAAAAAGTGTCTAATGACCCCGCCTACCACCCAAGATGGCCGACATCAGTAAATACAGTAACAGGTGAGCGACACAGGCTCTTGAGAGCCTCTTGTTGTATGTCCCTGCTGTAGGTGAAATTGGGCATAAAGTGTGTCCTTGAACTTCTTTGGGTCCTTTCTTCTTTATGTTATTCAATCCTGTCTGTCTGAATTTCAAAACTAATGCAGGTGCATTCATATCCTCAGGCACATTCTTTTTTTAAGTATATTTATATTGATCATTCCTTGTAGGAGGGTGACAATGGTTTAAATAGAGTAGACTCTGCAGTGCCACTCCAACCAGCAACAACAGACCAGCAAGGTCAGGGTCAAGACGACACCAGGAATTATGGGATTGTTAAAGCTGTACAGTATGGAGCATTTGTCAGAGTTCAGGAGTTGGTGGAAGGAGGGTATGATGTGAACGAGATGGACAAAGAAAATGTCAGTCTATTACACTGGGCTTCTATCAATAATAGAATTGATATCATCAGGTATGTATTAATTCTTTTTACTATAAACAGGATGTTGGTCAACATGATGTTGGTCTGCTGTCTGTCATATTTGTTTTTGTTTGTTGTTTTTAACATAAATAATGCAGTTGGTTATCTTATATTATACTGTTTTTACACTTTGTCATGCTGGTGTCTCTTATAAATAATATTTTCAATTTAGCTTCATTTATTGTTATTACATGTATTATTTAAAACAACATCACTCAATGTATTACAGATGATGTGATACAAATAGGGAAATTCATAAGCATGACCTAGTGCAGCAATGTGCTATTTATCTCTTTATATTGTAAACAAGATGCAGAAAAAAGTAATAGACTTCTTCCTGCAATACAGACTATAGTCCAAACCAGAAATGCTGCTATCAAAACCACTGCACTTGTGAATATATGTACATGTACATGTTATAAAAATTCAACACTAAAATTTTACCTTGCTCCTCACATATCATGTTAATACATATCAACACACAGACAACTAAGGAAAAATGTGTTCAGGAGACAATGTTTTTTTACTTTTACAACCAAGAAAAATTTCTAATCGCTATTTGCTTATTTACATATGGTAAAGGACAAGGGTACTGTATTATGTTTAATTTAATATTCAATGTATGAAAAAAATATTTTCTGTAATTGTAGATATCTGATAGATAAAGGCGCTGTAGTTGATAAATTTGGTGGAGATCTTAATTCCACTGCACTACACTGGGCAACAAGGTATACAACTTTTTACTCATTCTTTTTTATTTTCAGAATGGTTTATGGATTATAAGAAATTTCTTTGATTTATATCAAATATTAAAGTACTTAACCTATATTAAGGTCACCTGTATTAAATCGAAAACCTTGTCATGTCAGGAAAACATTTGTCATATATTTTTTGAACGGCAGAATTGCCCTTATGATGTTATTATGTCAAGCTAATAACCAGTTTTTATGCCCCACCTACAATAGTAGATGGGCATTATGTTTTCTGGTCTGTGCCTCTGTTTGTTCGTTCGTTCGTCTGTGTGTCCGTGCGTCCTGCTTCAGGTTAAAATTTTTGGTCAAGGTAGTTTTTGATGAAGATGAAGTCCAATCAACTTGAAACTTAGTACACATGTTCCATATGATAAGATCTTTCTAATTGAAATGCCAAATTAAAGTATTGACCCCAATTTCACGGTCCACTGAACATGTAAAATGATAGTGCGAGTGGGGCATCCGTGTACTATGGACACATTCTTGTTGAGATCTTTGTTAAATATTTCACAGTTACAATACTGAGGATTCAGTTATTTTCGTTGATACCAATTTTCATGGATTTATAAGAACAAGTTATATTTTTGTGTTTATTTGATTTCACGGTTTTACATAATAAAATTGAGAATGGAAATGGGGAATGTGTCAAAGAGACAACAACCCGACCATAGAGCAGACAACAGCAGAAGGTCACCAACAGGTCTTCAATGCAACGAGAAATTCTCGCACCCGGAGGCGTCCTTCAGCTGGCCCCTAAACAAATATATACTAGTTCAGTTATAATGAACACCATACTAAACTCCAAATTGTACACAAGAAACTAAAAGTTAAAATAATACAAGACTAACAAAGGCCAGAGGCTACATAAATTTTGTACAAGCCCATAGGAAAACTGTTCTTCTTGAGTATTCAAACTTGTGGATCACCTGTATCCAAGAAATCCCAGAAAATTGATATCCTACAAATAAAAATGAATCCACAGTAAATTGTATCCTACAAATAGAAATGGATCCACAGTAAATTGTATCCTACAAATAGAAATGGATCCACAGTAAATTGTATCCTACAAATAGAAATGGATCCACAGTAAATTGTATCCTACAAATAGAAATGGATCCACAGTAAATTGATATCCTTACCCCATTTCATATGCCTAAAACAGAAAAATGTCTTGATAAAAAACAATTAAAGTATAAACTATTTGATGAATACATGACTAAATGTTTATTGAAATAAAATAATGTGGTTTATTTCAGACAGGGACATTTATCCACAGTTGTTCTTCTCATGTCATATGGAGCTGATCCCACCATACTAGATGGAGAAGGTTTGTATGTTTAAATAACATATTCTGAATGAATTGCAGTACAGGAATTGGGGCCTCAGTGATGGAGTGATAAAAGTAGTCAAACAAATATATTACTAGCCTGTAAACACAAAGTTTGTGAGTTTGTGTCCCATACATGGGGGTAGCTTTCGACCAAAATCTGAATTGACTAGCAGTGTCAGTTTTCCTTCTCTATGTCAGTGGTTCTTTTCAGGCTATCTGGCTTGTTTTGCCAATAAAAACTGGTCACCACTGAATAGCCAATAGTGCTGAAAATGGCATTAATTACCTATCAATAAAAAAATTAATAGAAATATCTTTTGAAGAAATAGATAAACATCACAAAAGTATTTTTTGTGACACCTGTTGTTATGATAAAATTTGAATAACAAAACTTATGATTTATCCTGATTCAGAATTTATTATTTAAAGAATCTTATCTACGAAAAATATCAGCATGTATTCTTACTTCAGCATACCAAGTGGTTGTAGTTTGTTGCTGTATATCTTAGTTGTATTTTATGTATTGTTTTATTACAAAAATCAGGCCATTATTTTTCTCTTGTGAATTGTTTAACATTTGTCATTTCTGTGTCTTATATAGCTGACTATGCAGTATTCTTTTAATCATTTCTATATTCAGTTGGTCTCATTGGCAATTATACCACATTATTTTTTTACATATATTACAGGTTGTAGGTGTATTCACTTGGCGGCACAGTTTGGCCACACAGCCATTGTGGCATACTTGATTGCCAAGGGTAATGACGTGGACATGATAGATAAAAATGGAATGACACCTTTGATGTATGCTTGTCACAGAGTATTTGGGTATGTAATATTAAATTTAAAAGGTAATCACAAAAAAACACTCACTACCACTCAACAGAATTACAATATTTTGCAGCATTTTGTAAAATTTACTATGATTTTTTGTTCTTGAAAGTTTTCAAATCATTTTTCCATAGATAATTTTCAAATTATAACCAATGTGCATTGCAAATATAAATGTAACAAGTTGAAAATGCACATACAATATTATGACAATTTTTCTAAGTTATATAGAGAATTAAACATCTCTTTCGTTGTATTACATTATTAAACATTTTTATGCCCCATTTATGGGCATTATGTTTTCTGGTCTGTGCGTCCGTTCGTCCGTCCGTTCGTCCGTCTGTTCGTTCGTCCGTCTGTCCCGCTTCAGCTTAAATTTTTTGGTCGAGGTAGTTTTTGATGAAGTTGAAGTCTAATCAACTTGAAACTTAGTACATATGTTCTGTATGATATGATCTTTCTAATTTTAATTCCAAATTAGAGATTTAACCCCATTTTCACGGTCCACTGAACATAGAAAATGATAGTGCGGATGGGGCATCCGTGTACTGGGGACACATTCTTGTTTTTAATTGTTATATTTTTTTTTCTTTTTATTTGATATTTGAAGGAAATCCTACTGTATCTTTATTTATTGCATTATCTTCACAAATAGTTGCAATTTTATATAGTGTTCTTGTACTGTACAAAATGAATTCACCTTGTTAGCTATTTATTTTTAATTTTTCATGTTCAATGTATTATTATATATAAACTGCCTTATATTTCAGGTATGACCCAACACGTATGCTGTTAACCTTTGGAGCAGCAGTCAACAAGGCAGATAATGCCCTTGGTAACACACCATTACACTTCGCTTGTCTGACAGGAAACACATGTGCTGCCAAGCTGTTATTAGATGCCAAAGCTGAAATAAATGTATCAAATCACAAGGTTAGTCCATCAGCAAAAAATATTTATTTACTCTTAGACTATTTTTGAGCCTAATCATGTCATTTTCTTTGCTTTTACAAATAACGTCTGTTGAGAAATTGGAGGTCATAAGTGAGCAATTTGAATAGATTTCATAAAACTTTTCAAACATATTTGAAGAATCTTCTTTGATAAGAAAAGAAAATCAAGAGGTCCATCGCCATTGGAACTAAAATTAACAAAGCATGCTTTATCTTCATATTTTTTAACAAATGGAAATCAAATGGATTATTTTCAATGTAAAATGCATTCTTTAATTAGTTATTATTTTACAACAATGCTATTCTTGGGGTCTGTGTATAAATATTTGTTAAGAATGTCTACTTGCAATATGAAATTTTGCTCCACATGCCTAATGGAAAAATTTTACCCTTTTTGTACACGTATACAAATTACTCATAGATAAAGATTTTTTTTATACAGGGAGAAACTCCAATAGATATGGCAGTAGCAGCTAAATTACCAAATCTAGTGAAAAGATTAAGACAGATTAGTGAAATGAGAGGTTCAGGCAAATCTAACTGTCTTACAAGATATACTTCAGACAAGGTATGTAATGAACATGTCCAAACCTAACATAATCAATTTAAGTCATGTAAACTTTATTGAAAATTGGCCAAATATACAACTGAACTGTGTGTGTTAAACATGGAAGGGATGCCTACCTCTCAAAAAAACCCCTGTTTTATCCGATTTCAATTTTCGAAGTTCATATTTAAACTCAAAATGAAAATTATACATGCAAAACATGACTATGAATTGCGTAAGTTGAGGTTACATGCACACACCTAGAAATTAATGTTATAAAGTTGATCTCTAAAAGTATGGAGAGCCATTAGAGCAAAATAACGGTATTTTGGGTATGACTGTAATATTACAGGCTAAGGGTTGATTATAATTAAAAAAAAAAAACATTTTAAGAAAGTCATTATATTTCCAACAACATTTATTATTACATGTAACATGGTTTAAATTCATTTTGAAACTCTGAATTTTTTTTAATAATGATGAGAATTGAGTTCATATTTTACTTTCAGGCTTTTAGAAAGCGAGTGATGTGGACCTTCCCATTTGTAGCCTTGTTCGTGGTTGGTTACATTCCAGAAATGACAGCACCTATCTATATGAAGATACTATTAGCTCTTATAGCCTTTGGTGGATACCAAATCTGCAGACAGTTAGTCTCTTTCTACCTTTGTAATCAACTATTTTTTTGTAAATGTTTTGAATGCCTCAGAAGATTTATATGCTGTTTAAAACAATCAAGTGTTTCAAGTGTTTGACTATAACTATATTTATATAAGACATATTATGAAAAAAAGGCATCAGCATGTGATTATTAATTGACTATCAATTACATTGTTCTAAACTTACTCTTGAAAACATTTGATAAATTTATAACTATTTAACAAAGACTTTTCTTCAACAAAATATCAACTGTTATCCACCTCATTACACTAAGTGCAAACAATAATGTTAATTGTAGTGTCATGTTTGGTAGGGATGGTACTTTTTATATGAAATCAACTCCAATATTGCATATCCCTTTTAGGATACAAACATGTTGAAGTTGGATTAAAGGTTAATTCACTAAAATATAATCTATCTCTTTTGGCCTGCACATATTAGAAATATATTAATGTTAGGTCAATAAAACCTTTTTCTTCTACATTGCTAAAATTGTATTGGATTCAACTAATTTCCTTTTAACTTGTCAACTAAAATTTCATTTAATGAAAAACGAATTAAACATTTTTTTTTAAAACCATTCACTTTAATATTGGTTAATCTAAGGTACAGTAGCTTGAAGCACACTATTTAATCTTAGCAATGTTATTTTCAATATCAAACAGGTACCATATTTGAACTACTATAAATACATTGATATTTAACCAGCTAGTTGAAAGAAAATTGATCAAACTTGTATAATTTTGTGTATAATGGTGATGTAGTAATTTGTTAAAGATATTTCAAAAATTCAAAGCATTGAGAAAATTTATTTGTTTTTTTTCAGGTTTTTCTTTGATGAGAATATAATGAATGTGATACCTTTACCTCTGTATCTTGCCACAAAAGTATGGATGTACTACACATGGATTGCCTATTGTTTGCCTTGTATCCTTCTTTAAGGTCATTTAAAGGTCACACTGCTATAAATAGGCTGCTAAAACATTGGCAATTTGTTTTTGGGGAAAGACGGCTTCAAGCCGTCAATTCCCTAATGGGGTTGGCCAGAGTATCATTCCCTCACGTCAATCATTTTGTTATGATAGTTTGGAAACCCCCTCAAAATGTCATACTGAAATTGATGACAAGGAGAACAGATTGACTTTAAATACATTTTTTACACATTTCCCTTCTGTTTCTTGTGAAATTATCGTATATTGAGCTTTCCCTTACACTATATACGTTTCTTTTACAGTCCGGAAAAATCAGTATTACGAAATATTCTAAATATATCTAACCTAGTGACGTCATTGTTGGAATGCCACACAGGGATATCCTTTATTCATTATAAAAACCAGTCACAGTATTTGTATACTAATTTAAAATTCGTATTTGTTAAATGTAAACCTAATGATGTTTGCTGTAGTGTAGATCATTCACACACCAACATGCAATGCTTTAATCTGAGGCTATAATCAGATAATTTGTAGGTCAACTTTCGCGGTAAACAATGTCAATGGGGATACATGAGATTGGGGAGAGAAACGACAGTTTTCATTGTTTCTGTAAAGTTCTGTTTTTAGAATCTTCCTCCAATTCAGGAGCACCTCCATTGATGAGTAATTATACACTAAAATCAAAGTAAATGTTTCTGAACACTTAAAATGTGACATTTCGTATATGATAAGTAGTCTTCTATATAAAAAAATTTTGTGTACCAACATAATTATTGAAATGCTGTAAATTCAGAAATTATTGCGTGCATTTATTATTGCGATGTGCCGACCACAGGCAAAAATGCGAGGTTTAATTATTGCGACTTGCCGATTAAAAAAATTTTTTTTTATGCTGAACATTATTTTAAATCACAGATGTTCACATGTCTTTTCGCAAAGTAAAGCTTTGTTCAAATCTATGCATTTAGTTACCTTCCGTATGTTTTCTGTGATTGAATACACAATTCTTAACTGATGTAACTTGTAAAGGGGATCTAGAAACTAAGATGCATTACTAGAACTTATGTGTTGTGCATGCCGACTTTGGGGATCTAGAAACTTAATTGAACATCGACCACGTGCAGAAGATTAGTGTAGAACGAGGCCCGGCTTGGGTAATTATAGGATATTTTTAACTTCAAAAGAAAATAAATTACAATATTAAAAGTTGATAATCGCAATCACCCGTAGTAAATTATGTTTGCCTCTTACCACCTCAGATTTTATACCAAGGTAAAACAGACCAGTGCCATGCTAAATATCCGTTTCCCTCCGACTGGGACGTTTTCCACACAGAGAGCCACTGGAGTAATGAACAGAGTATGGTACGATACATTGAGACTGTGCTTGTGCCGTATACCGACAAAGTTAAAGAAGAGTTAGACCTGCCGATACGACAGCAGTCAATTGCCATATTTGATGTTTTCCGTGCACACAGGTGTCAAGAAGTCCTAGATGCTTTGTCTAAAGCTCGAATTCAACATGTTTTCGTACCCGCGGGTTGTACTGGGGAACTTCAGCCAATGGATCTCAGCGTGAATGGTGAGCTCAAAGCTGCCATGAAAAACGAATTCACGAACTGGTACGCAGATATGGTTGCTGAAGATCTTAAAGATTCATCCACCATCAACAAGGTTGACTTAAGACTTTCTGTTCTCAAGCCGTTACATGCTAAGTGGTTGAGTAAAGTGTTCCACGACTTGAAGTCAAAGAAAGACATTATCTTGCTAGGTTGGAAAAAGTCTGGTATAAGTGACTGTATAAAGTGTTAAATTGTATTTTTAATGAACTACATGTAGTGTTGAACTTGTGCTCAATGAACAATAGTAGCTTGTGCTTTATGAACAATATTATCTTCTGATGATCTTTGTTATTTTGTTATTTATTATTTATTTATTGTAATAAATTGTATTATATAACTTGTTTTTATTTCTAAGTTTCAAAAGGTTTACTTATACTGAAAATACACATGCTCCACTGAACAATTACAAACAATATTAACAAAATAAAATAACATCGTAATTTGTCACTTTATATAATAATCGAACAGCATTCAAAAGTAATTACTAGTACTAGTATCCCATTCATAAAAGTTCCCGGCAATATTGTTCAATCATAAACATATTACAGACACATTACCAATTAAAAGTCGAAGTGTTATAAAAATGTCACCTGGCTTCACTGATTACACAGATTAGCGGAAATAAGTTGTAAAAACATATTACCCTTAAATGCCCCAGGTGAAAGGTTAAACACATCACACCACTGAACAAAGGGAGATAAATCAATCACAAATTGACATTGGAAAAATGAAAGTAAGAATGCGAGGTTTAATTATTGCGATCGTCCGACGCTCGCATTATTCGCATTAATAAAAACCTCGCAATAATTTCTGAATTTACAGTGGTTAAAAAAAAATTTTAAAAATTAAATGTGTAGTTTATACCTATTGAGATTGGGGAGAGCAACTGCAGTTTTCATTCTTTCTGTAAAGTTATGTTTTTAGAATCTTTCTCCAATTAAGGAGCACCTCAATTGATGAGTAATTATCCACTAAAATGAAAGTTAATGTATCTGAACACTAAAAATGTCACATTAAGTGTCGTTGTCGTCGTCGTCGTCGTCTTGCGTCGTCATCGTCGTCGTCGTCCGAATACTTTTAGTTTTCGCACTCTAACTTTAGTAAAAATGAATAGAAATTGATGAAATTTTGACACAAGGTTTATGACCACAAAAGGAAGGTTGGGATTGATTTTGGGAGTTTTGGTCCCAACATTTTAGGGCCCAAATAAGCATTTTCTTGGTTTTCGCACTATAACTTTAGTTTAAGTGAATAGAAATCTATGAAATTTTGACATAAGGTTTATGACCACAAAAGGAAGGTTGGGATTGATTTTGGGAGTTTTGGTTCCAACAGTTTAGGAATAAGGGGCCAAAAAAGGGCCCAAATAAGCATTATTCTTGGTTTTCGCACAATAACTTTAGTATAAGTAAATAGATATCAGTGAAATTTAAACACAAGCTTTATGACCACAAAGGGAAGGTTGGGATTGATTTTGGGAGTTGAGGTCCCAACAGTTTAGGAATTGGGGGCCAAAAAGGGGCCCAAATAAGCATTATTCTTGGTTTTCGCACCATAACTTAAGTATAAGTAAATAGAAATCTATGAAATTTAAACACAAGGTTTATGACCATAAAAGGAAGCTTGGGTTTGATTTTGGGAATTTTGGTCCCAACAGTTTAGGAATAATGGGCCCAAAGGGTCCAAAATTGAACTTTGTTTGATTTCATCAAAAATTGAATAAATGGGGTTCTTTGATATGCTAAATCTAACTGTGTATGTAGATTCTTAATTTTTGGTCCCGTTTTCAAATTGGTCTACATTAAGGTCCAAAGGGTCCAAAATTAAACTTAGTTTGATTTTAACAAAAATTGAATCCTTGGGGTTCTTTAATATGTTGAATCTAAAAATGAACTTAGATTTTGATTATTGGCCCAGTTTTCAAGTTGGTCAAAATCGGGGTCCAAAATTAAACTTTGTTTGATTTCATCAAAAATTGAATAATTGGGGTTCTTTGATATGCCGAATCTAACTGTGTATGTAGATTCTTAAGTTTTGGTCCCGTTTTCAAATTGGTCTACAGTAAGGTCCAAAGGGTCCAAAATTAAACTTAGTTTGATTTTAACAAAAATTGAATCCTTGGGGTTCTTTGATATGCTGAATATAAAAATGTACTTAGATTTTTGATTATTGGTCCAGTTTTCAAGTTGGTCCAAATCGGGGTCCAAAATTAAACTTTGTTTGATTTCACCAAAAATTGAATAATGGGGGTTCTTTGATATGCCAAATCTAACTGTGTATGTAGATTCTTAATTTTTGGTCCCGTTTTCAAATTGGCCTGCATTAAAGTCAAAAGGGTCCAAAATTAAACTAAGTTTGATTTTAACAAAAAACAAATTCTTGGGCTTTTTTGATATGCTGAATATAAACATGTATTTAGATTTTTGATTATGGACCCAGTTTTCAAGTTGGTTCAAATCAGGATCCAAAATTATTATATTAAGTATTGTGCAATAGCAAGAAATTTTCAATTGCACAGTATTCAGCAATAGCAAGAAGTCTTCAATTGCACAGTATTGTGCAATAGCAAGACATTTTCAATTGCACAGTATTGCGCAATAGCAAGAAATCTTCAATTGCACAGTATTGTGCAATAGCAAATATTTTCAATTGCACAGTATTACACAGTATTGCACTATAGCAAGAAATATCTAATTGCACAATATTGTGCAATAGCAAGAAATTTTCAATTGGAGTTATCTTTCTTTGTTCAGAATAGTAGTTGAATCAACTTAAATCATTGTTTTATACAATATACAATGTATATTCACTTTTACTACCAACCAATCTTTACCATTCAGTGATAACAAGCACTTTATCTTACATTTTAATATTCTATGATGTATTTAAAAGAGTAGTTATTGTTGCAAACTCCATTAGAAATTTGAATTGATATCAGTTTTGGAAAAAGGGAAAGGGGGATGTGAAAAAAAAATGGGGGGGGGGGGGGGGGGTTAAATTTTTCTCATTTCAGATTTCATAAATAAAAAGAAAATTTCTTCAAACATTTTTTTGAGAGGATTAATATTCAACAGCATAATGAATTTCTCAAAGGCAAAAAAAAAAAAAAATTTAAGTTCATTAGACCACATTCATTCTGTGTCAGAAACCTATGCTGTGTCAACTATTTAATTTTAGATTTAAATAAGTTTGAAGAAGAAATCTTTAATTGATTTGTAAAATCTTGACATTTGTTTTGTGTAAAAAACTCATATAATGTCAAAAATTGGATCACAATCCAAATTCAGAGCTGTATCACGCTTGAATGTTTTGTCCATACTTGCCCCAACTGATCAGGGTTCGACCTCTGCGGTCGTATAAAGCTGCCCCCTGTGGAGCACCTGGTTGTAATTTAAAGCTATTTATTCATGAATTTTACAGATATATCAAAATGTGGGATCTGGAAACAAACTTCACACAGCTTATATCAATCATATTTGATTTTATAAGTACATGTATCCCTGTGATGAGAGTTGTAACTGGGAACTTTATCAATGGAAAATTAAAACTGAATAGATTTTTCAGTCCTCACTTTCTTGAGAATACTGTCACAAAAAATTGAGAATGGTCTTAGCCTGCCCTTCAGTTGTACATAATTAAAATTCTAAAATATATTGTAGTAGTTGTTAAATTCAATTGAATTTTAGATAATTAACTCCCAACTTTAATCAAATGTTTTGATTTAGAAGGTGCAGATCTCATTGGTCCAAATTGTCTCTATGATGAATTCTTGACTAAGGAAATGAAATAATAATAAACAACAATTAGTTTCATTATTGTTAGCCTTTCTATATATTCTAGCTGTTCTTTTGCTCATTCTTTGTATGTAGACTATCAAAAGATACCCCCTAAAAATTGAAACAATGGCCGTCTTTTCCCTCAGAGCTCTTCAGCTCTTTTATTGAATTTATATGGTTTAAAAAATCAATGAGATTCAAAATTTTAAATGTACTGTATGCTTTGTCACAAAATTTTAATGTTTTTACTTGTCCATTGCAGTATGTTTGATTGTATTTAGATAAAATCACAAAAAGTATCCTCGTTACGTTAAAGATAAGGTTCATGAAGGGCTGAAATTGAAATGTTCATTCATTATTTTTTTATTTCATAATTCATATTCATCATAATGGGTCAGCAAAGCTTCTGCAATAATCCAAATTCCCTCAGTTTTCATTTGACATACAAAATATATACCAAAATAGTCCTCATATTTTCAAAGTTTTGCCTTTGCTTAGGAATTATTTTGCTTTACATATATACTGTGTTCTGGTAATTTAATACTGTAATAAACTAATTACTTACTTACTTACTTTATTTCTGTCAAGGCCTGAAATAAGTGGACCTAAACCTTTTCATATATACATTTCTGTATTGAATGTTAATTTATGAAATGCATTAATAACAAAGTTAGTCCCTCCATGTAAATGAAAACGCATATAAGCATCATACTGATTTCTTTCTATTTAGTTGAAATCTTTTATTATACATGTCACTTAAGGCGAAGTGTACGTAATTGCACGCCTCTAGCGGAATACGGGATTAAAAACGTTCGTCGTTAGTTACGCAAGTTATCTCCCTTACTCCAAGAAAGGACACACTAAAGAGAAACTACTTTCTGCAGTCTATAATGAATCCAACAAGCACGCCTGTGCTGTCTTAAACCTCATAGAAATTAAAATAACTCAAATTAGAAATCACAGCATTCTGTACGTTGTTCTGTGTGCAGCCTGACTTAAAAACACTGTTGTTTTTTTGTTTTTTTTTTTTGTTTTAGACGCGTAGGAGAAGGCATTTCGTGTTTATGAAATCAACAGAAAGAAAAAACGCCTCACAACAACATTATAAACAAATAAACAAATAAACATGTAACAATTTTTCTTCTATTGATATCAAATTAATTAAAATGATACCTGAATTGACCCAACAATATCGTTTTAAAAAGCCGTAGTCTTGAATGAAAAACACAGTACTCAACATAAAGTTTTATAATAGGTTACAAATAATTAATGAAAGACGTGTGAATTTAATTGTTTTATTAAAAAGACGTTGAAATGTTCGTATTTTGTGCAATTGAAAATTTAAGGACATGATTTATATTCATATAAGATATCAGACTATACCAAGAGAATAATTTGATCACTAGTGCAACACTTACAAGTCGGAAGAACAAAGACGGAAAACAAACAAAAAATAAACGAATTAGGCCCCAAAAATTACTCAGTAACTTAAAAGTTGTCTAATTCTAACATTTATCTTAAAATAAGTAAAAATTGTGTCATTCAACTCCCAGTTTTCAACTTTTTCTACATGTGCAGAAAATAGGTGTTTCTATTCCGTCCGCAATTTATGGGAAAACTAAATCTAAATTTAGAACCATATTGAAATTGAAAGTACACATGTAAAATAAAATATAACATGTCATTTTTTCTTTCACAAATTCCAATTTCAAAGAGATATATAGCGAAATCTGTTTTCTTTTATTGTGGGCTGTGTGCATCATTCAAAATTAGAGAATGTAAGTATCAAGTCTCAATTCAAGATTATGAATGAAAAGAATATAGAATTACGGGGGGGGGGGGGGGGGGGGGGGGGGGATAGGACCTTTATCGGAACTCCGGGATCGGGTGATTTTAAGCTTGGGATTTGGGGATTGACCCTTTCAGGATCCAGGAATTCTATTTCCGAATTTCGGGTAGTCGGGATTTCATTTTTTTTTTAATTCGGAACCTCGGGATTTCGGGATCTGGATCCCTCCCCCCCCCCCCCCCAAATTGATTGGATAAAATGAATGGATTGCCGCCCCTAATTCAAACTGAAGTCCTATAAACTGACTGGTATTCGAGTTTATTAAAAGAAATAATTGGTATCTCTGACTCATATTGATTCAATACCGTAATGCCGAAAAACAATCATTTGTTTCCGCGAATTTCAAACAGCTAGAAATATATTCCCCAGTTTCAATTTGAGTAACTTGAATAATTCAAGCCCTTTCCATGTCCGATTTTCTCCCACACGAGAAATGTAGCATTCGTACATCAGCTGAATAATACGACGGAATTATTCGGGTTACAATTTGTGTAAATCCCGAATGCACATAAAAGTAAAGGTCCAGCCTGACTTTCGGAAAAGGACTTTTGTAGATTTCAGATTGATTTCCAGAAATAAAAATCATACAAAAATGTTTCACGCAAATATTCGTCTTCAGACGTGTAAAGTTATACAACGGTTACTAGCCGGTCTGGATTGTAATAAAAAGAAGCGCATGCAATGCATAAAATATATAATGTCGTGGCTCAGGGATGCGTATGCGGCACATAGATAAGATTAATTTACCCAAATGTACTAAGAATTACCACACAACTTAAAATTTACTTAAATATTGATTTGTTATCCTGTGCCAGACAGATGGCTGATATTCTGAGAAGAGACCTTGATGAAATGAAGATTTATGGGAACAGAGATTTTGAAAACACGTCGCAGTGTTTAGATTTTAACAAAAATAAGGCAACAAGGTCGAAAATAGTTCTAGTTCATAATGAAGAAAATGTCAACCGTTTTCTAGCTTGGCGATCTCCGCACGCACCCGAATATAATAGACAAACACAATACAATAGTACGCAAAACGTAAGATAAAGAACTAAAGACCGAGCAACACGAACTCTCAACAAAACGGTATATATTTCATACAAGTATAGAACTATATGAAGCGTCGTAACTGTTGCGTCGACGTCAATAACGTTGTCGTTGTTTTTTTGTTTTTTTACACTCAAGATTCAACTTTAACAGAGTATAGCTTGAAAAGTAGCACGGTTGCTAAGGACTTTCTTTGCACCAATCGATTCCTCAGACATTTTAGAATCGTCTTATAATATAAAAAAAAAATTGATTGTCAAATATAATAGAAAATCTTGGAAATGTAACAATTCCTGCTGAATTTCACGATTTTCCCTATATATCCTTTGTAATTTTGGTGTATGATGCTGTTAACTTCAACAGCTCGTATCTCAAAAACGAAAACGGTTACCCCCTTTTTTTATTTTATTTTCCGATTTATTTTTACAAGCAGAATCTACATGTAAGATTTTTAAAAAATCCATTGTGTAGTTTAATTACGTACACTTCGCCTTAACGTGTACACCATCATAATTTTGTACATCATTTTTAGCTCACCTGTCCCGAAGGGACAAGTGAGCTTATGCCATCACTTGGCGTCCGTCGTCGTCCTTCGTCTGTCGTCGTCTGTCCTCGTCTGTCGTCCTAAACTATTTCAAGAATCTTCTCCTCTGAAACTACTGGGCCAAATACTTTCAAACTTTAACTGAATGTTCCTTAGGGTATCTAATTTATAAATTGTATACGAAGTTTTGATCTATCAACAAACATGGTCGCCATTGCTAAAAATAGAACATAGGGGTCAAATGCAGTTTTTGGCTTATAACTCAAAAACCAAAGCATTTAGAGCAAATCTGACGTGGGTAATATTGTTTATCAGGTCAAGATCTATCTGCCCTGAAATTTTCAGATGAATCAGACAACCCGTTGTTGGGTTGCTGCCCCTGAATTGGTAATTTTAAGGAAATTTTGCTGTTTTTGGTTATTATCTTGAATATTATTATAGATAGAGATAAACAGGAATAATGTTCAGCAAAGTAAGATTTACAAATAAGTCAACATGACGGAAATGGTCAGTTGACCCCTTTAGGAGTTATTGCCCTTTATAGTCAATTTTTAACCATTTTTCGTAAATCTTAGTAATCTTTTACAAAAATCTTCTCCTCTGAAACTACTGGGCCAAATACTTCCAAACTTTAACTGAATGTTCCTTAGGGTATCTAGTTTGTAAATTGTATCCGAAGTTGTGATCTATCAACAAACATGGTCGCCATTGCTAAAAATAGAACATAGGGGTCAAATGCAGTTTTTGGCTTATAACTCAAAAACCAAAGCATTTAGAGCAAATCTGACATGGGATAGTATTGTTTATCAGGTCAAGATCTATCTGCCCTGAAATTTTCAGATGAATCAGACAACCTGTTGTTTGGTTACTGCTCCTGAATTGGTAATTTTAAAGAAATTTTGCTGTTTTTGGTTATTATCTTGAATATTATTATAGATAGAGATAAACTGTAAACAGCAATAATGTTCAGCAAAGTAAGATTTACAAATAAGTCAACATGACGGAAATGGTCAGTTGACCCCTTTAGGAGTTATTGCCCTTTATAGTCAATTTTTAACCATTTTTCGTAAATCTTAGTAATCTTTTACAAAAATCTTCTCCTCTGAAACTACTGGGCCAAATACTTCCAAACTTTAACTGAATGTTCCTTAGGGTATCTAGTTTGTAAATTATATCCGAAGTTATGATCTATCAACAAACATGGTCGCCATTGCTAAAAATAGAACATAGGGGTCAAATGCAGTTTTTGGCTTATAACTCAAAAACCAAAGCATTTAGAGCAAATCTGACGTGGGTAATATTGTTTATCAGGTCAAGATCTATCTGCCCTGAAATTTTCAGATGAATCAGACAACCCGTTGTTGGGTTGCTGCCCCTGAATTGATAATTTTAAGGAAATTTTGCTGTTTTTGTTTATTATCTTGAATATAATTATAGATAGAAATAAACTGTAAACAGCAATAATGTTCAGCAAAGTAAGATCTTCAATTAAGTCAAATTGACCAAAATTGTCAATTGACCACTTAAGGAGTTATTGCCCTTTAAAGACTTTTTTCACAATTTGTTCATCATGTTGACTTACTTTAAAAAATCTTCTCCTTTGAAACTGCTGTATCAATTTCAGCCAAACTTAGGCTAGATGAGTTTCAGAGTATCTAGTATAAATTTTATATTTTATTTCCTTGTATGTCAAGAAACATAGCTCCTATGGCTAAAATAGAACATAGGAGAAAATGATTATTTTTTTTGGCTTTTGAAGAAAATAGGACGATCCAAAAAACATTTAAATAAATTGAAAAGCCAAAATAATCATTGATGAGAGATTTAACCAAAAGAATTAAGGTGAGCGATTCAGGCTCTTGAGAGCCTCTTGTTACAATATTGTACTACATTTGTTTACCTCAACTACTATATTTGAATTCATATTGTATGTATCTCTCTAAACTTATATTTGGTTTTAAGAGAATAAAGTATCTATCTAACTTTCTATTAGTGAACCAAATGATCCATTGCTTCCTTAACTTGTATACAGATGTAGATAGTATGAAACTAAACATTTTATTTACCATAAATACAATTTTACTGACGTATAACTTTGTAAAAGCTTGGAAGTCAGACCCAGGATTTATTGACACAAACAGAGAACAGAAAATGAAGGTAACATTAGCATTGAATGAGGAACAATCTGTAACAATGTGATAATATTCTGAGACTTTTACAAAAAAAACTACAGTCACTGTGGTAATCCTCAGTCAAAATGTTTAATTTATTTAGAATAAAATTTAAATAGTAGAAAGTTTTACTGTTTGCGCAAGTTTTTTTTTATACCTTCCAGTTTCCTTTATACAACATTTATCATATTGAATCTTCAAGAAGAAAAAGTAAAAATTGTGATCAAGGGAGGATAACAACTGGATATTAAATAATAAATGCACATATAATAAATTTCTGTAGCAGTGTCCACATATATATGTTACACATTACTGAAGTTCCTTTGAGTACTGTTCCCATTTGTAGCAGGAAGAATTTGAATTCATATTGGAAATATTTTTTTTTAATTTAAAAGTTTTTTTTTGTATATGACAACCATGTACATTCATTGCATTGTTCAAGGGGTATTTATAAAACTGTTTAATTTTATCATAAGTTTAAATTTTAATATTTTTCCTAGAAGAGTTAGAGCTTCTATATACTATATCTGATATATTTTGTAGACTGTATTAGATTTAGCAGAAACACAGACTCTAACATTACAAGAATTCTGTAGTACCTGTTTAGTACATAGACCATTAAGATCCAAACATTGTGGTATTTGTAATAAATGTGTGGCTAAAATGGATCATCACTGTCCCTGGATAGATAATTGTGTTGGTAAGGTCATATTTTTTTTTTAAATGAAAGAAAAATATAAGATGTTCACATGAATGTGAACTACTGGTAAAATAAAGCAGATAGATAGTTAACTCGCAAACAGGTAAACTAGGACAGGCACCAGTTGAGCTGGATTACAATTTCCAAAAAAATGAGTTTCGACTCCCTAGCCGGCAACAGGGCAGAGCAGGAGATTCAGGAAATTTAAGAAAAATATGTGGAGGCACATGCCAAGATTCTTGAGTTGCTAATACCAAAGGAATCTGGACACACAGGGAACATTATTTAGTAATTCAACCTGTGTAAACAGAAAAAACCTCACAAGAATCAAATTTGATTGTTTTGTCACATATAAGAATTCAAAGAAGCATGTAACAATTTTAGAAGACAAAATTGGTTACATATATTTTGTTTGTTAATTAACTACACATTTACTAATGTTTAAAGTAAGACAGGTATTTACATGATGAAACTGTATATTGAATGATTAAAACTACTGTTTTCAGGTGCAAATAACCATAAATACTTCATTGGATACTTATTTTTTCTGTTTGGTATGATCTGTTGGTGTATGTATGGCTGTAAATTGTGTAAGTATGAAACTTAAACAATAACATATAACAAATTACAATGTCTCTTCGTATCTATTTTAGTTATTCATATAAATCTGGGGAAGCAGATAAATATGAATGAGACTTGTTCTGTGGCAAATTAAAATAAATATACACATGTATATAAATAAACTCATCATAGATACCAGGACTATTTTTTTATATACGCCAGACGCGCGTTTCGTCTACAAAAGACTCATCAGTGACGCTCGAATCCAATAAAGTTAAAAAGGCCAAATAAAGTATGAAGTTGAAGAGCATTGAGGACCAAAATTCCTAAAAGTTTTGCCAAATCCAGCTAAGGTAATCTATGCCTGAGGTAGAAAACCCTTAGTATTTCAAAAATTCAAAAATTTGTAAACAGTTAATTTATAAATATAACCATATCAATGATAATTCATGTCAGCACAAAAAGTGCTGACTACTGGGCTGGTATCCATATTTGCCACATGTAACATAATATAGTTTTGATGCTCTGAGCTTAATGTCTATTTAAAGAAAAAGGAAAAGAATATAGGTATTTAAATGATAAGAAAGGCAACTGTATGGAATATTGCATAATGTCACGGATATAAAAACGAAGAGCGGAAAGGAAAAGAAGTGCAGTGTCTTAATCCATGTATATTTATTGTGTGTAAATACTATCTAGCCTTGTCTGTAAGGCTGATATATGGCCAGTTGTTGGATAAAGGTAATGATTAAATATGTCAAGATTATTTTTGTACAAAGAGACAGTATGAACTATACACTTAGCATAATGTTTTATATAACAAACTTTTCTGAAAATGACAGGGTGAATTGAAATCAATCTTGGTCACAATTTAAACCAATAATAAAAAAACATGTAGAACTATAATACTGAGGATACTGGACAAGCAACTTTTATATTCAAATTTCCTTACAAGCATATTATGTATTGAAATTACAAATATTTGTTTTTTTCCAGATTGGAATAACGTTGTGCCTTTTGATTTCTATGAAGAAGGAATTACAGGAGTATCTTACAAATTAGTGAAAAATTCTCCCTGGGTAACATGGATAGCTTTAAATGCAGCTTTCCATTTCTGTTGGGTTGGAATCTTATTAGTTTGTCAACTCTACCAGGTAGGTATAGAAGAGGGACGAAAGATACCAGAGGGACAGTCAAACTCATAAATCGAAAATAAACTGACAACGCCATGGCTATAAATGAAAAAGACAAACAATAGTTCATATGACACAACATAGAAAACTAAAGAATTAAATTGTTATCAGTAATGGCATTAGTGGTGTTAGTTATTAGGTCACTCTGGGAAGACTTTATCTGTAAACCGTTTTATGTTATAATGAATTTATGATATTGCAGTATGGGAATGTAACTGCTGATGTGAAAATTAAGGCAATGTATAAAAAAGACGATGTGGTTAGATTGCCAATGAGACAGTATATATTTTACTTATCCTACAATTTACATCTGACACTTGAAGCTTAAGTTGTTTACATATAAAAAGTTGTCTCAGATTTTTCAATGAAATCAACATGGTTTATAAACGCTGACTGCAAAGAGGACCCAAAAATGAACTATTACGCAAAAAAAAAAGATTCACATGACCACTTGCTAAACACAGAAGTAGGGAACAGGAGACCTTATTTGTACAAATACATATACAATGCAAACATTTATTTGAGTACCTGCTATTTGTAAAAAAATAAGCTTTATATTGATAAAAGAATTTATAATTTCCAAGTCAATTATTATATTTACCAAAGCTTATAGATGAATCCTATAAAATCATCACAAAAATTACAAATTTAACGACAGGTTTTTTTTTTACAAAAATTTCAAGATTTTGCTTCAAAACTAGCAAGGTAACCTATGTTATATATTGTGATCTTTATTTTTATAGGTTATGTGGTTGGCCATGACAACCAATGAAAGATTAAATGCTCACAGATATAAATATTTCCATTCTGAAGATCAGGACAAAGAGGTTGGACACAGCCATGATGATGGAGAGAAATGTAAACACCAACCTAAAAGTCCTTTTAAGTGAGTATTTTGACTATTTAACCCTGATGGGAGTATTTTGACTGTGTTTAACCTTAATTGGAGTATTCTGTCTGTGTTTAACTATGATGGAGTATAGTATTCTGACTGAGATTATCCCTAATGGGAGCATTGTGTCTGTGTATAACCCTAATGTGAGTGTTCTGACTGTGTTTAACCCTGATGGAGGATTCTGACTGTGTATAACCTTACTGGAATATTCTGTCTGTGTTTAACTTCTAAAATACTATTTTCAAAAATTACAAATGTAGATCACTTAGCTTAATAAGGATTATAATGTTCTGCACAGGGGTGTGGAAATATTTGCTGTGGGCACTTGTCCCTGGGCAAGTTAAACTGTAAATTTCACTTGTCCGGAAAAAAAGTTACTTGCCCTGATGGTCCTAATAAATAAGTATTTCATGGTTTTTTTTGGTGTTTCTCTCAACTGACACACCTGGTTTTTTTTATAATTGTCTTAATGGGCAATTAAAGCATCTATTTACCACTCTGACAACAAATATTGTTGGCCTTTGATCTATAAATATAAAGACACAAAAATAATTTTATTTTCTGAATTTCCATCCTAGATAGCCGGTTGCAATCTGATAGTCACGATGTCTGAAACTCTCGCTTCCATATTTTTTGATACCCCCGCTTTAAAAAAGGGGGGGGTATACTGTTTTACCTCTGTCTGTCAGTCCGTCCATCAGTCCGTCCGTCCGTCCGTCCGTCAGTCCGTCAGTCAGTCCGTCCCATGAAACTTTCGTCACATTTTTCTCAGGAACTACACATCCACCCTTTCTGTAATTTGGTATCAACATTTATATATGTCAGCCATACCGTGTGATGCGTTTTCAGATTCATCACTTGACAACTTCCTGTTTACCGAACACTTGTCTGATTTTACACATGATAGCCAAGTTGAAAATTTTCGTCACATTTTTCTCAGGAACTACAATACAAGGATTTCTGAAATTTGGTTTCAGGATTTATATAAGTCAGCTATACCGTGTGATGCGTTTTCAGATTCATCACTCGACAACTTCCTGTTTACCGAACACTTGTATGATTTTACACATGATAGCCAAGTTGAAAATTTTCGTCACATTTTTCTCAGGAACTACAATACAAGGATTTCTGAAATTTGGTTTCAGGATTTATATAAGTCAGCTATACTGTGTGATGCGTTTTCAGATTCATCACTCAACAACTTCCTGTTTACCGAACACTTGTATGATTTTACACATGATAACCAAGTAAAAATTTTCGTCACATTTTTCTCAGGAACTACAATACAAGGATTTCTGAAATTTGGTTTCAGGATTTTTATAAGTCAGCTATACCGTGTGATGCGTTTTCAGATTCATCACTCGACAACTTCCTGTTTACCGAACACTTACATATTTTTACACTATTAATATTATCCACTTGCGGCGGGGGTATCATCAGTGAGCAGTAGCTCGCAGTTTCACTTGTTTAGAATTCCTTATCCTCCATTTGCGTTTGCTTTTTCATTTTTTTACTCTACTCATTACTCTTTTTGTCGACTGTTTTAAGTATTTATCAATCTGAATCTCGACACAAAATCATATAAAATGACACTTCCGCTCATGATTGATAAAACCTAATCGACGATCCCGGGTCAATGGACAAAACCAATGCAATGTTACGCGACTCGGGTTTGCATACTTATTTTTATCTATTTTGTTAATCAATTTATTTCTGGTATTATGTAATATTTTTTGTCATGAACATTGTTTTTACTTGCTGGCCATTGATTTCTTTTACACAAATTAAACATCTTTATACATTTTGAATTTATTCTATATTTTTGTTGGATTTGAACTTTGTCTTTTATAATTTTTTACTTGTCCACGGGCAACCCAGACACAAATAATTACTTGTCCGGGTGTTCAAATGTACGAGTCGGGCGAGTCGGGCAAATCATTTCCACACCCCTGCTGCATATTGAGTAGTTGTTAAATCCAAATTTGATATATATATATATTTTCTTTTTCAGCCGAGGTCCCTTATCTAATCTGATAGATATACTGGGTATAAGTTTTTGTGGGTTGTTGCGACCTAACAAAGTAGACTGGAAGAATCTTTATGATGTACCAGGGAAACCAGAAAACTTGCTCAGAAGAATGAGACTCAATGTAGCTAGAGAAAACTATCAATTTGTTTAAAATTTTCATTAATTATAGATTTTAGCACTATTTAAATCATTTTCATTTTATTAATTAATTTCATTTATTGTGTATTTTTTTAATAGTGTTTTTGTTATTAATTATATTGACATAAAAGGAAATTTTGAGTAAATATGTACATAAATTGAATTTTCCAAAATATATTTCAATGCAAGTTTGAGTAGACCCCCATAGACTTACTGTTAATAAGGGATAATTTTGTTATTTCAAAGCATAAACTTTTCACCTATTTATTTGAATTCAAAACTAAGTTTTCCTTTCGATGTTTGAATTGAATAAGATTTTTTCAGTAGTTTACCAACATTTATAGCTATGGCTTTAGCTGTCATATTTTTCTAGTCAAATATCGGTTTTTGTCGAGCCTGCAACTTTTGTTGCAGAAAGCTCGACATAGGGATAGTGATCCGGCGGCGGCGGCTACGGCGGCGGTGTTAGCTAACTTCTTAAAAGCTTTATATTTTAGAAGGTGGAAGAACTGGATGCTTCATACTTTGTATATAGATGCCTCATGTTACGAAGTTTCCGTCAGTCACATGTCCAATGTCCTTGACCTCATTTTCATGGTTCAGTGACCACTTGAAAAAAAAGTTCAAATTTTTTGTAATGTTGAATTCTCTCTTATTATAAGTAATAGGATAACTATATTTGATATGTGCGTACCTTGCAAGGTCCTCATGTCTGTCAGACAGTTTTCACTTGACCTCGACCTCATTTCATGGATCAGTGAACAAGGTTAAGTTTTGGTGGTCAAGTCCATATCTCAGATACTATAAGCAATAGGGCTAATATATTCGGTGTATGGAAGGACTGTAAGGTGTACATGTCCAACTGGCAGGTGTCATCTGACCTTGACCTCATTTTCATGGTTCAGTGGTTATAGTTAGATTTTTGTGTTTTGGTCTGTTATTCTCATACTATATTCAATAGGTCTACTATATTTGTTGTATGGAATGATTGTAAGGTGTACATGTCTAGCGGGCAGATGTCATGTGACCTTGACCTCATTTTCATGGTTCAGTGGTCAAAGTTAAGTTTTTGAGTTTTGGTCTTTTTATCTAATACTATATGCCATAGGTCAACTATATTTGGTGTATGGAAATATTTTATGATCTTTATGTCAGTTGCGCAGGTTTTATTTGACCGTGACCTCATTTTCACGGTTCATTGCACAGTGTTAAGTTTTTGTGTTTTGGTCTATTTTTCTTAAACGATAAGTAATAGGTCAACTATATATGTTGTATAGAAGCATTGTTAGCTGTACATGTCTGCCTGGCATGGTTCATCTGACCTTGACCTCATTTTCAAGGTTCATTGGTCTTTGTTTAGTTATCTTGGTTAATGTTAAGTTTATGGTACAGTTGTTATAAAGCTTAGCTTTATACTTAGGACTATCAACATAATATCAATGATTAGTATAGAAGGCGAGACATTTCAGCGTGTGCACTCTTGTTAAGAAAAAAATTAAATCAAATTAGTAATTATTCCTTCGTATCTTATGTTTTCAAAGTTACTACTGTTTAAATTTTGCTTTAAAATTGTTTATATCTTTTCACACTGATAGATTTTACTTATTCTTCTTTAACTGGAAATTCTGTTTTTATGAGATTTGTTTATCAAGAGCTGTTAACAAAATATCAGAAATCTCAGGTATATCTCAGGTATTTTTTAAAATCAACTTAATCAAGCTGTTTCACTAAAACAATATTAATTTTCAATACTTTTAATTTTTTAAATTGCTCCATGTATATTAACTGAAATTGTATTGATTTGAAAGATTTAGCTAAAATTTGTATAAGTCTTATGAACTGAACTAAGCATTTACAACCATTCTTTGCATAATGTAATGTATATGATTAATGTTTGCAAGAAATGTTTTTATTTTAATAATGAAAAACCATAAGTGTTATCATTAAACCATTATTTTGCTTTTGATTTGTTTAATTTTAGTGCACACCTTTTCTTATTATTTAGTTTAAGTAATTTGTTCCTTTGAAACTGCTGTTTTGCCTGACTAATATCCAACATTTTGAATTTGATATTACATGTATCATAAGACTTGATAATATTAAAAGTACTTTCAACAAAGTGATCTTCACCAAAAGACTCAGATTCTTTGGAATCTTTTTGTTATCAAGCATTTTTACTTTGATGATCAATGTTGAGGAATGTAAAAATATTTGCTTTGCACATATCACAAAAAAAGATGCAAAAATGCTATGGTTTGGCAGCTAGTTTATTTATTGTTATGTTATTAAACCATTTTTTCCATTTTGATATGTTAACTTTACTTGTTAGATTGTGTCCTATGTTCTTTGTTGCTGCAAATTACATTCTTCCTTTTCTTTAGTTATTTATAGACTATCTGTTGCTCATTGTTGCTACAAATTACATTCTTCCTTTTCTTTAGTTATTTATAGACTATCTGTTGCTCATTGTTGCTACAAATTACATTCTTCCTTTTCTTTAGTTATTTATAGACTATCTGTTGCTCATTGTTGCTACAAATTACATTCTTCCTTTTCTTTAGTTATTTATAGACTATCTGTTGCTCATTGTTGCTACAAATTACATTCTTCCTTTTCTTTAGTTATTTATAGACTATCTGTTGCTCATTGTTGCTACAAATTACATTCTTCCTTTTCTTTAGTTATTTATAGACTATCTGTTGCTCATTGTTGCTACAAATTACATTCTTCCTTTTCTTTAGTTATTTATAGACTATCTGTTGCTCATTGTTGCTACAAATTACATTCTTCCTTTTCTTTAGTTATTTATAGACTATCTGTTTTTTGAAAACAATCTCATCATAGGTTGAAATCTCACATGAAATGAAGCAAAGGAACTTCCTAGAGTTGAAAGATCAAAGATAATCTGTTTAGCGCTATTTTCTTGGCAACATCAATGATACCATTGTGTTCTCACTGGACTGGGTTAAGAAAAAGTATTCCCAGTCATCTTGCTTCAGATTGAAAATGATCAAACAAAAACATTAAAGCATGTTTAACATCATGATCATACGTCACTTTTTACCTTACCTTTCTTATAATTTCATGTCATTCAGATTTATAGTTATATTTAAATTTTAACATTCTACACATTCAAAGTTTTAAAATCCCAACTCAGAATATACAGTTTATTGTAAAATATTTCAAGTATGAAACATATAATTGTGTTCTTGAATTATAAACCCTGTGTTTGTGCTAGTAGATCCAACCAATTTGAAATTAAACTGTGATATCTGTTTTAAAATTATGCAAGTGTGAGAGTTGAATTACCTATAAAATATTGGATATCTATTACGTACAAAATGACTGTACAATTTTATACAAAAATGGTATAGATGCTCATAAGTGAACTTTAAATGTTAATTTCGGAGCAATATGATCAAAATTTCAAAGTTTACAAAAAAATTGTTTTCGCTTTATCATTTTAAAGTAAGACAAAAATGAAAATAGAACAAAAGGATATGATTTGCTAGTTTGCTGTGTTGATTACATTTTGTGGTGATATAATGATTTTTTTTAGTTACAGGATGAGATACTTCTGAAATAGATTAAATGTGCCTGTTAAAACTTCGTGATTTGTGTGCAATGGTAATGTGCAAAAGATTTGTTAGAAATTATTTTTGTTATGCTAAATGTATGTGTTTCATTTTGTAAACCAATATTATATGTAATTATTTATTTATTTTGAAATTAGCAATTTATAAGTAAATTTTAGCTTGTATTTAAAACTTATAAAGTATTATTGTAAATCAAAATATTTAAAAATAAATGTTCTATAATTGAAATATATAATCTTAAATACTTAGTTTTAAAATCTTTGATCAAATGATCAGAATTATTGCATATAAGTTTCTCCCTTCACAACTTTGCACTTTGGTGACAATGTTTCATATAAATCACCAAATATTTTGAAGAAATCCAACAAATATTTTTAGAATGCAATGCATTCTGGGCAATATTTTCAAAAATGTGCATCAAAAAGGTGTGATGAATTAAAATGAATTAAAATGAAGTACAACACTGTTTTTTTTTTAATATTAACACATGCTTGAAAACTTTTTTTTCTTTGTTAGATACTAATTTTACAAATTAGTTAATTCAAGGAACTTAAAATGATTTATCCCATGAACAAAGATTTTTCTTTTTCACTGTACACATGGAACAAAAACATACAGTGGTCAATTGAAGGCTGATGAACAATTTTCACTTTTTATACGCCCGTCAAAATTTTGACGGGATGTATTATGGTATACAAATGTCCGGTGTCCGTCCGTCCGTCTGTCCGGCTTAAACATGTCGCACCGTAACTTGAGAACGACTTATCCAAATTTCATGAAACTTAATGTAGTTGTTTCTTATGATGGTCAAATGATCTGTATACTTTTTGGTGAAAATAAGATTTAAACTTTTTGAGTTACGGCACTTTATAACTAAAACAAGGGTGTGTTTTTATACGACCGCAAAATTTGAAAAATTTTTCGTCGTATATTGCTATCACGTTGGCGTCGTCTGCGTCGTCGTCGTCGTCGTCGTCCGAATACTTTTAGTTTTCGCACTCTAACTTTAGTAAAAGTGAATGAAAATCTAAGAAATTTTAACACAAGGTTTATGACCACAAAAGGAAGGTTGGTATTGATTTTGGGAGTTTTGGTCCCAACATTTTAGGAATTAGGGGCCAAAAAGGGCCCAAATAAGCATTTTCTTGGTTTTCGCACTATAACTTTAGTTTAAGTTAATAGAAATCGATGAAATTTTTACACAAGGTTTATGACCACAAAAGAACGGTTGGGATTGATTTTGGGAGTTTTGGTTTCAACAGTTTAGGAATTAGGGGCCAAAAAAGGGCCCAAATAAGCATTATTCTTGGTTTTCGCACAATAACTTTAGTTTAAGTAAATAGAAATCAATGAAATTTAAACACAATGTTAATGACTACAAAAGGAAGGTTGGTATTGATTTTGGGAGTTTAGGTCCCAACAGTTTAGGAATTAGGGGCCAAAAAGGGACCCAAATAAGCATTTTTCTTGGTTTTCGCACCATAACGTTAGTATAAGTAAATAGAAATCTATGATATTTAAACACAAGGTTTATGACCATAAAAGGAAGGTTGGTATTGATTTTGGGAGTTTTGGTCCCAACAGAATAAGGGGCCCAAAGGGTCCAAAATTAAACTTTGTTTGATTTCATCAAAATTGAATAATTGGTGTTCTTTGATATGCCGAATCTAACTGTGTATGTAGATTCTTAACTTTTGGTCCCGTTTTCAAATTGGTCTACATTAAGGTCCAAAGGGTCCAAAATTAAACTTAGTTTGATTTTGACAAAAATGAATCAGTTAGGTTCTTTGATATGCTGAATCTAAAAATGTACTTAGATTCTTGATTATTGGCCCAGTTTTCAAGTTGGTCCAAATCGGGGTCCAAAATTAAACTTTGTTTGATTTCATCAAAAATTGAATAATTGGGGTTCTTTGATATGCCAAATCTAACTGTGTATGTAGATTCTTAATTTTTGGTCACGTTTTAAAATTGGTCTACATTAAAGTCCAAAGGGTCCAAAATTAAACTAAGTTTGATTTTAACAAAAATTAAATTCTTGGGCCTCTTTGATATGCTGAATCTAAACATGTACTTAGATTTTTGATTATGGGCCCAGTTTTCAAGTTGGTCCATATCAGGATCCAAAATTATTATATTAAGTATTGTGCAATAGCAAGAAATTTTCAATTGCACAGTATTCAGCAATAGCAAGAAATCTTCAATTGCACAGTATTGTGCAATAGCAAGAAATCTTCAATTGCACAGTATTGTGCAATAGCAAATATTTTCAATTGCACAGTATTGCACAATAGCAAGAAATATCTAATTGCACAATATTGTGCAATAGCAAGAAATTCCAATTGGATTTCAATTGGAGTTATCTTTCTTTGTCCAGAATAGTAGTTGAATCAACTTAAATCATTGTTTTATACAATATACAATGTATATTCACTTTTACTACCAACTGATAGATTAAAACAATCTTTACCATTCAGTAATAACAAGCACTTTTTTTACATTTTAATATTTTATGATGTATTTAAATGAGTAGTTATTGTTGCAAACTTCATTAGAAATTTGAATTGAGATCAGTTTTGAAATAAGGGAAAGGGGGATGTGAAAAAAAAATTGGGGGGTCAATTTTTTTCATTTCAGATTTCATAAATAAAAAAAAAATTTATTCAAACATTTTTTTGAGAGGATTAATATTCAACAGCATAGTGAATTGCTCAAAGGCAAAACAAAAAATTTAAGTTCATTAGACCACATTCATTCTGTGTCAGAAACCTATGCTGTGTCAACTATTTAATCACAATCCAAATTTAGAGCTGAATCCAGCTTGAATGTTGTGTCCATACTTGCCCCAACCGTTCAGGGTTCAACCTCTGCGGTCGTATAAAGCTGCGCCCTGCGGAGCATCTGGTTTTCACATGTCGCACTGTATCTCAAAAACGATTCTTGATTATGACTTAAAACTTTAAACACTTCTTAGTTATATTAATCTCAATATCTGTATACTTTTTGGAGTTGATTCAAAATTTCATTTTTGAGTTATTGAGTATTTTGTAAAAAAGGGGGAGGGTTTTTTTTACATGTCGCGCCATATCTCAAAAACTATTTAAGATTATTGCTTAAAACTTTACACATGTCTTTGTTATATTAATCTAAAGATCTGTATACTTTTTGGTGATGATTCAAAATTTCATTTTTGAGTTATTGAGTATTTTGTAAAAAAGGGGGAGTTTTTTTTTTACATGTTGTGCCGTATCTCAAAAACGATTTATGATTATTGCTTAAAACTTTACACACTTCTTTGTTATATTAATCTAAAGATCTGTATACTTTTTGGTGATTATTCAAAATTTTATTTTTGAGTTATTGAGTAGTATTTTGTAAAACAGGGGAGGGTCTTTTACATGTCGCGCCGTATCTCAAAAATAATTTATGATTATTGCTTAAAACTTTACACACTTCTTTGTTATATTAATCTAAAGATCTGTATACTTTTTGGTTTTGATTCAAAATTTTATTTTGGTAATATTTAGTTTTTTGTAAAAATAAAAACAGGTCGGGGGGTTTCACATGTCCCGCTATGTCTCTAAAACAATATATGGTTATTGCTTAAAACTTTCTCAGAAACTATTTATGATTATTGCATAAGACTTCCACATAAGACGTTGGGCGTATCATGCCCTCATGGCGCAGCTGTTTATTCATATTTTGTTTTAAAACTTTTACTGAGACATTCATAACTCTTACAGTCCACTAATTTTTGTAATGGAACATGAATTTTTTTTTATGTATCATTTTCCCATGAATTTGTATCCTTAAATGCTTCATATAGATCCATAAATTTACATTCAAATAAAAGCTTTTGAATTTAGATCTACTTCATGGTTACAGTCTCTGTATTAATTTGCCAATTTTGGCATAATTCGAAATATTGAAACAAAATATATGAACAGGGAAAAGCACCTACTCAGGATATTTTGCTGTGAACACTATAGATGATCTGTTGTTATTTCTTAGTCTATCTTAAAACTACAAAATGTATTTGAATTTAAAAATGAGCTTACAGTTTTATATTAAAAATTTTATAATCAGTTTGTTTTTTAATTTTCCTATTATACAGTCATGTATACCTAACTGTAATTATGTAGACTAAATATAGTAAAGCTATATCTCATAGCTAGTAATTATAGTCATCAAGTCTGAATTTTGTTGGTTTCAAGATAAAACCTCTGCTAACAAATTTGTTAAATAGTGGAAAATATGTATTGTTACCTTGACCTTCTAATCCCAAAATCTAAAGGGGTCTTGTCCATTACAATGCTATTCTGTAGTTAAGTTTGGTGAATGGTTGATACAAAAAAAAAGTAACATGGTTATAAAGATATTGGGTCGTGTCCTTTCCAATGACATTCTAAGGGTAAGTTTGGTTCTAACTATATAACCTGGAAACCAATATTTTGACCAAATTTATAGTCTTTCAATTGCTGTTGTGACCTTGAACTGGTGACCTCAAAATCAATAAGATTTCCTTCATCCAATAGGGCAGTATCACATCATGTTTGGAAAAATTGGACAATGGTCATAGAATAACATTAAGAACCAAAATTTTACCAACATATCTGTCTATTAATATCTTGTTGTTACCTTGACCTTTGACACCAAAATTAATAGGTTTCTTTCTAATGCAATGGGGATTTCAAAAAGAGTTTGTTAAAATTTGGATATATTGTACACTACATAACATGTAAAAACAAAAGTTTTGTTCATATATCTGTCTTTCTATCACTGCTGTGACATAGACCTTTGACCTATAGAGTAGACCCCAACATAAATAGGCTTTCCTCACTCCATTGAGCATTACTTGGTATTCAAATCAAGTTTGTTTAACAAATTGTTTATAGATCAAAAGATTGTAACCAAAATTTTGATACAAGACATCTGTACAACTAGTACTGCATAACAAGATGTGTCGACATCTGGACAGCATTCATCTTATTATAACATGAGTATGATTCAGTCACAAGAACAATAGATTTTTGTGTTGAGTAAAATAGAGAATGTAGCCTACAGACAATGTAAGTTCTTGGACTACTGCAGCTAGTATGTTTACATTAAAACAAAAAAATGCATGAATTTTTAATTCTTTTAGTTTATTTATAAAATTACTATAAACATAATAAATACATAAATTTTGTAAACTTATAAACAATATAGTATAATAATAAATCAGGATCCATATTAAGTAAAATGTGGGTGATAATGATATAAATATAACACTTGTATTCACACAACCTCTGAAACTGAGGTCTTTCAGCTCTATATTCTAAAATATCAATCATTTTGTCGAATAAGATTGAAAACAACCACACCAATCATCTTCCTTGACCAAATATCAAAATAAAGTTTATAATATAAAATTAAGAAGATGTGGTATGATTGTGAATGAGACAACTCACCACCAAGAGCTAACAGCTTTATAGCACTGTAAGATCTTCAACAATGAGCAAAACCCATACCACATGGTAACCTATAAATAGCCTTGAAATTACTTGGTTATGTAAAACGATTCAAAAGAGAAAACTAATGTAGAGATTTCTGTACAAAACAATAAACAAAACAAAAAACAAATATAATATTCAGCAACAAACTACCACTTAGTTAAAGGCTCCAGACGGGATAGGAACATACAGAATGTAGAGGGCTAAATATGTTTGCTGTTACCATTTACAAATTCATAATATAAAACTTAAGTTATTATGAGACAATAGAAGAAATTGACTTCCATAGTTTAAACTAATTGAGAATTTAAAACAAGTCTTTTAGGACAAACAGAAACTATGGCAGAATTTTGTATAAGCATACACTTGAGTGAGTCGACTAGATTTGCTTTCGCCATTGTCAACAAAATTAAAAAAGTAATTGCACTTTTGTCCCACTTAGTGTTCTTTATAGTCAGTGGAGCAGGTTGATAATTTTCTCACAGTTATGTCCCCTGCAGTCTTCCATAAATTTAAGAACATGCTGACATTTTTTACAATTCTTCATATCTTTTATCATCTCCCCATTTTTTTCAAATTCTGGTTTGTCAATATAATCTATAATATTGTTTAGTTCATTTTCATCCTTCACCAAATCATACAGTTCTACAAAAGTCTAAAAAAAAAAGAAAAAAATGAAACACGTTATGTATGACAAATTTGACATAAATTCTTGCATAAAATAGAATTATATTTTATAAGTCTTTACAAATTGATTAAAGTAAATTTCTGTGTCTACACTTCTTTTCAAGAATTTAACAACTAGTAATCATTACTTTATAGTAAAGGTGTTAATCATCAGGACAAAACCGGATATCCCAAAATGTCTTTTTAATGAGAAAGTAAAACAAAATGCTATTTGATCCTTGTAAGCAAAACGATGACACAGGATCAGCATATTTATCAGATTGTACGTCTTCACTATAAATTAAAGATCTTGGATAAACATCAACGAGAAAGACATTCGGCCATATTTCTTATTTATCACTCTACTGTCTTCAACCATTTAACTATTGAACACCTTCCTTTACAGCCTCTAAATTGATCTGAGTGTAGATAATTTCTACATAGACAAAAGATTTAAGAGTTAATAAAATTTGCACTTTGTTCATTCCCTTTAGAATAGCAGGTTGTGATGTTACAAAATTACCTTGAAATAGACTTATTTGAGCAAATATTTGTATTGCAATCAATTTCAATTAATAATAACAATGATTACTAAATGAATTGCATTATG
Source organism: Mytilus galloprovincialis (assembly GCA_037788925.1). Taxonomy (NCBI): domain Eukaryota; kingdom Metazoa; phylum Mollusca; class Bivalvia; order Mytilida; family Mytilidae; genus Mytilus; species Mytilus galloprovincialis. Next base: position 38,530,273 of record CM075341.1, read on the forward strand.
TACTGTAACCTTTTCCTATTTTGGTTGGGTTTTCTGGGGTTTGTTGGAAAAGTGTAATATTTAAGGCTAAGATTCTGTGTGTAATGTTCACTAATGACCAGACTTTCAGCTGTTAAAATGACAGGGCTTTTCATATACAAGTGAAGTAATTGGAACTTTATCTACCTTATCATATATTTCTGATAGTTTTCCCTACATATTCCAATATTTTCAAGCTTGAGGCAGGTCCTAACACCTTATATATAGGAAGTGGCCTCTGAGTGTACTGTGCCTTCAATATTCTTAGTTTAAATGCTTTAAACTTCCACAAGGGAAGTGGGGGTATAGTGGGGTGGGGTGGGGAACCCATACCCCCTGAGCAGTGAAGGAAAAATTATGCTAAAAAATACTATATAAACTGAGAATTTTTTCGCTCATCAAAATTTATAATTTTTTAAGATGAAAAATTCTCTCTATGTTGTGATGTTACACTATTGTGTCAGGTAAGGGTGAAGGTTGGTACCTTTTAATATTTAAACCCGCTGCATTTGTTTGCACCTGTCCTAAGTCAGGATCCTGATGATTAGTGGATGTCGTTTGTTGATGTGGTTCATAAGTGTTTCTCGTTTCTCATTTTTTTTTATAGATTAAAACATTGGTTTTCCCGTTTCAATAGTTTTCCACTGGTCATTTTTGGGGCCCTTTATAGCTTGCTGTTCTGTGTTCTGTGTGAGCCAAGGCTCCGCTTTGAAGACTGTAAATTTGACCTATAATGGTTTACTTTTACACATTGTGACTTGGATGGAGAGCTGTCTCATTGGCACTCATACCACATCTTCTTATTTCTTTATGTGAAACCTACCTCATTATCCTCCATCACATAACAGAGTTTTTGTTTATCTATATTTGGTTCACCCCACATCACCCAGCATATAAATGTGTTGTTATGACTATCTTCACATACACAGTGGTTGTCACAATTCTGGAAAAGAAATATGTACTAGTAAATCAAATGATAAAAGATATTTGAAACAATTTTTGTTTTATTTTGAGATTAAGTAATTTTTCTATTGCCTGCATATATATGAAAAGTTTCTTACCGATTTGAATTAAAAAAAACATATTTTAGTTTAATTAATGAAAAAATTGTTTCTCTACTTATCTTATAATAGTTAACTTCTAGTTTACAGTAGGGTTCATTCTGTACAAAATTTTGTTTCAATTACTATTGATTGATTTTTGAGTGTTTAATCCCTCTTTTTATTGGTTATTTTGTGGTGACAGAAGCATGATACACCTGGCAATCCTAGTCAGTTAAGATTGAAGTCAAACACACCTGCCACATTCAGGGATCTAACTTAAATCACAGAACTTATCTGGTGAAGAACATATATTTTTAAAGCTAAAAATACCCTTATCACTAATTACAACTTCAAACGATAGTATAAAATTTATTTGTTTTCTTCAAATATTCCAATAACTTACTGCCATGCCTTGATTTGTGTACTGAGGACAACCTCTAATTTCATCTTTATGTTCTCCATAATGTTCTAAAAGTATAGGTGATGATCTGTTGTAGTTCTGCGTGGTCAGTAACTTTAGTAATGATTCTCCTTGCATTGTTATAGGTATAGGTGATTCTGCTATCTCTAGAAATGTTGGGGCTAAGTCAATAGATGATACTGGAGACTAAAATCAAACAATTACATTAGATATATGTTTCATTATAATACATTATTCTGATTGGCCAACTGCACATCACATGTTATTCCTTTAGCAATTGCATTACACAATAAAACTTATCATTCATGATGACACCAGGTCCCATAAAAAAGTGCACAGGTAAATTAAATAAAAACTTGATGTAAATCGTGTTTTCATTATCCTAGCTAAGAAATGTAATTATAAGTATTGAATGCATCTTTTTGTAACTTCATAGGGTTGTAAAAGCATTGACCATGTGTACATTTTTAGAATGAAGCGCTTCCGCGCTTCATACAAAATGTGCTTCTGTCAACGCTTTTACACCCCAATAAAGTTACAAAAAGAAGCATTCAATTCTTAAAAAACTTGTACTTTAAATTCAGAAATTACCATAACTAATCTTGCATTTTTCCCAATTTAAAAAAAACCCAACATTTCTGAATTTACAGTTTTAAAAACATTTCTATTCATAAGAAGAAGTTGTTAGTATTTCTTTAATTCTAAGCCTATGTATACTTTTCATACAGTGAATTATATTTCAATAATCAACTTGTGGTTTGCATGATCTCAGTTATTCACAGTGTCACATAGAAAAAATCTGTTTGCAGTGCTGGAAAGATAAAGTTTGCCTTCACATTGATAAAAATCATTAGAGAAACAGAATCCAGCACAGCATTGGTTGTTTGATATTTCTTCTCCAAGAAAGTGAAAAACTCCAAATTCAGGCATTCAGTGGTTATTGCTATTTGTTACTACATCTGAAACTTTATAGTCATTATGATACTTACATTATATGTTGAACCAGGTTTTATGCCAGGTCCTCGAACCATGAATGGAACTCTGTTATCAAATTCATACAACTGTCGCTTATCATTAGGCAATGAAAACTGACCTACAAGATCAAAAGTTGTTATACCTTAATAGTATTTAAAGTTACGCTATGACTTTTCTACAAATTGATGTACATTTTTATTTCATCTTTGTTAGATTTGGCATGTCATTTGTTTCAAAGCTAGCTGGGCTACTCAGTGACAACTGTTCTGCTTTTGACTGGCTTCATCTACAAATTTCACAGAATTTAATGCTTTACCTCTTTTTAATATTTCTACCAATTTTACTTTGTCAAAACACAAAACATTCAGATTTTATTTGTGAAATTAATTTTGAGTACAGTATGCAATGTGATGCAATACAAAAACATATCTCTGTGAAGCAGCCTCTACATACATAGTTTTTGGTAAATTTGTATTGGAGTTTTGTTGTTTTAATGATGCTGATTACACAGTTTTATACATAGTGTAACAAAGGTACAAAATTCTAATGACACCTAATTCAAAAAAAAAAAAAAAAAAATGAGGAATGTGTCCATGGAACACAGATGATGCCCCTGCTTGCATATAAGATTATAAAGGGACATAACTGTAAAAGTGACACTACCCAAAATCATTCTTGAACTATGTTTTGAGGTAAAAGGCATTGAGTATAAGTTTCATAACATTTGGTTGAGGCATTTCAAGTTAGAGAACAGAAACTTACTTTTGGAATATACGGACAGACAAGGGTAAAACTTAATGCCCCCTCCACCGTGGTGGGGGCATTAAAATATGTTAACATTATGATGTTACCTAAATGATATCCATTATCCGATGTGAAGAATATAAATGTGTTGTTAATCAGATCTTTTTCTGTTAGAATATTGACTACATTTTCTACCATATCATCTACAGACAATAATGTTCTCCATCTGAAACAAAAATGGAAAACTTACCATCAGAAAACATTATATTTTCACTTATGTCTTGACTTGAAATGAAGACCGATTTATTAAAAGTACAAATCAGGCAAACAATACACTGTTATCATATTATCTCTTTTCACGATTATCATTCTATGTAAAAAATATGTTGTTCAAATTGATACAAATGGAAAACTGACCAAAGTATGAGGTTTATAAAAGTTGGATGATGAAAACTCAATTTAGAGTGTGAAAATGAAAATGGAACAGACCAAAGGACAGTCAGATGGAAAGAACTTCAAGGGTAAAACTTTATGCTCCCTTCACCTAGCCAAAGGCATAAAAGAAAACACATCAACTTGTATACATTTACCTGTTTCTGAAAATATCATCAATAGTTGTTACTGTATCATTGGGCATAGGGTTAAGTGCTTGTTCAATCAACCAGTGTTTGTTCTGAAATTATATTTTTAAAACTATTTTCATCAGCAATGAATTGATAAAGAAGTATATCTAATAGACCTCTTATGTTTTACTTGCAATTTTATAAACCCAAATTCAAGAAAATCTTTTGTTATTCTTTTACAGATTTTTTTCAATTCATGCTTTATCAGACTTCCTATATAAGTAATTACTTACATCCACTCCATTTGAACTGTGGCAAAAAATTGCCTCATTGTCAATCATACCACATCTCTGAATTTTTATTTTCAATTCAAATAGTTCCCATTTCAGCTAAAATATTTAAGTCCTAAATGTAAACTTAAGTACTGGAATATGTCCAAGAAAGTTATCACTAATTATTGGTTTTTAAGAGACATGGAAAAGTTACCAGGCAACATTTTATTTTTTTACTACCCTTAATAGTTGACTAATAATTCAACAGATTGTAATTGTAACCTTTCCACGAATGTTGTAACTAGGAGTTCTTGGAGCCTTTTTATCAGCAAAGTTATCTTTATACTTCGGTGCTGGTGTAAAGGGTGCATGTGATGCAGGAGTAGATAACATCATAAAAAATGGTCCAGTTACTGTAGATTGCTGGTCCAAAAATTCTGTAGCTCTTCTGTTCTGAAAAAAATAAAATGGTTTAGCATCAAATATTTACATTTTCTTGAAAAGAGAATCCCAACCATAAAAAAGATCATTACAATGCTCTGATATTATCTTTCCAGCATTCTCTCTCTTACATAGTTGCAAGAAAAGAGCACTAAGAAAACATCCTCAATCTTCTCTTCATGAATAATGCTTTCACAAAAAAACTTTTTTATACTTAGGGTAACATCAGCTTAAAAAGGCACACATTTTGTTTCCTTTACAGATAAGTGTATCATTAAACTAATAAAGCTGTGATTATTATTAATAATACACATCTCTTTCAACTCTCAGAAAGTCTCTGTATGATAAAGAACACTTAATATGCCTCTAAAGCTTGGTGCTTGATTTATGGTTGTAATATTCTAGTTTACTCTACTGGTTGAGGACCTGTAAGTTATTGTCACCTATCATTTTACACAGATGTGTTGTATAAATTCAGCATACTTCTATTACTTTCAGAAAAAAAAAATTTGTTGCACTTTTAAAAACTTTGTCATGTTTGATCTGATTTAACAAGGAAATGCCAGGTTTTCTATTTAAAACATATACTATGGAGCCTTTGTGGATATGTACATATAGGGACATGATGTCATCATTTTATGATGTCCATAATTTTAGATTGCTTAGTTATATCCAACCTTGCTGTAGAACACAAATTTATTTCAACAAAATTACACAAAGGATTAATAAACAGCTGTGCCATGAGCCCATGATACGCCCGAAGTCTTGTGTGGAAGTTTTATGCAATAATAATAAATAGTTTCTGAGAAAGTTTTAAGCAATAACCATATATCGTTTTTGAGACACGGCGGGACATGTGAAACCCCCAACCCTGTTTTTTTTTTTCTTTCAAAAAACTAAATAAAATATCACTAAAAATAAAATTTTGAATCAAAACCAAAAAGTATACAGATCTTTAGATTAATATAACAAAGAAGTGTGTAAAGTTATAAGCAATAATCATAAATTATTTTTGAGATACGGCGTGACATGTAAAAATTAACAAAATACTCAATAACTCCAAAATAAAGTTTTGAATCATCACCAAAAAGTATACAGATCTTTAGATTAATATAACAAAGAAGTGTGTTAAGTTTTAAGCAATAATCATAAATTGTTTTTGAGATACGGCACAATATGTAAAAAAAAACCTCCCCCTTTTTTACAAAATCCTCAATAACTCAAAAAAAAATTTTGAATCATCGCCAAAAAGTTTACAGATATTAAGATTAATATAACTAAGAAGTGATTAAAGTTTTAAGCCATAATCAAGAATCGTTTTTGAGATACGGTGCGACATGTGAAAAAAAACCACACCCCTGTTTAAGTTACAAAGTGCCGTAACTCAAAAAGTTTTAATCTTATTTTCACCAAAAAGTATACAGATCATTTGACAATCATAACAAACAACTATGTTAAGTTTCATGAAATTTGGATAAGTCGTTCTCAAGTTACGGTGCAACATGTTTACGCCGGACAGACAGACGGCCGGACAGACAGACAGACGGACGGACACCGGACATTTGTGTACCATAATACGTTCTGTCAAAATTTTGACGGGCATATAAAAAATTCTAAAATCAGATTTTTAATACAGTGTAATTTTGATTTCCAGTGACATTAACATTAATGATCAGTTCCATCAAAAGGATACAAATGGCTTTTAGAAGTTATGAACAGAATGACAATACATTTTTGTAGATATGCAAGTCATTATAATATTATACTTTAGAGTGGGGTGCTCATTTTCGCCATATCTTTCCATGTTTTCTGCAGTTTATGTTCAGGTCATTATGTTTTTGAAGTATAATGATGTTTCTATATGAAGATAACTTCAAATGCAAAACATTTCTTAGCTTGACAACGTGTTTGTTTGAAAAAAAATCATCTGAAAAATTAGAATAAAGGGTGTTTGAAATTTCCTGATGTTTTGTCAAAGGGGGACACATATTCGTCGTTTTAACACATCTATTCAAAACCAAATAACTGCAGCTTTTAACAATATTTATCAAATTAATTTCATTCTAGATGAAAAGCAGACATTTCTAAGGTGTAAAGAACTGATATTTGGGGCAATCAGTCAAAGAATTACTAAGAGATACTTCTTTGAAATCGTGTTTTTCATTCAGAAAATTGGCCGAAAATCGTTGTCTGTTTTTCGGTCCTTTGCGATAAGTGCCGAAATTTTGTCTCAGTTTGAAAAAATAATCATTTTTGTTATTAAAATATAATTCACTAGCATATTTCTTCCATTTCAGCCATCCTTTGAAGTTTTTACACCTCAAAATCATAAAACGGCTAAATTGTGTCCCGGCGAATATGTGCACCCAACTCTACACACAATTTCAATTTGCTAAAAATATTTTGTACAATCAAAAAAATATATATGAATAAGTGGGTCTGGACAGGATGTACAAATTAAAGGGAGTAAAAAAATAAGAAAAAAATTGCAGGAGACAAAAGGCAAAAAAAACACCCCCAAAACCCCCAGAGATTAACGCATTACTGAAATATAAAGAATACACAAAAATGGCTAAAATAAAAAAAGAAATTGAGAAAAATGGTCTTAAAAATTATACTTTAAGAAACATGTTTATGAACCAAGTGTCTGCTATATTTTATATATATACCTGTGATTAATATTCAAGGACACACAGACTGGACATGTAAACAAATATGAACGATACTCCAAATAAAGCAGGTTTGAAAAGGGAACTCTCATTTATTCCATCTGATATTTCTCCTTCACAAATAAATCTTTATCGAAGTCATTGCTCTTTAATGATAATTTTTCAATTCATTTTGTGTTTTTTTTCCCTAATCATCTCGAAAACTTAAAATAAATATGATCAGCAGGCATATATCTACAAAATGGCAACATGATTAAAATTATCATTTCACTCCTGTTATTCTCCTTTAAAGAAGAATTTTACTAACAGTAGCAACTGTTGAACATACAGGTGAGCAACATAGGCTCTCTAGTGCTTCTCAGTTTATATATATTTTTCATATGAATCCATTTGTTTATTAAAATTTGACAAAATACTTGTTTTAAATTAATTAGATGTATTTACAGTGTCTTGGCTGTTAGTGTTGCTCTCCATCAATAGCAACTCATTCAAAATTTTAACTCAATTGCAATTTGTTTTATTACATTAAATGAAATTGTTCAACTGGTCAGAATTTTAAACAAATTGTTCAGTCAAAATGTAAAAGTGCAAGGAGATAAAAATAAAAGATACTTACATTCCTATATGATTTTAATCCACTGTAATGATGTTGTGACTAAATCAGTCCAACAAATGGAAGTTTTTAACGACCTTGACTGGCTATACAGCCCTTGCACGGTCGGTATATCAGTCCAACAGCTTGTATAGGTACATGATGTATATTATAATACCATGCTAAAGGTGAACTTGTTATTTTGAATTGCTATAAAATGTCCAAACTAAGCTTTCATATAGTTTTTCTTTGCGAAAAGTATTCTATATTCATAAGAATCAGTTATCATTTTAAATAAAACATCATATATTCAGTAAAATATGTGTGAAATAACAATATGCTATTGATAAGTTCCATGGGGAGATAACCTAAAACATTATTCTTTTGAATAAAGACTTTTTGAAAGAAAAAAATATTATCTCCCCATGGAAACTTCCTACAAACATAATGCTATTCCACACATATTTTACTGAATATGAAATGTTTTAATTCACATAATGTCTTATTCTTGTGAGTATAATAGAATAAATTTCAAAAGAAGAACTATATGAAAGCTGAGTTTGGACATTTTTATAGCAATTCAAAATAACAACAGTTCACCTTTAGCATGGCAATGACTATAATATACCTATAAAAACTGATAGACTGATTTTGTCACAACATCATTAAAGTGGAGTTTAAGTCTTATAGGATTGTAAGTATGTTTCATTATATCACCTTGCACTTTTGTGACTTAGCTGTGGTTTTCAACAGCAGTCAGTTCAAATTACTGACCAGTTGAACAGTTTGATTTTAAAAAACAAATTGCAATTTGGTCAGAATTTTGAATAAGTTGCAATTTGTGGAGAGCAACACTAACAACAAAAGTCAAGTCACTGTAAAAGATTTATTTTTACTAAATTTCTACCATGATTATTTACTTTTTCTTTCTGTCTTTATTTTGTCAATGCATGCGAAAAAGCTGTTGGCAAATAAGAACGACAATAATTCAAGAACAGTGCACAGTCACTTCTGCATATTTTCATAAAATGAACAATTTTCTTTTAAAGAAAGATATGTACACAAGTTTAATAGTAAAAATTAGCAATTCAAGTATTTATAATAAAACATATTCATCTTTTTTTTAAGTATCATACAACTTTAATATAATACCATAACCGCATTGTGCATTGTGCAAAAAGTATTAAATTTCATTTTGATAAAGTATACATCAATAAGCTTTAAAAAGACCATTGTATTATATGTTTTTTTATCAATATATACATTCTTAGTAACTAAAAAACACGTTTTTTTTAATGAATTTTTTTCTAATTCAAATCTATTTGTTCCAAACAGTCTCCTTTTTATTTTGTATTCAACATAGTGTTCTAATTTAAAAAATAGGTTAATTATTTGTCAACTATTATAAAAACATTGCATTTGAAGAAGAATTTATAAAGTAGTTTTAAAGTTTAAAATGGCTGCCCCAAAATCAGTCACACGTTTACAGAGTATAAAACAATGCGAAGTGTGCTAAAAAAAATGAAACAAGAATGTGTCCCCTGGTCTGTCTGAGTACATGGATGCCTCATGCACATTATCATTTCCTATGTTCAGTGGACTGTGAAAATAGGGAAAAACCTTTAATTTGGCATTAAAATTAGAAAGATCATATCATAGGAAACATGTGTACTAAGTTTCAAGTTGATTGGACTTCAACTTCATAAAAAAAACCTACCTCAACCAAAAACTTTAACCTGAAGTGGGACAGACTAATGAACGAACAGACGGACAAACGAACGGATGGACAAACAGATGCATAGACCAGAAAACATAATGCCCATAAATTGGACATAAAAATGGGGCAGAAAAATAATAGTGAAATGTTGAAAATGTGACAAATTTATGTTTGAAACATATGTAAAAGGAATTTCATTTAAAAATATAAAGATGCAGAAAATCATAAGCTTAATTTGTAGATATGAAAGATATCAATGCAGTTGAGGAAGTAAAAAACAGGCGCGTAGCTACGTTTACGTCAAAACGCCTGGGCGTACACTTGAATTTTGGTAAAAAAAATATTTTAATCTTAAAATACAGTATTAAAAAAAATCTGGTTTAAAGCACACCATGATCAGTCTTTTTAATCTTTCTTCAATAGCATGTATTTCCAGAAAAAATGAGAAAAAAAATCTTTCGATCAAATGGTACCGTATTAGATATTCGTTCATTTTATGTCAGTCAAAGTCTGAATCTGCTGGGATTTTCACTTACTTTCCTTTCAGCTGAGATCGATATGTGCAGTTTGAATTTTAGCTGAGCCTACATTTATGACACGAAAACAAGAAATAGCTATATATATATATATAGAGACCCTAGATTTCATCGGAGGCGTCAACATTTAGGTTAAATATGTGGTTAAAGATTTTTCTTACATCAATTATTTTGTCAAACCTTCATGAAATTTTACGAAAGTTGGACAGAAGCTTGTTATTCTCAAAAGAGTATCCAGACCTTAATGATGAATTTACATTTTTGATTTCCCCGTATTTTACTGATAATAGGAATTTCTGTTTGCAGTTAACAAGTAGATAGTCTGTGGTTGAAGTTTGTAACACTTCAATTACTTTGTCAACCCTCCATCGAATTTTATGAAACTTTGGCATAAGCTTTTTTGTGATTCATGTCTGAAGTAAAATTTTAAAAATATATTTTTTTTCGTTTTTCAATTAGAAGTTAACAGACGCTCTGTGATTATTATTTTTTTACATGATAATTTTGAAAACCTTCAGATATTGTCATGAGACTTGGGTAGAAGTTAATAGTCCAGATCAAGAAAAAAAATGTAAAGAAAATGTTTGATTACTTAAAATGCTGTAATGGACTGATAAAAAGAATCAATTTTCGAGGGAAGCGGTAATCTAGCAAGAACCACGGTTCCATGGAACCCTTTACAAATATTCATAATGCACCTAAACATCTATGCAAATTAATCAATTTATATCCATTAGCGACTTTTGCACGAAAAGGTGTTTTAGTCGAGTAATTGCTCTATTATTATTATTACCCCACGGTTTAAACATATTTTAAAGTAACAGGTTTGGATATTTTTTCTAACCCTATTGACCATTAGATTTCAAATCAACACAATGCATACATTAAACATAAAAGATAAAAAAAAAAAAAAGTAATCTATACAAGGTATGTTCAACTTGCTATTGATTAGTTTTTAATGACACCTCCCCCTCAAACCGACTACTAAAGATGCTATAACCTGGGTTCGATTGGGGCTCCCAAACCTCTCGCCTAGGTTGGGGCATACACTTAAAAATACCCTAGCTACGCCACTGAAAATGATCATAGAAAATTTAAGGAGGTCAGATGTACCAGCCACATAGACCAAATATGTTTTATGTACTGCAGCTTATGTAATACACTTGTGTCAGGTATGCATTGAAGCTGATCATCAGAAACATCAGTTAAAAACCTTAGAAAGTGGTCGCCCTGAATGGTTGGAAAAATGATTTAAATCGTATAGTTAAGTTTCTAATGAGACCAGTGTATATCTTGGGAAACTTGACAACCTGGAAAAAATTGACCATTTACAGTTGGAAGAGATACTTTGTTAAATTAAATACTTTGAACACATTTAATAGCTCTATAGTTTTTACACATTTATTCTATGTTTCTCTACTTTCCAAATCAACCTCAGTCACTGGATTTTTTGTTTACACACAACTTTTGAGTTCGTCATTTTGAGGCACAGTAAGGATATTGACCCATATGGTTCAGGGGTTGGGATCGGGACCGTTTACAAGATAAAGAATATTTTCAAATTGAAGGGGGTAGGATGACCACCAGGGAATAACCAATTATGTTTTATTTGATTTGTTCTATTCTCCTGTTATCATTACTGAAGACCATGTGTGTCTATCATTTGTTGTTTTCAAGTATTATATAGTCATTTGAAAATTGAAACTAGAGGCTCTAAAGAGCCTGTGTCGCTAACCTTGGTCTATGTGCATATTATACAAAGGAAACAGATGGATTCATGACAAAAAATGTGTTTTGGTGTTGGTGATAAGCTTGTAGATCTTACTTTACTGAACATTCTTACTGCTTACAATAAGCTCTATCTATAATGAATTTGGCCCAGAAGTGACAGTGGAAAATATTTTGTAAAAATTTACAAAATTTTTGAAAATTATTAAAATTAACATTGATTTTCAGATCTCTTCCATTCATAATTTAAAACAACAACAACTTTATTTGGAAAGGACAGTGATAAACAGAATAATTTACAAAACTGACTTTATAATATCAAAATACTTACTATCTAACGTTTCGTGTAACCAGAAATATTTAGTTTTCTGTTTGTTTGACAGAGCCTTTGATTTTGCAATTTGATAATGTACATCCTTTTAGAATTTTCTGTGGGGTTCGGTCTTTAACGTTATTCTACCTTTTAAGCTGGTACCAAAATTTGAAATGATGTAACTTGGAAATTCTTTATAAAACATTTTATAAAGTATCGGTAAGCATTAACATGTTTCTACTAATTTCATAAACAATTCACATTTACAAGTCAATTTATTCTAATATCTAGATAACTTAAGTTGTAAACTTTGATTCTTTAAAAAAGAGGTTTAAATCATTCATTAACTCAAGACAGGGTATAATAAAAAGTTCATGAATTATTCATTGTTCAATATGCTACATATGATACAATTATGGTAATTAATTATTCTTAAACTATAAATTGTGTTTTTCCTTACTCCAGTTCATGTAGTAGTGCTGTTTATATTATAACTGTTCATGATTTTATTTCGAACCCTATCATAGTTTTCAATAGATTCACCTGCAAGTTACCTGTCCATTTAAACTTTTGTAAGTTCTATTGTTCCATCTAACAAATACAATATATAGCTATTGTTCTCTGTTTAGTTTATTCAATGGGACCTTTAAATTTCTTGCAAGAGAAATCTATCACTCACTGATTTAAAATTTACCTGAACAAAAAAATAAACTGTCAATGATAGAAATACATGTACAAATAAGTAATTACAAAACTGCATGTGATGTTGTATTTATTCAATCAGTAACACGTTTTCAATTTGTTTGATATAAACACTGATTTAAAAATTAAAAGTTGATTTCTGATCAAATTTCAACATTTTACCTATTAAAATTTGCTTTTTTTTAATCTGTTCACAAATAAAAACATGAAATGCTAATGTTTAAATAAAGATCTTCATAAATGTATTCTTTACAACTGAACAACCACAAAAAACATGCAAATTCTTTGAAACATACATTTGTAAATGCATGCAGTAGTAAAAAAAAAAATCAGAATTAACTTTTTATAATTAAATAAGTGCTTTAATATACTGAACTGATTGAAAATATATTATTGATATTGAATAAATACTGCATCACATGCAGTTTATGTGAGTTTATACATGTATTTCAATCAACAAAGAAGATATATTTTTTTGGTCAGGCAAATTAATATTTCTCCTAGAAGAAATTTAAATGTCCAAGTGAATAAACTACACAGAGAGGATAGCTATTGTATTGATTCAATGGTACAGGTAAACTTGCAAAAGTTTAAATACCTTGGTCAAGGTGGCACGGTAGTATTTCCTGGCCCATATAAGGGGTAATGATAGCCTTTTTAGAATTTTCACCACTTTCTAACACTGCAAAAAATTCTACATTCACAGTTAACTGAAGTACTTTCATTTTACTACAAATGTATTCAGAAATGAATTTGAATACGTATCATGACCGTTTACTTTTTTTGCTATTTTTAATAACCTAAGGCCACTAGTACTTTTAGGTCTTTTACGGTGCAGTGAATAAAAAATATAACCAGATGCTCCGCAGGGCGTAGCTTTATACGACCGCAGAGGTTGAACCCTGAACGGTTGGGGCAAGTTATAATAATGGACACAACATTCAAGCTGGATTCAGCTCTAAATTTGGATTGTGATTAAAAAGTTGACACAGCATAGGTTTCTGACACAGAATGAATGTGTTCTAATGAACTTAAAATTTTTGTTTTCTCTTAGAGCAATTCACTATGCTGTTGAATATTAATCCTCTCAAAAAAATGTTTGAAGAAATTTTCTTTTTTATTTATGAAATTTCAAATGAGAAAAATTGAACCCAATTTTTTAATCACATCCCCCTTTCCCTTATTCCAAAACTAATCTCAATTAAAATTTCTAATGGAGTTTGCAACAATAACTACTCATTTAAATACATCATAAAATATTAAGATGTAAAAAAACTGCTTGTTATCACTGAATGGTAAAGATTATTTTAATTTATCAGTTGGTAGTAAAAAGTGAATATACATTGTATATTGTATATAACAAAGATTTAAGTTGATTCTGGACAAAGAAAGATAACTCCAATTAAAAAAAAATCTTGCTATTGCACAATATTTTGCAATTAGATATTTCTTGCTTACTATTCTGGACAAAGAAAGACAACTCTAATTAAAAAAAATTTTGCTATTTCACAATATTGTGCAATTAGATATTTCTTGCCATTGCGCAATACTGTGCAATTGAAAAGACTTGCTATTGCACAATACTTAATATAATAATTTAAGATCCTGATTTGGACCAACTTGAAAACTGGGCCCATAATAAAAAATCAAAGTACATTTTTGGATTCAGCATATCAAAGAACCCCAAGATTTCAATTTTTGTTAAAATCAGACTAAGTTTAATTTTGGACCCTTTGGACTTTAGTGTAGACCAATTTGAAAACAGGACCAAAAATGAAGAATCTACATACACAGTTAGATTTGGTATATCAAAGAACCCCATTTATTCAATTTTTGATGAAATCAAACAAAATTTAATTTTGGACCCCGATTTGGACCAACTTGAAAACTGGGCCAATAATCAAGAATCTAAGTACATTTTTAGATTCAGCATATCAAAGAACCTAACTGATTCATTTTTTGTCAAAATCAAACTAAGTTTAATTTTGGACCCTTTGGACCTTAATGTAGACCAATTTGAAAACGGGACCAAAAGTTAAGAATCTACATACACAGTCATGACAGTTAGATTCGGCATATCAAAGAACCCCAATTATTCAATTTTGATGAAATCAAACAAAGTTTAATTTTGGACCCTTTGGGCCCCTTATTCTGTTGGGACCAAAACTCCCAAAATCAATACCAACCTTCCTTTTATGGTCATAAACCTTGTGTTTAAATTTCATAGATTTCTATTTACTTATACTAACGTTATGGTGCGAAAACCAAGAAAAATGCTTATTTGAGGTCCCTTTTTGGCCCCTAATTCCTAAACTGTTGGGACCTCAACTCCCAAAATCAATACCAAGCTTCCTTTTGTAGTCATTAACATTGTGTTTAAATTTCATTGATTTCTATTTACTTAAACTAAAGTTATTGTGCGAAAACCAAGAATAATGCTTATTTGGGCCCTTTTTTGGCCCCTAATTCCTAAACTGTTGAAACCAAAACTCCCAAAATCAATCCCAACCGTTCTTTTGTGGTCATAAACCTTGTGTCAAAATTTCATATATTTCTATTAACTTAAACTAAAGTTATAGTGCGAAAACCAAGAAAATGCTTATTTGGGCCCTTTTTGGCCCCTAATTCCTAAAATGTTGGGACCAAAACTCCCAAAATCAATACCAACCTTCCTTTTGTGGTCATAAACCTTGTGTTAAAATTTCATAGATTTCCATTCACTTTTACTAAAGTTAGAGTGTGAAAACTAAAAGTATTCGGACGACAATGATGACGACGCAGACGACGCCAACGTGATAGCAATATACGACGAAAATTTTTTCAAATTTTGCGGTCGTATAAAAAAATTCTCAAAAATTCATTTTCATCTGTATGTAAAATTATTTCATATTTTTCTACACCTGATTCATCCCTCAGTTTGGGAAAGTATGTTCAGTATTTTTTGTCCAATCACACTGTTTAGATACATTTACCTAAGTTGGGTACACAAAAGAGCAACCTAAATTCTGGAATGAAAATACTGCCGTGCCACCTTAACCAAGACATAACAAAATTAAAACCAGTCATGACACCTATGATGCATAGACTTCTTACTTGGGAACATATTACAATAAAGAACACTAGTCTGCACTCATTTGTTACCAAAAAAAAATGAAACATTACATCCCTACCCCATCTGGCAGATTTTCACTTTTTTTTCATCTTACCATTTACTTAAGGAGTGAACAAAACCCAAATATATGATGTTTCAAATCAACACAGAAGTCAAACATGGTGATTCAGGAGGAATTGTTGGATTGCCAACTCTGTTTATGGTTAATCTGACTGAAAGAAACAGTTTAAGCACCAAATCATGAAAACTGATATTAAAGTCCATTCCACATTTTACAGCATGCCTTATATTACTTTAAACATTTCTAGATTATGAGAGCAATACAACAAGAGTCTTTAGATTGCAGTTAAC
Source organism: Mytilus galloprovincialis (assembly GCA_037788925.1). Classification (NCBI taxonomy): domain Eukaryota; kingdom Metazoa; phylum Mollusca; class Bivalvia; order Mytilida; family Mytilidae; genus Mytilus; species Mytilus galloprovincialis. Next base: position 38,546,470 of record CM075341.1, read on the forward strand.
TATTATTCCAAAATCTGTTTGACAATACATGTACTAGAATACATCTCTAAGTTGACTGTTTGTCTATTTCTCATGTATGCATTAAGTTAAATTATGTCCCCTTACATAATCAATTTGCCTTTATTGTGCTTTTCACTGTCAGAAAATCTTAACAACTAATGGTATTTGCATGGAAAATGAATAAGTTACCATTTAATCTTGCTGATATAACATAATAAATACATTCTTTGTTAAAAATAATGTCTAGTCAATGTATAGAAACCCCTATTTCTATCTATATTTCAGACCAATATGAGAGCTAAATGGATAAGTAAGGACCCCTTAACCACTTACTGGTTCCCCAAAAGCTCCTACTGGTGTCATGTTACATCAGAACTACAAATTAAACCTCAAGAAAACTAGTATAGCTGTACTTGTGTTGAAAAAAATAAGAAATTGTGCAATTTCGGTGAAAATAATAGGATGTACATGCAACCGAAGAATGTCGCGTCTCAAATTACAGTGGTTGCACATGTGTCAGACACTGCGAAAAGTTAAAGCCAGCATATATAATTAAAAAAGTATTGCAAGTTACATAAAAATAATAAAGTTCTACTTTCTAGGTAAATTTTTACATTATTACCTACAGATCAGGCAAAATTTGCTGAATCAGCAATTTTTACTCTAAGGGGTGGAATTTAAGGCTTGTTTTTATCATAGTTGCCCTTAATCAACTTTTTTTTGATAAACTTACAAATTGCATACCGGTAAGTAAAAAAAGTTCCTTAAGTTTATTGATTTAGTGTAAAAATATATATCCCCTTTAAGGTGGCACGGTAGTATTTCATGGCCCATAAGTGATAATGATAGCCTTTTTAGAATTTTCACCACTTTCTAACACTGCAAAAAATTCTACATTCACAGTTAACTGAAGTGCTTTCATTTTACTATTCAGAAATAATTTGAATATGTATCATGACCGTTTACTTTTTTTGCTATTTATAGCTAAGGCCACTAGTACTTTTAGGTCTTTTACGGTGCAGTGAATACAAAATTTAAAAAAATTCTCAAAAATTCATTTAGCCCTACTTCTATAAATCAATTTGCAGTTTGTGATTTTGTTGTCTCTTCATCATGTTAATACACAATTAAGAACTGGTATACTCAGAATAATGAAATTGTATTTAGATCAAGTCCAAGCATTGAGTGTTCCTAAAAGTCAACAGGTGACTATGAGGAAGTTTTTTGAACATATCAAAGGAGGTCTAGACCTGTGGCATTTACAGAAAAACATTCCTTGGAATTACATTTAGTTTCTGTTGACATGAAATATGTGCTTGAAAATGTCTGAATAATATTCTGAGAAGTATTCTGTGGAAGTCCACAGAAAAACTAAGTGTCAAAGTTGTTAAGAACTTATTTCCAATGAGGAATTCAGAGAATGATGTTGCCTCACATGCAGTTTGCACATTGTCCTATTGTTTTACTCTTTTTCTCATACAGTTGTCAAAGAAGTGGGGTCAAACTTTTTGTCTTTGCGAATTCATTTAACCTGATTGCTATGTGTGGTCTTCTGGCTAAATATAATCAGTTTAATTGTAAATAATGTACATATTTTGCTCTGCATATTCATATATTTATGTCTGTATTTATGGACATCATGTAGTGTCTGTATACCATTGTAATTGCAAAGTTTGGACAGAATAAACAGACAGACAGACAGACAGACAGACAGACCAAGATAAAAAAAAAAACTTTCACTAAAATTAAGTTGGCTCCTTTAATTTTCATAAAATTTTATCAAAGTAAAACAAAAATATAAAAATTTCAAAATTTTGATCCAACCGTTTTGTCAGAAAAATTACACTGGTTATATAGCAGTTTGACAAACACCAATTTTGATCATTGAGAAGCTTAATATTCCTTTTACAACACAACGTAATTAAAACGTTAAGCTGACTTTACAGAGTTATCTCCCTGTAGTGTTAGGTACTACCTTAAGTTAAAAGATATTTGATATTTTTGTTGTCAATAGCTTTTATTTAGTGCATACATTGTTTTAACTGTCTTAAATTTTACATTAATTTTACACATGATATACTTAATATAATAACATCATACTTTGGGCAGATTTCCTTCGCAATTGAAACTTTATTTGTATTGACAACACCACAAGTAGTTAACATATGAATTGCAATATGCAATTAACCTACTGAAAAATAACACTTCAGAAACATGATTCAATAATACATACATTAATAAGCTCTGAATATTCCTCTGAAGTACATGCCAATTTTTTCTTTCTTAAGAAGTTCATTCTATTCTAAATCAACATACAACCTTGAATAAATTGTTTCACAGTGATAGGTTCGTTATGTGACATTCTATATGATCTAAACTGTCTCAGATTTAATTAATTAATTTCAAAACAGAGTTATGTTGAATATGTATACAGTTATTACCAAAAATCATAACATTTAAAAGATGCTTAAAGCAACTGCCTCAAATTCAGCAAAAAGGTCCCAGAGCGTAAAACAATGTGAAGTGTGTGAAACACTTGAAAAAATAAAAGTGAAATGTATTGATTGTGACAGATTTATGTGTGAAACATGTAAAAGGAATCATTCAAAATATAAAGATGCAGAAACTCATAAGGTTGTAGATGTTAAGGATATCTCTGAAAACAATGAAATTACAAAAGAGCGAACCAGCCGCAAATTCAAGGCAGTCAGATGTAGCAGCCACACAGTCCACATGTGTTGCATGTTCTGCAGCTCATGTAATAAACTTGTGTGTCCAACATGCATTGAGTCTGATCACCAGAAACATCAGTTAAAAACCATAGAAAGTGGCTGCACTGATTGGATGAACAAATTATCTGATTTTCATGCTGAAGTTTCTAATGAAACCAGTTTATATCTCAGGAAACTCAACACACTGGAAAAAGTTGATAATTTACAGTATGATGAGATAATTCGTCAAATCGAACTAGATAAAAAAGAAACAATGGAAAAAGTAGAACAAAAGTACAATGCTGAAAAAGACAACTTGGGAAGACAAAAGAAATTAATTTCTAGTCTTTTTTATACCTCTAGGAAAGACAAAATTAGCAAGCAGCAAGATAATATTGACAAAGAAAGGAAGATTCTTAAAGATATTGCTGCAAGTAAGGACACAGCTAAATTTGTTGAAAAGGCAGATGAATTTAAAAGTAAACATTTGAAAGAGGCAACAGATTCCATTCATTCAAATCGATATAATTCGAAAATACTGCGTTATACACCAGGAATCGTGTTTGGAATGGAACCAAATACAACTACCAATGAAATTAATGTTACATTTCAACAAGCATTTAACATGGACTTAAGCATTAAGGACTTGAAAATAGATAAAAGCAAGAAAATATGGACATCTAGCATTGATAGTATCAACCAAGCTGATGCTAAGAAGGGTGTTGAAAATTTAAACATAACTAAAAGAACACCAAGTTCAGCAGAAATAGGAGAATTTATTCAAATAGAAATAACAAACACAGATGATCTAGTGTTCATTACTTCAAAAGGTGTTTACATTTTGAATAAAAAAGATGAAACAAACAAGGAAATTGTTGGTTTAACCGAAAATAAGCCAAGGTCAATACACGTTTCCAAGGAAAATCAAATATTCATTGGAATGAGCTTTGATGATGTTAAAAAAAGCACTGACAAGGCCATCATTAAAGTCTTCACCTTGGAAGGGAAGAAGATACCAGCAAAAAACATTTTCAATACAGAAAATCAATTTCTTATCAATGGTTCAGTTACTGGTTGTGCCACCTTTAAAGCCGAAAATGAATTTTTCACAAGGAAAGAGAATTCAAACAGAGAAACTATATGTTACATTGATAATAATGATGACTCTCACTGTGGAAGAATTATCAAACTTAACTTGAATCGTGACATTCAATGGGAATACAGAGGAAACGTAATTATAAATCAAGAAAAGAGTCCATTCAATCCCTGTTCGATGGTGGTAACAGAGCAAGACAATATTGTTGTTGCAGACTTAAATCAAAGTTTCATGCACATTATTCAGCCTAATGGACTTTTACTGACCTTAGTGGATTTGGCCATGGTAGGATTACAGGGACCAGAGCTGCTGACCATAGATGGAGATGGACACTTGTGGATTAAAACTCTCACAGACACAGAAAATGGGAAATTATCTGAACTGACATTTTCTGGTTTTTAAATTTCATAGATATTGGACCTTAAAATAAGTATATATGAAACTTCATGGTATGTTTAAGTACTTTTTAGAATTTTTCAAAAGAATATCATGTACCGGGTATGCTTTAACTGACAAATCAAAATTTGGAATATCCTAAAAATAAAACGTGTGTACTCATAATTTTTTTTCCATTATCAGCAATTTGTTCCTTAAAGTAACATTGTATAAATAACACACAGCTGAGAGGGTGATACAGCAAATTGTTACCCCAAGCAAGCATTGTAAACCAGGGCAATCTGCTCTATTACCCTTTCAGCTAGGTGTTATTTACTTTATCATACTGAATGTTGTTTCATTGCTGTCTGCTCAATTTCAAATGCAAAGTAATACACTATAACGTCTTGTACATAGCAATCATCCCTATTTAGTAAAGCAAACAAATGATGAAGCGTCTCTGTGAAGGGTAATATTGCCATGGGATAGAGTAAATTGTCTCCCTCGCATTAATCAATCAGAATCCCCCATTTTGACATCTTTTTATTTCTAAAATCGTATGCACTAGAAATACATGCTGTGTTTTTCAAATTTGATACAAAACAGTGCTTCATGCAAAATGTGTTGGTCACTTGCTTTTAATTCTAATACATAATAAAAAAAGCAATTATTTTTTTAATGGAACACCTTATTTATTATTGAAATTGTTTAACCAATGATGAAAACGTGAAACAACTTTTTTTATGATTTAAGGAAAAACAGCATACAAGCAATGCTCCAATAACTTAAAATACTTGTTTCCATTTTTTGCTAAACTACTTGTATCACAAATTGATTCACTTTTTTGCATTAAAAAAAACAAAAATCTTTTTGAATTTGAAAAGCTCGGACTGTCTGCATAACATTTTTTTGTAGTTCAGAATGCGATATTTACCCAATTGTGAATCATTTTTTTTAGTAAATACAAATATATATAACCTACCGGCTTTAATATTCAGTACATATACGTCTGTCATGTCAAATTGCCATTATTGGTCATATCTGTTTTTCAAAAATTGGATTGTTCAAATTAGGCTATTAGCTTACTTATATATGCATTCTTTCACATTTTCTCATGTCAAACCTTTTATAGAAAAAGTTAACTTATTTGCATTCTTTCACATTTTATCATGTCAAAACTTTTATAGAAAAAGTTTTCTTATTTGCATTCTTTCACATTTTGTCATGTCAAACCTTTTATATCAAAAGTTTACTTATTTGCATTCTTTCACATTTTATCATGTCAAAATTGCATTGTTTCACATTTTTCATATCAACCTTTTATAGTAAAAGTATTCTTATTTGCATTGTTTCACATTTTGTTATGTCAAACCTTTTATAGCAAAAGTATTCTTATTTGCATTGTTTCACATTTTGTTATGTCAAACCTTTTATAGCAAAAGTATTCTTATTTGCATTGTTTCACATTTTGTTATGTCAAACCTTTTATAGTAAAAGTATTCTTATTTGCATTGTTTCACATTTTGTTATGTCAAACCTTTTATAGCAAAAGTATTCTTATTTGCATTGTTTCACATTTTGTTATGTCAAACCTTTTATAGTAAAAGTTTTCTTATTTGCATTGTTTCACATTTTGTTATGTCAAACCTTTTATAGTAAAAGTATTCTTATTTGCATTGTTTCACATTTTGTTATGTCAAACCTTGGCACGCTCTATCTAAATATTTGTAAAATTTTGCTTGGATTAGTAATGAACACTTCCTTTACTTAATATTTATTTAAAAGATTTTCTTGATTTGTTCTGAATTTCCTATTGTGACGCCCTGAAAAAAAGGTGACCATGCCTGATGAACACAACTATCTGCAAATGTCTGAAAATGAAGGATTAAAATCATTATAGAAACAGATTCCACCACTATAACTTGTGTATTACGATATTTCTCCACTTGAGACAGTTAAATTTTAATTTTTTCAAAAAGCTCAGCAAGTACTCACGCTTTTAATATTAAAATCTTTAAAACTGTCTCAAGTAGAGAAATATGGTAACACACTTGTTGCAGTGATGGAATCTATGGCAATCATACCATATCTCCTTACAATTATACTACCCTGTACTGTTATGTGGATTTCAGAATAAACTGAAATAAATACCAATCTGTTTTTGACTTTCAATTACTATGAGCATTGGTATCATGATTGGCACAAAATGACAACTCTTTTCTAATTTTGTATCATTGATGCTTTAAAGCTATCATACAAAAAAGTCTCAACTGCTAAAACTTCAAACACTGATCAAGTAATTCTGTCTGGTTCACAGTTTATCTATATATGTAATGAATTCATTTTTAAAAGACTTTTCCAAAAAACTTCACCCGACCACCAGTGCTTGTGAACTAATTCTAACCTATTGACGTTTTGCCTTCTTTTAAACTTAAAAAAGGGACATAACCCAAGAATAGTCAATGTGATGCCACAGAAATTCAAACTTGATCAGGGTTTAATTGTAATAAGCATTGTGTATTAGTTTTTAAACATATGGTTGTGGCAAAGTAAAATTAGAGAGCTGAAACAGCAAATTCAGCCATTTTCCCCATTAATAAAAGGTCATAACTGAAGATCAGTGAAGGTGACCCCACCCAAGTTTGAACTTGATCTGTGTTTGATGGAACTTAGCATTTTTATTCATAACAAGTTTAGGAAAACTAAAGAAATGAAACCAATTTCACAATGTTCATACAGATGGACAAGGGTGGTACTAAACCTTAATGCCACCTTTGTCCAGTGGCAGGGGCATACATATTCTGAAAATTCCTGATATTATTGATTGCCCTAGTTTATCTAAATCTTTTAAAATCTATATTTTATTATCTTTAGCATGTTTAGTATAACATCTTACTATCAAGTCTGTAAGATAGTCTTTATCTGGATCACTTCCATGAGCCTCCTTTGTGCCGTTTACTGATAGATGGTAATTATAGTATCTGGAATTTCCAACCTAAAAATAGATATGACTGTTTTCACTGTATTAACATAAATTGCAGACCAAGTACCTACTACTGTGAGATATTTTAAGGGAATATGTTCCTAATGTTGTGACTACAATCCTGTCCCCTTTTCATGAATAACCCTATTGATTAAGACTTGTGAATCGGTTTGTACTAGCATAAGCAACACAACTGGTGCCACTTGTTAAATAGGATCTGCTTACCCTGCAGGAGCACCTAAGATCACCCCAGTTATTGGTGGGGTTCATGTTGCTAAGTCTTTAGTTTTCTATGTTGTGTTTTGTGTACTATTGTTTGTCTCTTTATCTTTTTCTTTTTGAGCAATGGCATTGTCAGTTTATTTTCGATTTATGAGTTTAAATATCCCTCTGGTAAATTTCGCCCTTCTTTTAAGTGAATGGGTCACATACCTATTCAGCCTAAATGAGAGGAATACAATTATGATGGTGAACGAAAATCTCTCAGATGTGATATTGGACATTTTGCTATTTAATGAATTGACTGAATTTAACTATTTGCTCTGTTTTAAAATGTGTAGAGGACCATAGAATAAAGATATTTAATGTCTGCAAAGAATTGAATTTTCAGAGAGAAGCCCAATATACAGTCTTCCTTGAATTGTGGAAAATTTCCATGAAAATTGAACCACATAATTTATGAGGAAATGTCTCAACTTTAAAGTTCAACTTCGTCTTAACTCACTCACTGTCTACTAGGAATAAATTGGACACATTAACATAGAGTAACAAAATTGCTATGCCATAGTGAAATATCTCCTTTGTATACTGTGGACACCAGTCACACAATGTGAGTATGCTGCAACAGGCCAAAGTCCCATAACTCTGGCAGAAAATGTCATGATTGTAAAGAATGGTTAACAAAACATGATGTAAAACAAGCCTACCACATTTGAAAGATTTCTTTTTAAACATGTTTTCAGAGGAGTCATTGCACTACAAAAGTTTAAAAAACCTGTCAAAGTTACTCTACAAAATGTCAAATCAAAATACCAGTATAATTTTGTCAACTTTACACATACTGGAATACAATTCTACCGAGTCTGAAAGCTTTCTGTTAAATGGTTCATGAAGAGTTGTTTAAAAAAATACTGTCAAAGTACCATAACTTAAAGTAAAAAACAACCTGTTATTCACAACAAACAATTCTATCACATATGAAAGTTTATGAAAAAAACATTTTCTGATTATCAGTTAGTTTTGGATGAAATGAAGATGACAATCATTGTCCTAATAGGTTTTTGTGGCAGGGATAAATAAGCAGGGTAGAATGACCACTTCCCAGGAAAGTCAGTATGCAGTATGAGCTAGTTATGATCAGACATTATTGAACATCACCAAGGTTTGTGTAACTACTGCTGCATACATCTAGCTTATATATACAGAAAACATGACAATTACCAAACAGTGATGTTAAAGTCCAACTTGAAATGGTTGCATCTGTAAGACACATGCCTCCCAATAATAAAGATCATTGTCCATGTAATGAGACTCTTGTGGTTTTTTTTTAAAAATATGTATATTATTTTGTTCTTAAGAAATGCACTACTAGTAATATGTGGTATTGATCATGTATATGAAAACCGTTAGTATATATGTTCAATCATCCAGCATAATTTCAAATTTCTTGGATAAATCAAAGTTCTGAATAGCACCTCTGGGAAGTTTGCAACTTTAGATGTGTATTATTTCAAATATGTACAAGTAAGGGATGTACATACGTACAGAAGAAAAGGGTAAAACTTAATACGGTGGGGACATAACAATAGCAGTATGACGACAGGAATAAAAAGTTTATATACACTTAAGATTCATAGGGGTGATTATAACCCTGTCACACATTTTATAGTTGATGCTGTGAAATTTAGCATTGACAGATTGAGGCAATAACATTTGAGATTTTTGGTTTGTCATAATTAATTGGACTAGCACTAAGCATCTAAGAGTAAGAAAGTCATTTTGCTATTACATGGACAGATTTGATCTAATCATGTAAATAATTGCTACAGCACTTGTCTTGAATTCTAAGTAGAAACTTACTTGTCTGCCTTATCTTTGTAACGATTTTTGTACAAATGTAATTGTTAATCGTAACACTGAGGAGGCTGTGATATGTACGAAATGTCCTTGAATCAATGTTATTCTGTTGTCAATTTGATTAATGTGACTGAGCATGCTGGACTTTTCTATCATAGCCGGTATTTTATACCTTTACTTGTACATAAGCCATATGATTATCGAGTATTTTTGTCACCAGTGTATAATTGTTCAATCAAACATTTATCACTTGTTAATTATCCCACAGCTTGGTCAAAATATAAACTAAGTTGCATTCAGTAATGTCATTCATACTGGAGTCTTTCAATACACTCAGGCTTTTACTTTATATTTAATAATAAACATTTGTAAATATCGTATATAGTAAAAATTACGCAGGAAAATGTTCATTCATGAAATATATATGAATGAAACGATGTCACGCGTAGATTTCTTTTGATTATCACTTCAGCCAATGGAAAATCCCCAAAGTAGCTAGTGTTTGTGATACTCATTTTCAAAATGAAGTTAAATTCATCTGAATTGTTGGTGAACATTCATTCCTTTTTTTTTTATTCCAGCTGTATCAGTATTCAGTATCAGTATTCAAACACTAGTACTACATTATCTTGGAGCAGAACATTTGCGATAGTCTGTCACCAGAAGTTTGAGGCCAACGCCTAAGGAAAGTATTGCTATAGCAAACGTCCCAAAAATTTTGTAATATATGTAAGACAGATGGAAGGACTGACAGACAGGAGAAAAAACAGTATGCCACTTACATTTTGTTGCAGGGACATCAAAAGATTTTGGTTATATCCAAGAGATCCTTATTTATTTTGCATAAATAAATGAAAACCTCAATCAGTTACTTACAAGTCCATTCCACCAGTCCCATCCAGGAGGTATATGTTCAACTCCACCAGTTGCTGGAAAACCATACTGTATAAGTAAAAACAAATCCAAATAGTATCGTCAGTCCATAAAATCTGGCATAAATGAAATTTAGCATATATCAAGATGATCTTGAATTTTACAAATATAAAGCCATGTGATTTGAAGAAATAAATGACAAGTAGTCATTTGTAAACATGTTCAATCATTTATATCTATATCTATATCATTTCTAAAACATTGCCTTTTCTTTATTGTTAAAAAAACTTGTGCTTGTGTAGAAAGTGCATATTTTAGACCAAATTTCAACTATTAAAGTAGGATAGCACACAAGTATGAATTAAGCAATATGCAAGCTTTAACATTTTGCCCTGTTGATCCGAAAAATTAAACACTTAGACATAAATGTGATATGTATAGCTAGTTTATACATTTATTTAGAAATACCTGGTTTAAATATTTTCCAGCAAAGAATGTGGTGTAGGACTGGTTTTTCATGTACACTGGAAAGGCATCAATTTCTTGTGTTTTCTGCCATTCAGGACTACTACATCCTCCAACAATTGAGTTGTTGTAAGCCTTGTGGCTACTAACATATTTTCCTGTCAGAATACTCGATCGGCTTGGGCAACATAGCGGTGAGGCTACATACTGAAGTATAAATAAACTAAGTATTAATATCAAACAGGCTATTATTATGGCACCCTCAACGGAGTTGGGGTGACTATGGCACCCTCAACGGAGTTGGGGTGACATATTGTTATTCTACGTTTCTTTTTTTTCTTATTTTTTTTCTTGCAACAAATTTTGTCCAGGGGATTTCTTGAAATCCAATGGACCAATGTCGATGGAACTCTAATATAATAAGGACCCCCACGTGCAGAGTTGCAGTAAGCATGGAATGGTTCAAGATGGCTACCGTTTCCATGGAAACAGAACAAATGTGAAAAAATCTAGTTTTTGGTTTTGGTGAACTGTTAGGATATGCTTTAACTCAGAATCATTATATTTTAAAAGAATGTAGGTGCCCACCATATACAGGTTTTGGATGATTTTGACACTCATTGGAACTACTATGTTGCCATGGAAACTACACCAAAAATTTCAAAAATATCAAAATGCTCAAAACTTAATGAAACTTCACAGCAACGATGAGTAACATTGGAAGATGTGGAATTTGGCGTTGGAATTTCCAAAATATCTGTTGTTACCATGAAAACAATGCAAAAAGGTCAAAACTTTGAATTTTCACAGAACATTCCAGAACATCAATGTTAAATTTATTCTAGAGACATTAAATGGTATATGATGGTATATATGATTATGGAGGGAAAAAATTGCAACGGGGGTTTGACTTTGGAATATTCAGAATGGCCGCCGTTACCATGGGAACAGCAAAAATATGAAAAACTTCAAAATGCTTTAAATTTAATGAAACTTATAACAAATTTTGCCTAGCTTATGTAGACTTAACTTTTGAGTTTCGAATTTTCAAAATGGCCGCCGTTGCCATGGAAACAGCAAACATTTTCTAAATGGCTGTCGCTGGCCTGGCAATAGGGAAAGGGTGCCATCCGCTATTGCTTGCAATGGCAAATCTAGTTTATACTTGGAATTATTTTTAATTATGGAATTTTCATAATTTCTTGTGCTTGAAATTTTAATAAATACCATGTTTATTTTGTATTATAATGTTTTGAGTGGTTAATAACACTTTCCATACAATGTATTTTGTATAGACAGTGTTGTGCGCCACACAGTTCATTCTATTGAAAATATGCTATTTTCTTTGTAATAGAAAGTGTTGTGCACCGCAAAGTTATTAAAATACAGAATAAACAGGGATTTTATTAAAAATTTCAAGCAAAACAAAATATGTAAATTCCATAATTATGAATAATTCCATGTTGAAATACTAACCTGTTATCAGAACAATGGCATTGAATGTCAATTTTCACACATCCCTTTGCTCTCCAAAATTACTAAACCTCACTCACAAGGAAATGCATGCTGCACATGTTGCAGTTTGAGGAATCCTTGATAACATACACATTATGCAAGATGATATTTTGCATCCATGATCTATGTTGTTAAAAAGATCCAATTAAATTAATGAGGAACTCTTGCACACATTTTTTAACCAGAATTATCTCTCATTATAACATTTAAATTTCAATATTTTTTTTTTGAAGATGTTAAAATATATGCAAATGACACAATAAAACCTAAACATATCTACTGGTCTAGAACTTAGAAGTCAACATATAGTCCTCAACAATGGACAAATTACAAGCTCTTAATTTCTGGAAGTATAAAAAAACTTTACCACCTGGTACATCAGAGCTCATCATTCTCAACTTAAGGACAACTGTATACCTAATCTATTACTCTTTTCTAGTAAAAAAATATTCATAGGAGAAATGTTACTCGCTCTATAAATATTAAATTATAAATATATAAATTGTCAGAGTGTCTATGTGTTCGACAAACAAATTGTATTTATTTATACTTACTAGTAAACTATGTCAGCATCCTATTTGCTACAAAAAGTGGACGGAAGTTTTTGAGATTGAAGAGAATGATCTAATTTTTATTGGAAACTATCTATATTAATGGATCTAGATTTCAAAATAGCACATTATTGTATTTTCACTAATTCTAAACTTATGACTATGAAACTTATAAATTACAATGTATGTGATGTATGTGAAAAGAAAAAAAATGTTTATCTGTTTTTTGGTATTAGGTTGCTTTATCTGATATTTCCCACAAATATTCTTTTATACAGACTTACCATGGAATTAAATAGCATCCCATGATCTCCAATTAACTTGTTTGTCTTCACAATTGGAATCTATAAAAAAAAATGTTTGAATTAGCCTATTTTTAACAATTTAAATTTTTATAGAAACCAGAAATTATAGGAAAAGATGTTATCAACTTTTTAATGTACAACTTGACCACATAAAAACTTTGAGTTTGGTTATTCCAAAAGCATGTGTCATATTGGCAGTGAAATTGTTATCATGTTTTCATTGACATTAAGTCTTCGCATAACATTTTAAATGTATGTACAAAAATGTATTATTTCAAACATTAGTTTTAGTTTCATAACAAATCTTTTGTCTATAGCCTCACTGGAAACAATTAAGAACGATTTTTGAACTTCAATTATTTTTTTTCTTTAGGGAATACTTTTCTTGAATTGTGTGTACCATAGAATTAAAGATGTATGAAGGCTTTTCATTTTGAATCATAACACACATAATTTTCTATTTACGTTGGGATACTTAAGTAAGATTTTCATAACCTGGTTTTATGGGTCTAGCAAGCCCAATATGGACGCAATTACGAACGGCATTATATTTATATATCTTGCAGAAGAAATCAATGACAACGATCTAAATTTTATGAAACATACATTAATCTCATCTTAAACCCATTTCCTAAGAAAATAAGAAGCGTAATATGGTATTTTACTTCAAATTCTTCAGCAGTAGTTGCAGACGAAATTAGTGACAAAAATTTTCTTTGAAAAGGAAATATTTCCGATTTTTTTTGTTTTTATGCAAGTTCTTTCATCTAAGAAGCACTGAATTCTCCTTTTAGTTAGTGAACCTATGATTTTAATATATATTTGACCTTTACTTTCAGAGTTCTTGGGACTTTTCAATAAATATACTATTTTCTTCTGACAATGCTCAGGGTCACCAGAGTCTGAGAAAACGTTCATTTTTGAATTATTTTGGTAAGATAAAGGGCATCACGCATATGAACATATTCAGGAGATATTTTTCTATCTATATAATGACAAAAAAAGGCAATTTGCACTAGCTTGTGTGCTTTATTCATGTAATTTCCAAGAGAGGGAGTCATTATTTTGACATTTACGAAATTGAATTTTTCATCGTCTGCAACATTAACCATGTTAACCAACTGCGCATGAACTTTTTTTTCATGAAAACACAAGTAATGTAGTGGGTTTTTAAGTAATAGAAACATTTATTAATTATCATGCATAAATATAATATCAGAGGGCAAACATTAAAAATCGTTCGTAATTGCGTCCAGTCGTAATTGCGTCCGGTAAGGCTAGGGTTTAACTAAATACTATTTTCTTTAATATCAACTGAATTAATAAACAGGCTATCAACCAGTTAGCATGGAGAGACATTTTTCCTGCTTGCCCTGACATCATCTTAAAAAAAGTCATTGTTATCTCTCTATCTGTACATGTATGCATAACATTTGACAGGATGGAACTACATTTACTAGTCTTTTTCCCATGCCATACATGTACATGTATATAGTTGCTCATTCTGGTTAGAAAAAAGTCTGCTCAACTTTTACGTATAAAACTAGGAATTTTAATGCATGATCAACATGTAGTCAGGGACATAACAGTAACACAGTGCATTGTGGAACAAGTATAAGTAATGTAACTAGCATTGTGTAAGAGGAACAGTTAATGAGTTATAACTTTTTGTTTTAACATCCTGTTAAAATAGTACCTGTCCTCCGAGGATTAAATCTTGATCATCTGTTAGAACAAACACAATGTTTGATTTCCCGGACATCGTTTCTCGAATTGAAAAACCAGTCATTAACGCAAATATTAGTATTAGTACAAGCATCCTACCCGCCTCACAACTTCTGCAATCTGAAAATATGTCACATGACAGTCACGTGATTGACAGGAGTTGTTCCCCCTTCATTGGGTTCAATCAAAAAACTGAATCATGTGACTGCAATGTTGGTTTAATTTCCTGTAAAAAGACGATTGAAAGAACTAAACGTGGGCGTAAATACGTAGTAAGTTAAACAAAGAATTGACACAGCACATCATTTAATTTCATATTTCTGTCCAAATTACCAAGAAAATATATATGCCCACCTACTTGCATTTTATCTGTAAGAGACAAACTGAAAGTAAAAAAGTGAACATGAGAATACACACATGGAGACTCATGTATCTTTATCTATATTCTGATGTCTTTGGCATTCATTTTGACTTTTATTTTAAACATAACTCCCTTGGAAATTCCTTTTCAAACGGTATTCATGAAGGTAGCTGTTGAAAGAAAAGGTTTATCATATTAAACAGATCATAACAAAATGTCTTTTACCAAAATTATCTAAAATTATTGTATTTACACCATACAATTTACTCAGTGTACAGGCAATGAAAGACAAACCAGTACTTTTTTTTATCATTGTTTATTAATAGGATGTTAAGATAAACACATATATACATAAAGTCTATAGTACTTCAGTTGACAATCAGTCTCTCAAGACTCTCATTAGACTCTCAATGTCAGACTTGAATTTTATTTTTTCTTGAAACAAAATAACTGGACAGAAAATCCAACAGAGTTACCTTACATGCATGCAAATAGTGTAAAAAATCATAAAAAACTAAAAAAATGGATAGAAGACTACAAGATTGAACATTGAATTTCATCATGTTGCAGATCTCATATAAAACTTAGGCTATATATTTTATATATATAGCTATATGTCTTATAGAATTTGAATGTTGTTTAAATTTCAATATTGTATGTTTGTAATGATTGTCATGTTTGTCTTGGTAACAATCCAATATTTGGATTTTAAACCAATAAAATGATTTGATTTGACACCAACAACTATTGATATATTAAATGACAACAATTTAACACAGACCTGTCATAAACAAGAACACCAGAAACGACACAACCCTAGACCTTTTGTGTATGACCAATCCATCATTTGTTAATAGAGTCGAAACATTACCACCAATCAGAGCAAGTGATCATGACATAATTTGTCTACAGTGAAATAAATGTAACTCTACCGCACAATAAACAACTGGCTCATAAAGTACTTCACTACAAAAAGGCAAATTGGGAGCAAATAGAAAAAGATCTCACTGAAACATACCAACAACTAAAACAAGATCAAGATAAATTAAATTTCAATGAACTTTGGAACACGTTCAAAACCAACATCCAAAAATCTATTACCAAGAATATTCCAACAAAAAGCATTGGTAACAAATCGAAACTACTGTGGGTAAATAACCAACTGAAAAAGCTCATCAACAAGAAAAACAAACTATATAAAAAAAAAGAAGAATCCCAAGTATAAAAAACAATACCAAGAAATTAAAACCAAGCTCCTGAAAAAAATGAGAAACTCGTATTGGCAATACATAGAAAATATGATTTTCGATATTGAAATAAAGGAGCCAGACCAACCATGCTTCAAAAATGCTCCTAAAAAACTGTACACCTACATGTACATTAAAAGCCAGAAAAACGAAAACACTGGCATAGCTCCTCTGCGAAGTGAAGGTACACTGCACTTGAGTCCATCTGAGAAAGCATATATACTAAATAAACAATTTTAAGTCTGCTTTTACATCTGAAGCAAACACTAACATTCCAGACAAAGGTCCTAGTAAATAACCTATAATGGAACCCATCAGAATATCTAGGGATGGTGTTTACAAACTAATCAAAAACATAAACCCGAATAAAGCTGCTGGTCCTGACACCATCGCAGGCAAAGTACTAAAACAAAACATAGAAATATGTACAGATATCCTCACTTTAATATTTAAAAGATCACTACAAACAGGCAAAGTACCATCTGACTGGAACCACACAAACTTCACACTTCCAAAAAGGGGATAAACACAACCCAGGCAACTATAGGCCTATATCCTTAACATGCATAGCTTCAAATTACTTGAACATATATTTGCAAGCAGCATGATGAATCACCTAGAAACAAACAACACTCTATGAATTACAACATGGATTTAGGGCAAAACAATCATGTAAAGTCATCTCACTGATACACGAATTATTCCAAAACAACAACTAGGACATACAAACAGATCTTATAACCATGAATTTTGCTAAAGCTTTTGACATGGTACCTCACAAAAGATCACTATATAAATGAAAGACTTTGGCATATCAGATCAAATCATGAACTGGGTAGAATCCTTTCTTTCAAACAGAACTCAAACAGTACTTTTAGAAAACATGTCATCTTCAAAAATACCAGTCTCATCAGGTGTCCCAAAGGTTACAGTGCTAGGACCAATACTATTCTTAATCTACATAAATGACCTCCCAGATTACATCCAACATAGCAAAATCAGACTCTTTGCAGATGACAGTATAATCTACTGACAAATTAAAACTCAAAACGACTGCCTCAAGCTTCAATAAGACCTAGAAGCTGTCATAAAATGGGAAAAAGATTGGCTTATGTCTTTCCATCCAGACAAGTGTAACATCATGAATATAACAACAAAAAGAAATCCCATCCACTTTTATTATAACATGCATGGACACATCTTAGAATCTGTAAAACATGCAAAATACTTAGGTATCACCATCTCAGCAGACCTAAAATGGAACACCCACATCCAACAAACCGCTGCAAAAGCAAATAAATCCTTAGGTTTCATCAGACGAAACCTTAAAGTCCAATCACAATCAATTAAAGAAAGATCGTACCAAACACTTGTAAGACCAAAGTTGGAATACTGTTGTACTGTATGGGATCCATTTACAAACGAAAATAAAAAATCATTAGAAAAAGTACAGAGAAGAGCGGCAAGGTACATGTGCAATAGACATCACAACACCAGCAGTGTGTCTGAGATGCTAGACACCATGCCATTCCATCACATAATGTATTACAACAGAGTCAGTCTACTACGAGATCCACCAATAAAGAATTCTGCAGACAAATTCAATGCATTAAAGACAGCTATAAATTATTTTTTTCTGTCAAACCATCAAAGACTGGAAAAAACTATCCTCTGAAATTACTAAAAACACTACTACAGAAAACTTCAAGGGTGCACTCAGGCACGATGTGCTCCTTGATACTTACCCTCATCTGAAATAAACAGATACTCTTGTTTTTATCTTATACCAAAAAATAAAAATAAAAAATGTAATATTTAAAACCAAATAAAAATTGTATAAATTAGAAACAATTTTTTTTTATAAAAATTGAAAATACGAAAATATATGACCAAAAACAACTTTGAACAAGAAATATTTTGTTAATCTATGTTTTGACAAAAAAATTATCCACATAAATTTATTTTGAAACATTTTTCAGGCATGCGCCGGAAAGTAAACATCAGTACGTTGATGGTTTTCTGTAACAAAAGAAGAAGAAGAAGATTTGATTGTAAAACTGCCACTAGTCTTCACAATCAATGATAGCTATTCACTAGATAAATACAGTTGTAAACTTTCTAAATGTGGACATTTAACTTGTTCATATTAAATTTTACAAACAACTGGAATATACAGGTGTTTGAGTAAGATTAGATGAGGTTTTTTTTGTTGATTTTACAATGTAATCTTTTTTTCAGA
The DNA here is from genome assembly GCA_037788925.1 of Mytilus galloprovincialis. NCBI lineage: Eukaryota > Metazoa > Mollusca > Bivalvia > Mytilida > Mytilidae > Mytilus > Mytilus galloprovincialis. The sequence goes on from CM075341.1 coordinate 38,564,992, forward strand.
TGGACCTACAAGCATGACAAGACAATCTTAAATGAAATGACAGTGTCATCCTTATGATGCATATACATGATATAAAGATATAATAATAAAAATTCCATGGCTGAGTCCACATCAACAGAACCAGACTGGACTCACATCTTGGTAGAAACATCTAGTCTGGATGATGTAAAGGGTGCACTCAGAGGTTCATCAAGACTAAAGTTTACATGTATTGATGTGTCATCTAAGTATCTGGCCTTTGGTAGCAATACAGGCAGTGTGTATGTGTTTGGAAGATCTAATCACAAACATCCACAGATTATATTCCCTGAAATTGTAAGTTTTTTTCTACCTAACTTAAACATAGAGGATAGGCTTTCTAAAGATAATGAGGCTATGTCTTATTAAATAAGAAATAATAGAAATATTGGTTAACACAAAACAATTGAACATTTAATTTTCAAATTAAGTAAGAAGGAATATGGTATAAGTATAATTTACATGATTTGATATCAACAATAAACTTTTAATTTACAATAATTGTATCGAAACACATACATGATTTGTAAAAATTTCTAATATCTTGCTAAATATTTGTAGCATTAAATGTGCATTTGGGGGTTAAGTTTCATAAAACTAGACTTAGATACTCTGATGATATTCTATTGTCTTTACTTCAGCAGTGGGATGAGTGATTTTTCAAATAATCTTTTCAGTTGTATTCACATAGTTTATAGCGTTTTAGACTATGTAATTTTAAAGTATTGTCACTTATAGAGCTGTTAGTTTTAAATTCAATGTTAGTGTTAATTTTTAAAAACCTTGTTTATTCTTATCCATATCAATTCTGTTTTGAACTATGCTTTCAAATTTGGGGTTTATTTTGAAGTTGTGATTTGTAAGGTATACTGCATTGTTTTTTTTGTCGTTCAGTTTCTTATTTTCTCACAATATCGGTTGTTTTTATTTCAACAAAAGTATGTCATTTAATGATTACATTAATATATTCTTCTTCATTTCTGTTTTGTAGGAACCAGCACAAGTGAACTGTGTATCAATCAGTCCTATAGATAAATCTGTTGCCTTTTCAACAGTGTAAGTTACTTTACACTTAGTTTTAATGAGGGGCATAAAGGGGGGGTATCTTCACGGAAGAACGCGAAATAAAATTGCCATTTCACGATGAACGAACAATTAAAAAAAAATTCTTGCACGTTGATTTTTTTACCGATTTCACGAAACACGGTGAATAACTAACCCTTTTCACGGCTGCACGTGAAATAAAAATGTCAAAACACGTTGCACGAAATTAACCCTTTACCACCCTCTTTAATATATAAGACAGAATTAAAATATATGATCATAGTGACAGTGTACATGTTTTTCTTGTAAGTTGAAATTTCAACTGTTACAATTGGTTAATTTAGAGTTGATAAAAAGGTCATGAGGATAAATGAATATTTATCAACAGATATATCACTAATTAGATTTAGATTAGGGTAATATTCCTGATATTTTATCAAGAATATTTTTTAAAGTTTTTATTTATTTCAGAGCAAGCATAATTGAAATAGAATTTATCATTGATGATTGAGTTGAGATGTTTTTAATATTCAATTTCTATTGTATAACTGCAAAGATTGTGTTCATAATACTATCTTGTTGTTGTTAAATAACAAATTTGACAGTTTCAGAGTTATGAGGCTAAAGAACTGAAAATTGTAATTTTAAATATTATAACGTACATATTTTTGGAACTTTTAATCAAGTGAGCATTTATTTATTTTATTTTTTTCTTAAGGCTTCTTCCAATAATGCTTTCCATTTTATTTTTAACTTTTCTATCATGCATATTGTCTCATTTGCAAAAATACCATATTTTATTTTTAAATGTACATTTAAAAATTATATGCAGAAAGATATATCTCTGTCAGTCTGTGTCTACAGTTTATACTATAAAACATATTTTTCTATTTACAGGAAAGGCCATGTTGTAGTTGTGGAACTGAGCACAGAAAAAGGTTCACGACAAAAACCAGAAAGATTACGATTGATTAGTGACCATGTTCAGTCAACTGTGACCAGTATTACATGGGATTCCACAGGAAGTAAACTATATACAGGGGACAACCTTGGGAGAATTTATGCTACATCTATACCTAGTACAAAAGTAATATATTAACAATTACATTTAGATTTACAATTATCAGGGTAGACAGTGTATATGTTATAGTGAATAGGGGAAATTAGGAATTACATGTAATTACTAAAATTTAGGAATTACAGGTAATTCCCGATGCACTTAGTTAATACAAGTAATTCCTTAAACGGCCCAGTTATTACCAGTAATTACTAAATTTAATATGAATTTTTACACCTATTTACTGACTGCTAAAACAACCATAACTTTTGATCACCTGACCATAATATAACATTGTTTTAGCTGTGTAATACTAACTAGAAGATCAGTTAGTAGTCTTAAAATTTTGAATGGTTGATATGTATAAAAAATATCTTGAATAAATATGGACTTTCAAATATTTGGTTAAATCAGAGTAACTTTAGTTTTAATCCAAAATGGTTTAAGTTGAGCATTATACAGATAACTTTTGACCAACTTCAGCAGACATGGAAATCAGATATGGAAAATTCTCCCAAAGCATTATGTCTTAACTTTTTAAAGAACTCTTTGAATTTGAAGAATATTTAGACTTATTACCTTATAAAGATAAGATAACGTTATGTAGGTTAAGAACTGGAATGAACTGTTATGTGCATTAGCTTCGAGATATATAAAAAAATTATCTTTTTTTTGTTGTTAAATCATTTATAAAAATGATATAGTGAAATTATAATTCACTGTTAGCAGCCATTCTGGTTTTATTTTGTTAAATTAGCTGAGAAACAAGGTTGATGAGTTGTGCACTTGCAAGTGAATATTTGGACCTCATTGAATACGTATTCATGTGACCTTCAAATCAACCCCTAGCTGGAGATGGGTTATCGATGTATTAAGCTATTAAAATTGTAAGGGTTTTGCAGAACAAATAGTCTCGGCTACTTTTGCTGTTAATCGCAGGCTCAACAAAAATGAGGAAAAAATATTAAAATTTTCCTCTAGATACTATCTTTGACTAGTACTGTAAGAAGCTTCAGTCAAAATTGGGTAAAAATCCAGGATGGTTTATAAAATCTAATGTTTTAAAATCTTTAACTACAGAGTGTATGTAATGTTAACTGGGAAAAAACTAGTCCATTTATAAGTAATATACGAAAAAAAGGATTTTTTTTTCAAATTTTACTTTTGGATATTATTTTATGATCATAAACATTTAGCTTCTGTCCAAGTTTGGTTGAAATCCAGGATATTTGGAGAAAGTTTTTTTTTTAAAGTTTTGAACCACAGTACATGATGGAGATTTTAGTTTGATTTTGGATAGATATCATTGTCTTGCATACATATATTTACGGAGTTTCAAAACCTATAAAACAACCATTTTCCAGTTTCAATTCACAAACACTAAAGAGTATGCACTTTGGATGTGCATTATATTCCTACATCCTTAAGTTAGCGCCCTTAAAATCCCTACCCCTTTACTTTCTTATTTGGTATCTTGAATTATGTTTTTAATTTTAAAACAAAAACATCAAGTTAGTAAATAGCTGTAAAAATGACAAAAAAAATCAGTGATTACCAGTAATAACTGAAACAACTAGTAAATACATGTAATTACTAAATTGGCTAGTAATTACAGGTATTTACTGAAGTGTTTAGTAATTACGTGTAATTCCTAATTTCACCTATTTACTGTAACATTTACACCATACTCCAATCTGTGCAGGATTTCTTTGCTTCTTAAAAATAATTTTTAAGCCATTTAAGTTAAAATATTTTCATTAATAGCTGTTGAAGCTGACAAATAAGCCATGTTTTTTTTTATGAATTCATTCAATTGACAGTTTTTTTTTACTTACTATTTGAATTTTACTTTACAACTTCAGTTTGTATGAAGTTGTTTATCTCTTAATTACCTGCTTACTGATCCACAAGTTAATCATGTGTTAATAGACTGTTCAAATGAAATTACATCTAAAAAACTGCTCATCTTTAAGTGTAAATTTTTGAGTAACTGATACTTATCTTTTCTATTCATATCACTGATTGAAACACTGTTAACTACAGAAGTATATGAATAGTTCAAGAAATGACTAGAATATGTTCACGTGTCTGGAAGTTAAGATTGAAAAAAAAAGAGAAATTTAAGCTTTTTGCAATACTCTGTTTGAAATACTGAGAATCCAATTTTTAAGTGTAAAAGAAGTCAGAATGTTCAAATTACTCTGATGAAAACAAAGGCTCTTAAGGCATTCATATCAAAATATAGAATAAATCAGTCTAGGCTTGGACTGAAATGCAGTTTTATTATCTCAGTTCAATTCATTTTCTCTTAAAATGTATTCATGAATCATAACTTTTTCCTTTACGATTTATCCATAGAAATAAAGTAATTCTATGTTTCAGGTACAGAATTTTGTATCACTACCACCTGAGATCATTCTCAGATTAGATTCTCCTATCTGTCAAGTGGATTTCTCAGAAGATAAACTACTGGTGTCTACATTACACAAGTGTTACTTGTGTTATACAACAAGGTATGTCAAAAATTGCTTAACTCAATCAAAAAGACTTATTAACAAAAACAAGCAAACATACAACAATCTATGACACAATATAAATGTTCCAGACTGTATGAGTATTTGGACCGTACACGTACGGTCTGGACCGTATGCATACTTTTTCGAAATACTCATATCAAGGAGTTGGTCAATTGTACTAGATACAAATACATATAACAGATCAACATAACTTAACTCTCAAATAAATAGAAAAAAAATCAATTGTAATTGAAATAAAAACTTTACATTTTAACTATTTAAAAAATTCACGGTCCAAATACTCATATGGTCTGGAACATAAATACAATTTAAATAAAGAAGGGGGTTGTAAAACAATGTCAAAAAGACAACTGCTACCTGGGACAAATTGGTGTTAAATATAAATAATGTATACAGGTTTATTTTATTTGATAATTTTGTAGTTAGGAGTATGGAAATAATTTATACAAAATGATAAAAAAAAAATCATAGTATGAGAACAGAAGTGAAAACTTATCTTCATACTAAATGCTTATTAAAGGTGGTACATATTAAAAAAAGTAAGACAAGATACAACACAAAATAAGTAAACATTGAATAACAAAAAAGCATTATAAATTGTGACAAATTAACATGAAAGTCCTTACAGTTACTGAAAGCTAGTTAAAATGCCAAAACCAATTAAAAATAAGTAAAAAATAAAAGTATCCACAGGCAGTAGGACAAACAAATGGAAGTTATTAATGACCTTGACTGGCTATACAGCCCTCGCACATTTGGTAGGCAGTAGGATAGTTAGGATGTAACCTTATATAGTAAATATGTATCATGTTATAAATGGATAATTTAATTTTGGATGTAAAGGGTCTTCTGATTGGCTCTCAGTGTTTTGTATATCAGCTCGTAGACATAATTTAGTCATGTGACTGTGACGTCATCAACGTTTTTTTCATGATTTACTCAGGTTTAAAATGGAATTTAGAATTAAATTATATGAAAAGGCTGTAATATTTTTTCTGTCTATTCAAAATAAAATAAAAAATGTGGTGCACACTGTAGAATAAACCGCTACAAGAGTTTTTCAGTGTGCACCACAATTTTAATGTTGTTTCTTCATAAACAGAAAAAATATTACAGTCATTCCTTTAATAAAGCAATCTGTATAGATAATAAATGTGGGCATGTATTTTTAAATCCCCAAAAAACATTCCAGATTGTAAGGAATAGAGGCAATTTTCAAGTAAATCCTTTGCAAAATTAACAAAGAGCAAACAGGTCATCAAAAATAATGATTTACCAATATGTAGTAAATTATATAGTACTTTTCCTGTATTTATCTTGGATAATTTCTGTATAAATGGAGATATTATAATTAAAAGAGCAAACATAAAAATTCACAAATTTAGAAACTATTAAACACCATTACCAGTGACGTTTAATACTGTTACAAATCCAACAAGAAATTGTCATATAAAATGGAGCATATTAAGATATTTGTTTTCTTTTTTCAGGCAAAAATTTACCCACATTGGAACTAAATCAAGGTATATATGTTCCCTGAAATATTGTGTATTCTTTTACTTTTGTTGTACTAATGCTGAGTTCACACGTAATTTGAATTCGATTCACATTAACTAATTCGATTTAGTTTAATTCACATTCAAAATGTTTAACGTCCTAATGTCAATTCTAATTCGAATTGCAATCTGCGTCAAATTTGCTTTACTGTCCAAACGACGTTAACTTTCAATTCGTATCAACAAAAGCATATTTCTAATGCGAATTGGATAATTCGAATTAGCTAATTTGAATCAATTCGAATTAAAAAAAGATGAGTGTGTGAACGCGATTAGCGAATTCGATTCGCATTCGATTAGAATTCAATTTGAATGAAATGTACGTGTGAACGAGGCATAATTTTTGTGGATTGAGGAAAAATTCTGATTTATGTTTTTCTTATGACAAAGCATGTTTGTCAATAGAAAATTTGTACTTCTTTGAAAGCATTAAAACATGTGGTTCATATATGCAAACAAAATCCATGAATGATGGTATTCTGTGAATAATAAATAATCCACAGTATTGCATATATGGTATGGTAATTCCTTTACAGTACGAGATAGTTCCATGAGAACTAATTTTTTAAACAACCATCTTTTTATAAAGAAAAAAGAAAGGTTAGTTATAATGATACTTTTAATGGAATCAATTCTGTTGTAAGAGATAACTGTTTAACTTACTCTGAGAAAATCTTTTAAAGACAAGAACTAAGGTATGTTTCTTTATGTTTTCAGAGATGGGGAGTATGGAGCATGTTTTTACAAACAGCCTAGTACAGGTTTATACAGAATATATTGTGCGAGACCTGGATCTAGAATATGGGAGGTAAATTGTACATACCTGTCTGGCAGGGTTCATCTGACCTTGACCTCATGTATATGGATCATTAATAAAGTTTATGTAAAACATGCAGTAAGACTTTCATATTACATGCTTTCAAAATAAATTCAATCATGCTTAGTAGACATTTTATTGTGTAAATGCTTGTGTTCATTTTTATATAGAGAATGACTGTCAATAAAGTGCTTTTTCAAAATATCTATCTAAATTCAATTTAATAGATGATCTTTATTCCGAAATTAAAGATACATGTATTTACAATTTTGCGCCTGTCCCAAGTCAGGAGCCTCTGGCCTTTGTTAGTCTTGTATGATTTTTAATTTTAGTTTCTTGTGTATAATTCGGAGTTTAGTATGATGTCAATTATCACTGTACTAGTATACATATTTTTTGGGGGGCCAGCTGAAGGACGCCTACGGGTGCAGGAGTTTCTCACTACATTGAAGACCCATTGGTGGCCTTCGGCTGTTGTCTGCTCTATGATCGGGTTGTTGTGGCTTTGACATATTCCCCATTTCCTTTCTCAATCTTATAAGCATTATTTTGTTAAAAAAAATTATTTTTACAATATCCTTTTTTATCAGTGAGAATATTTTAACATTCATGTAAAGAATTATTTGTTATATTTCTAGGTTGACATAGAATGTAATGTGTTATGTACACACATGTTTAAACAGCTGTTAGCTATACCTGCTCTGTCTATGGTCAGTAGTGTGTAAGTATTGTTTTGAATTAAATGTGTTTTGTACCCACATAATACTGAATAGTTAAGATTACTCTTATAGTTGAGCATGTGAACAGAGGTAAGGGTACATTGGATTCTTTGGATCAAAACCAGGGATGATAGTGATTAAAATAGATATGCCAGGAATTTTTATGGCCCCGCAACAAAGTTGTCGGTGCCATATAGTTTTACCCTTGTCCGTTATTCCAAAATTAAAAAATTCTGAAATTCCGTTATTCCGAAATTCCGTAATTCCGAAAATCCGTAATTCCGTCATTTTGCAACAAACCATTATACAGAGTTTTTTTTCTAAACGCCTTCAGATATTGGGTTGATTTTTGGTATGTAAGTTAACTATGATGAGTTACAGATCAAGTTCTAGTTTCGTTCCACTCTGCTATTTTTTGCCGAAATTACGGGCTATGGACTTTGATAAATTGTTGAAAATCACAGTTATACAGACTTTTTTTCTAAACGCTTTCAAATATTGGGCTGATTTTTGGTATGTGAGTTATTCATGATGAATTACAGATCAAGTTTAAGTTTTGTTCGCTTCGTTAATTTTTGCCAAAATTAAGGGTTTACAACTTTGAAAATTGTTGAAAATCACAGTTATATAAACTTTTTATCTATACGCCTCCACATTTTGAGCTGATTTTTGATATTTGAGACTACCATCATGTTTGTGTCCACATGTGTTATTGAAATTGCAGATTTTTCAACTTTTTGAGACGAGGCCATCGTGTCGCTTTGACACATCTAGTTTTTACTGATTTTTGTTTGGGAGTAAGATGGTAGGGAAGTTGGATTTTTAACATAGTTAATAGTGTTAATATTGTAATTTTCTAGATTCCCTATGTTTAACCATACAACCAGTTGAACCTTTCAACTGATCAATTGTGTGTAAAGTTTATATGAAATGCATTTTGTATTCTTCTTGCAGTAGTATTGAGCCAGTACTGGTACTCTCATTTTATAGTCATGTCTGCATGGCATCAGCTGTGCAACATGTATAGTTCAGATGGATACAAGATAGGAATTATATAAATGATTTGTAGATATAAATCCTAAATTCAGGTGTCTCCTGTCTTATTTCATCACAGACCAATAAAAATGAAGTAGAACAAATATTATGCCTCAAGAAGACCAGCAATTACTATACTTGGTCTTAAAATGGATTAAAATTTGAATTGTTAAGTTATTCTTTGATGCAAGGATTTGTATAATGACTATACAACTCCCTGTTTGATGGCATTGTAATTTTCAGTTTTGGTTTTGTTGTAGGGACTATTACTGGAAGGCACCATTAAAAGAAAACAATGAACCAAAAAGTGTGGCCTTTCCTAAACTGAAGACAACCAGGTAAATTTGATTTTTGTATTTTGTTGGTTTGATCAATCATTAGATTAAATTAAAAAATGCATACAAATGATGATAAGATATCAGTCTAACTTTACTTTTAGATATATTTTTATATTACAGCTGATTACAATGAGTGTGTAAGTCAAGGTATTATCTTTGGTTAGATTGCTTGCTAGCTGAACAGTGAAGTCAATTTTACGTTAGGTAAACTACCCTCCTTTAAGAGTAGACTAGTCGAACAGACAACCAATCCATCTGTCTGTAGGACTAGACTACTTGAAATGAGTGTAGTAAACCTTACATAATGACTTCAAGGTTCAGCTAGCAAGCAAGCTAACCAAAGATATTACCTTTACCTACACACTCACTGCAATCAGCTGTAATTGTTTACTGTTCCATTGATGTATAGCTCCTTAAATGATTTTCAATAAATTGCAATTAGTTATAAAAAAATGACAGACCAGCATGATATTACCTTCAGCTTTTGTATTTGTTTGAACATTTTTTTCTATAGGATTTCATGAGTTTTGAGTAGCAAATTGTTATTATCAGACATTGTTTACTATATAGGACTTTCTTCTTGTTCATGTTTTAGAGAAAACTTTTTGTTTACCTGGAATAAGACTAATCTGTATGTCATTGACCCTGTCAACATCAAGGTTATATTCTGGACAGACATGGGAGCAGGTAAATATATGTTTTCTAACTTGAATCTTTAGGTATATGAACAGTTGCTCAACTATTATTGATGCACTCTGACATTAAAAACTCACATGTTTTGATTCAGAATTAAAAAAGAACACCCTAGCAATAATTTATTGAGCACAAGCTAAAGTCACAACATTAAGCTCAAACAAATATCTAAACGCTGCCGATATGTACCATTGGGATTACAGCACTAAACTAAATGCAATTAAGCTCTGCATATGATATGTAGTAAGTGAAGAAAATTAAGTATCATTTATGAAAATATGATGATTTATTAGATAAATTTGTACATGCAAAAAAAGTCAATAAGTGTTGCATTGCAGAAGATTATGTAACACTTCACTGTACATAAGCAAAATAGTTATTTGTCTTTCATTCAACTGAAGCAGTTAAATAGATCAGCAGTTTAATTTATGAACTGAAAACAGGCATAAACTCAAAAGATCTTAACCTCTCAGGCCACACCAATTTAATTCCTTGTTCGACGGACCCGCCCGCACCTATTTTTTTTAAAACAGAATTTTTTTATTTTTATTATATTCCCACTTCCCGCATCGGGAAATGTAAACATGTCCATTTCCTGCACCGTTTTTTTGTAAATATTTTAAAAAGATCTCAACATTTGTTTTTAAATCACAATCTAACCTTTATATAACGATTTTAAACCTATAAGCACCCCACAATACTGTAAATATCTGTGAGAATATCTGTTTCAGCATGAGTGGAGTGGGAGTGCTCCGATAAAAATATATAACAGCGGGAATACCTGTACAGAACAAAACATTGGTTTCTTTCCCCCTGACTTATATTCCCCATCAAAAAATGTTCGTTGTTAAATAAAGTACTGCAAAGAACTTCTGAAGGATTTGCCTTCAACTGCAATTATATTGTATGCTGAAGGTCATAACCGCTACAGGTTTGTGCCTGTCCTGATTGATTCAGGGACCTGTTGTTCAGCAGTTATCGTTTGTTGTTGGGTACTTTCCTTTTTGGAAATATAAATTAGATCGTTGGTTTTCCTGTTCGAATTGTGTACAATACTAAGTTGTGGTCCCTTATAGCTTGTTGTTTGGTCTGGATCAAAGCTCAGTGTAAAAGGACGTACTTTGACCTATGTTTGTTATTATCAGGTTATCCCTCAGACAAGGGCCTTGAAGGGGCATTTTACCATGTTTACTGTTGTAGAAAAGAAAAAAGAAATACTAAGGATTTGTATAGTGCTACTATACAAAACCTTTGAAAACTTAGAATTTTTTACTCAAAAAGAGGAGAAATACATTATATTATTAAACAACTTTTCTAAAAGAGGGGTCCACTTATTTTGAATAATATCAAACTGTTATAGTACATGTAAATGTGTTAACATGGTTAAAGTCCAGTAAAATTCTTGGACATGTTTTGACCATTTAATACCATATAGATATTATAGTTCTTTGGGAAAATATTAGCCCTTTTGTATTAAAAGTGTTTTTACAAAAAAATATGAATAACTTATATTGACCCCTCATAAAAGGGATATTCATAACATTAAGGGGTTGTTCTGAACCTGATTATGACTTGGATGGAGAATTGTCTCATTGTCAGTCACACATACATACTAGACCAAATTTAATTATTCAATTATCTGATTATTTCTTGTTGAACAGGGAAAAATACTTCATAAATTAAAGAAATGTCAAGGTACAAGTGATAAATCAAGCTTTAATACAAATGTATAGTGAAAACCTACTATTTTATGTTTACAAAAAAAATTATAATCGCTCGCCTAAACTTTTTAAGCTTCGCTTCAAAAATTTGCAAATTAAATAATTTTTTATTAAAATTTTCAAATCGCTCGCTCGCCCCAATTTTTGAAGTCCAAAAATCCGTAGAACAAGAAATTAAATTGGTGTGGCCTCAGTCATAACTAGAATTCTACATCTCAGTTAGCAGTATTAAAATCAATACACTAGTGAATCCAGAATTGTTATCTTTTTTTACATCATTTTCTCTTTTGCACATGTTCCTTGTTGACAAGGTTGGAATGTTGTATTGAAATACTGTTTCTTGCAAATTTGTACTTTTGGTAACCAAGAAGTATCATGAAATACAAGGACTTCGTCCTCTCTCACTGGTAACATTTGCCTCTTGTTGAGCCTTAACTTAGAATATAATTCCTTTTTGTTTTTCAGGTATTCAAAATGTAGTTAGCAGTGAAAATTACCTCTTTATATTTTATAACAATGGAAACATTCAAAAGACCAAGATTTATCCTATTCCTCAATGTGTTTCATTTCTTATTTCTAAAAAATCTTGGATTCTAGCCGAAGAAATTTATAGTTATTTTTATTCATGGATTGCAAAAATGAGATGGAAAAAGTATGTCTCTGTTGAAGACTTAGAAAAATTAAAAGAACATTGTAAAAGTACGGGTAATGAAACCATAGAAAGTGTAATAGACAACATGGTGTCTTCGTATCCTGTCCAGAATGATAGCGAATCATCGGGACTAGAAGACTCCTTTTCTGATAGAAGTCGATCAAGTAGTAATGCTTCTATACAAAAACTAGAAACTGGGATATATAGGATAAATAGTCAGCCTTCATTGCTTTCTCCTGAGATCAGGAGTATTCCAGAAGATTTTCATTCAAGTTTCACTGGCAATAAAAATCCAGTCTTAACAAACTTAAAATCTGAAATTATTGGATTGATGGATAGCACTACTAAAGAAGTTAAAATTGAAAAAGAAAATTTGAGTTTCAAAAGTGATTATTTGACTTTGGGAAAAGAAACAATGGACTCAACAAGTAATAATTTGTCTGAAATTTCATGTAATGACAATCAGCTTCCAGATTTGACTGTGAATGGTGCTAATAACCAACAAAAAGAGTTTGAAATTTTATATACACGTAAGGACGAGCTTGATAGTAAAAAAAGTGTTATAACTTCTGAAGAATTAGGAAATGACAATTTTAAAGATGAAACAGTATTAAACACTGCACTTAATGATCCCACCACAGTTATAGTGGAACACACTGAACCTATGATCAATGGAACTGAAGCTGCCTCTTCCAGTGATACTGGTATTTTTGTTGATTTGCAAGGAACAAATAAAATATACATTAATGAGGAAAAGGAAACTGAAAGTATAACTTTTGTAAATGACCACACAAAGAAGCAAAGTGAAAGTAGAATAACTGAAAATTGCATTCATGAAACTGAAGAAGATATATTTGCAGAAGAAGGTAAATATTAAATCTGGCATAATGGAATTGACTAAAGAAATGAATCATAGAAAATTGAGAGAAAAATTATTGTGTCAAAAATGTTGTAGTATGACAAGTTTAAAGACTTTACAGTTGGACAAAGTAATTTAGTTTAAACATATTTATTTATAGTGGAATGGGGAACAAGTTTTTGCAACTTATTAATCCCTTTCCACTTTACGGGTGCGAGTGCTGCCTTGTAGCGGCATTAGCCTGCTCTTTTTCAAAATCTACAAGGATGTATTTTACGAGCAAGAGATATGGCTCTCTCACATGTAATTAAACAAGTTTATACAAAAGTTAAATAACATTTGGCACTAAATATAAATGGATCTATCTCTCCTTAAACATAAGTAACATCTAAATACTTTTATTTGACCTAACGTCAGGAAGTACCGGTATACCAATTTATTTCTGTTGACAAATAATTATGCTAGTAATTTGATTTTTTTTTTTTTTTTTTTTTATTAATTACCAATTATAATCATTCATAAGTTAAAAATATAAATATTTGACAAAAGTACAGGCCAGTGCAAAAGCATTTGACAAATGAAAACAGAGAACTTCAAAAAGTATTTCCATTTACAGCAGATTTCAGCGAGTATGAAGCTACATGTAGATTCTTTGGTTAGCTTCCTTGTTAGCTCAACCATTTAATGATTATTACCTTAAAAATGGGAGGAGCATAGCACTAATTCATCATCCAATGAAAACACTCATATCAATGGCTTAATTGTTTATAATATGCATGTTTCATACAAACATGTTTACCTAAACAACTTTGCAAATTAAATTTTATTTCATAAAGAATTAAAAAATTCTTTGTATTACAATAAATCAGAAGCAGATTTACGGTTTATGTTTTGTTCAAGGATGATAATATTTAGTGTTGATTTGATGCTAAACAAATGGAAATAATTTTATAGAAAATCCACAGCATTCCCCTTGTACTCTCGTAGTTGGCAATTTGATGTTTGATAGATGGAGGATTGCAAGCAGTGCTAGCAATGATTTCCTTAAAACAAGTTTATAATTTTATTAGATATTGTTTAAAACAAATGTAAATATGGACCAATTCAAGTACACCTTCCAGGGTGCGCTCGACTTTTGTGACTTTTAAAAAAAAAATGAAGGTTCTTTAGGACTTTTTGTAAACAATTAATGCTAGTCACATCATAGAAAATCAAGTGAGGAATATATATCTTTGACTGTCCCTCTGGTATCTTTCGTTCCTTCTTTTCTATGCTAAAAATTGTATAACAAAAATACCTTTTCTAAAAAAAACTCTTGAAATAAAATTGGCAAATCAAACACACCTTCAACATGTTATCAATACATTTTAAATTTAGATTGAAAACTTATTTTTAAACTGACTTGTAAAACTCGTTTTACAATGTTTATATTCTGTCACTAGTTCTGATTGGTTCTCTTTTTAACTATTGACTCCATTCAAAGGCTTGTTTACCTTACCTAATAATCATTTCATGGTTGAGCTAGCAAGGAAGCTAACCAAAGAATCTACATGAAGCTTCATACTCGTTGGAATTTGCTGTAACGTTTTACTATGAATTTTTCAGTCAAAGAATTTGTGAAAATTTCAGACAAAAAATTTGTGAAAAATCATCTTATTTCATGAGAACTCTGAAGCAATGTTCATTATTGAAACTACAAACAATTAGTTGATCACAGTGCATCATCTAGACCTTATGTTAAATTAATAATATATACTGTACCTATTTCTTCAGATTCAAAATCAGTCCTAGCCATTGATGTGAATGACGCCACTCCACTTGTAGTATCTAGACAACCATCTAAACAGAGGAAGAAAAAACCAAGAAAGGGATCTGTCAATACACTTGAAGAAGAGGGACAAACTATACCTCAGAAAGGAAGTAAGATAAACATTTAACTCAAACCATTCAAAGCATGGTTAGCATAATTAGCATGATCATAATAATATTGGATTAGCATAAATAATATTGGATTAGCATAAATAATATTGGATTAGCATAAATAATATAAGATTAGCATAAATAATATTGGATTAGCATGAATAATATTGGATTAGCATGAATTATATTGGATTAGCATAAATAATATTGGATTAGCATGAATTATATTGGATTAGCATGAATTATATTGGATTAGCATGAATTATATTGCATACACTGTTCAGTGGAGCTTTGCCCTTATAAGAACAATCCAGTTTCTTTTCAGTGTTATGCTTCATGACATCTTAAATTAATAAGCTCATTTTGAACTCAATTTGAATGAACATTCATATTTTTTATACTGAAAGTTGGCTGCTTGATATCTTTTTATGATACCAGGCCTTTTTATTGTATAATTGCTTTGAAATGGATATGCTGTAGAGACAATGCATGTTATATGTACACCCCTCCATTTTTGTCTTGTGGTAGCGTGCTTGCCTGGAGTACTTGAGGTGGTTGGCTCCATAATCAGCTGTCTCAAACCATACACTACTATGAACTAAAAAGACAAACTTTACATATTTATGATATGATTTTCACGTCATATGATTACTAATTTTATATATACGCAACAAAAGTTTTTTGTAAACCAGCATGAACGCTTGTCAATATACTTCTGATAATATCTAGACTATTAGATTTTACTCCACAAGAGTAATATATATGTATAACCTGCTTTCCTGGTTTTAGCTTTGCAAATATTTAACTTTATTCCAGTGAGAAGAAGTAAAAGTATGGGATCAATTTCAAGAAGTGTAGAAAAAAGTAAGGTGATTTACATTAACATGATGGAGGTAGCAAGTGATCACAATGCTATTAGTTACTGAAAAGCATTATTTAGATTATGAAATGATTTTATTTACCTTTTTCATACTTACTGTTTTAAGAAAACAGCAAAATATGATTAACAAGATAGATGTGTGAATGAAATCATCAGTTCAAAAAAATTGTTCCAACTACAAATTGTTGACATAAATAAATTGTTTAAACTATTGCCTGAATGAGTTCTATTGCTCAATACACTTCAATGTTCAAATTTAAGTTCATATTGCAAAATGAAAGCTTTCTGCGTTCAAAATCTTTTTGATCATATCTTCCTCTGAGGACCAGACTCATGAGAGATTGGGTTTTAATTTTAAGTCCTGGGTTTTTTTCTTCTTTATTTTAAATAATTCCTAAAAGATAATCCCTCACTTTCAAGGTTTGAAAAGTTTACACCATCTTTTCATAAACTAAGATGTTATGTTTGTCATTACTTAGAATGATTGTATGTAATTATATTAAACATTTCATATTTTTTTATTAATTAAGGTGGTACCCAACACTTTCACTAAGATTAATTTGGCTCGTTTAATTTTCATAAAATTTTGACAATGTATTTACTTTGACCCTTCAACAAAAACATAAAAATTTCAAAAATTTTGAACCAACCGTTTTGTCTGAAAAATTACACTGGTTATATTATTATACAGTGGCGGATCCAGGGGGTGGTCCCACGGCGCACCGGACCACCCCCATGACAAACCTCAAATTTTGTTTAAGTGTCTATATTTTCAATAAATAGCTAATTAACAAATTAACACTTAAGATTAATCCTTTCATCGCACTAATTGGTTATGGATTACCTTGATACCTGGAGGTGTCACAATGATAGAATACGGATCAATGCGTTTCACCTGTATACATGTAATTAAATTGTCAAAACAGCTCGTCAATATAAAGAAGTTGACTTCTTATTTTGAAAGGTAAATACAAATTATTTTTGTATTTTTAAGTGACATTTCCACATAAAATTGCATTGTCCAACTAACGGAGTCTCGGTTTTAAGTTTCATTTATGTACATTTTGAAAAAAACAATCCTTATGAATGAATTACATTAAATTTGTTTGTCTATCTCTTTCTGTACAAAGCGCAACATTTGATGAAATTAAAAATTTTGTAGACTTTTACCATACTGATTTGCCGAATCCATCTACAATGCCGTTCGAACTGCGTTTGTGGCATAAGACTTGCAAGTCAATGCTTTCAAAACCAGAAACTGTAGACGATGCTCTGAAAGTATGTTGCAAAACAGACTTTTCAAATATTTCTGTTATCTTAAAAATCATAGCTACCATAGGGGTGACGAGTTGCGAATGTGAGCGATCCAACAGTGAGTTATCACTTTTAAAAAACTACCTGAAAACAACTATGGGACAATCGCGTTTAAACGGACTTGCGTTGATGCAGTTTGGAACTAAACATAAAACAAATTATAGATAACTTTGCAAACAAACACCCGCGACGCATGATGTTGAATGACCTGATAAACGACTCTTTGTTAAATTAGTAAATTTTGAACAATTTTACGTAGAACTATTTTTACCGATTCGGAACCTATTTCAAATGACATTTGTATGTTGTTATATTTTAGATTGCAAGACATTGTATAGAGTCTTAAATAAAAATCAGTTTTACATGTCTTTAAATTCTTTTACCGGCTAGGAATATGTGCATTGCATGGTGTTGTCCAAATTCATGATCTTCCAGAATGTCGAAGGTATTTTTTTAACCTTTTGCATACCATTCAATATTCATTTGGGACCACCCCCAAATTTTTTTCTGGATCCGCCACTGATATAGCAGTTTGACAAACACAGATTTTGATCATTGAGAATCTTAATATTCCCTTTACCATGTTTACAACACAACGTGATTAAAACGTTTAGCTGACTTTACAGAGTTATCTCCCTGTAGTGTAAGGTACCACCTTAAGTTGTCAAAATGATGATTTATGAAACCTATGATAACATATGTCCTTCTCACCATAATCATTCTACTCAGCAAGGAAACACAGATATTCAAACTGGCAATGATTGATTATTATTTTTTACCATTTACTTACAGAGCTACAGCATAGACAGTCCATAGAAGAGCCTCTTACTGAAGAATGTTTATCTCACCCTGTAGAGGTCAGTCATGGTGACCTTGACAATAAAAGTCTTGGAGAAGGAAGTAGTAACTCTTCTCCATCAAGTTCTCTGCCTCAATCTTGGGAAAGTTCTAACAGTGAAATGTTTGGTGGACCCAGGAAAAAGTCATTAATTAACAAACTAGACAGGTAAAAACTTGAAAAAACTTATAATGAAGTAGTCAATAGGGATATATTATAAAGAGGAATAAAATGAAACATCAACCAATAAACACAAACAGCTAAATGGCATTTAAGGTAGCACTACAGTCAGAATTTTCTGACTCCAATCAACAGTCTTTAAAGATTAATTTCTCCAAAACCACTCAATGGATTTTTAAAATCTTTAACTAATTTTAAAGCTGAAATAATACTCTTTCTTAATTTAAATATAAATTTATTTTTGGTTTGAATTATCTCAAAATATAGCTCATTAATTGTCAAAAAAGTGGTCTTCCAACTTGGATGAAAATGGCACATTCATGTCAAATGGTGGTAAAAATTTGTTTGCATCCCTGTAATCAACCATATACAATTTCCAAAACCTCGTCTCAGATTTTTGATATATGCCTCCAGTAAGAAGATATATTGATTTAACTGCTGGGTGCCAAACCTCATTTCACCTTTCATCTTGGGAGACCTATAAATTCATTTAGAAACAAATTATCCAAAATCTGGGACACAGTATTGTAGAAAATACACCCTTTAATCATATATATCAAAGTCACGCCAAAGGGGGTACCCAAAAAATTTCTATTTTCATTTTTTTCTGACAATTCTCATGAAAAATTGTTCTGAGAAATGACCTAAAAACTGATTTTCCCCCTTAGAACCCCTATCAAGTCAATATAAATACAAACGTTCCACTGGGAACACCCCAGGAGTGTTCTGATACCATTACTATATCAATAGAATCACACACTTTGTGTCTTTGATGCTCTAATGCTGTAAATTTTGCATTATATGTGAACTGTCCAACACTAACTTGGCATTTGGCGGGAGTTTGACGTCACAGATATGACCAACATCTGTGATGAAGTAATTAAATATAGACAAAGCTCCGCCTCTTTCCAGACAGTCTAAGATAAGAGAATAACATGATTGACCAGTTGCATTTAATCAATGTTTAACATCATTATTCTCTATATATAAAGAATAATTTGAATTTGAATTTTAAAAAAGAAATAAACTATGTCTGAAATTAGCTAAAAATTAAAAGTGTGCATCAAAAAACATGTTCATAAAAAGATCAAGACCACCCTTTTCTTGAAAATACATTTAATTTAATGGGACTGAAAAAATACACATCAACTGAAAATTAGTTAAAATTCATAAAACTGTATTTAGATGAAGAAGACCAAAGAGAAGAAATTTATACAGGCAGTCAGAGGCTTTCAAAAATACTTCCCCACTCTTTTCCATAGTACTTTTTTTTCCTTTTTTGGTAGATTTTTTCCCTTTAGTTTTTTTTCTTTTTCTTTGTTCACTTCTATGTTATATAAATAATTTGTGTTGCAGAACAATGAGATAAGACTACAATATTTATCTTGTGGTCAGGGATTAACAGCTGGACACTGGTATCAACAGATGATTGACATATAAGCCCCTCCCAAATGCCTATATATTTAGATTAATTACCACGTGCTTTTATTTACATAAATTCATTATCAATTTACTCCCTGTTGTGATATGATAATAACTTTGGGATTTTTACAAACTGTACAGAATAATACTTATTTCAAAATTATGTCATAAAAAAAATATGATCAAAAAATCATTGTTAGACTGTAGTGCTACCTTAAACGTCAATTATCAATGGAATAGAATACTTTTGACAAGATTGAATAATTTCACCTATAAATTTTTTGCAATATCAGATCAATAAATAATAAGCATTCATAATTTATTTCAGTATTTAGAGTATGGATAAATATAAGAAGATCTGGTATGAGTGCCAATGAGACAACTCTCCATCCAAGTCACAATTTGTAAAAGTAAACCATTATAGGTCAAAGTACAGCTTCAACAGGGAGCCTTGGTTCCCACTGAACCATAAGGTGTTTCTATATACATATTTTTTTTTTATCATCATATGCATTTTATGTATGTTTATTTTCAACAGTGTGCAATCAATGCTAACTACTAAGAAGAACAAGATTCTGCAGGCAATGAAATCAAAGAAGCTTCCAAGATCACCAGGTAGAGAGGGAAGAGGTACACCAGATACTGTGGTAAATATTCTGATGTTATCTTCTGTGTGAAAGTTTCTTAGGTTATCTTCTGCGTGAAAGTTTCTTAGGTTATCTTCTGTGTGAAAGTTTCTTAGGTTATCTTCGTGAAAGATTCTTAGGTTATCTTCTGCATGAAAGATTCTTAGGTTATCTTCTGTGTGAAAGTTTCTTAGGCTATCTTCTGCATGAAAGTTTCTTAGGTTATCTTCTGCGTGAAAGTTTCTTAGGTTATCTTCTGCATGAAAGTTTCTTATGTTTCCTTCTGTGTGAAAGTTTCTTAGGTTATCTTCTCTGTGAAAGTTTTTTATGTTATCTTCTGTGTGAAAGTTTCTTAGGTTATCTTCTCTGTGAAAGTTTCTTATGTTACCTTCTGTGTGAAAGTTTCTTAGGTTATCTTCTCTGTGAAAGTTTCTTATGTTATCTTCTGTGTGAAAGTATCTTAGGTTATCTTCTGTGTGAAAGTATCTTAGGTTATCTTCTGTGTGAAAGTTTCTTATGTTATCTTCTGTGTGAAAGTATCCTATGTCATCTTTTGTGTGAATGTTTCTTATGTCATCTTCTGTGTAAAAGTTTCTTATGTTGTCTTCTGTGTGAAAGTTTCTTAGGCTATCTTCTGTGTGCAAGTATGAATGTTTGCAGACAAATTGATTTACTATGTTTACATTCCTATGTCATTTTTGTTGCTCTTATTATCAAATCAGTATTTAGTTGAAAAATACTGTCAAAGAGAAGGAAAATATATTAAAGGGACATTCAAACTCGTTAGTAAAAATAATGACAATGCCATGACAAAACTTAAAAACTATCAATAGGCAAACAACAGTTTACAAAACCATCATATAAAACCAAAGAATGGGCAACATGAACCCTTACAAAAAATGTATGGGGTGGGGGGGAGGGATCTCATGTGTTCTGGATTACATTACCTATATACAATTTTAAAAAATAGCTGTGATCAAGAAAAACTACACCACAGATATTAACCTTTAGATGTGTTAAATGGTTTTTTTATCAACCAATTACCTTTAGTGTACATGTATAGTTTAAAAGTTGTAAAAGTGTTTATTTGATTTAGTGAAAGAAAACACATCTCATTGTTGACAAATTAAAATTCATATACTGTTTCTTATAGTCTTTGGATAGTATGGATGGAATCATAATCTCAGCTGACAAAGTACAGAAAGATTTGGTGGAGCTAGCCCCAGTTGTTAAAGGTCCTATAGATCTCTCTAATTTACAGAAAAGTACAGAGGAAACCAGAAAACTTTTGCAAGATGTCAACATTCTACTAAATCCTATTGAGTTACAAAAAACTCTGTCTGATTGGATAAAACAACTCAACCAATCACTTTATCAGTTGCATACATTCATTTATGTTGAAAGAATGAGAAAATATCACACGTGTACCAAAGAAAAAAATGAAAGTAGTCAAATAGCTGACCAACCACATATTTTAGAACAAAGTGCAGAAGAAAATATCAATAATTCTGGAATTGGTAATTCTAAATTAACTGAAGGTCATTTGAAGGTCAAAAGTGCTGATGCAATTTCTACAGGATCAAGCCAATCAATCAAAAGTAAAACTTTCCATCATTTAGACCATTTGATTGAGGAAGATAATTTAGACTTTGGTCATATCTGTTATGTCAATGACCCATTTCTAATGGAAAGAGATTTTCAACAGAACGTGGCAGAGTTAACAGAGATGTGTTTTGGTTGTGGTTGCCATGGTGATGTATCAAATTTTACCATCCCTAATTTGAAAGATTTGAATGAAATTGAAATCTGTGATAAGTGTAATGAAATGTTCAATGTAGAAAAATCTAGTATTTATATTCTCCACCAGAGAGATTCTGGGTTTAGTGACAGTGGTGAAATGAAGCAGGATTCCAAACACTCTAAAACTGAAACAGCACCAGGTTTTGGTTATCTGGAAAAGGAAGAAATTGGTTCTATAAAATGTATCAGTAATGATCCACTAGGTGATATTAATGAGATGGAGGGTTCAAAAAAGTTAAATGACTCTTCCTCAAAAACATGTCCTAAAGGGACTAATGAAAACACACACTTGAATGAACAAAGTAAACTAGAATGTAGTAGTTTGTCAGATAAGGATAGTATTGATGCTCATGAAAAGTTAGAAGCAGTATCAAAAGAGGACGATTCTTTGGAAGACTTGGATAGTCTTTCTGGTCCAGTATCAAACAGCTCCGATAAAAGTATCTCAAGCCTTTCTGACAGTATACCAGATTCTCATTCTTTAGAATCTGATAAAAATGATGAAACAACTTTAGTTATTGAAAATGGGATAGAAAAATGTCACCACAGTAAAACGTTATCGATAGATGAAGCTGTAGTCAAGGACAACAGTAGCAGTAAACCAATCAAAGACACAAAACATCATCCGTGTAATTATTGTCATCAGTGTCGCACAATTTGTTTCCATGGTAAACATGGTAAACATTTAAATAAAGAATGTTTAAATTTACAGACATTTGTTCAAAGCTTCTTCTTTTTACTGGATATTGATAATATAAAGAACAAAGCTTACTACTGTGATGAACAGTCATACCAAATTTGGTGTGGACTAGTCAATGCTGTAAAAGGTAAGTAAAAATCACAATTATCTTTATGAGTGGTCTGAATTATTTCTACTACTTGAATTCAAATTTTGAAAAAAAAATCAGATCTTTGTTCTTGACTCGGACACATTAATGTTTTAAACAGACCAAGTCTTGGTGAGAAAATCATGCCTTTGCATTTTCTTTAGAAATGAAATTATTAAGAAGAGTGTTATGCAGAAGTTTATAAGAGGTTAGAAGAAAATA
Source organism: Mytilus galloprovincialis (assembly GCA_037788925.1). NCBI lineage: Eukaryota > Metazoa > Mollusca > Bivalvia > Mytilida > Mytilidae > Mytilus > Mytilus galloprovincialis. The sequence continues at coordinate 38,588,067 of CM075341.1, forward strand.
AAAATAATATTTGAACACATGCTTAATATTTACATGTATATGATGTGTTTGTTAAAGAATGAGAAGAAAACATGGGATTGCAGGACAACACAGTCTAATGCATTGATAAGAAAATAGGAAAATACCTTCTGGCTTACACAATATGATTAAAAGTTTCAGAATGGTATATATTTGATAGGTACTAGGTTACCAACAATGGCAACATTATCATTATCAGTGTTCTCCCCAGAAATTTTGGATAGCATCACATTTGGCGTAAAAAATAAATTGTATTTTTTTCAATGTATTTTGCCGCGTTGTGGTAGTGCTCTATTTCCTTTATGTTATATACGTTATTATTTATTACAAAATGTATTATATTGTTTGCTATAGGCCCTTTTTTGGTGAATAAAATATTCTATTCAACCCTATTCTTTCTGTCAATATTGTTGAATTCATAACTGAGAATACAATTAATCTAAAACCATGATAACAGTATTTTCAGTTTATGTTTTCTATATTTATTTATAGTTCCAGAATTATTTTTTTCCCTAATAAAAATATATGTGTATAGATACAATTTCACTAATTGTGTAGAAAAATCACTGGTTCTTATAATAAAAAAAAAAGGAAAGAGAAAGTATCATATAGCAATAAAATTTAAATTAAAAAACTTTCTTTATTATGTCTATCAAATATATTGATTCATGGTCATAGTTGTTTCTTTTTATTAAAATGATATATATTTTTAACAAAGTTATTTAATAAATAGTCTGTTAATGCTTAGTTTTCTCTTTAGGTATTGTTTTCTGTCTACTGTGCCATTTGTGGATATGTAGTTAATATCGTAAAATACAGATTTTTGTCATATTTGGATCGATTCCTATCAGTAGTTTACACTAAAATATTAAACGGCCGCCGAAAGCAATGAAAAATATGAAAATAAAACAATGTTTGACAAGAGATTGGGAATGAACATGGCGTTTTTAATGCATTAAATGGATATAACATAAACTTAAGCCAATTATGATCACTTTCTAAATGTTTGTCTCTTTGAATTTTCATTTTGATTTATTTTATGATTTTCTGATTATATTTTCTCCTTGTTGAAATTTGCGATTGCATACCACGTGGTATTAATCATGTCACAAGTGACAGCTTGAGGTATTAGTATCCAACCAGTTATCACCCAAAGGGCAATTAACACCTATGTAATCCCTTTAAATTGCCTCTATTGTTCGACTTGAAGGGATTACAATTAACGGTGATATATTTTTTTGATGATCATAAGTGAGAATTAGATGAAAGTTCACAATTTAGGACATGGCTTTGCCATACAGAAACGAGAAAAATAACATCCTGAAAATAATTATAGCGTCGTGGAAAATATTATAGCGTCGCGGATATTATTATAGCGTCACGGGAAGAAAATATAGCATCGCGGTACCGCGACGCTAAAACGGCCTGGGGAGAACACTGATTATGTTGAGATTGTACATTATTATAAATGTTTTATTGGTAAAAATGTTCAATGTATAATTTTTTTGTGTGTTTAATAGAATGTTGCAAAGAAGATGTACCATATATTAGAATGGAACAAGAATTGTCAACGATGACAGATTTATTGAGGTTGGGAGAATTTCAACAAAGTAAAACATTAGGATATATCTCTAGGTATGAACAATTTACAATTAAGAGAACGGACAAGGTTAGTTATTTAGATATATATCGTTGACAGGATGTGTGACTTGAAAATAACGTCATGTTACACTGCTGCAATCCATCCACATCAATTATCAATGAAATGCATGTGACTTCATTCATACAACCCAACAACCATTGCATCGTGTTTTACTTGTAGAAATATTTTGAATTGATAATTCATGATAGTTTTGACTTAATACGCTTGAATGCCTGCTTGACATATATTATATCTGGCATACTTGATAATCTAGCTGATAAAGTATGTCATTATTCTATACATATTCATTTAAGAAAAAAGTCATTATACCCCCATAATAGCCAAGTTGAAAATTTTTATCACATTTTTCTCAGGAAATACCTATACCGGTACTATATAAGGATTTCTGAAATTTGGTTTCAAGGTTTATATAAGTCAGCTATACCTTGTGATGCATTTTCAGATTCATCACTCAATGACTTCTTGTTTACTAAACATTTGTATCATTTTACACATGATAGCCAAGTCATCACTCAACAACTTTCTGTTTACTGAAATATTTCGACGTGGTTACATCAGTGAGCAGTAGCTCAAAGTTTTACTTGTTAATATTGTTTTTTTCCCAGGTTATTTGAGCTCAATCCAACAAAAGCTATAGACCTGTGTGTAGATGTTGCTACAGTTTGTCCACAGGATATCATATTCTTCTGTGACCTTTATTTGCTGCCAGTGGAAACCTATTTCTATAAATTTATGAAACCAAGAGTCACAGACAGCCCTGGGTAAGTTGTTCTATTTTTAACTGTTAAGATTTTCTCAAGTACCATTGGCGGATCCAAGGGGGGGGGGGGGGGGGTGTTGGGGTTCCGGGGGTTGAAACCCCCCTTTTTTTTTGGCCGATCAATGCATTTGAATGGAAACATATAGTTGGAACCCCCCCTTTGTCCTGGGTTGGGAACCCCCCTTTTTTAAATGACTGGATCCGCCACTGAGTACTGCATTTACCAAAGCAGTTTATACTACCAGATATATTTCCTCTTATACCATTAAATGAATATATTTCTTTTAATGACTTGTATATGTCTTTTGTTTAACATCATGTTTAGCATTGACAGGTCTTTTTTGTTTGAATGTTTCTTTGGTTTCTTCGCCTAACATATATTATGCGATCAACCATATTATTTTGTTAACAGATGAGATATATTTATGTTATAACATTTTGTTTTCCCCAGAACCATCTGGGAAACATAGAATTATTGAAGGTTTGTTAATTTGAATAATATTTTTTTCTCTTGAAGATTTAAAATGAACGTTATATAAATGTGTATAGAATATAAATGTTTTTCATTTTATTGCTTGAACAGGCACAGTTTCTATGAAAATGACATGGTTGTTAAGAAATGGCTACAAATATTACTCCAGACAACAAACCATAAAGAGAAATTTATGGATGAGAACTGTAATCCAAGGTAATTAATTATCCATATAATTCTATTCCAAGTTATTTCAACAATGATAATTGTAATTTATTTTAGGCATATAATTGTAATACATGTACAAGATAATGTACGAGATCAATCTTTTGGTTTTATGTTTTTTTGCTGTGCATTTTGCCATTTACTAATTTGTGTCATAGATGGGTACACTTTTAACAATGACAATGTTTATGGAATGAAATTTTTATAATCTTACAGAGGCAGATTATTTTTTTTTGGGGGGGGGTGGGGGGGGGGGGGGGTGGCAAAGGGCCAAGCCCCCCTATTTTGTTACAAATTTTTGATTATTTAGGGAATCACTGAAGCTTGACTGGAGCAGGCCCACTCTTTGGCAGTCAGTGACCCTTATGATTTTTTTTCATTAATTTAAACTTTATCTCTTCATTTTGACAGACCATGGAGCCACTGTTTGAAATGGAATGACCAAGACATAATTGATCATGTGATATCAGTAACCAATGAAAATGTGATACAACACCATTTGAACCTATGCAAGAAAGAGGGGTAAGAGAGCTGTCGTTTTAAAAGTCATAAGCTTGTTAAGGTTTGATTATTGTATAACAGAATAGGAATTATATTGATGTGATGTAAAGTATTATAGGGTTATTGCATGAATATTGGGGAATATTGTCCCGAGTAGAATTTTATATTGCACGAGCTTGCGAGTGCAATATATGTTCTACGAGGGACAATATTCCCCAATATTCATGCAATAACCCTTTCATTGTATAGCAATATAATATTTGAAAGTAAAAATTGGTTTAAACTAAGATTTTGTCATTGATGATGTCATGAATTTTGAAGATTTATTGCACTAGTGCAATATTAGAATTTATTGCACGCTAACTTTTGGTTACTTTCTGTTGGAAATATTATATTGCTATACAATAATATCAGTTATCATCTAAGTACATGTACTACCATGAAGATTTTATATTTGTTATGGTGGAAAATCCCCATTTTGAATTAAAGTCAGGATTGATCATTATGTTTGTTTTTCATGCGAATAAAATTTATTTAGATACTCAATGTATTCTCTTACAAAATCTGTGAAAAATCATATGTTTAAAGAATAAATTTGCTATCTACCATTTATGATTTCTGGTTTACCTTTAAGTTACATCAGAATTTATTTAGACTCCTAAAATGGATTCATATAAGGATAAATCTGCAACATTATTTTTATGCCTCAGTTATTATACCCCATTTATGTTGAAGTCCAATCTACTTGAAACTTAGTACACATGTTCTATGATATGACCTTTCTACTTTTAATGTCAAATTAGACTTTTTACTCTAATTTCACGGTCCACTAATCATAGAAAATGATAGTGCTGATGGGGAATCCTTGTACTATGAGCACATACTTGTTATTGCAGTATTTACCAATTTCATATCAAAGCTTAAATTAATCATCACTCTTTTCTGGTAAAATGACATACTGTGGATTCATTATTATTAGTTGGATACCAATTTTCGTGGATTTCGTGGGAACAGTTGAACCAGGAAATTAAATGTTCAACGAATGACAAATTTTCTTATGGCGTGTATGCAGACTTCAGCAAAACCACGAAATCAAATATCCACGAACATGTAAGTTTTCCTCAATCCACGAAAATTGGTACCCACGAAAATAAATGAATCCACAGTATTTTGTTAGCATTTGTCAGTTCGTATTATCCAATTTCAGATATTGGAATGGTTTGCTAGTTTTGTTGAAACCTAAGGAAAGATTAGAGGAGATGCTAATGCTTATACTGTATCTTAACGATGTGACACTTCTGGATAATAATAAACCTAATGGTTTGTTCAATTTTATACATATTTATCTTTGTAATATAGATGTCCAAATTTATTTTCATTGGGACTGAAGATGCATCATGATTTAGAAATGATCTAGGATAATTGATTGTAATAGGCGAATTAGTTTATTTCTGCTTGGTAAATAAAAACACTGGTGCAGTAATTCTATAACATCAATTCCATAGGATACTATGGCTTCATCATAATTTTTCAAATACCAATTTTGATGGATTTTGTAGGTATATGTATACCACAAATTCCTTAATTCAATAAACTTATTTTTTCTACAGGCTAAATGTATTCAGACTTTGGCAAATCCAGAAATCAAATATCCATAAAAATACAACTTATTCTAAAGCCAAAAAGATTGATATTAAAAAAAATAAATAAATTCAAAGTATTTTGTATTCATAAGTATGATTACTTTTTAGAAAGAATATTTTGGGAAAATTTAAATCATGCTTATAAAAGATAGTTTGAATTGGACTCTTCATATCTCAAAATGTAACACTGGGAAGAGAGGTTTAGACAAATCAAGAGATAATGTAACACTGGGAAGAGAGGTTTAGACAAATCAAGAGATAATGTAACACTGGGAAGAGAGGTTTAGACAAATCAAGAGATAATGTAACTGTTTGGTATTTCATTGATAAGTTCAGCTTATGAAAACATCTTAACATGCTTTACGCCTATTCACTTTTTTCCACCATGATTACTGGACATCACAAAGTTTCCCATAGAATTTTGATGCCAAAAAGGACAAATTATTATTGTATAGGGTCAATAGTTTTAAAAAAGTGTCAATCATTCCCAAATTAGCTATAAGGTTTATTATGTCATATCCTCTTTGCAGGGATACTTCCAAGTTCAGTGGAAGATTGGAAATGGTTTCTGGGTCAGTTTTCCTCATTTAATCACCAAAATACTGCAGCAACAGACTCTGAGCAATCAAATGACCAGTTAGTGTCATGGTCAGAAGGCGGAGATGACCATTCCATTTCTACTTGCACACCTATTACATGGAATGCTATAGGACAGTTGATGTTACAGAACTTAGGACCAGTAACTACAGTCCAGGTTATAAAAGACTGTCACATGACAGATCAGATGTTTTCTCTCCCTTTCTTCCAATCATGTGTTCTTAGTTCATTCATTCATAGACAACAAAGGTATGCTTATTATTTAATATAAAGGAATCGGTACAATTGTATGACCTTATACATCATGTTTTCTAATTACCCATACCTGTGAATGCATTTAGGAATAGAGGAAATACCTATAACATACACCATCAATAAAGTGGCCTACCAATGACTTCCACCCCCACCTGATTTTGGCAAATTTTTACTCTTAACTACTTTTACCTTTGAGAAGGGCATTAAGGTTGTCATATATTACTATGAATACATTTAGAAAGGGTTTATGGACCACATACTGCAAGATTGAACTCCCTGATGTCAACACAGTTACACTGGCACAGTTTTTGAGAAGTTAAGGGACAATATGGGCTATAAAGTACAAATGGGGTCAATAGATAATGAAGATGCACAAATAGCATCCTATGAATTGATTTGTATTGTAAATCTAGCTGTATAAATGTATATGTATTTACAGAAATGTTACACATAGTTTACTAGAGAAGTTAGATTCTTACCTATGGACTAAGAAACCCAATACACTTATGCCAGAGGTAATATATTAGTTCTTTGCTTAAATTAAGTGACCTTCTCAGTTTGAAATTTAGAACTCTATAATTAATAAAATATTTAAGTAGCATAGGAGTATAAAATAAGCATTTTGGTAAAATACAACTCATATTGGACTTTTTCACAAGGCATGTCTTGATGGTCATTGATTTTATAATTCAGTATGCTGTTAAAAGATTTCATGCTGAATTAAAAAAGAAAAAACACAACATGGTTTTCATATTTATATTACTAAATTTGTAGTTACAGTTCTTAGTGAACAGTCAGAAAGAAGGTATAACAGAAGATGTTAGAGTAGAGGAGCAAGACAGTATGGTAAGACATATTTTAGTATTTGTTTAAATGTTGTCTGTAAATGATAATCATATTTAAGGGGGGACAATCCTGAAATGGAATGTGAAGTAAAAAGAATTATTTCCAATGACCTCGATGTATTTATTAATTTGAGAATCTTTGAAATATGTTTTAGTTAAGAACCATAACCAATTGTCAAGTTAAGTTGAAGAACTAAGTATATCCCCATTTCCATTCTCAATTTTATCATTGTCATTACATATTGTTTAAGTGGTCATATGTTGTCACAAACTTTTTATTATCTTTTTTAAGAGACTTGGTTAAAAATATTTATCCAACATTGCTTGCTTATCTGATATCCATTTATCTACAACCAAAACAGACTTCTAGTGCCAATAATGAATATATGATGGTGCTTCTTAATTTACATTTTTCTCTCTTCTATAGATCTATATGACTACAGATCACAGTTTGACCAGCAGACGTTACAGAGAGGATATGGAAAGTCATTGGGGTACCAGTACCAAAATTAACAGGTTTACCAATTGTTTTTTTTTAAATGTCAATATATATTTTGAGATTGTGAAAAAACCCTTAAATATGCCATTTTAATTAGTTTTTGCTGGAAAAAAATCCAGTTTATTTCAATATGCATAACTTGTATGAACTTAAATCTAATTCAGCTGTATGTAGAAAGATTAAGATTAATATCGATGAGTGCGTAAATGTTTGAACCTGAAGGTACTTTTTAGCCCTGTCATCCATTGGCAGAGTTTATGTTTTCTTTTGGATGACTATTGTTTCTTTTGAATTTGTGACTGCATCTAAATTAGACACATCTTTTTGAAATGTGTCTATGACTAAATCTTTTAAAAAAATGTATTTTCCCCCGAAAAAAATCTAACTTATCTTTGATATTTTAAGCTGTTAATGCTCATGTGATACACAATTTACTGATTTATAGTGATACAAGTATTTACTTTAAAACAGATAATTATTTTATTAGTTGCAGTATGTTACCATAAATAAAAATTTAGTGCATTTACTGTACAAATGTTGTCTTTGAAAAAAAATAAATAAAAAAATAATTTTTTTAAGTACAGTAATCTCAAGTATTTAAATAATAAATGATAAAATAAAAAACCCAAACAAAAACAAACACACAAACAAACAAACAATAAACAAATAAAATTTTATTAAATTATTCATCAATTTTAGAACATTAATTTTGTCGCATCTGAATTTGAAAATTAACTAGTCCTTTACTTGCAGGAGTTGCAGAAACTGTAATATTCAATTAACTGAGACAGTATCTCATGTGGAACCTGGAGTACTCATATTTCCTTGTGGTGAGTTGTCACTATTAACTACATTCTATTTATCTATTAAGTCATTGTCTATAAATTTAATCCATATAGTTGCATGTGTTTTATAAGGGTGGAATGAAGAAATAATATGGCTTGGATGTATGAATCTTAAAGCCAGGTCAACACCACCCTTGTTTTCTGCTATATAATATTTTATGAAGGTTAAGAAAGTGACATTCATTGTCTGACAATATTTTTCGATACAGTAATATAAATGAAAATTAAGAATTACTTTAGAAGCAGACCTTTAAGACCTGCTTGAAAGCAGTCATTTTGATTTGAATCTGTAAATTCAGTAGTTATTGGGATGTTTTTATTATTGCGAAAAATGTAACATGGTTGTTACCGCAATAATTTAAATTCACAGTTGGGATTTTGTTTATATTAATGAAACGGAATTATCCTCCATATTGCTAAAATAGTAATTGCGTTTTGGTCTAGAATGACAAAACTGCAATAATTAATGCAATCAATAATATTTGAATTTCCTGTAAAGCAAGAAAACACACTGTTCCATTATTAAAAACTATGCAAGTAGACCTTATTCTTGATTTGGTACAGGCACTTTGAATGGCTTATGGTATTTTTTTTAAGTTGAAAATAGATCATCGTGAAATGTATCAGTTTATAGGATTGAGTTAGTAAGATGGTATAGCAGCATCACAATTTAATGCTGAAATCAGATTGCTCATTGCCTACTAAGGGAAAATTTAGCATAAAGTGCTTTTATTGTAAAGGCAGTTTGTTATAGTTATCAAGATCATTTAAACACAGTTAATTGCAATTTTTTTCTACATTATTATAAGTTCATTGTAATTTATTTCAGGACATGGATTTCACAAGTTTTGCTGTCCTCTAAGAGAATGTATCATTTGTTTGTAATTGGACTGACAAAAGAAGATATTCCATAAATCAAGAAGCTTAAACAAGTTTCTGTACTCACATTAAAATACTCTTATTTATACTGAAATTATAAACAGAAAGCTGTCAGGGTATGACTAAAGTTCATTTTATATACATGCACTGAGATAATGTAGTTTGAAAAAAAAATGTAAGGTATCGCTCATTCTAGATATATATTTTATTCAGAATGCAACTCATAGTATAATAATTTAATAATATGTATCTTAGATATTTATTGCAAGAAAAAATTCTGAAATATTGTTATATCTTTATATTGGAAGCCATTTTGATTGTTTATAGATGGCTTGTCTTTAAATACCTCATAACTTAATGTGAAGCAAAGAATTTAATATAAATGGCAATTTGAACACATTTTTGCATTGATGTTGTTTACACTGTAGACTCCTACAGGAACAGGGGCTTAACAACCAAATATGTGCATGATAAAATTTAACATGGCTTTTATTTTTCTAAACTTGTTAAAAACTAGGTATGTTTGTTATTAATTGCTGCCAAATGATGGGTATTTAGTTTTACCCTTGATCCCTATCAGTCCAAAAATTGGTTTTAGTTCTCTTTAGTTTGCCTCAACCAAATGTTATTAAATTTAACCACAGGGCTTATTTCACTTAACACAGATCAAGTAGGAATTTGGGTATGGTCACTTCCACGGTTATCAAGTCATGTCTCTTTATAAATAGAAAAACTGCTGAATTTGCCTTATATTTACAGGCAGTAGCATTTTCATGGACATTTTTTTAATTTGTTAATTTTTGTTATGTATAAAGCTTTGTATATTTTATAACTGTATTAATATGTTGCTAGAAAATGTTAGATAATGTAATTATTGATAGACACAGATAAGGTGCTTAATTTATAACGGTGCTCAGGTTTTGTTAACTGTATTGATCATGTACAGTATGGGTTTGCTAATTGTTGAAGGTCCTTTGATGATCTGTGATTATTCACATATTTGTCCTTGGCCTTTATGGACTTGTCTCATTGTTAGTCATGTCACATCTACTTATTTTTATTGTGGTTGTCATTTATTGCAATATACAATTATAATTCAATTATAAATGTAAATACATGTTTTATCTTTTAAAAATAAGAGAAGTGACAAAATTTTATTTTTTCAAAAGTTAATTGTTTAGCTAACAATGTTCCCTCTTCAAACCTTTTTTATTTAATGCAAATCTTAGGTGAAAGCTTCAGATAAAATTGAATTTCATTGAGAAAAAAAACCTGTGAGTTATACAGCAAATACATAGATTTCAATTTTTAATCATATTTGTATAGAAAATACAATTTATTAGTCAGAAGGGTGTTTCTAGAAAGGTTGTGTTTCATTTTGTGCCATATAAATCTAGTTCTAAGAAATAGGACATCCTAATGTTAAAACAAAAATAGAACATTTATAATGTTTTAAAAGTCTCAAGAATAGATTTTGGTGTGTTTAAATAAGTAGGGGACAGGATACATGAATCATCAATTAAGAAATGTGTGTCTGGTATATAGATAAGAAGTCATTTTATTCAAAATAATACCATTGTGGATTGTTTATATCATTATTTATTATTATTGTCAATATCATTTAAGTGCCTACTTTAGTTAATTAACATCCCTACACTGTTGCTAGATGTGTAAATATATTTTGTTTCTTCACTTATTACATAATTTTTTTTTTTTAGATTATGTCACTGATTTCTAATTAAATTTGTTTATAATTTTAAGTATTTTTATTATTTTATTTGTATATTCCAGTTATACATATTTTTTTGTGTTCACAAAATAACAGGGTGATATATTTTGTTCATGCATGATATTTATGTCTTAAGTCTGATTAACCAATTAAATATTAAAAATTTGAAACCCTTTAACTGCAGTATACTGCATGACAATAATTACATATGAAATAATCTGTTAACAGAATTAAACTACTATGAAAGATTCTAGACTTATAATTGTGTATTTTCAGATGTAGTTTGGTTCTCAAACGATTGATCAATGACTCTTGGAACAAAAATTTTAAAAGTCCTAATAAAGTATGAAGTTGAAGTTCATTGAGAATCCAACATTCCAAAAGGGTGTGTCAATTATAGCCAAGGCTATTCGTTCGTTGGGCTCATCAAAACGATTTATGAAGAGTAAATTGTTTTAAATTTTCTGAAATTATGTCTATTAGATGCTGAGGCACAAAAAAAAACTCCAACCAATCGATTTTTTTTTTAAATTTTCATTGCTGTATAAATTGGTTCTGTCTGGTATGCTTGTTCAGTACAGGTTCTGTCTGAATAAGTATGCTGGTTCAGCACAGGTTCAGTCTGGTGAAGTATGCTTGTTCAGCACAGGTTTTGTCTGGTGAAGCATGCTTGTTCAGTACAGGTTCTGGCTGGAGAAGTATGCTTGTTCAGCTCATGTTCTGTCTGGAGAAGTATGCTGGTTTAGCACAGGTTCTGTCTGGCGAAGTATGCTTGTTCAGCACAGGTTCTGTCTGGAGAAGTATGTTTGTTCAGCACAGGTTCTGTCTGGTGAAGTATGCTTGTTCAGCACAGGTTCTGTCTGGAGAAGTATGTTTGTTCAGCACAGGTTCTGTCTGGTGAAGTATGCTTGTTCAGCACAGGTTCTGTCAACTTTATAGTTGATGTTTGCTCTGACATTTCAGTAGAAAATTATTTCAAGTCAGCCAATGTACAAAGCAGTTATAATAAATTATTATTTTTTTTATTTTCATAAGTTTTGTATTTAATATTTTTTTGAAATTTATTTGTGATTTCATTCCTGATTTCTTGCAGCAGAGATATTTAAAGTAAAATGTTTCATTTGCATGTCTTTAGAACTATGTTATTGTCATAAAACTATGTCCTTAAACTTATGTTAAAATAGCTTGTTATGTAAAGATAATTGAGGGCTTTAAAAGTGCAATTTGTTAATGGTATATACAATGATTGTTAATTTTACTTGTTAGTTATTGCAAGGTGTTTTTATGAGTTAATATGTAAAAAAATGTTAATGACTTTATCATTGATAGAATTTGAAATAAAACTATTCAAGTTAGATATTGATTTACTTTGTTTAAGGACTTTAAAAAGACTATGAATAAAACAGTTGCCAGTAGTTAACCATGGTTCAAAGTCTTGAAAAACTGGCGATTAAAAGCCATTTCTCTGATTAAAAAATTTGGGAAACCATGACACTTGTTATTATTGAAGTCAGCCATTCATTACTCACATCTCATTTCCATGGACAAAATTTAACCTGCCTCCTCAGTCATGGTCTATTAACTTTGAAACATTTGCTTAGTTTATATGTATTAGTTTGTGATTAGATTAGATTAAGATGAACTGTTAATGTTTAGTCAATGATATTTAGTATGCAAATTTATTGGCATTTGCAAGTCTTATTTCCAATGAGATTATAAAGCCCCAACCCCTCATCATGGTTAATTAATTGACTTTGAAACTTTTACCTTGTTTACAAGTTATTGTTAGTGTTTAGGTTTGTTTAAAGGGAACTACTTGTGATAAGTCAATGATATTTAGTTCATAGACTTTGAATATTTGCATAACTTACATGTTAAAGTAATGCTATTTTAATATCAACATTTCCATTATCAAAATTACAAAAAGGCGAGACATATCTTTGCGATAACAGTTTATTATATATTAGGCAGAAACGCTAAAAACGCTAAAAATCCATATCAAAGGGGCAACACTGCAAGAAAGGGTCGTCAGACTATTACATGAGAGTACAAGTTTATTTGTAGATCTTGTGTTGCTGATCATTTTTGCTGCCTTAAAGTTTCTATCTGTCTAGTATAGTTTATCAGATATAAGCAGAAATACAACAATTATATCTATATTATTGGGATAACAAATCATTACAGGGCGCCGGAAAATTTTGAACTTGGGGGGACTTTTTTTGTTGTCTTGTCTTGTTGATTGGAAAAAGAGTTTCTCTTAATTTTTTTAGTTACTATGTAATAATAATAAAAATCGGTGAAATTTGTCATTTAAGGTCAATAATTCATGTAAGTAGTCGTCTGACAGTTTTAAAATAAAATAGACAATAAGTAGATCATATCATTTTTCTATTTTTAGCAGTTTGCAAGATAATGTACTATACTTGTATTTTACCCGTTTGTTCCATTTTTAGCCATGTCGGCCATGCTAGTTGGCAGGCAGGTTCATAGAACATATTTTTGGATTTGATATGAGCTATAGTTCTAAGTCTGTTGCACTTCAGTGTTTCTTTTGTTTCGTTGTTTTCCTCTTATAGTTGATGTGTTACCTTTAGTTTTAGTTTGTAACACGGATTTGTTTTCTGTCAATCGATTTATGACTTATGAACAGTGTTATACTACTGTTGCCATTATTACCTTAGACACCGGCCTCCCAAACACGAAGAAGCCCAGGTTATTATATAAAATCAACATAATGTACTCACACTCAAGTAAAGTTCCCTATAATTCTCATGCCAATATACATATACACAATATGAACTATGAAAAATTTCGGATTTATCTTTGGAGTAGGTTATTTAAATATGGTTGTCTTTAGTTATGTTAATTTACAGCCTGTTTCTGTCTTTTTAATTAATTAAGAGTAATAATTTTTTTTTACAATTTTGAGTAAAACGGAAAACCGAAGGAGGAGGACAGAAGACAGTAACGAGAAAAGCTCACTTGACCTTTTAGGCCAGGTGAATTAATAATATTAATGATGATAATAATAATGATTATAACAAATGAATCTTTATTTAAAGAAGGCAACTCTGTTCACAAAATATGCTTATTATCCCTGAAACATTCAAAAATGATAAATACAGGAAAAAAAATGTATATAAATTACATAAACACATTAATCAATAGATGTATACAAATACATACAGGAAGCTTTAATATCAATTAAATGATTAAGCAACTTGGGCAATTCACAGAAAAAAGAACAACACACCATACCTAGGGATCTTCATTTTGTGGAGTAAAAAAATAGTTTGAACATTTGATATTGAAAGTATCTTAATTATGCATTCCTTTAACATCATTCGGCATACTGTACCATTTATAAATTTAATTGTTTTTTTTTCAATCAAATTTGATCTACTGACACGAAGATGTCCTAATATTGTCGGTCTGAATGAATAATTATAAAGATTGCAACCAAGTATATTCCAAAAATGTTACCAAAGTCTCTATCTGAACAACAACACTACTTATTACAGAGAATACATGTATGTTATAGCTCTAAATAAAATTCTTTACTTGCCTTTCTGATTTATGCATTTCAATAAAAAACAAATGCTCTGGGCATTTTTCTGTATCTTTTGTAATGCAAAGTTTTGCAGTTTCTCTCAGAAAGTTATTCTATTGACATTTGTGCTAAATTTTGATCACGAATTATGACATTGGCTGTTTGGTGGAATTATTTCTCGAGACGGAAATCTTCTTCATAAGTATAATAATGATGGTGTATGTATATAGTCTCATGGACATCTTCTTCATAAGTATAATAATGTTGGTGTATGTATATAGTCTCACGATCATCTATGTTCATTTATTTAGGTTCACTTTGTTTTAGTTTTGTTGAATTAACTGTAAATACATCTGCGGCGTCATTGTATGGCATCCAACCTCATTCTTAGTTTTCTGCAAGAGAGGCGGACGATGTATGACCACAGTTTTAGACATTCACTCACATATATTAAATGCCGTACACTTCTCTTTCTACATTTCTTATTCTATCTCGCCCTGCCTTTCTTCGCTTATAACGTAGACAAAGTGCTATAGTTGCGACAATAGCAACAATAAAGAGAGTACCAAAGATTGCTGCAAGAAGTGGGACAGGTCCATGTTCTAGCACTGCAAATAAATAATTTGCTTTTCTATTAAGAGAATGAAATCAAAAATGTGTGCAAAGAAATGATGAAAATTTGTGATTTTTTTTTTATAGAAACGCTACCTTCTGCCTCTGTCGCTATGGACGCATTTATGTATACATGGAAATAAAAAAAAAATAGTCTGTTTAAAATGAAAATATCTATAGATTCTATAAAAATGATCATGGTGACACAAGAGAATCTTTTGAAACAGATTTTAAATTTGGAGAATATGTATATTACAATTTATCAATATGTAAACAATTTCAGTTAAATATACTATTGATGGACGTCGGCTATTTATGCTGTTTGGGCGCGTTCTTGTCTCTTTGACACATTCCCCATTTCCATTCTTAATTTTATTCTGAGATGGAAATAATAAGGCTTCAGAACATACATGCGTATTTCATGCTGGAAAAAGAAATCTGACATTTGTGCCCGAGATATATAATTAACGCAGCAAAGAATTATGCTTAGCATTAAACAGTTTTGCTTAACATCAAACAATTAAGCGTAGCATTAAACAATAGTTGAATTCATTTTGTAAACATTTATCAAATATGATATATTATACTTGCCATCAGTGTCATGGATTTTTCCCTTATCTTCTGAGGTGTCTGAAAGAATGAAGAATACACTGATACAAGTTTATTTCACATATAAAATTTAACAGCATTAAATTATAGTAATAAACGGGGAAATAGTATTTAAAGCTGTTTCTACAAAAACGGGAACCGTAGACACAATTGACATGTTTTATTTTATGAACAATCTTAGTTGGTAAAGAACCGTACCAATTTTCATGATATATAGACCTATAGGGCGATATTCTCGAAATCGACCTCATATTTAACGATTTGAGTGGGTTCAATGAGTAATAATTGTGACCCCTTCTGATCGACTTGTTTTTGTATTTATATCACTCAGAATTCAAGAAGTAACATTGTATAGCTCCCTTACATTATATGCCCCTTATATAGTGTTAAAAACATGTGCGTCATGGTTGAGTAAATTATTAGCCTGGTATCTTTGAGACTTGTTACGACTACTTATTCGATTCGACTGTATTGCATAATTTGTCCCCGAGCGTAACACCAACAAAGCAGTCATCATTTTTGTGTTAACATGCAATGTCATAGTACTGATAGAATAGTTAGATTATTTGAAGCAATGACATTTTTCTTCCCCACAGATATAGACTACTTTAGCATTATTTGGCACAACGATTTGGCATTTTATTCCCTTCAACTTCGTATTTCATTAGACAATAATTATTTGGATTTGTTTGCCACTGATTGGTCTTTTATAGACGAGACGCGCGTCGTGCGTATCATGGCAATTATAAGCCTGATATCATTGATGAGATTACGTAAATTATAATAAATGTTCGATCTATAAATTTACCGCTTGTGTTCTGTTCCCCTTCTTTACACTTGGACACATGACGGATTGTTGGTGTGTACTGTAAGTGACGCTATCCCATTCGAATCCCAGCAATTTTGTCAGTTTTCAATTGATTTGTAAACAAGTAATCAAAAGATATTCAAAGGTAAAGGAGTCCTTAACTTATCCTACCAAATCATGTAATTGTAAATGCAAATTGAATAAGGCAGAAGAATTATAGCTAAGACGGCGTATCTATCGTATCATTTCATCGAGGTTGTTATTTGTTGCTATATATCACATTTATTTTTTGTTCATTGTTTTGCATGTAAATCTGGTCGTTCTTTTTCTCGTTTGAATTATTTTACATTTGTCATTTCGGGGCCTTTTATAGCTGACTATGTGGTATTTGGTTAAGCTTATTTGTTGAAAACCATACGGTGACGTGAAGTTGTTAACTTCTATGTTGGTGTCTGGTGGAGAGTAGTCTCATTAGCTATCATACCACATCTTCTATTTATACATATCCTAATAAAACTGAAGACAACAGTGAATATATAACAAGTGGGCAGAGTGCAATCAAAATATGACGAAAATATGTAAACAAAGAATATTAAGAATTTCTTGTCATTTGTGTCCCTATATTCTTTAATAGTGTGTTTCTTGGAAGATTAATATTTTTATTACATACACAATCTGTGCTCACTACAAAAAAATATTAGCACGTGTCATCTGCTAAATGTTGTCTCTTTGTAATAACTTTCAATCTTGAGAGCTACAGATGTAACATAATAACATTTGTCTCGATGGTAAAAAACAAACAACTAAAATTAACAAGTGTCCATCTGCTTAAGGGAAAAAATTGAAAAATCAAAAGCCACAACAACATCCTTAAGAAAGATTTATAGTACATTGTACCTCGCTATGGTAGAACTTATCATTCCACTTACCAACAAATGTATTCTTACTCTCTAACTTATATTTATCTCCACTTCTGACATTCAAGACGATTATTGATGCACTGTACCCGTCTGCAACTATATTAACGTACACACTTTCTTTATCGTTAGAATTAGTGGTACAAAATTTCGGGATGTTAATCTATGCTTGGTCATTGCATGAATACGTATGTTTTAGACGTGCATCCTGCAGAGAAAAGAACTGCATGTATTACAATGTGAAAACTAAGCATTTTATGTAAAACAAAACAAAGTATTATCAGACTGAGTTCATGCCACTGTTTGTGGACTCTTATTACAGGCGAGTATCATCATCCCTGGCCTAAAGCTTGTGCGCTTCTTTGTGGAATATTTTGGAGTAAATGATGTATTTACAAATGTTTGTTATATTCAACTTTGAAGTTCAAAGTTTATTTTGGAATATCCATGCCGGGAAAAAATCTGGAAAACCGCATTTTTGAGAAATATTTGTCTATGAGTGTGCCTGATGAAGTTAAAATCCAGAAAAAGGCTTGCAATCTATAACGTGTTGTTTTTAATTTTTTGCCCTGTACTTTGATAATAAAAGTTTATCTTTGCGTAGCCCTTTGCATCTATATGGACATATTTTACGATATAATAATTACTTTTTATCAATATTTAAATAAACATCGGAACTTTGAGTCCCCAAAACTTAATGAGCTTTTCGTTTATTCTAAATGGTAAAAAAATATTTTTTAAATATAACTTGGTTTTCGTTTATTTTTTTCTTAAATAAATCAGGACGTTATAGTTTCATAGTTTTATCATTTAATTGTTTTCTTCATTTCGGACCCTTACATAGCATTCTTTTCGGTATGGGTTTTGCTCATTGTTGAAGGCTTACGGTGACCTATAGTTGTTAGCTTCTAGGCCATTTGGTCTGTATGAGAGTTGTCTAATTACATACAATTTTCTTATTTTTATATGTAAGATAATATAAGATTTGATTTTATGCTAAAAGATTCTAATCGAAGATTGATTTTATTTTAGAATTCACATAATCTACTCTAAATTTTTGTATGTACTTACATTCATGTGCCTAACTACAGATTGTCCTGTTCTTATTCTGTACTGTAAGCTGACGTAAGTAGAACCACAGTCGATGTCAAATACTTCCATGCTAATACATTTCTGATAGGTATAATCTCTGAAGTCTTGGTCATCAGAAAATCCGTAAAACCCAAGTAAAACACTCAGACTGGACCTATCAATTTTCCCGCCATTGTAGACGACTCTATAACTATGTTCTACATTAACCTTGCAGTTCTTCAAACCATTAGTGTAGCATGTGATAGGCGGTAGGGTTACTGCAATTATTAATATCTTAACATATATCAAAAGGTACAAAGTTAATTAAATAACGGTAATTAGAACCATAAAGCTAAAACAGATACGTAAGGTGGTGCGTTTAGTCTGCATGAGAAGTAAATGTCATAAATCATACTTTTCAAAAGATGCTTAAACTCATTAAGGATACCAGGGTTACAATTTGGTACGGCAGTCGCGCGATTTTTATTTAAAGACTCTTCTTCAGTGGAGGTGGAATTAAAACAAATTGGAAAGCCAAATAAAATATGAAGTCGAAGTTTTATTTATGAATAGAGATTTGTAAATTGATATTTTTATCCTATTGAACTTAGACTATTTGTATTATTTTAAAGATGTATTGCCCGTTCTTTCATCTAACTGCGTTCCACTCGTCTACACTCGACCGATTCCGTTTATCTATTTAACGTACGCAACTACATAGAATGCAACCCCGTTAACTGCTCATAAAAGACATTAAGCTGATATCTGGTAGTGACCAGTCTTTATACTTAGATATATGATTTGATTTAGTAGTTCTTTTTGGCTTCGAACTAGATGTCAGTAGCTGCGAGTACTCTCAAGATATTTACTTATGTCTTTTTGTGGTTAGAGATGAAGAATGGATATAACCCATATCTGTGTCTTTGTTTGATGTTTTTGTTTGTATAAGATCTAATCAGTTTAGCCTTTTAAAACTTTTTTTTATAGTTTGTTCTTATGATGTTTGGAACATCACTGTCTATGGTTAAAGGGGGATGGGGTGTGGGTGTGCTTGGTGCAGTGATCTGGTGGTGGGATGGGATGTTGTTTGGCATTCAAAAACATATGTTACCCCACAAAAATCTTTATTTTCCTGTACCAAGCCATGAGCCAGTAGTTCAGTGGATGTCGTAGATTCATATCAGTTATTTTTTGTTTTCATAAATTGTTTTGTTACATTAGGGCTGTAATTTTTCTTGATTGAATTGTTTGATATTTTTCATGTCGGGACGTTTCATCGCCGACTGTACGGCATGGGTTTTGCTTCATTATTAAAGGCCGTACGGTTGCAAATATACTAGTAATTTGCTAACATCTACTCTAGTTGAACTTTGGTGGACATTTGTCTCGGCGGCTATCATAGCACATTCCCTTGTTTTTACTGTCACTCTACCACCAGAGTGTATTGATCGCTTTGTCTGCCGGCACGAGCACAAAACGTTAAAACGTGTACGAGGATAAATATGTAAATAGAAGATGAAGTTTGTTTCAATCTTATATTCAGACATTTAATCAAATAGAGATACAGTGTGTTTTTTGTCGTATACAAATCTTTTTTATAATACGATGCTTAAACATTCAAATTAGCTGACGACACGGTTTTAATTTGTTTTTAAAGGTTACATGGGCATAATGTTTCTATCTTATTTTTGACGTATCAGTCTCATAGTAAAGAGACATTATTTTTCTATACTAATAGGTGATGCAACTTACAAGGAACAAAAGTAAAGTACTGTGGTTTTTTTATACGTGTAAGAAACTATTGTTGGCTCTATCCATTATCCATTATGAAACTAGGGACATACAAATTTTTGAACGGTAGAGTCATTATGAATACTAGATAAATGGTATTTGTACCTCAGTTATTGTATTTTATTCTTAGTGTGTATAAAAAATAATGGAAAGACAAATTACTGTAAATGCACAGTTTAAGCATATTTATAATTCATTTTTTTCTATTGTCTTTTTACTTCAAATATTTTATTTTATTACTAGTTGTGAACAATGCCCCATGGCGCCAGCCTAAATAATATTAGCAAAATTTGACATTTTGTTAAAGTGAAAAAGATCAAGGCTAAGTACATGAATTATATTTAATGCGTTTCCTTCAGTTTTAGTTTTTTCCCCGATTTTGTTTTTTTTTGTCCATGGATTTATGAGTTTTGAACAGTGGTATACTACTGTTGCCTTTATTTATACATGCATATAAATATATTCAATGATATTTGTCTTAATTAATGTTAACCATCGTCTCGTTGATGTCATACTATGTACACATATATAGTTTATATTACAATTTCAATTGGTATATTAAATAAACTTATTTTTTCTAGTTTACACACTGATCATGCTGATCATGCTGTTGTAGTTTAACACCAACGAGCTGTCGTAGCTAAAGACTTCAGAGTTCATGCAGAGTTCAAACTACATTAAGATAATTGAAAGAAAATCACTAATAATGAAAACAAATTAAGACTTACTAACTTGTTATTTAATTTCGTTTGCATTTATAATATTGGACTCCAGCAAATAGAATACAAAGAAACAAAAACAAAATTGGTGCATTGTATTGAAAGGGTAATAATAGGTCACGGTAAAGTATTAAGTAATATGTGACGATCAGTACATATGTTGTTATTTATATACCAACCTACGGAACGCCGTTTTCCTCCTATTATTGTAACGGAGAGTTAGCAATATATGGTTTAACGCGGAAGATCGTGGAAAAAATGTACATTGTATATATATATTACAATACTATAAAAAAAATTATATATATGAGGGAATCAAGTCAATCATCAATAAAATAACGACTAAGTCTGATTAAAACAATAATACAACGTACGTTATATAATTTCGGGAGATTAATAGTTTTGATTGATTCCTGATAAACGTATTTTCCCCAAAACATACCAACTACTTTCTAAACATTAAAGAAACTTAATGCCCGTACCAATTCAGGAATGTGACAGTTGCTTTCCATTCGATTGTTGTTTTAGCGATTTTGTTTTTGCCATGCATTGGGTAAAGGACTTTTCGGTTTGAATTTTCCACATAGTTCCGAAGTTTTGTTATTTGACTTTTCACTGAAATCATAGTCACATAATGCCCATCCTAAATTCGGTGCATTACGTTTACGCGCATTACCATTACATTTGCGCGCAAAAATCATTACGTTTGCGCGCAAAAATCATTACGTTTGCGCGCAGCTTTTGCTTACATTTGCGCGCATTTTTTGACAGGTAAACTCAGGTAAAATACAGGTCATAATACTTTATTATTTATTAATTTGTTCAATTATTTACAAGTATCAGTACCTCTTCCGTTAGTCTAAGTCTCCTAAGGCACCTATTTTGAAAGAATTTAATCAATAATATTTTAGGGAAAATACAGGTCATAATACTTTTTTATTTATCAATTTGTTCAATTATTTACAATTATCAGTACCCCTTCCGTTAGTCTAAGTCTCTTCATAGGCAGGGAAAAAAGGAGATAAAGCCGCATATTTTTTCGATTTTCGGATACAATTCAACAAGTCAAAAGTGTAGGCAAAATTTTAAGAAATCTGTGACATAGCCCATTTATCATAACTTGAACTTAAGATATAACGGGGTTTTAAATTGATTTTAGAAATCAATATGAACAATATATAATTTAAAGTAACGAACTATTTTTTAAATTAATAATTGATAATCATATCTATTATGAAAATACCAATAAAGTATAGTCATTTACAATTTAATATATATGAATTATCATGTTTACCTGAGATTACCTGTAGAATGAATGCGCGCAAATGTAATCAAAAGCTGCGCACAAACGTAAAATATTTTAATCCCCAAATGCGCGCAAACGTAGTGCGCCCCCTAAATTTACTAAACTAAATCATTAAAACTATTTATTTGACAATAGATGGTTTCATGTTTGACCTTGATGGTAGAATCATCCTGCAGAATTTGTAGAATTTTTTTAATTTGATATAAAATATCAGCATCAGTAATGGTGCAGTGATGTACGAAGGTTAATTCCATGTCTAATATGTTGAATGTTTTTACCGTGACTTTTAAAAGATGAAGAACAGCAGTTAACAGTGGGAAAGCCAGTGACATTGAAGAGCTCCTTCCGGTGGTCACGCGGGAAAGGGGAGATAATCTAAAAATTTTGAGGTGGCGCTGTAACCAGCGTGTAAACAAAAACATAGCCTGTGCTTCAGACAATAAATTTATTAAAACAACTAAACATCCATCAGTATTTGAGGTTAATTTTTCATTAGAATAGATTTTGTCACACGACTGCCAAAATAGGTATTAAAATAAGTGCTGCGTTACTGAAATATGATAAATCAAAAGACGTCTTCCGTAGATTTCCAAAAAACCGCGGGTAATCCCCCTGTTTGCTAGGAACTGACACAAATGCATGGTCGAGATATAAATAAATGTGACCCAGAAACATATGGGCACATGACTATGTATAGGATTCCCCGTCACTCTGAGTCTTGTTTACATAATAAATACTTCAACCGGAGGTCAAAATTCAACACTTTTCTAACGTTTTTGGAGTTATTTCGGCGCAAAATTAAGCAAATTATGTCATATTTAACAGTTTTTAACCACGAAACTGATTGAGACAATGAAGGGTGATGATCTTTCCAGGATTTTAAATATATTTTACTTAAAAATGATGATGGGTTGAAGGCTTTACACCGTCATTTGTTGATGTTTTTCATGTTGCTCAGACTGCTCAAACTCCTCGCAGTATTACATTTTCTGCTAGTTATTTAATTATGTTGCAGTGTGTTACAGATGTATGTAGTACATTGAAACTAGGTTAATCTATGAACGAATTTGTCCATATAAATGACTTCAGTTGTCTGGAAGAACCCCCCTTTTTTCCCCAACTTTTCAAAAATTTCAGCTGAAGGAGTAAGTCAAAAGTTATTGTCTGGATAAAAATCCTACGCATGTGCAAAGTGTAAGCACTCAGTTAGCCTTTGTTTTAAGCCATTTTTGTAGGGTAATGGTTAGTCATTCTTTGATTCAGTAAATATTAATCTGAAATCAACTTGCCATTAAAAAAAGTACCAATCAACAAATATTAATCTGATGCATCTATAATTTTCACTTGATTTTTAGTATTCGTTCTTGTTGTTTATATAAAAAAAAAACTAAGCAAGTTGGAAGTTGACACTCACACATGTTTATAACTTGATGTCTGTCCTGTCCTTATCATGGCATATCAAGCAACATGGTGTACGCAAACCATTCATGTTTGAGTGTGTCTGGGCCGTGGGGCATGTTTAACTCTTGAGAACTTGAGATTAACATTCAATAGGAATGCACAATGCCTAGTACATCCAATTCTTAATACATGTCAGAGCTATATGACCATTTAAAGCATTAACAAAATGCTGTATCACTTCTAAGGTCTACTTTGAAATTGGCATATGAAAGTCTCACTCTGATTTTGGGGATCCTGTTTTGTTGTATTGATATTAATGCTTGACCCACATTTTTATTTTACACCAATCTACAAGAAAACAAAGCTTGGACACAGGATCTATAGTTTAATCAGAATCATACCATTCCTATATCTGTGTGCTGATTTTTATGCAATATAATACTTTTTCACACATTTTTCTCCATTCTTAAAAAGCACACAATTGCAATAATTTGCAAAATCATGTGATAACATATAGGAAAAGAGCACTAGGACATCTCATTCCTAATACTACACAAGGAGCAGGATCGACTCTTCCAGAACACCTGATATCAATTGTATGTTGTGGGTTCAAGTTGCTCAGTTTTCTTTTTTCTAATTTGAATATTAGTTTAGACTTTTCATCAAAAAAGTATGAAAAAAAGAGAGACTACTGAAAGTGATTTATTTAGGTGCAGGGGTTACCACACTTCAGAAAAACAGTGACAAGTCGTCATGATAGGGAGAGACCTCAAGGATACCTCACTATGTCTAGGAGAACTGAACGATTTTAAAACCTTTCTATTTCAGTCCTTCACACCTAATCAATCATTAAAGACCATCAAGTTTACTTTTTATATCTTTGATTTTTTTTATGTCTCAAATACTACAGTACATACATCTTCAGTTTAGTTGAAGTCTGGAGCTGGCATGTCAGTTAACTGCTAGTAGTCTGTTGTTATTTATGTATTATTGTCATTTTGTTTATTTTCTTTGGTTACATCTTCTGACATCAGACTCGGATTTCTCTTGAACTGAATTTTAATGTGCGTATTGTTATGCGTTTACTTTACTACATTGGTTAGAGGTATAGGGGGAGGGTTGAGATCTCACAAACATGTTTAACCCCGCCGCATTTTTGCGCCTGTCCCAAGTCAGGAGCCTCTGGCCTTTGTTAGTCTTGTATTATTTTAATTTTAGTTTCTTGTGTACAATTTGGAAATTAGTATGGCGTTCATTATCACTGGACTAGTATATATTTGTTTAGGGGCCAGCTGAAGGACGCCTCCGGGTGCGGGAATTTCTCGCTACATTGAAGACCTGTTGGTGACCCTCTGCTGTTGTTTTTTATTTGGGCGGGTTGTTGTCTCTTTGACACATTCCCCATTTCCATTCTCAATTTTATGTATATGCCTGATATCAGTGACGGATCCAGAACTTTTTCTAGGGGGCTGCTGACTGACTTAAGAGGGGCCCGCTCCAGTGATTCCCTATTTAATCAACCACAAAAGGGACCCCTATGAATATGCTAGCTTTGCATCTATGAATCTCAGGTTTTTCAATGACAATAAGTTTTATTGTATTGCAACAGCATTATTGTCTCATGTACATTTACCCCACGTTATCAATATAAAATGGTTGAGTGTTTCACATTGTATATTTAAAAATATAAAAATGTTTAGAAATAAACGTTTATTAAATGATAAATAAATACAGTCATAAAAATAGTGTTAAAATGAAACATACGTATAAAATATTTTAAATAATTTAAGAGTATTATTGTTAAAAAGTCCAAGTTAAAAGTAAAATCAAGTCAAATAGTCCTCTGTCCCATACATGTAAATCCTCAAAATAGAAATCCTGCTCTTCTTATTCCTATTGTTATCTGAAAATATATAATATATGCAGATGATATTATCAAATGAAAATAATTTCGAACTTTTCTACAGTTGTTACATGTATATGAAATTATAATATATTTTAATTGTCTACAAATTTCTATGTGGTCCAAGAATGAGAAGGTTCACATTTAAATTGGAATTGAATGCTTTTTATTTGAATTTTACTAATGGAAAACTAATCAGATGTGAATAATTGCCAATGAGACAACTATCCCAAAATACTCATTTGGAGTGGATATATAGGCATTTTTTTGCTACATGAAAGCCTTTAAACATGAGAAAATCTCATAATGTATATACTATGATTGTTTGCAGATGTGTGTTATCATTTCATTTAAATTGAAATCTTTCTTATTTTAATCTTAAATAATCAAAAGGAGGTTTATATGATTCAACAAAAATAAAGAAATTATTTTAGACTTTTGATGTAAATAATTGATATATTTTTACTGACTTTATATTATATGTCAAAGAAGGAGGTGGGGGATGTTGCAGGGGTCCTGATCCCAAAATCCCGGGCTAAAAACATGATCTTCTGAGGTCCCAAATTTTTTTTTAAAAATCACGAAAGAAAATCCTGAGCTTAAAAACACCCAATCCAAACGTCCCGAAAAAGTCCTGCCCTCAAAGAAAAGTTAATAATCATATACTAACTTACAGCAACACAAATTTTCTATTTATTTATTCAAATAAATATTATAACATATCAATCTTTTTAATAGGTATATAATGTTTAAATAAAGTATTACTTAATATGCAACATTAAATTATCTTACATGTATCTGTTATTTAAAAGGTAACTTTTCATTCAATCATTCATATCTTAAATTCTTCAAACCAGTAATAGATATTAAATGTATCCACCACCAATAAAACCTGGCCACAACACCTAGCCAATACTGAATGTGGCAATAAAATTCAACAATAAATCACATAATTTGTTTTTTTTTTTGCATGGAAGAAGGGACAGAATTTATACTGTCCTACTGGTTAATATTTCATATACCTGAAATCTTTAAAAGATATTTTACATAGATATAGGAAGATGTGGTGTTAGTGCCAATGAGACAACTCTCCATCCAAATAACAAATTATAAAAGTAAACCAATATAGGTCAATGTACGGCCTTCAACACGGAGCCTTGGCTCACACCGAAAAAACAAGCTAAAAAGGGCCCTAAAATTACTACTGTAAAACCATTCAAATGGGAAATGCCTATATGCACTATTCAGCAAAAATAATAGTTCTGTTGTTCAGATAAACAAGGGTCTGGATGGGGTGTTTTCCATTACTTTATCATTTATTCTTTACGCTCATTTGTTTCTATTTTTTTTTATACTTTTTGTCCATCATTTCTCTTTTCTCAATATATAAATTAGCACATCAATAGTTAAAATAATATTATGACGTCTGGCTAGGATATTTTATAATTTTTTTCTGGGATGCGTAGGAAGGCGTCCTAGATAAAAAAATAAAATAGCCTTGTCAGACGTCATATTATTTTGACTAGCATGTCATTTGCTCTATTCCTTATTCATGTTATTACAGTCAATTTTCTCTATTCTTTGTTCCTTAAGTCATAGTTCTCCAATTTTTTTTATACTTTGAGCCATAGTTCCCAGTGGCGGATCCAGGGATAGGGTTCTGGGATTGGAATCTCCCTTTTTTATGGACAATCAATGCATTTGAAAGGGGACTTTTAGTTGGAACCCCCCCCCCCCCTTTATCCTGGGTAAGGAACCCCTTTTCAAAATGGCTGTATCCACCCCTGGTTCCCTATTTTGTGAACCCTCACCCTGTACTATCTGTAAGAAATGATGGATAGAGGTTTAGGATAAAATTAAACTATACTTATGTAGTTGTTATATTTTTCCTATAATTTTATGTTTTTGTTTTTGTCACACACTTTTTGGGTTCAAAAATAATAATATAAACCCATTTAATTAACCTTTATACTATTCGAGACAACCAAACAAATCAGCACAAATGCTTAACACAACCGTAATAATTTAATTAAAATTATATAAAGCTAACATTGACATGCCAAAATTCAAGTTTTAATCAAAATTGAAGTCTCGGGCTGAGAAAGGGGCGTTTATTTCGTGTGGTCTGGGGGAATTTAATGGATTTCAGCATCCTAAAAGAGGCAAACATATAGCCATAACCCGATCTGATCAATGAATTATGTTATGGATAATGTTGATATCTTTTTACTAACCATTGAAAGTAATAATAGTAGGATTTCGTGAGCTCAGAAACCTTTATCTGTTGAAAAATGGCGTCGATTTATGTGCTTCCTTTTCGCTGCCTCAGTTACAATTTTACAAGGAGTGATGGGTATTTATGCAAATATTTAGGGACTCCTATCATCATAGATACTATTTTTGGTCATTTTATATTTAAATAGCCAATAGGATGCGAATGTGTCAGTTATTTTCAGAAGCGGAAAACACCCGCCATATTTTTATCTTCCAAAATAACAACGTGTCTGGGTAACACGAATGACCGAATAACACTGTTATTATCCGAATAACACATGTAATGACCGAATAACTCTTCAAATATCAATATTAACACATTTGAGTGACTTTTAAACATATATTATTGAATAAAATTATAATAGAAGTGTATTTTATAACCTAAAAATGATTTACAAGTTGCAGGTAAGTTAATATTGATCATTATAAATTTATGGATATCGGTGTGTATGTCCAAGATGGCGACCAAGGAAATCGTATAGAATGAATAAAAGAAAGATTGCATACAATCCCTCAACGTGTTCATCTTTGACCACCAAAGTGGAGCCCTCACGCCACGTCAAGGCAATGAACAATGTGAGGGTGGGCCTTTTTAAAATAAAATATGGAATAGTAAACTGTTTAAATTAGTTTTTGTTTTAATTTTAGTTAGTTATTAAAAAAAATTATTATCTTTATCATATTATTATATTTTTAATTTAGAAATGGATGTTAACCAAGCCCCTTTTAAACTCTAAAATTACAACTACTAAGATATCCTGCACAAGGCACGGGCTTATCTGTCATAGTCCGCGGAAATACTTTATTTAGAAATTATTGTAAAAAATTTATAACTACTAGATATCCTGCACAAGGCACGGGCTTATCTGTCATAGTCCGCGAAAATACTTTATTTAGAATTTATTGTAAAAAAATTAAAACTATTAAGATATCCTGCACAAGGCACGGGCTTATCTGTCATAGTCCGCGAAAATACTTTATTTAGAATTTATTGTAAAATATTTATAACTATTAAGATATCCTGCACAAGGCACGGGCTTCGATTTGTACACGATTGGAGAAATATCGGTGGAACGAAGCTGACAGTTCCTTTGTTCGTTCCTGAATTTGTTCACACTTCACATCGAAACAAATGTCATCATCGGAATGAACTAATCCTTGGTCACCGAAGATGCTGTCTAGTACGGACTCTCTATCTTTCTTGTTGATTCCATCATCTATCATTCTCTGCTTTATATTACCTTTTAAGTGTCGAATACACAGGATGTGACCAGATTCGGGGAATACTGTTTTCATCGATTTTACTAATCCTGGTTCTTCGTCCGTACCAAAAAATAGTTGCGAGAGGAGTATCAGTGGTATTCATGTCAGTTATGAAGCGGTCTGGGCCTTGGTATTGCACTCCCGATGAGCATACAGTTCGCCGAGAGATAGTGAACAAAATGATGAAAAGCATAGCTCTTGAAAATCATTTTGTACATTATTTCAAGCCAACTAATGTTTATCGGGTGGAATACGAAGCTCGTGACGGGGTACATTTCACTGAAGAGGGTTACCGTGCCTTCTTAGTAGCTTTGAGGAAGTCTGTCAGTTGGTTTATTAACAAAGTTAACAAATGAACTGAAATATTTTCTCAATGACTCCACGTGAAATGTATTTTGTTTAAGAAGAAGAAATTTTTTTTTAACATCGAATGACTAAAATAATCCAAAAGTTCTTACATTTTTTTAATTTTAAATTATAATTTGCCAGAAGAAAGCTTTTTTTAACAGGAAAACTCAAATCAACTTTAAATACATTTTTTTTTTAATAATTTTATTTTAAATGATCAAAAATTATTGGTGAAACATTGAACATTATTACCCTTTCACAGAAAGCTAACATAGGATGTACATATTGTATATAGTTGTAAATATTTATTTGTGTTCTTTTTTTCATTTTTATAATTATTGGTGTTGGTAATGCAGCTTTGGTAAACCAAGACAGTCACAAGCCTGTTTAATGCAGAGTGTCCATACCGTAATATAATTTCATTATCTCTTAATGATTAATTATGTAATGGGCACGTGTCAGTAAACAACAACCGAATTAACAATACAACAGAAGTGTGAGGTAATGATTATTTTGTTTATTGGAACATATTAACTCATTATCACTACTAAATTATATATTTGGTACTGAACATTTCACTATTAAAACTTATTCAATGTATGAAAATAAAGGAAAGTAGCAATAAAAAAAAACGTAAATACTAATTTTAGAAGAATATTATTTCTCGATTTTTTAGTAACTTAAATTAAGTAAATTTAATACATTTTAAATGAAATAAGAAATAAATGAAATATAATAAACTTAGTGAAAGATTGTCTTCCTTGAAATTAAAAATTAAAAATTTTATTTTAAACTTCTTGTCAATGTTTTGTTCTCTATTAATAATATAAAAACTCAATTTCACATTTATATACCTTATAATAAACGGTATGTCTGAAATATACTTAAAAAAAATACTTACCTTTGCCAATGAAAATCTTTAATTTAGTTTTGAGAAAATTTTATTAGAACAAACATACGAATCATCCATTCAGAAGCTTTGTTTTTAATAAAACAATCAAGTATAATAATTTTTTAATTAAATTTGAATTGAATATGTGAAAATTCTTAATTACATTTTATAAATTTAATGTTAAGTAAATTGTTATGAAAAGTAATTAGTGATTGGAGTAATTGCATTGCTTTGATGTACTGGTTAAATTTTCAAATCCTTTCTGAAAAACAATCATTAGACAATTATCTGTATATACAGTAAAATATTTAATACTATATTTTCATAGCGTTTTCCTTTGAAGGCATATGCAATCTTTCTTTTATTCATTCCATACGATTTCCTTGGTCGCCATCTTGGAAGTACACACCGATATCCATAAATTTATAATGATCAATATTAACTTACCTGCAACTTGTAAATCATTTTTAGGTTATAAAATACACTTCTATTATAATTTTATTCAATAATATATGTTTAAAAGTCACTCAAATGTGTTAATATTGATATTTGAAGAGTTATTCGGTCATTACATGTGTTATTCGGATAATAACAGTGTTATTCGGTCATTCGAGGTACCGACGTGTCTTGCCAGTTTCAGATGTTTGTTTCTTGTAAAATAAAATCTCCTAAGAAGAAAATATAGCATAGTCACCTGTAAAACTTACCTATATAACTAATTAATGATGAAATGACACAAGTTTAATTGTCTTTAATAGTAAATTTCTTGAAAAATCACACGTACACGATGTAAACAAATTACCGAGTTGGCGCGATACTGTCGCCGTCTATGTAAAAATCGCGATTGTCGCCCTTGATTTTTTGGCCGTTACGTCATATGGAAGGAGGCGCAGAACTGATCTGCGGCTTTCCCACTGTAAAGTGTTAATTTATCTTAACATTTTCCCATACATTCATAGTGATTTTGTGTGATGCCTTGATAAACTGTCCTTTATTATGCATTTCGTTGATCTTTATGCAAATAACAATGAAACTAATGAATCAATTTCTTGTACGACCATGAGCTAGGAAATGGTAAAAATTTTTTTTAACATTTTAACATTGTATTTGTTTGAACTGTCAATGATTTTTATAGGTGACTACTTCAAGTATTGCGATTTTTTCACTGACAAAATACTTGGTAATAACGCATGATTATTGAGTTTACTATTGCTTTCTACTCCGATGGCAACCACACCACATTCCTTTTTTTTGACAATATTTATAATACCTAAACATGTGTTTTTAAGAGGTCAAATAAAAAAAAACCAAGCTAAATTCATTAAACAAAGACAAAGAAAAAAGCGATACGATTGTAAATTTCATTTTTTTATTTCCTTTGTTTATTATATCAATCACCACAATATACTGGATAATACACAGGCTGAAATAATTTATTTATATATAAATAACGATAATCTATGAACCTAATTTATATGATCGATTACTTAATTAATACAAGAAAAAATGCACTGCTTACAGTTTTATGTACTTTTTGTAGTTTTGACAATTGTGAATCTTGATACCATATGTAAGGAATAGTATAAATTTGACTGTAAGTTTTATAGCAATAATAATAATACAAAATATAATAATAATAAGTATAGTAAAAATTTGTATAATGAAAATTTAT
Source organism: Mytilus galloprovincialis (assembly GCA_037788925.1). Lineage (NCBI taxonomy): Eukaryota > Metazoa > Mollusca > Bivalvia > Mytilida > Mytilidae > Mytilus > Mytilus galloprovincialis. Next base: position 38,620,134 of record CM075341.1, read on the forward strand.
TTAATAAAGGCAACATATTAAACAAATATGCTTACCATCCCTGAGAGCAGCATTCGAAAATGATTACAACAGTACGAAAACTACAAACAAAATGAATAAACACAACTATAGATGTATACTTAAACCTGTAGGTAGCTTAAATGTTACCTTTAGGCTTTTGACAGAAAAGAAAGCATGATAACACCATTTAAACAACATGGCTTTATGTATCTTTACATTGTCAAGTTTGAACATTTGATCTCAAAGGTATCTTCATTATTGTTATTAATTCGTATAATTTAACAAATTTGATTCGTTTAGAGATAGTCACATGTTAATCTATATTTTCGAAGGTAGAGAGAAAACGACGGATAGCAAAAAGCATATTGCAAGGTTATTTTAAGAATATTTAAAAATCGACTTACTTTGTGACGTCATGTAATGAATTTCAGGATATCGTTAAACATTTTGAAACAAATGATATCTGTGATCGATTATTTGACGAAAAAAATCTTCAAATACATAAGATGTCAAACAAACAAAAAAAATAAAAATAAATAACAACTAATATGTTGTTATTGTCAAGGAGGCAATATGATATCTTTCAAACAAAATCAAATGACGATTTTGATTCAAATATGTATAATGGTCTGAAATTAATAATATAACAAATATAGCCTTTGTATGAGGTCAATACAGGATATATCGACCTCGGACTTCGTCCTCAGTCAATATACTTCTTTCAGGTCAATATATCCTTGTATCGACCTCATAAAAAGGCTATATTTGTATATTGTTTCACTTAACATCATTTGACTTTTTTTTCGTTGACAAATTTCAGTATACTAGTATATCAAGGTTCTTTTTGGAGATTTAGCTACACGAAGATGTGCTGATATTGTCGATTTAAGTGAATATTTATAAAGATAAACACATGCAGTATATCTAAAACGTTTTCGAAATCTTCATATAGAAAAAAAAAACAATACGTGGTATAAAGAATGACATGCAATATGCAATACACGTATCTCATAAATGAAGTTAGGTATAAAAACAAATGCATTTGCATATAACCCAAACACATCAAACGAATGGATAACAACTGTCATATTCTTGACTTGGTACAGGCATTTTCTTATGTCAAAAATGGTAGATTAAACCTAGTTTTATAGCTAGCCAAATCCCTCACACTTATATGACAGTCGCATAAAAAAATTCAATATATTGAGTCAAATCCCAATCCGTTGTTTAGGACAGATGGATTTCAGAATCGGTCATGTCTGGCATATATGACCGTTTCCGGACTCTTGATATTGACAATGATGTGTGAACAAAACAAACAGACATAATAGGAAAAAATGGGAAAAATAAGGATACAACAGTCCATACTGTGTTATAATCTTAATCACTATAACAAAAATCAAATATGTCACAAAGAAACACAAAAAGGCAAAGAGACAAAACACATGAACAAAAACGAAAGACAAAAAAAAATACCACAGCACAATAACACATGACGGGTTGAATATAAGTACAGAGCCACGTCATATGTAACAAAGAAACACAAAAAGGCATAAAGACAAAGCACATTAGCAAAAATGAAAGACAAGAATATCAAAATTTACTGTAGCACAATAACACAATGACGAAATGTATAAGTAAAAAATTAAGTATAGAGCTACTTCAAATGGTTATTACTGAAACTGATAAAACAGTAAAAGTAATATTCATAAAGACAAATAAAAGAATACTATAACACGTTATTAAGTTGACAAAAAAGTAGGTACCCAAAATCATTACTACAAGACCATCGTGTATCATTTTTGAAGTTGATAGTTATATTTATCAACAAGGGCTTCCCATAAATTTTTCTTTTACAAAAATGACGATACATTCTTTGAGATACTTTTGGTTCATCAACTTCAACACGACGGGTGCCACATGTGGAGCAGGATCTGCTTACCCTTCCGGAGCACCTGAGATCACCCCTAGTTTTTGGTGGGGTTCGTGTTGTTTATTCTTTAGTTTTCTATGTTGTGTCATGTGTACTATTGTTTTTCTGTTTGTCTTTTTCATTTTTAGCCATGGCGTTGTCAGTTTGTTTTAGATTTATGAATTTGACTGTCCCTTTGGTATCTTTCGTCCCTCTTTCTATTCAGACACTGGTGATGTTATACAAAGTTACAAAAAAATTGAAATGATCTTTTGACATAAAGTTTCGTTTTTAATTGACAACTCGATTTCGTTTCCTTCGTGTCCGTGTCTAATAAATGCATTTCCGATTAAAACAAATGTTTTTGCTTTTTTCTGTATATTTTCTTATGTTTAGTATAAGTAGCTTCTCTCAGCTTACACTTGATGACGAATCATGACATTGGTTGTTTAGAATTTATTTAGAGACGGACATCTTTTTCAAAAGTATTGTAATGTTGTGTGTATATAGTCCAAAATTTATTCAGGTTCATTTATCTCTTTCATTTTCACTTTATGTTGGTGATGTGCAATCATATGTTATTACTTCTTCTTCGTTTTCGACCCCTACCTTATTCTAACATTACCAAAAGAAAAGCGGAAGAAAATAAGGGCATAAGTGTCTTGTGCGTCTTCCTCGGTCAATTGTATCAATTTTATCGTCTGTTGTATCATCTGTAACAGTCATTTTTTTTTTATCTAATCGTTTGCAAAGTTGTTTGCCGCTAAAACTGAAGAAGTTGAATGTACTGAAATTGTGTAAACTGCTGTCAATTCGAGTTATATATCAAAATATCATGATAATATTGTCCTTTCATCATATCAAACAAATAATCGTATCCGATCTTGGTCTCCAAATAAATGTTTTGAGAAATTTAGTTGTTAGAAAACCCCAAATCTATTAGACATTCTAGTTTGTTCTAAAATCATTAATCCTTCAGTGCAGTCGTCATAGTTTTAGGCACGTGAATAAATAAGATATACATATATGACGACAGTTGATTCGACCTCTCAGAGTGAGACGTTCACTTACATACATTACATGCCGTACACCTCTTTTTCTACTTTTCGTATTCTTTCTCGTCTTTCTTTTCTTCGCCTATAACGTCGACACAGTACTACAACTGTTGGAATTGCAAGAACAAGAAGTACGCCAGCAATTGCTCCAATATATGGAAGTGCTTCAAGGTTTGGTGCTGCAAATAATTTAAAAGAACATACAAAAATATTATGTACGTATTGTAACGATGAAACTTTATAAAAACGTTTTATAGGCGATTCTAACTGCCACTTTCTTCATGTGATACCATATATTCAGTTATGAACATGAAAAAGATCATTGTGTTAAATGTAAAAATATGTTGAGAGTCCAAAGCAGAAACAATGGTGAGTTTCAATCTTTTGAAACATATTTGGTCCCGTTTAAATAAAAAAATATTTTGCATTGATAAAATATATCAATATATATATTTGAATGAGCATACAAAGGAAACTACGATCCATTGTTAAAATTTATTAATAATGGGATATGGGAGGGTGACATCCGGAACAAATAAAAAATACTGGTATTCATTATTTTATGTAAAGACTTTTCAATTGCAGCTCATGTTAAACAAAATCATATATGATCTCTTATGTATATATGGAAAAATAAGTACATAAATTAAATACCATTATATCTACATATATCAATACGAATACACAAGTTTGATATGGTTCAGTTCAAGATGTTATTCCACGCCTATTTGCATAAATGCGAAATTTGTAGTGGATAAGAAAAATAATATTTTTGTCTAAAATATACTGTTAAAGCATTCAGTAATTATGCTAAGCATTAAAACCACAAAAAATTCTTTACATAGTCGAAATATGAGCGTTACATTATTTACGTGTTCCATCTTCCGAAGTCATTCCACTTTTAATCAGTAGGTGACTTGTGTGGGCCCTCATGGGGTTTTTGATTATGTGATTACTTGGCCGTTTTTTTAATGATTATTTGATTATTAAGCCAAATATTTCATGATTATTTGATTACCTAGGACTGTATTTTTGATTAAATGATTACCAAGTTTAAAAATAATAAAATGATCTAAAAGGTTTTTTAAATTATCTAAAATATAACTGATAACTTTGATCAACTATACCTACGATCACCTAGCGTGTAAACGCACAGCAATCTCAATTTACGGAAATTAGAAACCCGATATCGGTTTAATTTTACATTTTAATTTATTCCGGTTCCCGTTTTTGACTTGCGTTCGTTAGCGTTCTGTATGAAATAACAGTAAGGAACCAGTTATCATGTAGAAAGTTTGGTAATGTTCTCTGCGAAGAGCAAGCAGGCTTTAGAAAGCATTATGGTACTACTGATCACATTTTTAATATGAACTGTCTGATTGATCTTTACTTGCGATGTAACAAACCTTTATTTTGTGCTTTTGTTGACTACCGGAAAGCCTTTGACTCGGTGGATAGATGTGCATTATGGCACAAGTTACTACAACAATGTATTGATGGTAAAATGTTTAAAGTTATTCACAGTATGTATAAAAATGCCAAATCTTGTGTACGATTAGGTTGTAACACCTCAAGTTTCTTTTTTAGCAATGTTGGCGTACGCCAAGGAGAAAATTTGTCTCCTGTACTATTTTCATTGTTTTTAAATGATCTAGTTGAATTTTTGTCACATTCTTATGAAGGTTTGTCAAATGTTTACAATGCTGCTCATATTTTTCTTGATAATGATGAAATTGCTGTATACTTTAGATTGTATCTATTACTTTATGCTGATGACACTGTAATTCTAGCAGAGTCTGAATCTGAATTGCAAGCTGCCTTGAATGCCATGTATTTGTATTGCAAATGTTGGAAATTAGAAGTAAATGTTGCTTAGACTAAGATAGTAATTTTTAGAAAACGTACTTTTGAACTGAATAATAACCTTGCTTTCACTTATGATGGTCAAAATATAGATATTGTTGAATAATTTTTGCTTCAAATGGTTCATTTTGTAAAAATAAAGAAAGATTAGTTTGTCAAGCTAGAAAGGCTATGTTTAGTATAATGAAAAAAAGTAGAAAACTAAATTTACCTATTGATATACAGCTTGAGATGTTTGATGTAATGGTTTTACCTATATTAATGTATGGTTGTGAGATTTGGGGTTCTACTAATAACAGTATACTAGAATCATTTTGTCTGCAATTTTATAAATATATACTAAGTCTGAAGAAATGTACACCAAATTGTATCATGTATGGTGAACTAGGAAGATTTCCTATTGATATTTTTATCAAAAGTAGAATGGTTGCATTCTGGAAAAGAATTATTTGTAATAAGCAAGATAAAATTGCTGCTACTTTGTACAAGTTATTATATAACATGCATATCAAGAATTTTTTCCATTCTAAATGGATTGTTTGTATTGAAAAAACCCTTAATAATTGTGGTCTCTCAGAGTACTGGCTGTCACAGAGTGTACCAAAAAATGTAGTCATATCAAATCTAGTCAAACAATGTCTCTGTGATCAGTTCAAACAAACATGGGTTACTACTGTTTATGATTCAGCTAAATGTTTAAATTATAGAATTTTCAAAACCATTCATAATTTTGAAAGATATATTGTTGATCTACCATATGATCTTCGAAAGGCATATTGTAATTTTAGATGTATGAACCATAAATTGCCAATAGAACAAGGTCGTTTTTGGGGTGTTGAACGTGATGATCGCATTTGTGATTTATGCAATTTATGTGAAATTGGTGATGAATTTCATTATCTATTTAAATGTACTTTTTTTTCAAATGAAAGAAAAAGGCTTTTGCCCTGTAATGTGTATAAAAAGCCAAATGCTATAAAATATTGTGAACTTTTTTGTTCTGATGACTACAATTTAATTGTCAAACTTGCCAAATTTTGTAAAATTGTTCTGTCTGTTATAAATTAGATTTGCCTTCCACTGCAAATTCCTTAAATCATGTACTTTATGTATACCATTGAATATGTAACCATGTCATTCTATGATCTCATTATTTTGTATATATGTTATTGTTTGTTATTATTGTTTATATTCACATACCCCTGATGGGGTCTTGAGAAATAAAAAGTTTCAAAGTTTCAAAGTTTCAAGGTAAGAACACGAATATGACATCAAAAAGGGTATTGCACGAAGTGACGTGCGCTATCTACAAAGCAGGCCAGGATAAACCGGCTGTACGTTGGTCATTTTTCTTCAAATATGACGAGGACAGTGTGGAAAGTCTGTCAGAAGTTCTAGAACGGATGAACGCAACATGTGGCATTAAAGAAAGAGCAAATGAAATATTTGTGATGAACTATAAAATCAAGCTCAGCGTTAGGAGAATGGAGCCAGAGCCAGAGTTCCCAAAAGGCAGAGTGTTTGCTATTGACACAGAAAGCCAGTTCACATTAATGATGCCACTTATTCAACAAAATTATGAGATTATAGGTATACAAATTCAAACGTTTTGGATAATTTTTAATATGAGGCAGGTGCAACCTAGCGCACTCCCGAAGATAGGCGTGGATGCAGACAAAGAAGAAAAAAAAAGTTTAAAAACACAAAACATTTAAACTGCAATATCCTGTATCCCCAAATTCTTATCCAGTCCCCTTTTATTTTGAAAAAAAATTAGCCCCCCCCCCCCCTCCTTTTAAAAAAATCTGGATTTGCCACTGTCTATTTATATCCATTATGTTTGCATATCAAATTGTATCAATAAACATGTATACAGTTGTTTCAACTGTCATTACATGTACTTAGTGTCACTGTAAATATTGTTATTAATGACCCAATTCATTAATTTTCAGTTAAAGTAGTAGAGACGGAAGTGAGATCAGTAAATCAGATATTGATGGACAAAAAATCAATGGCAAAAAGAAAATTACCAGCTGAATCGGATGATGTCAAACCAGCAAAGAAGGCAAATGTCGGAAGGCCTCCTATAAATGCAGAAAATAGAATGTTGATATTTAAAAAAAAGTAAGTGAGATTGTAGGTATTTTTCTTATTTAAAAACTTATAACAATATTATAATCAATTGACGATTTCTTGAAATATATGTACTGTAAATAAAAAAAAAGCACAACATTCAGAATTTGGAGTAATGACTGGTTGGCTCAGGAATCAATAATGTGTCTGAGAAGAGTATTGTTACCTTGTTTGCTAGCAAGGTAAAGATTCAGTTCAGTATATATAAATAATACAAAACAGGCTTCATATATATTCATTTCATATACACATACACCTTATATTAATAAGCTATCGATGCAGCCGTGGCATTAAACCATCAATCAATCACTCACAGATAAATATTAAGAGCAGCTTAGCTTAACAATGACTAAATGATGAAGATAAAACCATTATTACACTTTATGGATACTACAGTACTACCTGTGACTTTATCTTATTCATGGTGGCCATAAAAATTATGTCCACCATGGTGGCCCTATATGTTCATCATTATACCCCCTGTCGCTTAATTAATACACAAGGTATTAATCAAAAACTAGTCAAGGGTAAAGGGAAATCTTGACTGCATTGAAGTGTTAAAATTATAATATATAACTTACAGGTCATGTGTCTCAGGTAAAATATACATGTATGTGTTTGTGAAATTTAATTAAGAAAATTCAAAAATAAAATAAAATAATATAAATAGTTGAATAAATAGCTGATTTTTTTTTTTAATTTGACTCATGACTATTTGTTTTGACATTATACCTTCTAATCAATTTAAGCTATTTTTTACATGTACTTTATGATAAGTGAAGAATAAATGAATGTCATCTTCCAAATGCCTCTCTTTTTCTATTGAAAAAGTTGTTTCTCAAATTAATTTTCTTAAATCAAAATGATTTATATTTAAATCATAGTAGACATGGTAGATAGTCTTATCTGCATTCAATACTGTTTTACAAATGTTAAAGATTGTCTTTAGAACTTATTCTAAATAAAATTTAGGCAATTCCTTTTTTCTCTATTGAACATGTTGAATAAATATATTCAAAATATTCATTAATTCAACAAAATTTAATAATATTTTTTTTGTCATATACACATATGGTATTTAGTTTGTGACAAAAAAAAAAACAAACAAACAAAAACACAATTGTAATGGCATGCAAAGAATTAACAATTCTTTAAGAAATTAAAACACATGGATTTTTTTTTAGGTTTCTGCCCTCAGTTCTAATAATGACTATTTTATAAGAGAGCCAATATTTTCAACATATTGATGTAATAAAGGTTTAGCATTTCTTTCACTTTTTGTTCTTGGGTAAGAGACAATATTATAGGTAAACAATTTTCAAATAGATTATCTCAAGTTGTTTTGTTAATTTTACAATTAAAAAAGGAGTGGTCTTCATTGTCCAGCAAGTGGCGAAGTTTACATATTCTATCTTTTCTAGGAATTTTATATTGTCCACTATTTTCTATTTCTAAATTATGACCACTAACTCTCTATGTGTCACATTTGAGTATACAGTTTTACCAAAGTTTTTATTCTTAAATCTATTTTCAAAAATGTTCTTATATTTTTCTTTAAATTGATTTTTCATCAAGGGTTTTAAAGTCTTAATTCATTCAAGTCCCTGAAATTGTTAACTTTATCTAAAAGACCTGGGGTTAGGGAAATATTTGCAAATGTATACCAAGAATATGTATCATACCAGTCCAGCACTTCCAACAATATAAATGTACACAGAAAAAAATGATTTAATTAATAGACCATAAAAGTGTAACCATCTATATAACATGTATAAGTGTATTTTGTCAAATTTTAACTTTTAACTGATCATGACATCATGACAGATATTAGCCAAACTGAAGATGTCATATTTAATAATAAAATTGAGAATGGAAATGGGGAATGTGCCAAAGAGACAACAACCCGACCATAGAAAAAAACAACAGCAGAATAATAATAAGTTCACATTTGTTTAAAAAAGGCAAAGCAAGACAGTTTTTTTTCTTTAAATATTTTTTTGGAAAATAAGTCTCTTCAACATGTCCATTTTGTTAACTCCTGATTTCAGATTTAAAAAAAAAAAAGATAGTCAAAATAGTTTTTTCCTATTAAAACCGTATAATGATATTTGTAGTTTTCCTGAATAATAATAAATGTTATAAAAATTTATTATAAGAGGATTGATATTGTCTGATCATTTTATTATGTTAAGAAACAGGCTTGCTAAAAATTACTTCCTTCATGGTTTCTTTAAAAATATCATTTGCTTGATCATTAGTTATTATTAATGATAATTCATTAAATAATGCAAATAAACGATTAAATACAATGTACACTAATTTTTTTTTACTTTTAAAAAAAAATTAATTAGAGTCTGTTAATTGTCTTTCAAATGCTAGTCAATAACTTTATCTTTGATATTTTTGTCTTTTTGCTTCTCAAGATTCTTACTAAGAAGACATTAAAAGAATAAGAAACAAAATCATACAAAAATTAATAAAAACAAATAAAAAAATTAAAAAAATAAATTTGAATAAATTTAAAAGACAGAAAAATCAAAAATAATATTAATTAACAAAGACTAAAACAATGTCTTATTCTACATTTTCAAAAAAAGGTGAAATGTCAATTTTGAAAGAAACCTCAGTTACCTGTACAGGTAAATTTTAAAGAAACATACAAGTTGAAAACTTCAACCCTGATTGATTACAACAGGTAACATTATTAGATAAAACATCAACCTATGTTTTATGACCCCAATAAATGGCCAACATCTCAAAATTGAATACCCCAATAAATGGCCACCATTGGATGTTGACCATGCAAGAGGGTGGACATAATTAAGAGAATGTCACAGGCTGTACTGTATGCAAGTAGCTTTATCTTTAACAGTGTTATATCTTTAAAATGCTTTGATGTATCTCAACCTTTAATACTGATTACTGTGTATGATTTTAGAAGTAAAAGACAAGTTTCCTGATGTCGTCATCAAATCACCCACCTTAGTGTCATGTGCATGCAGTGTAGACATACATTTGCATAGATCTTTTGGTACGACTAATCTAAATAAGCGTAAGTATATATATGAAACAAGCACACTTTATTGTTAGCAAGATTTGTTATACATGTATAACTAATACCTTAATCTTACTATTATATGATATGCAATCAAATGTTAAAGCTATTTTGATTGAGTAATAATTACACCCTTTATGACAATTCAGTCTTTTGAATGGCATGAAGCACCATATTTTCCCCAATTCTTAAAAGCACTGGGATATATGTATGCTATATAAAATTAAGGACTGGCTGTTATAGTGTCTACAAGATTGTTACAGATGGACACACTACCCCCCCCCTCCCCTCCCCCCTTAAGGAACAAACAGCCTTTTAAAGTTAACCAACTAAGTTTTAGAGCATGTGAATTAAAAATAAAATATAAATATTACCTTATGTTTAACCATACTGCATTATCAAAGGTAACAATACTTCCGACAGCAATCAACTTTCTTTTAAAACAACCTTACTTACTAAAGATCACTAAAGATCTATTTCTCTGTTTTACTCAATACCCCTTATAAACATAAAGCCCTCCTCTGGGTACAGGATTAATCGCTGTGTTATATACGTAGGTCCATTGGTGGCCTTGGGTTGTTTTGTACATTTTAGTTGGGTTAATGTCGCTTTGACACATTTCTGTTACCATTCTTTATTCTATTCCCCCACATTGAAATATAAACACCAGAATTGGTCATTCTGATTGCAGTAATTTGGATATTTTGTTTTAATGATTATGTCAATAACTTTAGTTGTAGTATCTGTAGACCAATATGACCTGTATACAATTTTTTTTACTTTTAGATATGAAAAGTTGTAATGCAAAGAGGGTCCAAAAGGCAGCAACTTCTGGATCAGCTGTGAAATTAAAAGAGTTTTTGTTGAAACATTCTACATCAGAAGAAAAAAAGTCCACTTCTTCTAAATTGGATGAGGTTCAAAGTGATGATTCACTTCACAGTGGGGGACTTCCCAGTGATGAGGAGCCTTCTGATATGTAAGCAAGAAAGTACTTTATCTTCATTTGTTGACATCAATTGAATATTCACGTGCTATAAGCATTTACCAGTTATATCTGTCCATTTGAATTTCATATGACAATAGTTTTGTAAATGAAACAAGTTGTGACTTCAATATATAGGGTTGTCTGTGGGTTTTTAATGATATGTGACAAACACCATACATTACAGTTTCAATGTATAAATTTGTATTCAAGAATATTGTTATACAGTGAAACCTGTCTAAACCGAACCCTGAGTAAACCGAAAATCTGTGTAAACCAAACTCCATATATAGTCCCGTTTTAAGTATCTATCATGTCTATACAAATAAAACCTGTGTAATCCGAATACCTGTCTAAACTGAATACAAATTTTTGTCCCAAAGGGATTCGGTTTAGACAGGTTTCACTGTACTTTTTTTTTTTATCTCTTTTTGTGATGTGATTTTTTATTTACACATTTTTATTTACATATTGTTTTTATACAACTGCAAAAAAAATGCAATTTATCTTTATGTCATGTATGTGTCTTTTTTTTTCAATTTTATCCATTATATCAGTCTTGAAAAAAAAAAACATGGCCCCCATCGCTTAAAATAAAACATAGGGGTTTATATACCTTAACTACAAAACTAACAGTTAGACCAGATCTACAAACTGATTGGTCCATGATTGTTTGCTGTCAATAGTTGTTAGACTTCATATGCATGAAATGAGTTTTGTAGAATTTTAATATAATTTTGTGGTCAACAAAGTTCTATGTTCTCACTTGCTTCAACTCTCAACTTTACTTCAGTGACATGTTGCAGTCCGTGCTATCATGCTGTGCCCAGAAAAGCCAATTATTTTAATTATTCAACCTTTAATTTTGTAACTGATTACAAAAACCAACCAAATGTTTACCTCGTTCTAAGAGTTTGTTATTAAGTTGTTTGATTTTGTTATTGTCCATGTTGTGGCAAATGAAGGTTTTGTTGTATTTTTATTTATTTATTGTTTTATTAGAATTTAAGATGAAAATCTAGTCATTGCTTGCTAGTCGTTCTAGTTCATTTTATTTTATTGTATTAGATGTATAATAAAAGGTGTCATGAAATATTTCTTGTTTTTTTATAGTCTAATGTTGCAAGATGTACAAGACAATACATGGCTTGATGAAAGTCCCCCATGTTCTCCTGCATCATTTAGAGAATCAAGTTGCATATTAGAGAATGAGCTACATGACTTTACATCCAGTTTTGAAAGTGTTTCAAGATTATCATCTGAGAGTGAATATGATTCAGATCATGCAGATGGTTTGTCAACAGCAGTTTACGCAGACCAAATTTCTGACAATATTAGGTAAATTCTTGACTCAGGGATAAACTTTCAATGCTAAATGTCTTATTAGCTCACCTGACCCAAAGGGTCATGTGAGCTTTTGCTACCACTGAGCGTCTGTCATAAAATTATCACATTTTAATCTTCTCCTCTGAAACCACTGGGCCAAATTTAACCAAACTTGGTAGGGATGATTCTTGGTAGTTGGGGATTCTAGTTTGTTCATATGGTGGTCCATGGGGTCCAAAGAAAGTTTTAAAATGGGTTTCAAATGGGAAAAGCTTTAAATCTCCTGAAGAAGAACCAGCAGTAGCAAGGGAGTCATACTTTGTCTGAAGCAGCAGTAGAGTTTGTACAAATGAAGGTCTAGACCTTCATTTGTACAAACTTGAAACATCATGTCCTACTGATGTTTCAGACAAATCACAACTGTCTTGCTACTGCTGGTTCTTAAGAAGAAGATTTTTAAAGCTTTTTCCCATTAAAGCCTAACTTTGAACCCCAAGTGCTCGGACCACATGGACTCCGGGACCTTCATTTGTATAAACTTGAAACATCATGTCCTACTGGTTTCAGACAAATTATGATGCCTTGCTACTGCTGGTTCTCCAGTAGAAGATTTTTAAAGCCTTTTCTCAAAAAAGCCTTTGTTAAACTTTGGACCCCATGGACACCCAGATTCTATGTACCAACATTTCAGAAAAATCTTATGACTCGTTTGGAGTTATTCCCCCTGAAATGCCAACTGAAAGACCAGGTGAGCGCTACAGGCTCCTGGGAGCTTCTTGTTTTAATATTTAATGTACACTGTTTTTGTTGATGTTTAGAATCTGACCTTTAGAGCCACCATATGGCCTTCAACAACCATCATGAATTTCATACTTTATAACAATTGCTATGTGATCCAAGATAGATCTTTGCACGAGTGGTTCTCTAACATTAAATACTTGAAAAAACATCTCGCATTCAGTACTTGAAAACACATGACAACAGATTGCATTAGCCATCATTAGATTTATCAGAAAGAAATGATCAGAAATGAATGTATTTACCAGTTATGTCAATAATCTAACGAATTTTGATACTCATTTAAACCTATGACATAAAAGTGTGTTATGTCAAGGACATATATATACGTCCCTGGTTATGTATACAGGATCAGTCAGGTTCACACACACATGAAAACATACCAATATAGTTCATTGTCTAGTTCAATCTAGTGATCACTAGTCAAAACTATGCCTACTTCCATGGTTTAATATTGTCCAATCACAAATAATTACACGAAGATGAATTTTTGCAAATCATAATTCAAATTGTGCCTAGGCAATGTTATTTATTGTTACCACATCCCACACCATAATAATTGTGTTTTGTTTTTATTTCAGGAGATTTACCTATTGGGATAGTATATGTGAGAAACTTCAGGACGTGCTCAATTCAGGGCTTTTGCAGAAAAATCACATATTTTATGTGTACATTGATAATGTTTTGAATTTTGTGAAACAAGTAGAAGATCCTAAAAAACAATTTCATTAGGATGAAAGAATTCTTGAGTTTGTAGAAACAATTGAATATCATGGACATAAGAAGGTCTTGAATATCCTCAGAGGTCCAGGGTTTTTAGGAACAGGAAAGGGTGGTATTAAACACTTTGATTGGAAGTCATGGAATCTTCCACTTCCTAGCCATTTTGCAAGACACAAAAATGTAAGTGGATATACAACAGAAAATGGTATCCATTGTAACCTTTTAAGAAGCTTTTTGGAAATTTGTGCTCAAGAGGATTCTGTCGTAACTTCTTTACTTAACAATGGTTACACAAAAGTTATACCGGTTGCAATGCAGAAAGATGGAATGGCGTTAAAACCTGGGCTAATGGTCGACATTAGGCAAGGTGTATTGATAGGCGGAACATTGAAAATAGATAATGAATTCATTGAAAGGCACCCTAATCCCTCTCCGGAAATGCTAAAAAGTTTGTTTGTGCAAGAAGCTGAAGTTACATGTCTCACTTCCCTGGATAATAAACTGACTCTTCCTGTAGGTGTTGATTATAATTGTAAAGGAATTTCTTCTGCTGAGACTTTTGAAAAATTCAATCTCCATTGTAATCAATTGCAAATATGTTTGCAGTGCACATGGTGCATAAAATCTGGTCACATTAACACTGAAAATGGAGTGATTGTAAGTGGTAACTGCTCATCAAAATGTGAAACTTGTTTAGAACTAAGATCCGTTTGCCAAGACTGTAAACGAAATGGACAATGTCACATAGACCCTTCCCTTCGATGTTGTGGCAACTGTTTAAGACAAAAAGAAAAATGTGTAAAGCTAATGGTTCTTGTGATTACTATGGACTCCGAATCAAAAAATAAAGGTGCAGAAGAAATGTTTGAAGAAAGAAAAAAAAAATGGAAGCATTGATCCGAATGTCTCACTTGCATGTTGTGTACCAGATGGTGTCCATGTAGGAAAGCGTTTAGCCAGACACTTCAGTAATTGGTTTCTTCTCGTTGATGGATGCCGCATCAATCGGGTACTTCTTCGAACATTACGTGGAGACCCAAGTTTAAAAGATAAACTAAGACCACACCTGACAGTTGCAGCATGCAGAAATAGAGATAGAATGGATGTTGATGCATCTTTGGAGATATCAAGTAAACCAGTGAGAAACATTGTTTCAGGTATTAAGACAATAACTCATACAATAATACCAGAAAAATACCGGTTATATGAAGACAACAAAAAGGGGACACTGTCTTCACCCATTGCAGTCTGTATTACTGAAAATGGGATGTTACTGATAGCTGATGCAGCCAAAGGCAAACTGTTTTCTGCACGATTGCATTATCCCGTTGATGTCGTAGAAATTACAGGAAAGTTAAACCATCCTATTGGGGTTGCCTATACTAAGGAGGTTATTTATGTGTCTGATTTAACAGAGAAAGCCATATTCTTTTTAGATTTGAAAGGAAATTCTGTTTACGATCCCGACAGAATGACCATAAAGCAACTGCAAAAAGCTCTCAAAGACCAGGGGTTATGGGAAAATAAAGATAGAACCCTGAAGAAAGCAGACTTGCAACAAAAGTTACAAAAATGGATTAAAGATAATCAAGTCAGCACAGAAAGTTCAGGAAATGTAATTGGATCAGGACAAAAAGCCAAAAAACTTGAAATCATGGATCATGAAATAGATGCCCCTGCAGGACTTTGTACTATAGGAGCAGATAAATTGATTGTTTCAGACTTAAAATCAGGAAATATAAGTATGCTCACTTTGACAAGCAATGGACTTACTGTAACAGCAAGTACTATACAGATAGTTTACACTTGCATACCACTCATTTACAACATGGTTTTGAAAGACAATTATGTATATTTTGCATCATCTGATTTGGCAAAAGGAGGTATTTTCAGTATCGAAAGAAACGGGGAAAAATTAGCTGAAAATGTAACGAAATTAGTCTCAAATAGATCAGATTTAAAACAAGCTTTTGGAATTGCAGTTTATCATGATGGTCTTGTTTTGACTGACATACAGGATAAGAAAATAAAACTTTTATCTGGTGTGCATAGGAGTAATACCTTAACTGATTATGCAGGAGTGGGAAAAACGGGGCACAGAGATGGTGTAGAAGCTGAGTTTCAACAACCAGCAGGATTGTGCACAGAACAGGGTACAATCTTCGTGACAGACATTGCTGCAGGATCTGTGAGAATGGTCATTAGTTCTTCCCCTCTTGTCAAATTTCTTGAGTTCCTTAACATGTTCCACAAAGCAATTGGTGTCACTTTGCCAAATGTTAGTAATGAAGATAGTTTTGAAGACAGGATTACTGTTTTACAGAAAGTATATGAGTTTCTCATTCAATGCAATGAACGTATTAGAGATTTTACAGGAATTAACAAAACTTTACAGGGTCCAGAGGGTGCATGTTCTGCTCAGTCAGTTTCAGACCTGAAGATGATGATAGACAGCTTACAACAAGTACTTGATCTTGTAAGGAAAGTCAAACCAACATTTGAGGAGAGATTGAATATCAAGTCTTGTCTAACATTAGTTGTTGAAAATCTCTTTGCAGAAATGAGGCAAGGAAATGACATGCCTCTTGTTCTTCAGTTTAGTCAAAGATTTCACTCTTGCACACGAGAACTTCTGAAAAGAGTAACTAAATCCAGTTTTGTTTATTTCACTGGTGAAAACTCATATTATCATCGAACAGACAACTCATATGTCTCATTTTAAGAAATACCAAGAATGGACTTGCCTGTGAAAAAGAAATTGAGTGCAGATCAAATGTCAAAATTAAGATGTTGGCGTTCAGAGTTTGGTCAGAGTGTCAGACAAAACACAGTCAGGGGTTTAACAACTAAAGATAAGCCCGGAACATTACCATTAACATGTTATGAAAAAGGTGATACAGCAGTTAAAGAGATAGATGTTGGTAATCTTGACAACTGTCTTCAAAAAGACACCAGAAAATCTAATGAATCAAGCCAGAAAATAATACTTAGTAATAAAACATTAATATATCTGAAATTGAATCAGAAATTGGTTGTTGCCAAATTGTTAGAACACTTGGTTGAACTGCAAGAAGAGGTAAAATGTATAATGTACCATCAGGCCAATCTTCTTCCTCTTCAGTTTGTTAGTGGAATGAACACTAAGGTCAAAAGTAGTGGCATATTAGGAACAATAGAGCTTGAGGATGTTGAGGTGGAAGATGATACTATTATTCTCTCAGTAGAATTGTATACATCTATTCTTCCAGCAAAAGATGCGGGTGATACTATTTCACCAGAGGAGATGGATGAGGAAGAGCTTCCCAAAGAAAACCAAAGAAAGAGTAAAAGAGATAGACATTTCAGAGCAGACCCAGATTTTATTTACAACTGTTGAAGCTTTTTTGTTATTAAATATTTAACATTTAAACTGTTATTTAATGATTACAAATATTTTAGTTTATAATTATTTGATTACTAAAGATAATCAATTTTTGATTACCAAGGCAAATATTTAATGATTATGTGATTATATTGGCCAAAAAATGGTGATTATGTGATTACTAGGACCCCCCCCCCCCCCCCCCCATGAGGGGCCTCACTTGTAGAAACATCTTTTTTTCTTTGAGCAATGATACTTTTACTGTCTTATGTGTAGGTTACTAATATAATTGGACCTCGGATTAAGGTCTATACATGTATTGGTATTTACAGATTGTAAACAAACGATATTTGCTGATATCTAATTATTAAACATTTACGTTTATTTTATCAGCTATAACGTTTGTTATGTCTGTTTATTTTGTTCATACATCGATTCGTTTATGGAATTAGATGAGAAAATGCCTATATGAAGTCAGGAATATGACAGTTGTTATCCATTCGTTTGATGCGTTTGAGTTGTGAGATTGCCATTTGATTAAGGACTTTCCTTTTTGAATTTTCCTCGGAGTTCAGTATTGTTTTGTGATTTTACTTCTGTTTGTAAACGATTAATACATATGATACATTACTTACAGTCATTATCTGAAGAATCATGTTTTTGGTTCTTATTTTCTCCCTGATCTTTGCAGCTTTCTGAAAACAATGGTATAAAGCGATAAAAGTATGCTATAACAGATATGGTTGTAAAACTACTGAATTTAATTGAAACAGGATAAAAGCATTTAAAGACACTCTGTAAAACAAACATGGGAATTGTAGGCACTAATGTCTTGTTTACGGTCAAGAAAAATCTTTTGAAGATTTTCAAAACATTAAGATCGAGGATGAATTTATACAGACGATGGGGTCTTGTTCGACAACATAATTGATGATTTATTTTCGGGGTATGGGGAGGGGTGTTGATATTTCAACAGACAGTCGGTTTTGCAATGAGTACTAATTGTAAGCTCCTACTGACTGACTTGTTGCACTAGACTATAGTAATCATATGACTTTGGCAAAACCACGAATTTAAATCTCGACGAAAATTTGTACACAGGAATATAAATGAATCCATAGTTAATCATCTTGAAAGTTTAAGACCAATTACATCTTCGTATTGGTATAGTACCTTTTTCTTTGTATGTCCTCTTCGTTGCAATATAGCTTTTTGAAATGGTACGGCGTAAAGCAATAAATCAATCAATCAATCAATCAACCAGTCAAATTTGTAATTTAGGTAATGAAACATTTTATTTTGTGAAGAACCCCATTAATCCAATTATAGTTCATTTTATATGAACATTGAGAGACTGGGCTGAAAATAATGTGTTTTTTTCATTGACAAATATAATTTATTTACTAATTGGTATTTGACCAAGTTGACATACTAATTGATAACTATCATTGTGTTTGACCAAGTTGACATACTAATTGATAACTATCATTGTTTTTGACCAAGTTGACATACTAATTGATAACTATCATTGTTTTTGACCAA
Organism: Mytilus galloprovincialis; assembly: GCA_037788925.1. Classification (NCBI taxonomy): domain Eukaryota; kingdom Metazoa; phylum Mollusca; class Bivalvia; order Mytilida; family Mytilidae; genus Mytilus; species Mytilus galloprovincialis. Next base: position 38,638,887 of record CM075341.1, read on the forward strand.
GTTGACATACTAATTGATAACTAGCATTGTTTTTGACCAAGTTGACATACTAATTGATAACTATCATTGTTTTTGACCAAGTTGACATACTAATTGATAACTATCATTGTTTTTGACCAAGTTGACATACTAATTGATAACTATCATTGTTTTTGGATATAGATAGGATATCGTCAAATGTATAATATATTCGAAGTTGAATTTGTTGATTTCGATTGCACATTTGGCATTATACCTATTAACACGCTGTCTTGTATCAACAATATTCGTGGTATTAATAAAGGAAGTTCCCTTCTCCCATTTAATTATCATTTCGACCAAGGGGACATACTATATGCAGTCGTTTACTCAAAGAGAATTTGATGATTTTACCTTCAAATTGTTTATGCGATTGTCCTTGTTGTGTCTCGAACGTTTCGAGTGGTTTTAATTTTATAAATTTGATATTGTGGTTGTGTATAATTAAATGTTGACACCATTTAAATCAAGAAAAAAAATTAATTTTAAAATTGAAAGTCTCGACAAAAACCTTTTGCATAACTTAAAAAAAACGTGTGCAATAAATATAAATGAACCTACAATGATGTGATGTATATGTCAATAAGACAACATATCCTATGGTAGTACATGTATAGCCACAAATATTGATTGTTCGTATGTACTTACCAAAGAGTGTATTATTACAGTCTAGTTTATATTTGTCTCCATTTCTGACATTAAAAACGATTCTTGATGCAGTGTTCTCGTTTGCAACAAAATCTATTAACAGATCTTGATGATAACTGGAATTAGTGGTACAAAATTCTGGTATGTCTGATAATTGGTCATTACATGAATATGTATGTTGTAGAAATGTATCCTGAAAATATACAATCTATATTACAGTGTGAAAAATAAACAAATCGTTAGTCTGCTAATGAGGACCTTTATATTGAAATAATAGTGATTTTTTTTCGTGCTGCTGATCATTTATGCAAGTAACATATTTATCAACCAATCTCCCTCATGTTATTTAATAGCCATCAACGAAACCAAAAAAAAAAAAGAGTTTAAAAACTACGTTTTTTGGTTAAACAAGTCAAAATCAGGTTTCAAAATTGCTTAAATTTTCAGAAAAATAGACCTTGCCATTAAGTTCATTTTTATATTTTTGACTTTAATGTCTTATCGTTTGTAGAACAAATATTCAGAAAATTCCCTTTCCTTACCATTATTTTCCAAAAAAATTGTTTGGACGAATATTGTTAAATAATTGTATGAGGTCCGAGACTGCATGTTAAGCGCATCACTGCTATTGATATTCTAAAGTCATTGATGGAATATGTTCGTTGTTGTTCTGCTGTTGGCATGTTTTGACGACTATTATGTAATTTTGTCTGTGCGTTTCTCTGTTATAGATGTGTTTGCGTGTGTTTGTGCAGTATTTCTGTCACGTATTGTTTAAGCGATATTTTTTTATATTGCCATAAAGCCGGAGGTTTGGTATACCATTAAACCAGGTTAAATCGATCATTGTTCTTAAAATGTCTTGAACCAAGTAAAAAATATGGCAGTTGATATCAAATAACTCGTTTCAATGTGTGTTTGCGTTTGTTTTTGTTGCCCTTCGGTGTTCCTGTTGTTCCGTTTGTTTCTTCTTGTACTTGATGTATTTCCATCGGTTTTGGTTTGTAACCTGGATTTGATTTTCTCTCAATCGATTTATTAATTTTGAACACCGGTTTACTACTGTTACATTTACTTAACATAGCTCCAATAGTTTTCAAGACATTTCTGAAAACATCTAATATTGAAAACAACTCAGGCATATTTGAATAAATAGCTTTGTAGTATTATATTAAAATAGTAATTATGCATAGAATAATTGACATTGTCCCTTTTAATCAATATAGACTTAATTAAGATATAACATTTACTATCCATCAATACAATTAAGACATCGAAACTTTGCGTAGGAACAGTAGACACTACCTTCTTTTTTTTTAAATACTAGTGTATAAGTTATAATGGTATAAGATTACTTTTATGCGCTAAAAGTGTGTTATAAAATATTTTTAAGAAATAATCTACGCTTAATTCCATGAACTTTTGCTGTGAATAATATATAAAAAGTGAAATCACATAAATACTTAAGGAAAATTTAAAACGGAAAGTCTCTTATCACATGGCAAAATCAAAACTCAAACACATCAAACTAATGGACAACAACTGTCATATTCCTGACTTGATACAGACATCGCGCTCATAGTAATTTAGTATATACGTACCTTATTCAGTGACCTGATTGAGGATATTCCAGTTTTTTTAGTTCTGTATTCCAAGGTGACGTTAGAAGACCCACAGTCGATATTAAATACTTCCATGCTGATACATTTTTGATAGGTATATTCATTGTAGTCTTTGTCATCAGAAAAGCCATAAAACCGCAATAAAGCACACAACCTTTTTATTTTCCCGCCATTGTAGACGACTTTATAACTATGTTCTGGATTAACTTTGTAATCTTCAAAACCATAACTGCATGTTAGAGGTGGTAAAGATACTGCAATTATCACAATGATTATCAATATAGTACATATATCAAAGATTTCAAAACCGTAAAATGTTAGTAATAAGGATTCATTTAGTTCAAAGATACGTTATGTTTTTCGATAACTCAATATGAGTAATACACGTCAGAAACCATACTTCTTAGAATATGTAAAAACTCTTCAACAATATCAGGTTTATAACTTGGTTCGACAGACACGCGATTCTTCTACAAAAGACTCATCAGTGACGTTCGATTAAAACAGCTGGAAGCCCAAATCAAATACGACGTTGAATTTTGTAAACTTAAAATATTTGTAAACTTCCATGTAATTTTGTCTCTATATTTGCAATCATACCTTATCTTGGTTTCTGGTGGAGAGTTGTCTCATTGACAATTATACCACATTACATTTTTTATATTATAACACATTACATTTTTTATATTATACCACATTACATTTTTTGTTTTATCATACCACATTACATTTTTTATATTATACCACATTACATTTTTTTAAATTAAATATCAAATCAGTATTATACCACATCACAATTTTTTATATCTATACTATTAAAGGAGAAGACCTCATTTTGGGTGTCGCTTCTCTTCTTTCCACAATAAATTAATCAACACGACTCTGTTTCCTATAGGTACAGTGCATAGTCGCATTTGTCATCCATTTATATGATTATTCAGATTGAGTTATTTTGGGAGAAAAACGAGAAAAAAGGCATCCGGATATTGTCCCGTCTTTGGACGAAATTTTAAGTCAGATTAGACTTCCGGTTTGCGTTTTTCTGTATACTTTGAACATACATATACTACGAATAAAGTGTATTTTAATTCTATCTGCTATCATTTTCAAGTTTACTATCCACGGCGGTCACAGAGTTTATTAAATGGAGAGGGTCTGTATACTATATCAATAGACCACCATGGATCGATTAGTAAACTTGGAATTGAAAGTAAATACACTTTATTTATATAGCAATGAATGTTCATAATATACAGATAAGCGCTAAAATTATTCATGTGAACTTTTGATACCTTTTCTGAAATTCTCCAGGCATTAAATCTTTTACAAAATTCATTTATTACAACAACAAAAAAAGATGTGGTATGATTGCCATGTTGAGACAACTCTCCACAAGAGACCAAATTTAAAGGACACAGAAATTAATAACTATAGGTCACCGAACGGCCTTCAACAACGAGCAAAACCCATACCGAATACTCAGCTTTTAAAGGCCCCGAAATGACGATGTAAAACAATTCAAACGAGAAAACTAGCGGCCATATTTATGTACAAAAAATTAACGAAAAACAAATATGTAACACATAAACAGAGACACATATATTACTTTTATATGTCTCTGACATAAACAAACGACAACCACTGAATTTCAGGTTCCTTACTTAAATGTTCATAACATACTAAATGTATGTTCATATTGAAATTGATAGAAAACCAAAAATTGGGAATTTTGGAAATGAAGAAGGAGGGATAAAAAAAACATTTTCCTGTCCCCAATAACCTATGACTTATGATTCATTTGCTGAAATTCTCCAGACATTCAATATTTTACAAAATTCTTCCTTTTATTGTCCTATAATCATTTCTGAAGACTGCATGTATCTATCACTTACAGTTTTCAAGTTATATTCATTTGAAATTTTACAAAATAAAATCCCATAGGGTTCTATAGTAAACCCCTCCCTCCTTTCTACCCCCCAAAATACCCCTTAATAGACCCCAATGCACAAACGAAAGATTGATGGCTCACCTAGACATATTAGTCTACCAATTTTATGAAATCCTAAGTCAATCTGACAAGTGGTTTAGGAGAACTGCTGCGGACAAGTTCATTTTTAAAGTGGCGGAAGAAGAAGAGGAAGAAGAAGAAGAAGAATAATAAAAACTAGATTTGTAATTGCTAGCAATAACGGATGGCACCCTCGTCCCCCCATTGCCACGCGAGCGGCAGCTATTTTTAAAATTCCAAAGTCAAAGAGTGTATCTACACATGCAAGTCATCATTTTTGTAAAATTTCATTAAGTTTGGAGCATTTTGAAATTTTGGACAATTTTGCTGTTTACATGGTTGCGGCGGCCATTTTGGAAATTCCAACTTCAAAATGCAACTCTGCACATGTCAGCCACTATTTCTGTAAAGTTTCATCCAGTTTGCAGCACTTTATTTTTTTTGGAAATTTTGAACATTTGTGCTGCAACCATGGTTACAGTAGATAATTCCAAAATTCTAAAAGCAGACATCTCATTGCCACATGTCATGTTATATATCAATACAGTTTCATTTACTTTGCTGCACTATTCTCTGAGAAAATGCTGATTTGATGCATTTTTCCATAGGGTCAATGCAAAACTTGGCCCTAGTTTCCATGACAACGGCGGCCATTTTGAACTATCCAAATATTGTCCTGACATCTTGGCATACTGGAGAACATTTTCATAAAGTTTCATCCAGTTGGATCTTATAACGAAAGAGTTAGAATTTTTGATATTTTAGCTGTTTCCATGGTAACGCCAGCCATTTTGAAAATTCCAAAGTCAAAGTGGAAATCAGCACATGCCAGTTAACATTCCTGTGGAGTTTCTTCCAGTTTGGAACACTTTGATTTTTTTCGCATTTCTACTGTTTCCATGGAAACGGCGGCCATCTTTTACCATTCCATAGCAAGGTGAACAACTTCAAGTGGGGTTCTTCATTATAGTTGAGTTCCATAAACATTGGTCCGTTCAATTCTGAGAACTCGCGCGGACAAAATGTGTGGAAGAAAAATAAAAATAAGAAAAAAAAGAAACGTAGAATAACAATATGTTACCCCAACTCCGTTGAGGGTGCCATAATAATAAGAACTGACCAAAAACAATAAGTCTCCAAACTTTATTTGGGAGACTTAATTATAACACTAACGAGCTGTCGTAACTATACAAGTTTGTCGTCAGACATCACCTTTATAGATTACATTTATAATGAAAAAACATTCCACACTTACTCGTTTTGATGGCAGCATATGTGATATTGAAGTCCAGAAAATAAAACATAAACAAGAATTTTAAGACACAAAACTGATGCATTTTAAAACCTTAATATAATAAGTCAAGATAAAGTAAGTAACCTGTGACGATCAATGCAAATGATGTTATTTATAAACCACATAAACTAACTTATGGAACGCCGTTTCCTCCTATTATTATACTTCTGTGCTGTCTTGAGTTATCATTGATATGTTCATAATTATAAATTAACTGTAAACAAAACTTTGAATTTTTGAAATACTAAGGCTTTTCTACCTCATGAATAAATAACCTCAGGCCACACCAATTTAATTTCTTGTTCTACGGATTTTTGCACTCCAAAATTTGGGGCGAGCGAGCGATTTGAAAATTTTAATAAAAAAATATTTAATTTGCAAATTTTTGAGGCGAAGCTTGAAAAGTAAAGGCAAGCGATTATAATTTTTTTTTGTAAACATAAAATAATAGGTTTTGACATTATTAAAACTTGATTTATCACTTGTACTTTGACATTTCTTTAATTTTTGAAGTATTTTTTCCCTGTTCATCAAGAAATAATTAAATCTGGTCTATGTATGTGTGACTGACAATGAGACAATTCTCCATCCAAATCATAATCAGTTTGGGGGCAACCCCTTAATGTTATAAATATCCCTTTTACATGTTTTATGAGGGATCAATATAAGTTATAAATATGTGTTTGTACAAAAGGGCTCATATTTTCTCATAGAACTATATATCTATCTGGTATTAAATGGTCAAAACACAGTGGGTCAACATGGTCAAAACATGTCCAAGAATTTAGTAATATTACTGGACTTTAACCATGTTAACACATTTACTTTAACAGTTTAATATTATTCAAAATAAGTGGACCCCTCTAAGAAAAATTTGTTTAAAATATGATGTAACTCTCCTCATTTTGAGTACAAAATTCTAAGTGTTCAAAGGTTTTGTATAGAAGAACTATACAAATCCTTGGTATTTCTATTTTCTTTTCTACATCAGTAGAATGACCCCTTGTCTGAGGGAGGGTTGTTCTCAACCTGCATGATAACAAACACAGGTCAAAGTACGGCCTTTTACACAGGGCTTTGATACAGACCAAACAGCAAGCTATAAAGGACCCCAAAATTATTAGCGTACACAATTCGAACAGGAAAACCAACGATCTAATGTATATATCCAAACGGAAAAATACCAATGAACAACATCAACGAACGATAACTGCTGAACGACATGCTCCTGAATCAATCAGGACAGGTGCATAAACATGCAGCGGCTATGGATAGTTTTGTTTCGCCAGCATACAATATAATTGCAGTGAGTTGAAGGCAAATCCTTCAGAAGTTCTTTGTACTTTATTCTAACAACGATCATTGTTTGATAGGGAATATAAGTAAGGGGGAAAGAAACCAATTTTTTGTTCTTCACGGAAATACCCGCTGTTATAACTTTTTATCGGAGCACTCCAGGTTTCATGCTGAAACAAATATTCTCACAGATATTTACACAGTGTGGTGGGGTGCTTTTATGTTTAAAATCGTTATATACAGGTTGGACTGTGATAAATTTAACAAATGTTGATATCTTTTTATAATATTTACAAAAAAAACGGTGCGGGAAATGGACATGATTACAATTCCGGATGCGGGAAGCGGGAATATAATAAAAATAAAGGTGCGGGCGGGTCCGTCGAACAAGGGATCAAATTGGTGTGGCCTCAGCTGTATTTGGCAAAACTGTTAGGAATTGTTGGTTTTCAATGCTCTTCAACTTCGTACTTTATTTGGCCTTTTTAACATTCTTTTATTCGAGTGTCACTGATGAGTCTTTTGAAGACGAAACGCGCCTCTGGCGTGTATATTAAATTTTACTCCTGGTATCTATGATGAGTTTGTTTACAACCACTGGGTCAATGCCACAGCTGGTGGAGATTTATTTCCCCGAGAATTTCACCAGCCCAGTAGTCAGCACTTCTGTGATGACTTGAGTTATCATTGATATGTTTATAGTTATACATTAACTGTTAACAAAACTTTGAATTTTTGATACTAAGGCTTTTCGACCTCAGGAATAGATAACCTTAGCTGTATTTGGCAAAACTGTTAGGAATTTTTGGTCCTTAATGCTCTTCAACTTCGTACTTTATTTGGCCTTTTTAACATTTTTGGATTCGAGCGTCACAGATGAGTATTTTGTAGACGAAACGCGCGTCTGGCGTATATATTAAATTTTAATCCTGGTATCTATGATGAGTTTATTTAAACGCTTGCTTAGCATTTCAGAATAAAAGATGTTGATGTTATAACATACACAAAGCGTCTTTTTATTTTAGACATGGGACAATGGATGTATAAAATTCGGATCTGTAAATTTGTTTCTGTGAGTTTTAAATGAAGGTTACCGACAGAAAGCTTTTATGTTATTAATATGTGTTCGCTTTCCTAAGATTGACGTTGGGTAGATGTAAAATCTAGAAAGATGTATTACAAGTTGCAAGTTTTCATTGTCAATGGGACGTTTAGTGTCAGGAAAAATGTGATGGGAGTAAGCTTTTTAAAAACAGGAAAAATGTCAATTAAAGCATTGGTGATTGCATAACGTCAGTGACAACATATTTGATATGATCTATTCGTGGAGAAAAACATTATGTAAAGTAGAAGAAACGACTGGTCATTCAGTGGTAAAACATCCAGGAAGGTACACAACCAGAAAAAAGAAAGGCCAAACGAAAACTTGGTATTAAACATAAAGTTGTCTATTGGTTGCAGCCGGGAAACACAAATACACTTGGAGAGATGAAAAGAAAGAAAAAGAAAAAAAAACCCTGAGAACATGATATCCATTATATAATAATTTAAGGTACAAGCAACCTATTTATCTGGATCAATATTTTGGTATATCTGTAAATGAAAATAGTTGATGAAGAAATTTAATAATACTACAACTTCGTTTATATGCTATGCTATTTCTTTTTGCACCTCCCCCAGTCGTACATTCATTTACTGTAGAGGTCCCTGTAAGTTCGGTGTTGGAAAGGGGTTCATGGTTCAGTTTTAGATTGTGTAAACTTATTTGGGTTTGTATTAATTTTGGATAAGTAAGGGTAAAGGTAAGAATTTTGGTTATGGATAAAAGCCCCATATAGATCAGGTTCGAGAATCCTTGAATTACATGAAATCCAAGTTAATGTTTTGTAAATTTGCTCTCTCTGCATTTTAATATTTTTTGGTAATTCGTCATTGATACTGCACATGATGTTTTATTATTGTATATTTACTAGATCATATGAGTCTGACCGTGAAAATTGACCAGTTCTAAGATCATCGTGATGCACTAGTCTTAGATCCTCCAATTTTATAATTTTCTATGATCAGGTGAAACCCATGAGATGTGATAATAAAACAAACATCCTTTTAATTGACTTCTCCATACTTAATAGCAATTATCTCATTCGAAGATCAAAGAAAAAAATATCAATCAAACTTTTTATAGTGTAGTGGAATTGTATTCTTAATATCAAACTTTTTTAATAATCATTTCTGATTTTTTGCGTCTTAAAAAAAAACAACCCAACAAAATCTTTGAAAGGTATCAGTTTTGCCCGGGTGCTCCAGCATGTAATAAACGTGACTTAGGTCTTGGGGACTAAGGACAATTATTATATATAAAAAAAAACGAGGAGCTTGAAAATAACATCCTTTTACTTTGTATTCAAACATAAAAAGAGGCTGGTAATGTTATAATCACGACAATCATGGATAAGGCAATACAGTTCCTGAAAATATGGATTCAACATACAGATATATATATATATAAACAACAAAAGTCACCAAAATTTGAATTATTTTGTGAGAGGACATTATCATTATAGGCTAGCAGAAAGTTAGGTTAAAGGATAATGCTACTCTTTTTTATTTAGCTCACCGGAGCTCGAAGGGCCACATGTGAGCTTGACATCCTTCGCCGTCCGTCGTCGGTCGTCGTAAACTATTTAAAAAATCTTCTCCTTTGAAATCCTCTCGGAGCCAAATACCTTAAAACTTCAACTGTATGTTTCTTATGGTATCTAGTTTATAAATTGTATCCAAAGTTTAAATCCATCAACAAACATGGCAACCATTGCTAAAAATAGAACATTGGGGTCAAATACAGTTTTTGGATTATATCTGAAAAACTTAAGCTTTTAGAGCGAATATGACATGTAATAAACGTGACTTAGGATGTCAAGCCGAACTTAATAGAATTCCCTTGTATATTCAATATTCAACTACCTGAACCATATAGTTTCTTCGGAAAATTCTTTGGCTTATGATATATTCACTAAATCTGTAGATTCAAACCCTTGGGTCATAAAGGTCAAGAGTCTTTTGAATGAACTTGGAATGTCTTATATCATCAATAACTTTAATTATGTTAAAGGTAATTTAAATTCTATTAAACAAAAAATTAATGACCAATGTTTGCAAGTTCAAAATGCAAATATATTTGAATCCAAAAAGTTAGACTTTTTTTACATAATGGGCAAAAAAACACCCTATGTTGATATATTGAAAAACAGAAGTGACAGAGCTGCAATATGTAAGATCCGTATAAGCGCTCATATACTGATGATTGAAAGAGGGAGACATCTAAATATTCCCAAAAATGAGAGATACTGCTCTGTATGTAATTCTGGTCAAATTCAAAATGAAAAACATTTTCTTTTACATTGTCAAAAATACTCAACTAAAAGGGACATATTTTACCATAAAGTTTCAAATATAATCGTTGATCCTACAAAATTTCAAAAACATGAAAATAATATAATCTTTTTATTAAATAATAATTCATACACAATCCTAAAATTGACTTCCTCTTTCATCTCAGACAGTTTGAACCTGCATAAAGCAGAACAAACTCTATACAATTGTCAATATGTCTAATTCATAATCATTGTTTATAATATTACATATTAATATAGTCATTATTTGCAATACTTATTATGTTTGACCAACTATGTAATGGATATACCATGGGCCTTAACCATTTATTGTTGATGAGTTTGTGCTAATAAAATATTTGTATTTGTATTTGTATTTGTAAAATGGAACATATGGATAATTTGTAAAATGCATTTATTTGCTTTTGAAGTATATATGACAGATACATAAAACATTTAAATGGCATTTTTAAGCCACTCATATGTATGTATTGCTGGAAGATTGAAGCAAAAAATAGCAGGGGAGCGATTCAGGCTCTTAGAAGCCTGTTTTTATCCTTCATAGGAAGCTCCTGCCTGTTTAATAGACAATTAAAATGAAATTCACCCTGAAAAGCAATGTACCAAGTTATTTCTAAGGAATAGTTCAATATTAAAATAATGATCGATTTTACCTATGTTTTGGAACGTCAAGTTCATCCAAATTATATTTAAAGGAAACTTGAAGTATTTAAAACCTGAACCTCAAAGTATGAAGATGTTGTAGTTCAGTTTTTAATAATGAAAGAAAAACTCATTGAAATTGACCATGTCTTGAAAATAAAAGAATCGAAAATTATTTTGTACTCTTTACCTAGATATGGTACTGCAAAAATAAAACAAAAGTGAAAATGCATAAGAATATTTCCTGATTGATAAATCAATGGGTTTCAAAAACCGTCCTACAAACAACATTATCTTTATTATGTCAACGAATTTAGATAACCCTTTCTTTCAGACCACCCCAGATTAACCGCTTTACGTAACTCAAGTTTCAAAGATTTTAGAAAATCAATAGACCTTGTTATTTCTTTATCAGTTTAAGACGAAATGTTGACGTCAATCAATATCATAGGTCACGTCCACAGTTAAATTTAAAGTTGCCAAACTGACAATTCCTCCAACATATATAGAAATATTTATCAAAGGTACCAGGATTGTAATTTAGTACGCCAGACGCGTGTTTCGCCTACATAAGACTCATCAGTGACGCTCATATCAAACTAGTTATCAAGCCAAACAAATACAAAGTTGAAGAGCATTGAGGATCCAAAAATCCAAAAAGTTAAAGAAAATAGAACATCAAGAAAATAGGACGTTAAGAAAATAGGACGTCTGAAAGGTAAGAAATGATATCAAAAGTAAAACATAGTCAAGTGAGGTTATTTTCTTGATTCATTTACAGGTAAACTGATGTCTAAGCGTTGACCATAAATCTTTGTTCCTTGCATACCAAAATAAATGCTGTTGTCATAGGTATTAACGTAAATCAATTAGTTTTAGAAAAAAACATGTTGGGATTGATTTATATTTTCAGAAGATTGTAAACAAGATAGATTGCATTTTTTTAACAGTAAAATTTTCTGGACTTTGTGTGCGGTTTTCATTTTATAGAATTGAGTATGATAAAACAAATGAGGATTGGGTGGGGTAGTGGTAATGGACATTGGTTTGACAATTGAGATACCGGAAAAGTAAAATACATTAGCATCATGATTGCTGAACAAAATTAAGTTAGAGTTAGTTTATTTGTTGGTTGTACCATTTCTGGGGCATTGAAACCCCCCCCCCCCTAAATGACGCTTTTTATTTCGACAAAAACTTTCTAGTAATAATATTTCGCGATTGAAACTTTGGTTAATCTATAACTATTTCTGAGTTGAAGCGATATGAGGTGAATATCAAACCTTGACTTTAAGCCTTGACTTTATTTTCTAAGTAGGACCCAATGGCCCAAAAAGTTCTTGGTCTGTGAACGGTTTATGTTATATGAGTTATGAGTTCAGAAGGGACTTTATAAGTTAATTTCTGATATTTTGAAAATGGAGGGAGGGGGATTCAACAGCTTAGAGTTTAATACGTGTTTCTGTATAGAACTTTAAAAAACTACTTTTTTTAAATTATAAAAAGAATGCGTTATCTTACGCAGATGAATTGTCGGTACCAGACGAAATTGTTCTTTTTATTTTTGAAACTGTGAGAGTTCTGTTAATGTCACGATCACGATTACTAAAACAGTGAAACAATAGTCGAGAAAGGGATTTTGAAAATGATTGATTGATTGTTGATTGATAACAACCAATGGCAATATTTCATGCACGTTCAGAACGAGAACCAATTCAAAATAATTGCAAAGGGTAGTCCCTAAATAGAGGTCATTCAAGTTAAAGATTGATGTTGCTGAGTACTTTACATCTTGCGGAACAAACCGAACGCCCTACTTTGGCAAGTGACAAAAGTGACAATATTTGTTTATGTGTGTGTTACATTTTAATGTTGTGTCTCTGTTGTGTCGTTGTTCACCTCTTATATTTAATGCGTTTCCCTCAGTTTTAGTTTGTTACCCCGATTTTGTTTTTTGTCCATGGATTTATGAGTTTTGAACAGCGGTATACTACTGTTGCTTTTATCTATTCCTCAGCAACACATGGAATGATTTTTGAATTAAATATTGTCTGGGCTGGTGCTAACTGTCAAAATAGTTGTGTCCACGACATGATAAAAATCAAAACTTTGTCCTTCAGAATGCTGGACTGCAAGACAAAGTTGTGTACAAAAAGGGACAAAAATGAATGCGCTAAAAATTAAAAAAAAACCTCCCACTGAATATAAAATGATCCAATGAGGCTCTTTAATTCAATCATGTTTTAACGCAGCAATTTATTAGATTTTCTCATACACATATGGAAATAATATAATGCATTGTAGCCTTATAATCATGAGTATTCTATATATATATAACTCCCCTAAATAATTATATTCACAATACAATACTCGTGTTTAATTGCATCTTCCATGAATACCTAACCCACACAAAGCCTCATTTTGACCATCGACTGCATTTAGTCAAATCCTGTATTAAACTACATGTAAACATTGATTTTTATCAATGGTAACGTACTTCAGTTAAGTTTTAGTATTGAATACACTTATTTCCCTCTTTTGCCTTATGAATTATATAAATTACTTTCAGATTGAAGTATATTCATCTTACAACATGTCTGACAGCCTTTGCATCAAAGCTCAAAAGCTCGAAAAACACTTAAATGACTGGATAAGATGTAAAGATGAGACTGTGAAGGAATTAAATGAATTGGCAGCAAATCTAGACAAGGATTTCCATAGAATATGCGAAGGAAAAATTGTTGGATCAACTACTTCTATTGTTGGCGGAATAATGACTATAGTAGGATTTGGATTGTCATTTGGGACATTTGGGGCGTCATTAGGTCTTACTTTAGCAGGTAACAATGAATGCAGTTTTCGTACAGGAAATTAAACTGAAAAATGTATTTTGCTTAGTTGAACACTTTAACAATAAAAACATTATAGAACATAATTTATAAAGCAGATAATATTGATGTACGAAACATGAAAAGTTCAAAAAATAAATAATGCGACTGATTATCATTTTTTTTGTGTTATTAAGATAAAAACCTATTATGATTTCATTATATATGGTTTCAATATGTTTTTACAGACATATCATAATTGTAAATACAGAATATATCTTATTATTACCATAGGTAGTGTAATAGCAGGAGCAGGAGGAATTACAGTGGGAGGATCCATGATCACAGACGCTATGATTTCACAACTAAGAAGAGAGTCAGCACAAGCTATATTAAATAAGTACAACAATCTAGTTGAAACGATATTTAAAGAATGCATTGAGTTAGGTGAAATATTAAAACACAAAGAAGACACAATGGAAACATTTCAGCACTATATAAATTTTATGACAAAGGTTGTTTGTGGAGCTGGTACGACAACAAAATGTTTTACATGGGATATCATAGTAAAAACAATATTGACATCTGTACGTATAGCCGCGTCGTATACTGATGATGCAATTGTCGCTGGTGTAAGAGCAGGCGCTTCTGCTTTTCGAACAATTGGATCTACTGCTGGAAAAGGTCTTCATATTGCCGGCGGTGTCGTAGGTATACTTGTTCTGCCTCTAGACATTCGCACTCTTATGGATTCTGTTGTTGATATCCATAAGAAGAATCCGCATGAAGTGTCTAAAACAATAAGAGAATGGGCTGATCATATCGAAAACACAAAGCTATCTCAAATGGAAATAAAGGAAATGTTTGACAAAATATTTCATCACTAACAATATTTTAAAAATTACGTAAAACACAGATAGTTATTAGATATTATTGTATTTTAGGAAGAGGGTCATTTTATTAAGGGGTTTCTATACGCCAGGGTTAGGATTGATTCTATAGTTATGGTTAGATAAGGGGATGTTGTTGGTGAGTGTTCATTTTAAAATAGAGTGAAATATTTTATGCTTTACGTATACGATTAAAAGATATTTTTATTATAGATCTATATGGGATTAGAGACTTTTGGTAAAAAAGGAAACCCAATAATATATATTACAATTTTGAATCGGATCCATAACTTAAATAAGAGTTCATATAAAATGCATATTTTTCAATTTATCGGGGTCTTCAAAAAGTATCCATTAATCAACCGGATTTATAGCCATAATGGACACTAATTGTCAATGTTTTTTTCTATTTTGAAATTGAACCAGTAACATAAGGAATCTTATTAAATGTGATTGACTAGAAAAAAGCTTAATGATCATCTGCAGTAATGATTAAAAGATTATATTTGCAATTCTTCAATAAAGTATGTTTCTGGATATAAGTTCGTAAAACACCACTCTCGTACATTCATTGATAATCACTCTTGTGTGGACATTGATATTAAACAATTAATATCAAAACATATAAATAAACAATTATAGTTATTGACTTGACATACAATATAAGTTATATGGTTTGTACTGTACTTTTTTTGCTGCATTTTTTTTGAAAAATAAACAATAAAACACAACACCATCAATAGATGACGTCACCATTTACGCGTCTTGAACCCCCTATGAAATTTACTACCCCCCCTACGGTCTCATAGGGGGTGACCACGTGACGTCTTTAAACTAATCACAATGTGATAATTCATCCGCGGTGCGATTATATATAGTGTATTGACTTGACATATCAACGATATACGAATAAGCTTAGAAACGGGGAAATGCGAAGCTTCAAATACGATTCAGTTATTTCTTTTCTAAATTTAACGGACGCCATCACGAGTTGGTTGACCGTTATGGAAAAACTGTTTCACAGATGCTATCTGATATGTTTCTTATGTCGTTACTACAATACCCTTCCCTTTTTCCGAATGTGACCTACCGAATTAGACTATATTTACCGGATGTGTAATCACAAAAACAACACGACGGGTGCCACATATGGAACAGGATCTGCACACCCTTCCGGAGCACCTGAGATCAACATCATTGGGGGGAGGGGGTGTTGCTTAGTCTTTAGTTTTCCATGTTGTGTCTTCTATACTATTATTTGTCCGTTTGATTTTTTATTTATAGTTAAGGCGTTGTCAGTTTCTTTTCAATCGATGAATTTGACTATCCCTCTGGTATGTTTTGTGCCTCGTTTACAGACAAGGAGATAGAGATCAGAACCATTGATACAAAATAATTGCGTTAGAGATAGGATTTGATTTAATCAAAGGTTATGTATAGATTATGGTAAGATTTAGGGTGAGTGTAAATTAATTTTGTAATGACCCCATTACGTTCAGTTTCGCCAAAGTAAGTGGACCTCAGTATTTATGTTTTTTTAATTTGACTTGTTATTCTATTTTTATTTTATTGTATATAAATGTAAAAAGAACTTCTTCATTGATATAACATGCTGTTTAATGATTTCGCGCTTATTAGGAAAAGGAGCAGATTCAGACATTGCAATAACATCTCAAAGATAGAATTTCATGTCCCTTTTTATATAAATTTGTCCCTTTGCTTTTCTTATGACAACCTGTTAGCAACGATATAGGATATCACAATAACTACAAAAAAAGTAATTTTTGATTCACACATCATTATATAACACTAGCTACCTCAATCAAAGATCAAAGAAAAAAATCAATAATGTTACAACTCCAAGCTTTAAACTTTAATAAAACCGTATTTCTGAGAACCGTATTCTTAGTTTTGACATTTTGCCTAAATATCATCTTATATATAAAGGCAACAGTAGTATACCGCCGTTCAAAATTCATAAATCGATAGAGAAAAAAACCCCAACAAATTCGGGTTACAAACTAAAACTGAGGGAAACGTATCAAATATAAGAGAACTACGACACAACAGAGACAAAACACCGAAACGTAACACACACAGAAACGAACTATAATGTAACAATGGCTATTTTCCTGACTTGGTACAGGGCATTTTATGAAAAACTGGGGGGTTAAACCTGGTTTTATGGCATGCCAAACCTCCCGCTTTAATGGCAGTGTTAATTATAACTTTAAAATAACAACATTACACGACAGGGTTACAATAAATAAACAGATAAATGGGAGAAAATATAGGACAGAGAAACAAACGAATTAAAGCCATCCAAAGGTAACAGGTTAAAAATATTTTTATACCCCAG
Organism: Mytilus galloprovincialis; assembly: GCA_037788925.1. Classification (NCBI taxonomy): domain Eukaryota; kingdom Metazoa; phylum Mollusca; class Bivalvia; order Mytilida; family Mytilidae; genus Mytilus; species Mytilus galloprovincialis. Next base: position 38,655,905 of record CM075341.1, read on the forward strand.
ACGCGCGCTACGTCCACACAAAACTATGCTCAGATGTAAAAAGCTTGAAAGCCATAACAACTACAAAGTTGACGATCGCCGAGGGCCAAAAGTTCCAAAAAGTTGTGAGGCCAGGGTTATCCATCTGGGACAAAAACATAATTATTATCAAGAATGATACATAGCTTTGCAAACAGTAAATTTTATGAAATGACTTTATAATTATATATTATTTACAGTCTATAAAAATAGCCCACATTTCAGTATTATATCATAACGCAAGAAATAGAAGTTCCGTCGTATCATACGTTCTAAATGGAAGAAGTATTTTAAGTGACATGGTTCCATGCCAAGGGTGTTCGAAAAATTTATTGTTTATAAAAAAGGTTTCAAATGGTATAAGAATTTCTATAAGGCGAAAACAAAATTACGGTGCATTATGGCGAATTTTACTGATACAATTAGTCAATTGTGCACATATTATGTGACTAGTGATTAATTGTGAACTTCAAATAAATACTCATTTAGTTACTAAACACTTTTCATTTCACCTTAATGTCTTTATACCTTCCTAAACATGCTAAACTGAAATTGGCATTCATTTTCTATAAATCTGATTTGATGATAAAAAGTCAAACTTGTGATAATCCACGAAAAGTAAACACACACACACCATGTGTATTTTCAAAAAATCGTTTTATAATATACTTCAGTTAAAAATACTTGCGTTAACAGCTGTTGCTCTATATTACAACTTTATATTTTTAGATTACCCTAATATTAGACAACCGAACACACGCTTTGTCGATATACTTCAAAAACAACAATGTTTTATTTTTTTTTATTTTATAAAATCAACAAACAAAATTCAAACTTGTGTGTAGATATGAAGTAACCACGTACTTTTTATGTACATTAATATTATCGATTTGTGTCACAGATATGCTACATTCATTACACGTTTTCGTATCTAGAATGCAAAGCTCTCAGGAAGGTAAGATATTTATTTCTCTTTATAACTGTGAAGATAATAATAACTATACATTCAATTTCATGTTAGATTTTTAAATTTTGGTCATTTTCTTTATCAAGATCCTTAATCATCGTTTATGACATATGAATAAAAATAGATTATTACATGTCGTCCTAATATCATAAATGTTTACAAACATACTTTGCGCATATGTAAGAATCTGCCCAAAGCTACAGGGAAAACGGTACTATTTATTCTGCCATAGGCGACAATACTAACATTTTCTAAATTTACCAGTTTTTATAATAAAAACCTGGATAAAACAGTGGTGTTAGTACTTTATTACTGTATTCTAAAAATTGAAGCCAAATAGTTTCATGACCAATTTCCAACGAAGCTTGTTTATGTTATCCATGCTCACCGTCATTTTGCACCAAATTTATGACATTTTGGAAGCCTTTTCCAATAATTCTCTAGAAAATATTTCAATAGGTTTTAAAATTTATATTGTAAATTTACACACTGCAGTTATTCATAGATCAATAAAAGAATATATTGTACCCTTACATCCAATCACAGCGCTCCTAAGTTGACCCCCTTCACCTGTCTTGGGTACACAAAAGGCCAACCTAATGCTGGGAAAATGTAATACTACCGTTTTCTCTATACTGTGACACAAAGCTATAAAGAATTCTTATGACACCATCAATGCAATACTGGGTTATTGTGGAAACCTTGACTATAATTAATACTTGTATGTCCCCATTACTTAAAGAAACATGGATAATTTTATGTCCCCACCCCTACATGCTGATTTACCTCTTTCTCTACTTCTTTCAGATAAGGCTTAACAAACAACCTGTATCCAACTATATCTTATCTTATTTAAAAAAAATAATAAACATTTCCATTTAAACAGATAAAAATGACAGTTCCGTTCAATTTGTATACATTTTATCAAAAATTTACAACATAAGCACAAATTCAAGATTTGTCATACTAATCTCCATTCCATGCTTTAGTGTATGCCATATTGTGGTTCAAAATTTCAGAGCTGGTTTTAAAATCAATTATTCTGTCTTGAGATGATAAAAACAAGGATATTAGACACTTAAAACATTAAATCTGCAAAATACTCAGCTGTAAAATTGCCTTTGTTGCCTGTATTAATCTATGAAAAAGCTGAATTGTGTCCCTTGGGAGTATTAAACTTCAACAAAAGTCCTTTCAAACAGTACAAAATGACAAATTATACATGCCTGATATAATAAAAGATAGAAACTGCAAAATGAAGCACTATTGAAATATTTGCTGCATGAATTGCCAACAATGTGAGCAATTCTTTACACAGGAGAGTATAAATTCTATCTAAATTTAGCCTCAAGTGAGCCTCTTTTTTTCTTAGATGAACAATTCTAACAGTGAAAATGCTTCTAGTATGACCAAATACTGCCTTACTATATAAACAGTACAAACTTAACCAGACAATATCCAATTTTTAAAAGATTGTGTCAAGGTAAAATACCCAATTGATACATTTAGGGAATTATACAGCAAAAAAGGCAAATATTTCAGTTAAAAATATTTGTCGCAACTTGAATTCTGGGTTTTCAAATTGAATCAGTCATTGCGAAAGGTGAAAACAAGTACAAAAGAACAATAGTTTGGTGCAGTTTATACAATATAGTTAATATTGACACCCTAGAATAAAGTTTTATATCAGTACCCATCAATTTGACTTATTATGATGACTTTGCACACACTTTTCTCAACACAGTACTGTTCTCAGATAAAAATTTCTATTCTTTGTGATAAAAATCAAATGTTCTTATCAAATGCTTCAAAATAGTATAGTATGACTGGATTCATTTTGATTTCCCTTGCTATCTTGAGTATAGGGAAAACGGTACTATTTATTCTGCCATAGGCGACAATACTAACATTTTCTAAATTTACCAGTTTTTATGATAAAAACCTGGATAAAACAGTTATGTGTGGTGTTAGTACTTTATTACTGTATTCTAAAAATTGAAGCCAAATAGTATCATGACCAATTTCCAATGGAGCTTGTTTATGTTATCCATGCCCACCGTCATTTTGCACCAAATTTATGAAATTTTGGAAGCCTTTTCGAATAATTCTCTAGAAAATATTTCAATAGATTTTAAAATTTATATTGTAAATTTACACACTGCAGTTATTCATAGATAAATAAAAAATATATTGTACCCTAACATCCAATCACAGCGCTCCTAAGTTGACTCCCTTCACCTGTCTTGGGTACACAAAAGGCCAACCTAATGCTGGGAAAATGTAATACTACCGTTTTCCCTATATTATATCACCAGCCCAGTAGCCAGTACCTTGGTACTGGCATGAAAATACGGATTTTTGTGTCATTAAAATTTGCTGTTACAAAATGTTAGAAATTATTAAAAATTAAGGAATGTATTTCCCTCATTCCTTTCAAGGATCTGGCTATGGTTTTTGAACCTTTTGGATTATAGCTCTTCATCTTTTATATGAGCTTTGGATTTCAAATATTTTGGCCACGAGCATCACTGAAGAGACATGTATTGTCGAAATGCGCATCTGGTGCAGAACAATTGGTAACGTTAATTTTATTCCATCATCTACGTTACTACCATTCTATCCATTTCCCAAGGTCGTCAAACGTATACTGTTTTTTTTAACATAGAATAACCGTACATTGTCTTGAAATATGAATGTTATTTGTACAAGACTTCGAAACAGGAAGAAAGCGAGGCTGTGCCGAGCATTTTACCTGTTTCGAGCCGAGTACAAATAATATTTATATTTCGAGACAGTGTATGGTTATTCTTTATATTCTGCAACTTTTATAACTGTTCTTAATGAAATATTTAGGGTAAAAAACATAATTTTTCAATTTTAATATTAAAGCGGACAACGTAAAATTTCCGCGAACCTGTATGTTTTACTGACGTAATAAATAAAACTCTATGGAAATGCATTGTCAACGTCATAAACAGTGGCTGTATATCACATATTAATATACGGTCAAAGCAATTTGACTGCTCAAACAGTACAGCTGGTGTATCAATCTCATTCTTACTACCATATATATCTGCCATACTGCATATGAACATTCCCTTCGTGTCTACTTTGCGGTGTACCTAAATATTTACCTATATGCATTCCGACAAGATTTTACACTAAACAGGAGCCAACGTAGCACATGTTTGCAAAATAAGCGCAAGAGAGTAACCCAGCTACACAATTAAGCAAAACGAGAAAAAAAAAGAGAAAATGAATAATTGAGTAAGTAAAGACAGGCGTCTTGTTATGAATCTGTATTGGGTTTTAAGATCTTTTTAAATCTTTATTGTGAATACTTGATCAATTAAATTCATCATTTTTTTTCATGGCAAAAAAATTATTTAAGATACAAAATATTTGATGAATTCCATTAATTAGGCCACATCAATTGAATTTCTTGTTCGATGGACCGGCCCGCACCTATTTTTTTCAAAACAGATTTTTTTTTTATATTCCCGCTTTCCGCATCCGGAAAAATGTAATCATGTCTATTTTTCTGTAAATATTATAAAAAGATATCAACATTTGTTTTTTTTAATCACAGTCTTACCTGTGTATAACGATTTTTAACCTATAAGCACCCCATCACACCGTGTAAATATCTGTGAGAATATTTGTTTCAGCATAAAAGCAATTTATCCAACGTGGGAGTGGTCCGATATAAATATATAACTGCGGAAATACCTGTACAGAACAAAACATTGGTTACTTTCCCCCTTACTTATATTCCCTATCAAAAAATGTTCGTTGTTAGAATAAACAGATAAAGTACAAAGAACTTCTGAAGGAGTTGCCTTCAACTGCAATTATATTGTATGCTGGCGAAACAAAATTATCCATAGCCGCTGCATGTTTATGCACCTGTCCTGATTGATTCAGGGGCCTGTCGTTCAGCAGTTATCGTTTGTTGATGTTGTTCATTGGTATTTTCCCGTTTGGATATATAAATTATATAGTTGGATGTCCTGCTCGAATTGTGTACACTAATAATTTTGGGGTCCCTTATAGCTTGCTGTTTGGTCTGGATCAAAGCCCTGTGTAAAAGGCCGTAATTTGACCTGTGTTTGTTATTATCAGGTTGGGAACAACCCTCCCTCAGACAAGGGGTCATTTTACTGTTGTAGAAAAGGGAATAGAAATACCAAGGATTTGTATAGTGCTACTATACAAAAACTTTGAAAACTTAGAATTTTTTACTCAAAAAGAGGAGAAATACATTATATTTTAAACAACTTTTCTAAACATTTTGCTAAAAGAGGGGTCCTCTTATTTTGAATAATATTAAACTGTTAAAGTAAACGTGTTATATTAACATGGTTTAAGTGCAGGAATATTACAAAATTCTTGGACATGTTTTGACCATTTAATACAAGATAGATATATAGTTCTTTTGGAATATATGAGCCCTTTTGTACTAACAAGTATTTTTACAAAGAAATATATATGTTCCCAACCTGATTATGACTTAGATAGAGAATTGTTTTATTGTCAGTCACACATACATATACCAGATTTAATTATACAATTATTTCTTGGTGAACAGGGAAAAAATACTTCATAAATCAAAGAATCGTCAAAGTACAAATGATAAATCAAGTTTTAATATTGTTAAAACCTACTATTTCATATTTACAAAAAAAATTATAATCGCTCGCCTTCACTCTTCAAGCTTCGCCTTAAAAATTTGCAAATTGAATATTTTTTTATTAAAATTTTCAAATCGCTCGCTCGCCCCAATTTTTGAAGTCCAAAACTCCGTAGAACAAGAAATTAAATTGGTGTGGCTTTAAGACAGACTAAAGTAGTTGTAGAGCAAAAAAAAAAAAAAAAAAAATCGAATATGATTTACAGTTACAAACTACAACCAATGAATCAATGGTTACTGACTTGGGATAGACACATACATAATGTGGAGGGTTAAAACATTTTCGGAACATCCACGTGCGCCCTTACTTATAACAACAGTGGTTTAAAACTATACATGAAGTAACTTTACAAAACAATAACAATTATAAATTCATATAATATAACTAACATAGACCGGTTTTGAAACAGCACAACAGAAGAACGAACTTTAACAATCAAATTCAATTGGAATTGGATTGACTCATCAAATCAATACAAAGCAAAAATCCATTAGAAATTTTCTGTAAATCGTTTTAAAGCTACATGCATTTTATTTTGTAGATAACGTCAACTTTATCGATTAACGTAACACAAGTTTCTAGTTAAACACTAAGATTTTTAGAAAATCAAAATAGGCACAAACGTGCATATGACTTTATCAGTTGATGAAAGAAGTGGTAACGTCTATTTATATTATAGGTTAATATTACAGACGAATGAAGTGTTGAAGCACTCACAGTTGTTCCTAAACGGTAAGTAGAACAACAGGCTTTCTGCAAGTGAAGAAATTGAAAACACTACAACATTTAAGGTAACATACATTTGTTTTTATCTCTTTAAGTTCGTTTTTATTTATCTTATTTCTTTATAGACAACTCTTCATTATGGCTAGATAACTCAAATATTTTCTTAATGAATGCGCAGTATTTAATATTTCATATGTAAGATTTTTTTTCGATTAGAATAATGATCACTAACCCAACAAATTATTAATAGATTATTTTATAAATGAAGAAGTATATATCCTTGTTTTTAACTGATGATACTAACGATACACGGTTTCATGTATTCTTACAAACAATCACCTTCCTCCGAATTGAATATATTTTCAACTATCAAATAAACCTCATTTTTGTAGATTAAGCACACTAATTCGCCGTTTCAGAAACTTAATGTCTGTAGGCAAAATGATTATCATTGAAATTTTTGTGTTCGAACAATGGGTTTTAGCCAATGACGTTACGTTCTATTGTTCCTAAACAAATCAAAATATTTTGGTGTACGTTTCACCCCACAATGCATTAGATTCCGAATTGGCGAATTGGGGTTATGATATGTTCTATCAACATTATATGTCTCTGGTTTTGTAATTAATGCAACATTTAGTCCTACAGTAGATAACCATTCACAATTGGTATCTCTTAATCTCAAGTTATCTACAAAATATTTTGTCATCTAATCTATCCATGTACTTGTTTATCTGATGAGCATGCACTGTCTATTATATTCATACCTACATACATACTTGTCTGCAGTGTTAACCTTGTTGTTGTCATATAAAAAAGTGTTTTTTTTAAATTGTTATACGTCGTTTACACCACATCTACTTAACGACCTCATTGAATACCAATAATTTAATGTCCATCTTTTATTGTGTAGAAATAAAATATATCATTACATGTCTACCTTTTAGCCTAAATAGTATCACACATTCTTTACACATATTTGGTGCAATCACATGATACGATTTTATATTATATGTCAACTCGATGGTCTCTTCAGCTGCATATTTACTAACAAGTAAAGTAATCCTGGATTACTTTTAGTTCTCTTATATTTGATGTGTTTCCCTCGGTTTTGGTTTGTAACCCGGATTTTTTTTCTCAATCGATTTATGAATTTCTAACAGCGGTATACTACTGTTGCCTTTATTTAGTACTTTTAAAATCATAGAGGACACATAATGAATTAAACATAACTCCTCCTTTGAAAGAAATGATTTACTTGTTTCAAGTGTGACGAAATGAAATTTTCCATAGTACAATTGATATGTATGTGTAATTCTTTAACAACTACCTTACATGCATGCAAGGTAAAACACAAATATAATTGATTTTATTAGTAAAATGAAATAAACTACATGCACATAAAAAAGCAAAAGCAAAGGAACACTTTTAAATGCTGTTCTTCATCTCAAATTCACGCTTACTTGGATGGTGATTGATGTTGTACATTATTTGTAAACTGTAATCAAATTAAAAGATGCCAATAAAGGAGACAACATTTCTCTATGACATCGTGATTGTAGCAATCCTTTTCAGATTTAGCTGACAACATGTCTGACAGTCTCTGTACCAAAGCACACAAGCTTGAAAAAAACTTAAATGAATGGATAAAATGTAAAGATGAGGCTGTGAAGGAATTAAAAGAATTGGCAGTAAATCTAGACGATCATTTCCAAAAGATTTGCAAAGCAAAAATTGCTGGATCAACTACTTCTCTTGGTGGCGGAATATTGGCTGTTGTAGGATTTGGATTGTCATTTGTGACATTTGGAGCGTCATTAGGTCTCACTATAGCAGGTAAGTACTAAAAAAATATTTGTGCATAAGATGTTGTTACATTTTAATATCCATAAGAAATTGTATGTTAGTCAGTTTACTACAGAAATCAGTGCCCTTTAACTTCGTACTATATTTGGCTTTTTAATTTTTTATCGTTTTCTAATTCGAGCGTCACCGATGAGTCTTTTGTAGACGAAACGCGCGTCTGACGCAAATACAAAAAAATTAATACTGATATATGTGATGAGTTTATTTATAAAATATGTAGCAACAGATGTTTATGTTCAAAACAGTTTACATAGCAACTTACTGTCAAACTGATTGCAATAAACTAAGTTGTCGAAATGAAAATAAAAATGTAAAACATTATGCTAACACTTGAAATAAAGAATGGAAACTGGAATGTGTCAAAGAGACAACAACCCGACCAAAGGACAGAAAACAGTCGAAGGCCACTAATAAGTCTTCAACACAGCTAGCACCCGGAGGGGGTCTTCTAAATATTAAGGGTTATATTGTTGTTTGAATTTTACAATTTAATACATTACATATCACTTGTAATACATAATAAAAACGTTATCAATTTCTTATCATTACTATAGGTAGTGTAATAGCAGGAGCTGGGGGAATAACGGTTGGGGGATCCATGATTACAGACGCCATGCTTTCAAAGCAAAGAAGAGAGTCAGCACAAGCTATTTTAGATAAGTACAATGAGCTTGTTGAAATTATTAAAGAGGAATGCATTGAGATAGGTGAAATGCTTAAAGAAAAAGATGGGAATATGGAACAGTATCCACATTGGATGGATTTTTGGAGCAAGCTAGCTTTCGGAGCTGGTACGACAACCAAGTGTATAACATGGGATATATTAGCAAAGACAATATTAGCGTCGTTACGTATAACCGCGTCATACGCCGATGATGCATTGGCCGTTGGTGCAAGAGCAGGCGCTTCTGCTTTTCGAACAATTGGATCCACTGCTGGACAAGGTCTGCATATTGCCGGTGGTGTTGTAGGTATACTTGTTATGCCTCTAGACATTTACACTCTTGTTGATTCCGCTATTGATATCCATAAGAATAATCCACATAAGGTGTCTAGTAAAATAAGAGAATGGGCTGACCATATCGACAAATCATGTCCAACTAAATGGGACATTGAAGTTATGATGGACCAAACATTCCAGCAACAGTTATGTTTTCAAATAATGTAAATGACTGATAGCTATTAAGATACTAGTACTAGTATTTGGAATTGATGGTTGAGTGACCTATGGGTTTTTGAATCGTTTGACATATATTAAAAATACGAGTTATATAATTTATTAAATGCATTAAATAATTTTACAGCAACTAGTTACAAAAGCTATCTAGTGTATGTGCACTTCCTTTGGTAATATTTCACCCGTTTGATGTGTTTGAGCTTTTGATTTTGCCATTTGAAAGGGACACTTACGTTATGAATTTATCTCGCACTTCGGTATTTGCGTTATTACACTTTTGTATGATACAACAGTACATATCTGATATGTTCCTTATGTCGTAACTACAATGCCCTTTCCCTTTTCACGAATGTGACTTACCGAATTAGACTATTTACCGGATTTGTTATAACATATACAACACGACGGGTGACACATGTCTAGCAGGATCTGCTTACCATTCCGGTGGACCTAAAATCACCCCCAGTTTTTGGTGGGTTTCGTGTTGCTTAGTCTTTAGTTTTCTATATCGTGTCTTCTGTACTATTATTTGTCTGTTTGTCTGTTTTATTTTTAGTCATGGCGTTGTCAGTTGTTTTCTATCTAGTAGTTATGAGTTTGACTATCCCTCTGGTATCTTTCGTCCCTGATCCTGAACGTACAAAGAGCAAAAATATTCTTCAAAACAGACATCATTTTTTTTTATGCTAATCTCCCTCTCCCCTCGCCTTCCCCCTAAAAAACAACATGCGGTCGGCAAAGTGCAAATTTATTTTAAATTTGAATGATAAAAATGTTAATACTTTAGATCCTAGATAGGAAATTACAATAATGCATTGCACTCTTAAAAAGGTTAACCTTCCATGGACAGTTACTTTTCAAAACGTATATTTTTCAATTCATAAGGAACGAGTGACAAATGACAATCATTAACTGTAAGGGCAAATCTGTGATATTCGGGGATGGGGTGCAGGAGGATTCAGGAGAAAAACAACATGCAAGTGTCTAATTATCTTATTTCCATGGTCGGTTAACCGTATAATCGGGGTAAAAAGACCAAACAATAATACATAATACACATTATAAAAACTGATAATACAGTATAGAAAATTAACGTTATAGTAAAAAATTACCCTCAATTTCATGTTCACGTAACCATACCTTCATGATTAACGTCTTGAAATTTAGGCCTTAACTTGATAGGAGACGGGGCTACCTAACAGACCTTAAGTCTTAGATGCATGAATTGTTTTATTAGTTGTTAGTGGCTTTGAACTAGCTGTCAGTAACTGCGAGTACTCTCATATCATAACTTAGTGTCTTTTTTGTTGTTAGGATAAACAAGTACCCGTCTACGTTTACTATGTGATTTTGTTAGGTGTATTTCTATTTGTATTCGTCTGATTAGTTTAACATCTCAACTGATTTTTATAGTTCGTTCTTATGTTGTACTGTTACAACGCTGTCCCAGTTTAGGAGGAGGGTTGGGACCCCGCTAACATGTTTAACCCCGCCACATTCTGTATGTATGTGCCTGTCCCAAGTCAGGCGCCTGTAATTCAGTGGTTGTTTGTTGATGTGTTACATATTTGTTTTTGTTCATTTTTAAATTTTACGTACGCCGTCACGATTTGGTTGACCGTTAAGGAATAACTGTTTCACAGATGATATCGGGAATGTTCCTTATGTTGTATCTTCAAATCCCTTTCCCTTCTCACGAATGTGACCTACCGAATTAGACTATTTACCGGATTTGTAATAACATATGCAACACGACGGGTGCCACATGTGGAGCAGGATCTTCTTACTCTTCCGGATCATCTGATATCAACCTCAGTTTTTGGTGGGTTTCGTGTTGCTTAGTCTTTAGTTTTCTATCTTGTTTCTTCAGTACTATTATTTGTCTGTTTGTCTGTTTTATTTTTAGCCATGGCGTTGTCAGTTTATTTTCTATCTATGAGTGTGACTGTCCCTTTTGGATCTTTCTCCCTTCCTCTAAGCCGTTAGTTTTTCCGTTTAAATTGTTTTACATTTGTCAGTTCGGAGCCTTTTATAGCTGACTATACGGTATGGGCTTTCCTCATTGTTGAAGGCCTTACGGTGACCTATAGTTGTTAATTTCTGTGTTTTATTGGCAATCATACCATATCTTATTTTCTTATATACACCTAACGGACGCATAGAACAATGCTAGTAGTTTATTTTAAACAAACTACCATATCGGATTTCATTTGTACTGTCCAATAAATTTCAAAGACTGTTTACACTCAATATGGAAAAGATATGAAAGTTTTTTGGTAAAAAAATTCAGCTACGCTTCTTCTTTCATTCCATGTTAACAAACCATTTTTACGTGTTTCAACGTCTGATTGTACGGTTCCGTTTTCGCTTAATTCTATTCATATTGTTTAAAAAAAAAAAAAAAGCTTTTTCGGTAACCGAATTTGATTCTTAGCGGAACAGCATTGATTGTGTTACAATTCACTACATTTTCACAAGTTGTCATGGGTTTTTATAATTTGGATTTTTACTTTCAGAGCAAAATTTCATCAGAAACGCATACATCATTAAATAGAATGTATTGCAAAAAAAAAAAAAGGACCAACCCAGAATAAAAAGCCCACTCTGTTATGCAAAAGAACACATATAGATAAAGTAACTTATCAAAAGAATCATAATATTTCAAGGGTCAATGAACCAATCAATGTTAAATAACGTAATGTTTTAAATCGCGAAAAGAACAGTCTGCCTGTATTGTGCTTAAAATTGTTTTTAGCCATTTAAGCATTACCTTCTCCAATTATTCTTAAACTGAGAATATGTAATCTTATTGGTACCAGAAAAATAGGTATTTTTTAATACTAGTATATACCATTTTATTGTTGGTATTTCTTTTTATCATAATATGCATTTTTATGACGTATGGATTTAAAAAAAATGATCTTTGACATATATGCATTCAATAGTTTTCAAAAGCAAGGACGCATTTATGTCTAGTTGTCTTACATCAATATTTCCTTGTTATCAAGTGAAATATATGTTTACGGAAGAAGAACGTGATTAGGTTTGTGAGTTTTATATTGATGATTATTTACCATTTAAGACAAACATTTCGGCATATCACACATTTTTCAAAAATGTTACATTGATCTCCTTCAACATACAGACTTCTTGCTTTCCTACGTACATAAATTGTTGTGATACATTTTATCCACTTCACTTTTAGATTATATAAGTGAAGAAAATTCATGTTCATTAAAGTTTGTTTAATTTTCTAGTTTTTCAAATATTTATAAGGTTTTGTACCTTTTGATTCGGTGTAAATTATGTGAAAAGTAAATATAACAAAATTCTAATATATCAAACTACTTTCATGATTTACATAAATTATCTTGCGTTTGTTGTAGTAATATTTTTCCATTCTTTGAAACACCATTAAAATCAAATATCTTTTTATAAGAAAAAACTAAAAGTGATTTTAAATGCCCCCAAGACTTTTGATTGGTCAAAAGGAATTTTTAATCAAATTAAATTGGTACTTTAAAAAAAACCTTTAAAACAGTGAAACATCTTTAGCAAAAGCTTCTTTCCTAATTCTCCATTGTTTTCGAAAGTCACCTCTTAGAAATCAGATTGTTGTCATGAAAGAACTAGATATAAACTTAATGCTGGTAAAACTTTATTGACTGTAAGCTGTTATGATATATGTCACTTGAATGACATTTTTCATATTCGAGATCAGCTAGTTTTTCAATTTATGAATCCGAGATGTTTTGATATATGTAAGCTACATTTTATGTAGTAACATTTATATAACTCTCCATAAAATGGAAGCCTCGCTATGTTCCAAAATTGATAATAATAAGGGGCAGATCAATTTGTGAAAATATAAGCAGAGTAATCCAAATTAAAAATCGTATATAAGTGAATGTGTACTCAATTTCTTTTAATGTCACAGACAAATATATGCTACATCTTATTTTGAAGACAAAAGTTTAACTGTAAAAAAAACAAATAAGTGATACATACTTATATATTTATTTGACTTTAAATATTATACTTTTCTTTAAAGGCTACAATTTGTTTTTGTAAATTTTAGATTAGGACCATTAAGAAAACAAGTGTTATAATATAGCGAAAATCTTAATGTTTTTATTCAAATTTGAATTGAAATAAAACGCTTAAATAAATATTTTTAAGTATAAGTTATAATTATTACTCAATATTTTACAAACGTGAGGCAGATGTAGTCATGAAAACCAATCATGGATATATCTCCCTCGTCAACAAATGTTCTTGTAGATTCTATTATCCAAAATATAGGTTATAACAAAAATAACTGTACTGCACCAGATCTTCAAACTATTAAGTTAGAATTAATTTTTCCGATTGGAAAATAGATATATTCATGATATTTAAGTATAGTTTTTTTTCGTATAAAGATTTAGTTTTTTTTCATTGATTTAGCAAAATCTTTATTTTTATCTCATCTGGCCCGAAGGGCCAAATGAGCTATTATCATTACTTGGAGTCCGTCGTCAGTCGTCTGACGTCCGTCGTCGTAGTTAACTTTTTACATTTTGAACTTCTTCTAGAGAACCACTGAATGGAACGAAACCAAACATTGCATGAATTTTCCTTACAAGGTGCTGACCAAGTGTTGTTACAATGTAGCCGATCCATCATCCCAGATTGCCGCCAGCGGGGGACTAAGTTTAACATAGGAACCTATGGGAAATACATACACATGTCTTCTTCTAGAGAACCACTAAATGGAATGAAACCCAATTTAGCATGAATGTTCCTTATGAGGTGTTTACCAATTTTGTTACTTTGTAGCTGATCCATCACCCAAGATGGCCGCCAGCGGGGGACTTAGTTAAACATAGGAACCTCTGGCAAATACATACACATGTCTTTTATTTAGAGAACCACTAAATGGAATGAAACCCAACATAGCATGAATGTTCCTTATGAGATGCTGACCAAGTATTGTTACTTTGTAGCCGATCCATCATCCAAGATGACTGCCAGCTTGCGACTAAGTTTAACATAGGACCCTATTTGAAATGCATTCACAAGTCTTCTTCTAGAGAACAACCAAATGGAATTAAACCACACATAGCATGAATATTCCTTATTAGGTGATATCCAAGTGTTATAACTTTGTAGCCGATCCATCATCCAAGTGTTATTACTTTAATTTGTAGCCGATCAATCATCCAAGATTGCTGCTAGCGGGGGACTTGGTTAAGGTAGATCATAAGTATATATTTTTGAGACAGAATTTTCTTATAATTTGCTGAAAGGAAGATTTTACTATGCTCTTTTCAAAAATTTAATAAAAAGTATGGGTCACCGTGCTATTTTTCAAGCTATGAGTCGTTGAAAATTTCCAAAATTTGGTTAGTTTGTTCATGAAAAAACACATCAATGTGCATAAAAAAAATTCTATGGGATATAATTTTGAAATAAATTGTTGGAAGATAGGTTTCAATATATGTTTTAAGAAAATAAAAAGAAAACATGGTGTCACCGAACTTGTTTTCTTGCTACAAGTAAAAATAAAATTTTTTCCTATTAGTTCAGTATAAATTTTGTACTAAAAGAGTTATCTCCCCTTAAATGGCTCATTTGGAAAAAAAATGTCTCTTAAACCATAAAAAATGATATTTGTTAAAACATTTTGTATAATACAATTAATTAACAAGTTTTCTTTATATAGAAAAAACAGTTTAACCATTGAAATGCAAATCTGTCTCCAAATTTGCAGATTTAGGCAAATAACTAGACCGATTTTGTACTGTGATTGTACAACCCAAGATGGCGGTATTACAGGACTACAATATAAATAAATAGGAGAACACAAATGACAAAGAAACACACGAATAATAGCTAACAAAAGGCAACAAGTTTAATACGCCAGAAGTGCATTTTGTCCACACAAGACTTACTAGCGACGCCCAGATACAAAAGTTTGAAAGCCAAAATAAGTACAAAGTTGAACAGCATCGAGGACCAAAAGTTGTGCCAAAAACGGCCAGGGGTTTCTGTTAGGTACCAGAACATCACTATTATTTAGAATAATTTATACTTTTGCAAACAGCAAATTTTATAAAATGACTATACAAAAGATGTACATGATAAAACTGAAGTATTAGCTAATTACAGGAAACACCCGAAATACATTACATAACCCGACAAAATGCAAAACATCCGAATAAGTTTGGACCTCAACGCCAAGTGACGTCATATTAGAAAATGTAAAAAATGACAAAAAATGACGTCACATTTGAATTTGTAAAACAGATCATCAAAAAATGAAAAATGACGTCACATTTGAATGAAAAAGATAGAATTAGGATTGATTTAAGATTATATTTGAACTAAATACTGATATAACATTTAATAACAATGCACATTTCAATACTTATTAATAGCAAACTAAGGTAGCAATTAACTATATTATATAGCAGCTATGTCCGGTTTGTTTTGATGCTTGCTTCAAACGTAAAACATCGTACAGATTACGTTGAACACAATCAAATCTTATAAATGAAGGCGGTGATCAATTTTCTTTACAATAATACATGAATATAACAGAAAAGACGTCAACTCATTTGACAAAATCCTATGAGAATTACAAATATAGCATTAAACATTTAAACTAAATACATGAATTTGGGATAGAAAAGTACCGTTACACGTCTTATGGTAATGCGAATTCACACACAGCAAAACAGTCACAATCGGGAATAAGTCACGTTTGGTAATTAAAAGATTAGACGACGTAATGACAAATCACAATCTACCATGTAGTAAAAATGTCCTTAGCTAGTTTGGTCAAAGACACATCGTATGGATCCACCAATTGGTGATGGTGTCCATAAAATTTACGGAGTGTCAATTTTAATCTGTCCTCCTCATAACTTTGTTGGAGCAGTTTCTGCGTAAGGAGCACACTCCTGTATCTGAATTCCGTATAGTGTGAATAAACACGACAATAATGTATCAATTGTGATATGTAAACACCATACGAAGGGGAAGGGGGTATTTTCCTGCTGAGAAATGGGAATTTGAAATTGGGAAGTTGAAATCGTCCCGTTTATCATAGATTTTCGTGTGAAGTCGTCCATATCGTCAATATTGAGGAAAAGATCAAGGTATGAAACAGTCCTTCTAGAATCAGAAGTATCCTTAATTTCAAGTTCACTGGAATATATGAGATGTAAGTATTGGCTGAAATATGGGTTATTCAATGATAGAACATCATCAATATATCGGAAAGTAAAATTAAAGAATTTCGCAAGGTGCTTTTTCTTTTTGTCTTTTAGAAGGTTCTGAATGAATTCTGCTTCATACGAGTACAAAAACAAATCAGCCAGCAGGGGTGCACAATAAGTACCCATTGGAATACCGATTATCTGTTGAAACATAAATCCTCCACACTCAACAAGAATATTGTCGATCAAAAAGTACGTCACATTTGAATTTGTAAAACAGATCATCAAAAAATGAAAAATTACGTCACATTTGAATGAATAAGATAGAATTAGGATTGATTTAAGATTATATTTGAACTAAATACTGATATAACATTTATAAACAATGCACATTTCAATACTTATTAATAGCAAACTAAGGTAGCAATTAACTATATTATATAGCAGCTATGTCCGGTTTGTTTTGAATCTAACTTCAAACGTAAAACATCGTACAGATTACGTTGAACACAATCAAATCTAATAAATGAAGGCGGTGGTTAATTTTCTTTACCATAACACATGAATATAATAAAAAAGACGTCAACACATTTGACAAAATCCTATGAGAATTACAAATATAGCATTACACATTTAAACTAAATACATGAATTTGGGATAGAAAAGTACCGTAAAACGTCTTATGGTAATGCGAATTCACACTCAGCAAAACAGTCACAATCGGGAATAAGTCACGTTTGGTAATTTAAAGATTAGACGACGTAATGACAAACCACAATCTACCATGTAGTAAAAATGTCCTTAGCTAGTTTGATAAAAGACACATCGTATGGATCCACCAATTGGTGATGTCGTCCATAAAATTTACGGAGTGTCAATTTTAATCTGTCCTTCTCATAACTTTGTTGGAGCAGTTTCTGCGTAAGGAGCATACTTCTGTATCTGAATTCCGTATAGTGTGAATAAGCACGAGAATAACGTATCAATTGTGATATGTAAAAACCATACGAAGGGGAAGAGGGTATGTTACTGCTGAGAAATGGGAAATTGATAATTTGGAAGTTGAAATCGTCCCGTTTATCATAGATTTTCGTGTGAAGTCGTCCATCTGCGTCAATATTGAGGAAAAGATCAAGGTATGAAGCAGTCCTTCTAGTATCAAAAGTATCCTTAATTTCAAGTTCACTGGGATATATGAGATTTAAGTATTTGCTAAAATATTGGTTATTCAATGATAGAACATCATCAATATATCGGAAAGTAAAATTAAAGAATTTCCCAAGGTGCTTTTTCTTTTTGTCTTTTAGAAGGTTCTGAATGAATTCTGCTTCATACGAGTACAAAAAGAAATCGGCCAGCAGGGGTGTACAATTAGTACCCATTGGAATACCGACTATCTGTTGAAATATAAATCCTCCAAACTCAACAAATATATTGTCGACCAAAAAGTCCAGCATTTTTATAATATCATCTTTAGTATACTTTCTAGAAGATTCAGTGTGATTCTCCACAAAATATGAATTATTGTAACCCAAAACAAGAAATATGTATTTACGATTCCCATTTTTATAGAAAAAGCTCTGTTTTATGAGATGGTCAAGTCGATCTTTCAACTGAGCATGGGAAATAGTAGTATGTAGCGTAGAAACATCAAAAGTTTTTATGTTACTGCAAAATTGCAAAGATTGTAATCGAAGATTAAGCAGTAGATCTTTCGAATTTTTGAAAATCCACATCTGGTTCAAACCTGATGAAATAATCAACCTGAATATTTTAATAAATTTTCGCGACTTAGAATGGATAATTTATGCTTGATCCATAACCATTATTCTGTAAAATGTAACATATGAATGAATCATGAGAAGCCATAGTATGTTTAAATTCTAATAGTTTAACCAGAAAAATGCAAGAGCATAGCATTTTGTTTTTCATTCTACAAAATTAAAGATATGAATAACAGTTATATAAGTAATAAAGTTTTAAGGTCGTATTGGGTCTGTAGATGTTTGTTGTGTATTTTAATCTGAAGTCTTGCTGCTTGTGTAACACTATACTTGTGTATCCTATGATCTGAAACCATCGTATTGACTTATTCAAAGTTGCATTTTTTAAATTGATACCTTTAAAAAATTAAGCCACTTATAATTTTTGTGAGGTTGCTTGTTGTTCCAAATTGAGTCTCGATAAAAAAAATACATTAATAATATGGACAAACTCTTTTTAATCTTTCACATTCTGTTTGTCTCTGTCCCAATTCAGGAGTCTGTAATTCAGCGATTATTCCTGGTTACTATCAGTTAAATCTGCGTTTGTTTATTGTTTTGTCATAGATAAGGCTATCGGTTTCTCAAGGTTTAATTGATACAAATCGGGCCTTTAAAAGCCTACCATATATATATTGTATACGTTTGATCGTTGCTAAATTCCACACGGCGGCCTTTAGTTTTCATCATTCGTGTCAATGGGAGATAGTAGTCCCAATATCAATTATACTTCCGTTTCTTAGTTTTGAACGTATGTTAGTTTTGAAGTTCAGTGATATTGTCTGGGAAGATTATTTCAGGAAAAAACTTGTGGTATATTTGACAAATGTTTGAGTCCAGTTCTAACTGTACTGCAGAGGTGAACTGTTTCGCGACAAGGCAATATTATGGGGAAATCAGCACTTAACATTAATTTTATTTAGTTCGATTTCTTTGAAAATAAATACAAATACAATACCGTTTAACTCGAGTTCCGTTCGTTTGAAGTGTTTGAGCTTTCCCCATTTTTAGTTGGAGACTTTCCGTTTATATTCTTCGGAGTTCAGTATTTTGCTTTTTTTCACCCACTCTGGTGAAATCGGGTAGAGCATCATCCTTCTGAGGCTTATTTAATATTGAAGAAAATGACTTTTTTTTTTATCAATATTGTGCATACTGTTGTTTCTCTTTTTGTTTTTTTAGTCTTTAATCATGGCTTTATCAGTCAAACCGTTGAATGCTAATGTCCCTTTTAAGATTTCGATTGTCCTGAAGCCTTTAATAATAATACAGACGCCATCATTCTTTTATTCACCATGTTTTAATATCTTAGCATTATAATTATTTGTTTCATATGTTCACGGATAAGTTCCTGTTATTGAAATAAGAATTTCATTCTTTGTTCCTGGATTGTGCCTTACACTCTTTTTACTTTAAAAATTTGTTATATGTCGGGTACTTTTAGTGTAACAGAAAACTACAGAAGTACTTGAGTTCATACGTTGTTTTCGTGATTTTTGTTTTACTCCATTTTTTATTTCCTGTGTAATATTTTTTATAATTATTGCTTTTCTTTTTATCTATTGTAAAATATTTATATCCACAATTTTCCCTGTCTTTGCGTGTGGTCGAAATCTGTGTTTACGTAATTAATCCACATTCATGAAATTCTGTATAAATACCACAGTGTAGATACTATTCTGTACGCTATCCGGAATTCGCGATTTTCGAAGCGAGAACTTTTTGGATCACATTTTAAATTTGATGGATATACTGAATTAAACGGTAAGTTGATCATCTGTACATTGCTTAATGATTAATTCAGCTGACATCGATATTCTCAGATGGTTTAGAATTAAATTCAGAACATTCATTATTCGTATCTTTACCTTAATCAAGAGATTTTTAAGTGCATCACTAAGGAAAATCAGTCGGTGAATCTAAAAACAATCTTTTTACCATCTTAGTGTACAAATTAACGTAAAAACCAGACTTAATTAACAAAATGAAGAAAATTTCAAGTGGTGGTAAAAGTTTCAACCAGATCTTTGAAGCCAGAAATAAGAAAATTATACTTGTTTGAATTTCTCACTGTACGATCAGTCTCGCTTGTATATTTTGAAACTGTATGATCAGTCTTTATTTCACTATATTGTAGTGGTGATTTCAAAGGTATGTACGATACATTAGAAGGTGGCATTTTTCTAAATAACACAAATATTTCAATAAATTCACATCCTGAAAACATATGAAACATGTTTTAGCTTGATAGGGTGTACTCGACTTACTACATTAAGTATAAGGATGTTTTAATGTTGCTTAAATAAGAGGAAGGTTTGTTGTATATATAAGTTTCAGAAATGTCCTCCGTTATACTTAAAATTGTACAAGCACACAGATTTATTTGTTATATAAAAATGCATGTATTTACACACATTCGATGCCATACTGTAGCCTATAATTGATCACAGTTCCTTCACTTTGTTTTGGATGTAGAGCTGTCTCTTTGACAATCAATTGTACACCACTTTGTAAAGCGAGGGTTAATAGTGATAATGAAGTCCGTCTTTCCGTTCGTCCGTTGGACCGGTATAATATGTTTCGCCGGTTTTGTAAGCGCATCTCTTCATAAACCACTTAATATACATTAAGGGTTCCAGCCATTTTTTAATGGAGAGGAGGTCTAATCCAGGAGAAAAGGGGATTCCAAATACATGTTCCCATACAAATGCATTGATAGTTAAAAAAGGGTTTCAAACCGCCGGATCCCCTTTTTTTGGATCTGTCACTGATA
The DNA here is from genome assembly GCA_037788925.1 of Mytilus galloprovincialis. Taxonomy (NCBI): domain Eukaryota; kingdom Metazoa; phylum Mollusca; class Bivalvia; order Mytilida; family Mytilidae; genus Mytilus; species Mytilus galloprovincialis. The sequence goes on from CM075341.1 coordinate 38,677,088, forward strand.
TAACTAAATTAATCTTTCTCTGATTCCTTATCATAAATGATAATGTCTGTGTAGTGCGCTGTCTATTTCGAATTATAGTAAAAATCTTTTATGGGGTTTCTTTATATAAGAGACGCGGACTTTAACATTGCATTATATGTGGGCACCCATCAGGTATTTCCAACACCTCCTTAACCAATTATTAAAGTTTCTGAAATTGCTCCAATTTTAATCAATAAATGCATTATGGACCGTCTATTTCGAATTTTTGGTAAACATATTTTTGTTTTTCTATATCTAAAGTACGGACCTTATATTGGGCGTACCTATTTTATATTCACAACTTCCTTCAAAGGTTGAAAGAACATAAGCAAATTATTATCATTTTCACTAGTTGCCACGCAAATAACAAATGCAATCAGTACAATGACATATATTGATTAACCCAGAAATCGCTTTTTAAAGTAAACTGATAAAATCCTTTTTATTTTAAATTCATTCGTTTTTGATACAGGCAATGATTTCTGTAAACCTACCCAAATTATATCACAAGAATTATTATACACTATTACAAAGTCCACAAGCGAATCATGTATTGCTTTTTATGCCATCGATTTTAAATAAGACTAACGGAACAAAAATACTATTATTTTGCCGTCTACAAAAATCATCAGAAATATAGTTGTATTGTCTGATTAAAGAAATTACACGTTATTGGTACTGGACAGTTCATATTATAGACACGTATATACCTTCAAATTGCCGTTGTTTTTTTTTCTTCTTCCAAATCACGACTGGTCATACAGTCAAAAAATCTGAAATCGCTTCTGGAATACAGTCAGTTCTAGACTGATCGTACAGTAATTTATTTTGGGATCCTCAAGGAAAACATATTTTTGTCTTTGGGAAATACGAATATTCTACTTAAATACGAAAAGAATATTGAAACAGTATATATTAAACTGTAAACTAATGCAAATGTTTGCAATAAAAGATTATTTGCTTTGTACCTCGAAAGCAACATTGTCCATCGATTTTACTTTTTTCTATAAAGTTGGTGTGATGCACACGTATATTTTATATTCTAATGCATGTTTTTGTTACAGTTACTCATGTTTTTGAAGATGTTCAAAGCACTTTATAGATATAGGAGTAAACAAATGATGAGAAAAGTCACCGTAGACAAAACCGTCCTGTTAGCCAGTTGGAAATCATCGCTTCGAAAATCGCGGCATCAAGATAGCGTACAGAATAGTATCTACACTGTGAATACTGTACTCATCAAGCCACATTTTAATCAGAAATCGAAATTTATGATCGATATAAAAAAAATAATAATTACATGCCTTCGACACTTATCGTTTTCGTAAACAACCTGACATATACCCTAGCCTACATCCCCATTTTGCTAAACATGTATTTTATGTTCTTTATTGCACTTAAATGTGGAAAAGTAAGGAAAAGGTTTCAAGGATCGATCTTTTTTAAACGATAACGTTTTCTTTATTCTTTATGTTATATTTATTGCTGTCACCAACATACAAACTCATAACCCATACACTTACACACTCACACCCCACACATTCACACCAGTTACTAGACGTAACTCCAACGGTAGCTGGTATTGGAAAGTAAAGACTTGTAACAACCTTTTCAGTGCAACCTTTATTACATTTATATACATTTGTAGAACATTTTTTGAACTACTAATCATAGCAATGATAGCTGTCTTTAAGGAAATGATTAATGTGTGAGAACAACTTAGATGAAAATGCATGTCTTTCAGTTGGAGTAATTTTTACGCTTATTTTCCAAACTGTTTGAGGTATCTGTAATCTGTCGACGAATGGCATTTTTTAAAGGTGTTTCATTGACTGGATTAATGTTTCTATAAAATTCATCAATAGATGAAATCTCTATATCTTTTAAAGACATTTTTCTCTCCTGTTCATTTTGTCTCCTGTGTTGCGTTATCATCCATTTTCGTTTTATGTTTTCATAGATTAGCATTAAAACAGCAAATATAACTCCTAGTCCACATAAACAGAACGCAAAATGAAAATCCAAGACATTGATAGTTTTTGCGTCTGTAACTGACTCTTCTTGACAGTTTGCTCGCTTAGGCCATGTTTTCTGCTGCCACATGAGAATCATTCCAGTTTCGATGATAGTGACGATTCTTAAAAACAAAACAAATCAAGTTAATGTAGAATGCATACTATAATATTAAAACTGTATTGAAATATGCATGTATGCGAGAGTGTATTAAAAGTATAAATCCACAAAAATAAATATGTCAATAAAGAATAAGAAATTATAAACATAAATTCAAACATTTTGGAAATAGATATTCTTATATGTATGACTAAATGTATTTGTGAATATGTGTATAGATATAGGAAGATGTGGTGTGAGTACCAATGAGACAACTCTCCATCCAAATAACAATTTAAAAAAAGTAAACAATTATAGGTCAATGTACGGCCTTCAACACGGAGCCTTGGCTCACACCGAACAACAAGCCTTTAGGGCCCCAAAATTACTAGTGTAAAACCATTCAAACGGGAAAACCAACGGTCTAATCTATATAAAATAAAAAAAACGAGAAATGAGAAACACGTATAAATTACATAAACAAACGACAACTACTGTACATCAGATTCCTTTTTTTTACTTTTGATAAAACAAAAAGAAGATTTGAAGTACAATCGATGTGCATATAGTACACAAACCCCATGTAGTTCCCACAAAAGGATGACAACCTGTATGATGATGACGATTTTCTTGGAGGCTCAACTCCTTCTGACAAGTTGATCCAAGATTAGAAACAATAACCGACTGTTCATATTTATAAACAGAAAAACTCTATTTTATTCTGACTATCTCAAGAACATTTTGAATTAAAATATTCTCTCCAGGGTTCAGGGAAGTTGCTGAGATTAGAAAAATATGAACGTCAAGTGAATAGACCATTAATGTGTCCACTAAATCATTCATATTATAATGAACAAAGTTAAGTTATGGTATGAGTGCCAATGAGATGACACTCCATCCAAAGTCACAATTTGTAAAAATAAACCATTATAGGTCAAACTTACTCATCAGAAAAGACATTCAGAAAGGGAGAATTATTCGGCAAAGCTGGAGCTATTAGCAGAGGATGGAAATCGGAAGATGAGATCACTGACATGTCACAACTTTTTCCTATTGCCATATCTAGGTATACCCTTTCTCCAATATAAGCATAATAACCACCTCTAACTTTGCGTATCTGTTCAGCTGGATCACTACTTAAAACTGATGGATCACTCTTGTTGAGTTCTAGTATGCCATTCCATAACTTTTTACGTTCTGGTAATTCTGAACTCTATACAAAATATGCAAAACAAATGTTGAAAACATTACACATTTAATTTCTACCATTGATCGGTATGGATTAATCTGATCAATGCTTATTAAGAAAGAGGAATTCGAAAAAAAAATTATTCGATGTTATTAAAAAGTAAAATCGCAAAAATACTGAACTCCGAAGAAAATGCAATCGAATGTCCCTAATCACATGGCAAAATCAAATGACAAAACACATCAAACGAATGGAGAACAACTGTCATATTCCTGACTTGGTGCAGGCATTTTCAAATGTAGAAAATGGTGGATCGGACTTGGTTTTATAGCGCTAAACCTCTCACTTTTACAACAGTTTCATCAAATTCCGTTATATTTACAACGGTGTGTGAACAGACCAGACCTAACAAATAAAATAGTTAAAATATGGGTACAGCAGTCTTCACTGTGTTACAATCTTAAAACAAAAATTATATGAACTGGTTACATGATATATAGCATGCTTACATTTCGTAAGCTCTTTACGTTACCCCTCGTTCGAGGAGTTGTTAGCATAAATTTCAGTGTTTTTTTTTTATTTTACCTTCAATTTGTCGGCTAAATTACATATGATCAGGTTACATAACGAGTTCATTCCTATTGTGTATGATTACCTTGAAACTTTATCATATGGTAAACTGGTTAGTTCAAGAGCATTAACTTTGAAGAAGCTTATATTTGGTTTCATTTTTGGAAAATCAGGATGAAGAAAAGCAAACAAAACCATTCAAACATCAAATTTATAGCGGTGATATATGTCTTGGTAACTACAAGCTTAATTTGTTCCCTCTTAATGCAAAGAAAAGGTATATTTAAATAGACCTTTGGTTTAGTGTTGTGGTAGTATGCGAAACATCGAATCCCACCCTAAAAAGTAACAATGTTTCAAGGAGACAATGCAAATTGAATGAGGAGCAGTTTATGGCTGAACCAAAACAAAAATGAGAAGACAAACAAGGGTTGATCTTGATTTTTCTGTGAAATGTTGTTTTTAGTGTTTTTTACTTCATAGAAAAATAGAGATTGGAATAATTTACTAAACAACCAAACAGGAAAAGAATGCATATTCAGGTTTTGTTATCATTTAAATAAAATATTTTTATCAAATGAAGTACATTTTCCTTTATTAAATCATACTTTAGAAAATATGGCTTATCATTTATCATTTATAATTTGTACACACATTTCTTAATGATTGTATTGCTGGTGAGCAATGTCAAGTAATGATCAAATGTAATAGTGACTAGTTGAATGTTTATGGAATTGAATCTCCAAAAAAAAACGAAATCGAAAAAGATGTCTTTTCATGGAAATGGGTCATATACCACTATAGGCAACAACAATTAATCGATGATCAAATATTAAAAATCGATTAAAACACATCAAAGAAACAAACAAACAAGGAGGAAATCATGGACTTAAACAGTTTAGGGGTATCATTACTTCCTTTGTCAAGCGAGCGGTTTAAAAAGACATATGATGCTGTAATGCACAAAATATTCCAATACACACGGTGTCAAATGTCACAATCGGAAAGACGAATCGACAATCGATAATATGCCTCAATCGGAAATTTTGCATAATAGGAAAAATGACAAGATCAGTGCAATTTTAGATAAGACGACCATTCTGTTATCTTATTATCTAAGACAGCAAAATTACGTCACTAGTAATTTTGGACACAGACAAATATTGGTCAACCTTCACCGATTCGTATTTACACAACAGATTACACAATTTGTGTTTTTAAAAACTCATTGTGACTTGTTGGTCTGTTTAGTGAACAGGAAGCATTAAATTGTCATTATCTTTTATTACTTTTTAGTAAAAAAAGGTAAAAAACACATTCTAAGACAGAAAAGGTATTGTTATGACAAATACGAACACATATATGATTAATGTGAATTAATATAAAGTAATCTTCAAAAACATTTAACAATTAATGATTTCGATAAGAAGGGCAAACCCCTTTCCAATAGACATAATCTACAGTGAACTTAAAAAGTATAGATTACATTTTTTTTATAGTGCAAACCGTCAACAATACAATAAACAAGGCATAGCTCTGATCCCTGAAAATAAATCTATCTGTACAGAAAGGTCTTGATTTAATTGAAGAATAGATGTATGTTTAAAGGTGGAGATATTTAATATTTTAAGTTATTTAACCACAAGTTACTGATATACCGGGATGAGAAATGTGCTCCTGATGTTCTTATCAGGTATCAACTTCTGACCAACTACTTTTAAAATAAATAATATTAAAACTTCTAAGCTTTTGCCAAAAATTAATAATTGAACATAAACTACAAAAATAATTTGTAACCTTTAAAATTGTTTCAAAAATTGTTGAACCAGCTGTGCCCCATTTATAAGTATTTTGTGCAACTAATCCTTCTGCGTCTTCAAAAGGTAGCGTTTCCTTTGTCACTGTCAAGATTGCAACAAAATTACCACTATATGTGGCCGCCATCAGGGTGCAAAATAGCCACCAGCAACTCAGTAGTGTTTTTCCTGCTGACGAAGCGGCTACATGCTGTCCACCTGAAATAAGTGTATTTTTATACTTTCATGAATTATACTAGTATTGTTCAGTTATTTTTGAAGCAGTCATGTGCCATAGAAATACTTTATAATTGTAAAGATTATTTTCAATCTTTTCTTACAATTAGTGTCTAGATATTTAACTTATGCAAATAGTTGAAATACTGGTACTTTGCCAGGTTTTCTTACAAAATAGCAACTTAATTATCTTCAGGAATTCGAAATCATATTGTTATTAAACAAGTACAATAAAAAAGTACGTTGAATATGTTTTTGATTTTTTCTGTAAATTCTATGTGTCAAGTTTTTACTTCAAGTTATCCGTAAAGCTGCGTTCAAATTCAAATCATAATCATGTTTACAATGGGAAATTCCCTTTTTAAATGCGGAATGGCACAATAACGTTGCGTGCATGAATATATATCATTAAAGTTCAAGGTTAATTATGTAAATCACTGTCAATACGTTCGTGGTATTGAATTATATACACGGCCGACACTCGGCTAACCGAGAGATAGGTCGGTTAATCTATATTGAGTATGCGGCTATATCGGTGGTTGGTCTGTTAATCGGGTTGGTTATACGTCTGTTAAGAGTAAAACGCACAATTTTAATATTAAAATCTATTTAATATACAGATTTTAGGTACATTATAAGAATCAAATCAAAAAAATAAAAGTGTCTGACAAAATGATATATATCATAGAACATTTTCCAACTGTAAAAACATTTCATAGTCTGCGCAGTTTTCAGTAAAACTAAAAGGCGTCGCGCAAGTATGTAGTATTTATGCTTATACGCATAGCAATTTTTGTAATGAAAGGCGAAAAAAACAATTTTAGATATCATTTAAAGGAAACAAAATCGTACTTTGGTTCTAAAATATAAATTGAAAGTAGTAAATATTTCATAATTGTAATATAACGTGAGAAATACCACGTTTTAGTGAACATTATGGGAATAAAGTCTGTTAATGGGTTGGACAATTGAAATTGTGTCAGTTAAGAGTTATTTAGCCACGACAATAGTTGTGCTACCTTTATATTTTCCCTTTGAAAAAGTTAAGAATGAGATGTTCTTGAGTAAAAAAAAAAAAGACAATTATTTAGCCACGACAATAGTTGTGCTACCTTTATATTTTCCCTTTGAAAAAGTTAAGAATGAGATGCTCTTGAGTAAAAAAAGAATGACAATACGCTGCAACAGTATCGTTCTAGTAAGAACATTTTTATTTTGACTTCCTTTGCATTTTATTAAGGGGTGTGTCACTTCAATATATGGATATGGATTGCCTGCTGGAATATGCATGAATCTATTATTAACGTTTTCTTCAGCCTTAATTTTTGTGTCTGTTTAAAGTAGCACGTTCTCAAATCCGTCCGAAAGTGTCTTTCTAATACAACACAGGGTACATATAACGTGTTGTCGTTCTCATATGCACATGATATTTGTCACTGGACGTTAAACCCTTAATCGTCAACATCATCCGATTGGTTCTTTTCTTCTATTACTGAATCATCTGTTGTTTACAAATCAGTCTAAAGAAGTAAATGGAAAGGAGCGAATGCAGCTACATTTGATTATCTTAAGTTTTAATTCATTTTATTCCGTTAAGTTCCTTTCTACATAAGTGCAGAGGAGAACTGCAGTTGTCCGCATGTAAACTTTTAGCATTTATTACCAATATGAGTACATAGCAATCCGTTACTGTTTCAACACCCAGGGGTGTTTCATGTCTTTATTCTCAAACATTTATTATTTTTTTCTATCTTTTTTTTATTAATGCATCACTTGCTACTGTCCTTATCTATTATTCTATATATTCTGTGTTTCCACCCAGATTCTCGTGTATACAATGAGGGTCCGGATTGGGAGTGTTGTTTATTTCTATATTCTTTAAATTGTCTGTTACTTTTCTCTACATTTTATTTTATCTTACTCATTATTATTTCTTTATTCTTTATATATTCTAGCATCCCAATATATTTTACTTACTGATGTTTAGTTACATTACGACGTTTATCTCTGATTTATATACTGGTTAATACCAATTTAGATACAAATTAGTGTCATTCATGACAACCTAAACAGAATCCACATGATATATGCGACCATTCTTGGATGAAATCAATATGTATAGATTATAACATGCCCTTTTCTATATTAGCCCTGGTATCATCCCGAGACTCCCATATCGGCCTCGAGGCTTTAGCCGAGGGCCGATATGGGTCGAGGGATGATACTAGGGCAAATATGGAAAAACATGTTATAATCTTTAAGCTATTTATCACATATTTAAGTGTTGCAGAAAAGAGGGGAAAAAAGTTCAATTATAACAATTTAATGAAACATAACAGGTAAATCTTAAAAATTTATCCGTATCCGTAACAAATATGTGATAAGATATGAATAACACATAGCTGAGAGGGTGATAGAGCAGCGGTTGACAATGTTTTCTCGGGACCCAATCTGCTCTATCACCCTCTCAGCTATGAGATATTTGATTTATTATAATGAATGTCCTATCATCATTTTCTTTAACAGATGAGTTTTATTATAAAGTATTTTCTATGTAGTCACGTACTTGACAGCGTAACGGGTATTTGAAAAATCATCAGAAGTGAAGTTAATAGACAATAGTAGTGCATTGACTTGACATATAAACGATACAAGGATTAGGCCCGAAACGGGAAAACAGCTCTGCTATCAAGAAAAAAGATATTTTCAATTGTTGTTATTTTGTTATTGTTATTTATTTTATTTAAATTTTGGGTAAATACCCCTTTCAAAAGGCCTCATATCTGGCTGAGAAATATACATCACAATGAACATGATGAAATGTACATCACCAGTTGAAACCCATCGATGGTGAACGAATGCGTTTAATATCAACAATAAGCATAACACACAATGATTTATAGGTTTTAAACTAAAAATATTAACAAGTGAAATACGTTTTTCCAACAATTGTAAAAGAAATAAGTTTGAGTCGTTCCACGCTTCGTTGTATAGTAAATTAGAACTTTAAGCATTGTCTATAAAATAACTTGATGTAGATTCAATTCATTGTCGTTTAAACTGCCGATTTTTGATTGGTCTAGCCGAGAGGGTGACATTCCAAAAAATTGTCACCCGCTCAGCCATGTGATAGAGTAAATTAACACCTTCGTATTAGGCAATCAAAATATGGCATTTTAACATGATGTATAATAATACTTTAATATTACACTTTTTTATATCAGTTTTCAATATTCATGGCCTAAATTCATTGTTCATGTCAGTGTTTCCGTATATATTATGTTTCATTGCTCATGTGTTGTTTCCGTATATTTTAGCCACTCGTCTTGAGCCTACCCATTTGATCCGATAACACCCCATACAGCAATAAAATTATACTTTTATTGCCATTCATAACTCTTAACAGACCAATTAACAGAATGGGTTTTATACATCCGACCCATTAACAGACCAGGTTTTAAATAAAGATTGATTTATGTCACCAAAATACAGATTTTTGTGTAGATTTTTCACACAATGATATCAATTTGGTTGACAAACATAATGCCTGTCTTTGTTCGATGTTCAAAATATCGCATGCAAGTACATTCAACCAACGTGTCTTTTTGTGTACATTTTGTGTGTGTAAAATGTATATAAATTTATTGATGAGTAACACGCCTTTTCATTTTATAGATCGTACATCGAAGCTAGAAAAATAATAATTACACCACTGGATTCAGTACATTGAATTGTTTTGTTAGACATGAATATTTTTTATGATAAACATATATTTAAAAAGTTATACAATGAAACATGCAGAATTTCCAATGATTTCCTTGATAACACCTGATTAACAGACTTTAGCCAACCCGATTAACAGACCCACCGCCGATATAGCCACATACTCAATATAGATTAACCGACCAATCTCTCGGTTAGCCGAGTGTCGGCCGTGATATAGAAACCAAGCTCATTTTCATACGTCTCGACACCGAATTATCAATATAAAACATGTAGAAGTAACTAAAGATAGGTAGGATAAAAAATAAGCTAGAAATCAAAGATATTAACCGAATGACATATGTTGGTTAAATTTTTGTAACGTAAAAATCGTGAACGGTCAAATTTGTCGGCAGCAATGTTCCATCCCCACAAAGGTATTGCCGCGTTATTAAACGTTCACAACAATAATTAAGGACTATGCTGAGGGAGAATGCCACCAAGAAAGTCGACCCAATTATAATTCGTTTTATTAACGTTAAGGGTATGAACAAACAAAACTTACCATGGCAAAGTATTGCTCCAACCACGTACCAGAACGAGTCAGATAAATGATGCAATCCTCTGATCTTCATTCTACCGGCAACGTTTTTGTTATGCGGATTAAAGTGTTCGAAAAGAAACAGACAAAATGTAATAACTATCAAAGAAAGTCCTATACAGAGAAACACAATTGAATTAACTGGAACGTGTACTTTCTTTGAATACGATGTAACGGGTTTCTTTATGATAATCCCTGATTTTTCATGAAAATATGGCTGTGTGAAATCTACTACAGTTTCTCTGAGAACATCTATAACTAGTGGTGCAGCCACCAAATCTACTTCCTGCAACAAAGGTTATATATAATTTGTTGGTATTTACTTAAAAGCGTACGTTGGACTTTTCGTTTTAAAATTTTCTTGGAGTACGGTTAAACGGTATTTTTGTTATTTTACCTTTGTTATGCAATAATATGCATTCCATTCGTGATAATTGTTTTGTACATTGCAAGGAATCCATTTTGGTGTGTATTTCATTCTTAAACCTAAAATCTTTTTGAATTTCTGTGTTTTCAATTTTTGCATTGACTATAGTAAATTGGATTCTTGCTTTACTTATTGAATATTTGGGATGATGTAAAGAGTAAGTTTGTGATTTTCATTTTTTCGAAGTAAGGATTAAAATAAGCTTATGTTGTGTTCCATCCATTTTATATAAACGTCAAACTTTTAACAAGGATTTAACCTTTCAAAAGAACAGCGCGTTTGTCAGTTTTCAATAGTAGGTGTGCAATGTGTATTATTACTAGTATATGAAAGTCTGGATAATTGCGTTAACCGATGTTCATTCGCAAAACAACCGTGTTGTGCTCATGAAAATCAATATAGTTCGTTTATTTGACAGCATGTGTTTGCGAAAAAAAAAAAAAAAAATATTAACCAGTGTAAATGCGTGAGTTATTTCATCTTACGTATGTTCATAATACGTTTTAATGCATAGTTTTCAAGTAAAAATGTATACAAGCATTTCATACTCACTCTACGTTGCAACTGTCCAATCAAACCATTCCAAAGGTTATTGCCCGATACTACACCCCATTTTCCATCAGGTGGCGATTTTAGTTCATAACTACAAAATATAAATATTTAAGTGGTATATAAGTCCTATTGGAAAGAACGCCAGATTCGAACAAAGTGTATGCCTTTCTGGCAAATGTTCATGTTATTTAAATGCTTTGAAATGTTAAATATGGTAAATTTAAGAAAATATCACCTTATGGAATATAATTTTAATTGTTGTGTGATTGAAAATCATGTTTTATTTAAGAAGCCTAAAGATTAGTTCAATTAAGTTAAAGGTATTGTCATAGATATGCAATCTTTAATGCCATTGTGATTTTTTTTAATTGAAGAATAGTTATTAAATAAAAAGAAATTCACTGTTGCCTATATTTGCTAACAACTACGTCATTTGATCTCTGGTTAAGATTTGTCTCATTGACAATCTACTAACATATTTTTTTATATATTGTTACGCCCCGGTGATCTGAAAGCTGATATTTTTACTGTGATCTCCGTTCCACACTTGTTACACGCATATGTCCGTTGTTGTGTTCTGATTCGTATTTTACAGAAGAAATAGCTTACCTGGACCTAACATTATATACTGAATTCTTTAAATCTATATATCGACTTTATTTATATGTGTAATTGTTCATTTTGTATTTTTTTTTATAGGTTCAGTATAACGCGCCAAATGTAACGTACGTTACGTGTTCTTGTTTATGAATAACTTGACGTGTACTTCGTCACACGTAACGACGATTATGTATAAAATACGAAACACATGTTCCTACTGGGAGCTTCTCTCTAAGAACCTCCATGCAGTTAGCAGTCTCTCCAAAACTAGAATTTGCTGCACCAAGTAAAATTGCTTTGTGAAAATATTTAATGCTGATATACTGTTTTCTCGGGTAAATAGCTAACCATGCACCGAGTATGCTGAGTAATTGAATGCAGTGCACCAAGTAGATTTTCCTTAACCAAGTAATGCAGTGCACCAAGTAGGAGTACTTGGTGATACCATTTAATGCACCGAGTGTGCTGAGTATTTGAATGCAATGCACCAAGTAGATTTTCCTGCACCAAGTATACAGAGTTCTTGAAATTAGTGCACCAAACAAGGATGCAGAATATCAGACTGCCGTGTTCCAAGTATATTTTATTTCACCGAGCACTACAAGAATTGATTTATTAAACTTGGTGCAAATAATGCACCTTACCGTATCGCTTGTTATATAATTAATGTATTTGATTTCATGCCATATATTCTATGAAGCACTCTATTGGTTGTATTTCTCAAATAAAAATAATACAATTTATAAACGTCCATTGTAATTTTTATTTTTACTTCCTTCACCGGAGGTCCACAAAAGAAATAACGGTTGTATATCCTGACAAGAAAACCCCCGACCGTTACAATATTTGTTACATTTTTAATAATACATACGAATAATTTAGTCTCCGTGATAATTCGTTTAGTAGTTCAATGGTCATTCCTTTATACTCTTTTGTTTCGTTATCTATCTCCACATATGGCTTCCACTTGAAAAAAAAAGATAAACGTTTCTTGTTATATCCTAGCAATATTTTAACATAATCGAGTTTTATTTAGTAAATGTTTACCTGGACAAATATTGTCAATAAAAATATTCAAAACTAACTCTTTAGTAATGTCCCATATGTCCCAGTTGATACATTATTCCAGAGCTTGCATTTCCCCTTATGACTTCCATGACATTTAGTAGTGCTGTTTATAAGGAAGCGTCAAAGCAAAGAGTTACAAGTGATAAATTTGAAGATCTAACGGACCTCAAGTTAATTAACCGTTATGGACGTATCACAGTTGACGATAGATATAACCCAATTGTCGTAACAATAAACCCGTCCATTTCTTATTGTGTAACCTACCGAAAAAGAACCGTTCTTGCATGGCCCGAAATGACACATGTGGAGCAGGGTTTGCTTACCCTTCCAGTGTACCTGATTTCATGACCTATTTTTGTAGGTTTTGTGTTGCTCTGTTTTTAGTTTTCTATGTATTCTTTTGTCATGTTTCATTTTTTGTCATGCCATTGTTGCCATACTCATTGTTTTCTACTTTGCCATACTCATTGTTTTCTACATTGAGTATGATTATCAATTCACCTCTCTTACTTCATCTTCTCCTTCTAGTACCTAATTAATCATAAGTTCAAACACAAATGTCTAATAGAATAAAGATTTGTTAACATGAATACTTCTTCAAAACGCTTTACAGCTTACACACACCAATGCGTTTGCGTGATAACTATTAAATTAACATATAAGTTATGAATAACATTGGCTAATTTTAAAGCTATTGAAAAAAATATTGTAAAGGAACTTTACATTTGAATCTTCTTTCCTGCTTTCCCTCCTTTAGCAAAATTTATATTTAAAACAAATATTTTGATAATATATCTGAAGCCATTTTCTATATTCTTGGACTAGCGTTATTAATATTGAGTATTGTCAATATGTCTTGCGTTGCATGTTCCTGAATAATTATATTGTCAAGACACATTGTTAGAGTGGATAGTAAACGGAAAATGTCTCCTCAGAAAAAAAGGTACCGTGGTTTGCTTTATTTTGTGGGTACTTGTGTTCTTGGGGAGAAAAATAACATTTTCGAGGCTATTTGATTTTGTGATTTTGCCAAAGTCTGTATACTGTGGGATCACTCTTATTCGTTTGATACCAATTTTTCGTAGATTTTGTAGGTACAGGTGAATGTTCAACGAATAACAAATTTTTTATAGGCTCTCATACAGAATATATAAGAATATTTAAGTTTTCCTTAATCCTCGGCAAATGGTACTCACAAACATAAATGAATCCACATATAACGATATCCATGAAAATTAGTATCCAACAAATAATAATTTATCTACAGTATTAATATGTTAAATCTTATAAATGTGTTATCAATAAAATCGTAAGTGGTAGAAAAGTCTCTGGATAATGTCCTACTTAGATGAGTTTCTGTTATCCCCCAATTCTTTATACGTAATGCAAAATTACGTAGTTTATCAACAAAATGATTTTGTTTTAATTTTTTGATAAGGTTAACAATCCCTTTCTAACCTAATTTTGGCTCAGTGTATTTCGCTTTGTAATTGCTCGATAGATAAAATTTAATTCATATCTACCTTCTTTGCTTTGATTATTTCATTAGATATTTAGATTCGGTAGCTCTTGCAAATATTTTCTACTAGAAGATATACGTCAGTAAATGCATTAAATAAAAGATTATTCTAGTAAAGTATAGTTCTTCTTATGGACTATGCAGGCATATAACAAGGGGTGGTTATGTAAAAATTACAAAATTTCATCATTTTTTGGTAAATGACTTCCAGTATAATTTTAAGAATACGCCCAAAATTTTCTTTTTAAAATAAGGATTGTGTAATTTTTTGGTCTAAACTTCCAATCACTGTACATTTCAGATCGAGTGGTATAAATGCACAGTACACACTTTCTTCATTCCCACTGTTCAAGGTAAGCATAAGTCATATTGGCTATGTACATGATGACATTGATATTGTCATGTTTAAATGGAATTATTATTTCATTTTAAAGAAATACAAGACGGAATGTAGAAATATTTGACATGAGTTTTTTAATTTTATTTTTCTCTTTCGGAATTTTCGATAAGTAATTGAAACCCATTAAAGATACAGTTAGCTTCGAACACATCTTTGCTTGGTAGTCTATGTATTAAAGTCTATTTATAATAAAGCATTAGAAAAAATTCAAGCACCATTAAAGAACTCTTTTTTTTTATAAAACGACAATTTATAATTTTTATAGGAAAAGTGAATCTTAGAAAATTAATTCAGTTACTTAGCAGAATAGAATGTTGATAATTTTTAATTTCAAACAAAGAAAAACATTAAGTTAAAACTTAACGCTGCATAGATTTTTATATCCAAAATGTTAAAAAAGTGAGAAACAGACTTCTGTCTAGCCTGCAAATTGTTTGGTGCTTTATCCAGGTATAACATAGTTTCAAAGATGTTATTGTGACCCACATTAATAAAACTGCAATTATTAATTTATATCTCAAAAATATTAATCAAGGAACTGGATTGGATGATTAAAAATATATTGTTAAAAAAAATCTTAAAAATATTCATAGTGGTAAGACATGGAACTGCATAATTAAAATTACCGTAGCAGAAAAGAAGTTTATTATGGCACCATGAAAACAATAAGCACGCATTGATTTTTATTGTATGCAACGTTGTGACCTATTTGTTAGTATTTTTTCATTTTAGTTCATTAATATGTTTTGAGTTTGGTGTGACGTCCATTTTCATTGAACTAGTACACATTTTGTTTATGGCCAGCTGAGCCCGAGTGTGGGGTTTTCTCGCTGTGCTGAAGACCCATCGGTGCCATTCGGCTGTTTTCTGATGTTTTGTAGGGTTGGTTTTTATTTTGACACATTCCCTTATTTCCATTCTCAATTTGTAAAAGGTCTTCTAGATATATGTTCTATGGTTTAATCTAAAGTTTGTCTTATAAAACTTACCGGTAATATGCTTACAAGGAATTTTCTCTGGTTAAAACCAAACTTTACATTTGGAAATACAAATTTTTCTAGATGGTCACTTCCATTTACATCCCAGATTGTGGTATCTTTAAGAAGAATTATATTTCCGTTCAAGTAAACATATCCAACTTTAGATAATTGTCGTCGTCTTGCTTCCTTCCACAATAATGTCTGAATTGGCAACCATTCATATTTGGGGTTTAAACTATGCTAAAATTTAAAAACAATACGTCTACTTAGCCAATAACAGGTGGTTTTAGACCTAGTTAAATTAAATTTAAATAGATAGGTCGTCTTAAAGGTTAACATTGTAAAATTAATCATCGATATAACAGAAAAGTGTTTAATTTTGACAGTGTCCATTTTAGAAGAGAGGGACGAAAGATACCAGAGGGACAGTCAAACTCATAAATCGAAAATAAACTGACAAGGCCTGGCTTAAAATGAAAATGACAAACAGACAAACAATAGAACACATAAGGATATTCCCATGGGGAAATTACACACGCACGTAAGACTGCAAAGCAACAATTAGGTCGTAACTATGAATAGCAGGAGACGCCTAGCCTGTCAACTATGAAGGGCTTTTCTGATCATAATTAATTTTGTTAAACTTACACTAGAGGTACGCGAAACAGGTCGTTTACGGACCCGAAAGGTACACGCAACTATTTGTTCACATAACCTTGTGTTGAAGTAGCACTGTTGTACAAGTAACGGTTTGTCCATGTTGGCCAGATACGCATAACGTTAAATGGGAATGGTGTATTATATTTATAGTGCAGATATATCGTCTCATATATAAAAGTTCATTAAAATGTGTTAAGGAAGCTGGCTTGTCATATTTTGGAATTTTGGTCAGATTTTCAAAATCCTCTGGTTTTATCCATTGGAATGCATTTACAAATTTTGCCCGGTGACCCCCATTTTTCTTTTTATAATTCTTTTACATGTATAGTTTTAAGCTGTCTGTTGAAGTCTTTTAAAATTTTAATTACTTTTTCATAGCTTTTGAGGACTTTAACTTGTCAATGATAAAGCTATGGAAAGTCAAGAGAGAATATTTTCCCGCCAAAATTTCAATGGCTAATATATCGAAAACGAGCACGGCGACCTATATATTTTTTTTTGCTCTATGGATTCCTTTGTTAATCCCCTATCAATATAAACTAGTCTTTTGAAAAGTTAATTACTTTGAAAGTGAGAAGCGAACTCCCTTAATTCTAACACTCAATATTCAATTTTATGTATTATGAGAAACCTGATTACAATCTTTTTATTGTTCAAATGGTCTGTGTCAATTTTTATTTTGTGGTCTATTAAAACTCGCATTCACTTGAACAAAAGTATACATTGTATAGTATCATTATGTTGTAGACTTTAACTAATATGACACCGATAATAACACAGACAACAGCGACAATGACGATATTGACGATGATAACAACGACGATGAAAATGATGAATATGGATTATTAAAGGCGATGACATTGTTACCTTATGGTTTTGTTTTTTATTTCCAGACACACTGAAAAAACGTATTACTGCAACATTGTCGAAAGTTATATTGGGATTTCCGTCAAATTGGTGATGTTCGTCTTCGTGAAAAATAATCACTATCCATCTCGAAAAGTGTAAAAGAGAGTTTCGCCTTACATGTTTTCGTCCAAAATCAAAAGGCTACAACAGATCAAAATACATAGTTATAGTAATTTATTATCAGTCTTTGGCAAATTGTAAGTACACTTTAAATCAATTGCATGTTTATTGTGTTAAGTAATATAATTTGGACATACTTAATGCGGTGAAATGAATTTTTACCCATCCAAGAAAGGATTGTCCATGGACTGATTTTCCTGTTAATATCCACATAAATTCGTTATTATGTTAAACTGCTCATAACAGCACGTAACTATACGCTACGAAATGCAGGCAAGAATTAGTAAATGACTCGTCACACTTTGATTCACGATTTGATACGATTATTGTTGACAATTTATTCACGGATTTACTTGTTATATCGAATCCTTAAGTGTTGCTTATGATTTCATTGGAGTTGTGTTACGATGACTTAACAGATATAATAAGTTACTATCATTAACATAATGGTAGCTCGTTTCGTACGTATTGTTTACGATTTGGAGAAAAGGTATAAAAGCTTTAAAATCTGAAAGACTGGTAAATACTCGTAACTAACTGGTAACTATTAGTAACAACACGTAAAGGTTATAATTAACACTTAAAAGCTTCGCTGAAACAGTAGCATTTGTTATATACTCTTATCATTCCTTAAAAAGATCGCAACATGCCCATTATTTGCTCGTAGATATCCTTGAGATTTCGTAAGAAATCGTGGAATTTTGCCATATATATATATATATACATACTAATAACTTTTAACAATTCTTGATAAACTGTAAATAGCTAATAAGAATTTGTAACAATTACAAAATCGATTAAAAAGTGACCAAATCGTAAGGATCCGAATGTGAATTTGTGCATTCCGTAAGGACTTGTAAGAAAAAATGTATGTGACAAGTTCAATACCTTGTTTAGCAATCTATTATAGATCATTTTTCCAATCTAAAAGTGGAGGTGAAAAAAGACGGGCATTGATTACCTGTGATAAAAACTTTTCACATAATTGTGAATGGCAATACACTATGAATTTAAGAATTCTCTGTGAATTGGTTGACTCTGCATCTAATAAATCATCTATGTCAGAAGATGTGAGCTCCTCCATATCGTAGGTTACAGCAAAAATGTCGTAATGTGAAAGACGTTCATGAAAACGCAAAGCTTCTTTTTCTGAAATTGAAAAATGTAAAAGGAAACATAAAGAGGAGAGTATTTTTTGATTAGATAATTCATAAGGTTTGATTAGAATACCATCAGATATGTTGCATACCTCAATATTGTAACAGTTATTTCAAAATCAGTGAATTGAAGAAGAAAAAAACCGAAATAATAAACCACAAGTTTTAACGTGTTATAATCGACGGAAAGAATGAATTGATAATCCGCTTGTATTAATTAATAGATAAATTTTGTGTATTTACTGTCTGCTGATTGGTTAAAAGTATTACTTTTATTTTCAATGTTGGCAATTGTTATGACGACACGCCCACTCTGATATGTTATGTATTCATACGTCAACATGTGTGTACGTTGTTATTGTTAATATTAATAATATAAAATGTTCTTTGAGACTTTTTGTTTTGATAGAAATTTATTTATAATGTTTGGCAATAATTTATTTTTAATTTATTGAACCATAAAATTAATTTTTGACTCGCGGATTATTCAATATGAAGAGTCAAAAATAATTTTTTTGGTTCAATAAAATCAAAATGAATTATTGCCATTCATTAAATGCTTTATTTGGGGGAAAAAAACAAATCTTCCGTATTCATACCTTTTAACCATGCGGTCGATTAACATATCTTTCATTTTATTCCTAATAGATCAGTTTTATACATAATAAAAGAAAACACATGTATTGGTTATAAATGAGAAAATGTACATCGTCTGACCTTTGGAAGTTATCTAATAACCAACGAAGAGTGAACCGAAATGTTGTAATATCGTTTCATCATGAAAACCCAAATAACGCATTTTTCGTTTTTAATTTGGTTTTAATATCTTCTCATGTGAGAAATAGATAGCAGACAACAGCCTTAAACGAATTTGTTTTACTATTTCATATAAAAAATAAGGTGATTTGTAAATAATGCAAATGGAACAACTATCCACCTTAGTTCAAATGACTTATATATAAGCAGTCATACTTCAACATACTAATGTCAACAATGAAAAAAACTCATACCAATTAGTATGCTATGAAAAAGCTCCGCCATTAAAAGTACCAAACAATTCAAATTAGAAAACTAACGACCGGATTTGTAACAAAACAATTTACGAAAAACAAAAATGAAAAACATGAATCAACGACAATAGCTGAACTACAGGCTTATGACTTAGGACAGACTTATAAAGCATGGGGTGGAGTTAAACATGGTTGTTAATGTCTGTGTCATTTTGGTCTCTTGTGGACAGTTGTCTCATTGGCAATCATGCCACATCTTCTTTTTTATATTATGAGTACTAAACCCTCTCCGAATCTTTTGCAATATGTCCGGCTGAACATAAGGACTAACTGTAAAGATTAGTTGCAATTGACTTATCCCAATAGGTCGGTACGAAGTACACACACATAACTTACTTATAAATAATAGTCATAAAGCACCGATATTAGAGCTATCGTAATAAAAGCTAGTTCAAAGTCAAATTACAACTATTAAGTAAATTCAATTCTCGTATGTAAATAATTTAATACGCCACACGCGTGTTTCGTCTACATAAAACTCATCCGTGACGCTCAGATCAAAATAGTTATAAAGCCAAACAGTACAAAGTTGAAGAGCATTGGAGACCCGAAATTCCAAAAAGTTGTGCCAAATACGGCTAAGGTAATCTATTCCTGGGATAAGCAAATCCTTAGTTTTTCGAAAAATTATAAGTTTTGTCAACAGGAAATTTATTAAAGTGACCATATAATTGATATTCATTTCGTTGTTGACTACTGGGCTGGTAATACCCTCGGAGACGAAACGTTCACCAGCAGTGGCATCGACCCAATGGTGTAAATAGTTATCAAAGGTACCAGGATTATAATTTAATACGCCAGACGCGCGTTTCTTTTAATATAAGGATGATTATCTTTGTATATGAATTACGCTCACGATGAGTGGAAATGCAACAAAAGCATAATAATGGAAACGACTATATTGTAGTTATTAATTGATACAAGTGTACTTGACAAGATAAACTAATGACAAAAACAGTATGTCATTAAAAAAAAAATGTTGAGAATATAAGCCACTAATGAAAATTAATGTATTCTATTAAACAAATTAAACAAATGGCATATTTAGATAATAAAATGAAGCAAATCGAGAAAAGTCGTTTGATGTTCTTTTAACAAACAAAAAGAAACATTTTGAATAAATGATAAATTTGCTTTGGTTGTCAACGTGCCTTTTTGATTCTGTAATTAGAGGAGGGTTGCACAAAAACTTAAGAAAATACATTCTAATTGAGAAACTGCTAGAAATAAATCAGTCATACACACGGTGTTTATTACATTTAAACAGTTTTCATCTAAATTATGATATGACTGATTTCTTTTTATTTATATATCCGACTCCTAGCAAGACACTTTCTAAAGCTAGAGCCTATACAAAAAAAATATACAAGAAAGAGTGAAGCTTAAAATTCTAACAAATTAAAATTTAAATCATCAAATTTTTACAGTGACAGGTCTACTAAATTAAGAAAATATCTCATTACTGATCAAGTTATATCCTCAGTGACTGTTATTTTCAAATAATTGATACTGCTATTGATCCCTAGTCGATCTTATCGAACCGCATCTATGGTCTCGTCGAAGTGTGTTCGTCTTGATAGCAAAACTTGTAGATTTTGTCCCTGGCACAGTCAAACCAAAGTGAAACATTTGCTGGTTCTTGGTTAAACAAGCAGCACTTTATAGTAAACGCAAATACTTGCTGGCATGGAGTCTGCACAATAAAAACGGCAAAGCACTGATTCGTGGATCGGCTTTGACTACATTTTTTTGTAATTTTGGAAAATCAAGCATTTGGCATTCCTGGTATCTATGATTAGTTTATTTATGTATTGACAATTGTTGATTATAAACAGTGTTGGTTGTTACTGCCACCTGTACGAAAGTAAGTATTTTTTACTACTCTTTTATATCTGCAGCACTTTTTTAAAATATGTATAATTGATTTGAAATGATAGATTCAACTTCTATGTTCTCTAGTGCAGATAACTTCATTTTCCCCGAATGAAGTCAAGTTTTTAACATGAAATTATTACATTGACCTAAAACAAAGGAATTGGTAAGATGTAAATACATTTATTTTACTAAAACTGACATACCTGTCTCCTTATCAAAAATAATGCAAACAGAAGTCCACTTTAAATTGATAATCACAGAGATCAATATGAAGACTGATATATCTGTCTCATAAGAGATTGGTTCTCTTCTACGTATTTTCTCTCCTTCTGTTAAACAATCGGTCATAAATGTTGTTTGATTTGAAGCCGCCATGAAATCTCGTATCACGTAAATTTCTCGTATTAGTATAAAGAAGTTCCTAGCAGGACTTGTAATAGTAATATGCAGTCCGTTTATATTTTTCTAATCTATTCTTCACGAAAGCAACTAAGGAATTATAAGCTCCGCCCACCTAATTTGAAAACCTTATTTTACATTCCATGCGTCTACTTCACACACATGATCAGTTTTGAAAAAAGTAGGAAAAGAAATTGACATTATATATTGTAAAAAGAAAAGATATAAATGATATATGTAAAACAAAATAAGTATCATACGATATAATTTAATAATTTTGTTTTACGATCGATTTATCTTCCAATTTGTAAATTAAAGCCATAAGTAATTGATTTCACGTGGAACATTTTCTTCTTTTAAAGTTTTACTTTTATAATCAAACTGTTTATAACATATAAACATATATTATTTAAAAAATCTTTAAATTTATTGAATGAATATTTATTCCAAAATCATACAAATGAAAGAAAGTGCAGATCACAAGTTTGAATTTTTTTAACATATATACCGAACTCCGTGGACAATTCATAACACAATTTCTGAATTAAATGGCAACAATCAAAACCTTACACACATTAAACGAACGGATAACAACTGTCATATTCCTGACTTGGTACAGGAATGTTTTTATGTAGAAATTGGTGGATTACATCTTGTTTTAATCTCTCACTTGTATGTCAGTTGCATAAAATTCCATTATATGCAACAACGATGTGTTACATTATTGTAATAAACGCTTCAATACAAATGTGAAAATAAGAATAATAAGATTCCAACTTTGTTTTATAAACAGGAAAGACCACTAGCAATAACAGTACAAATTTAACCGCACATGATGCGTATTTTGACAATGAACGTCTCGACATTTTTGATCGAGTCCAAAATATTTGAAAACCAAAACTGATACAAACGTTGTGGAGGCATAGCATTAAAGGACTCAAATAAAGACAACTTTGGTTTACCCTGTTCAGTAGTAATAATTCGATTAACAAAACAATCCAAGCTTCACCCGAGGAAAACACATCAACAATTGGAAAAAAACACCAATGGCATAACAAAAAAACTGAACAAAATCAAAAGCAAACGTCAACATAAAAACAGACTGCAGATAATAAATGCGATAAAAATACTGGATGCAAATAGAAAGTTCTTTGAAACTAATATCAAGATATTAAAGTTTCGGGTTTTAAATGATATTCATTTATAATTATTGCGTTTGGACGATGTCATATATAGCAGATAATCAGCATTTAGTTCTGTATGAAATAATATATCGTAAATAAGACGAGTATTCTCCCCTATAAATCTACCCGGAATAAAACCGGTCTGATCACTGTTGATAATTTGAGGTAGAACTAATTTTATACGCTCAGCTATGCAGCTTGATGCTAATTTATATGTGGTATTTATTAAACTTATTGGTTGCCAATTTTTCATAAACTGTCTAGGTTTATCACCCTTTGGTATACAGGTTATAATACCTTGTCTTTGAGTAATTGATAATTCCCCCTTTTCGTAACCATTAATTATAGACCGAAATACAAATTTTCCTATATCTATCCCAAAAAACTTGAAAAATTCATTTGTGAAACCATCTGACCCAGGGCTTTTTTCATTGTTCATTTTTCGCAATGCAATTATTAATTCACCATAAGTAATTTCACCCTACAAAGATTCTCTAATGGTATTATTTATTTTTTTAATATCAGTATCAGGTATTTCATTATTTAGGTTAACATTATTCAAACTTTCTGTTTTAGTATATAGCCTTTTGTAATAATTGTTTGCTTCTTTTAATATTTTATCTTGCTCACTGATAGTGTCCCCTTTATCATTGACTAATTTTGGAATAGTTTTATTTATAAAATGTTTAGTTTCTAAATTTAGAAAAAGGTTTGAAGGTTTTTCTCCTTCTTCTATCCATTGCATTTTGGATCTAAATAGGACCCCCTAATCTTTTCTTGTCTTAATACTTTTATATCAGTTTTCTTTTTTTTCAGTTTCAATAAATATTTCTTCTGACAATATTTGTTCTTAGTTTTTTAATATCTTCTGATAGTATTCTTTCTTTTTTATCTTTTTGTTTCTTCCTAAAAGAAGCATATGCAATTGATTTTCCTCTAATTTCTGTTAATAAAGTTTCTAGAAAGAGTTGATCATTTATAGTAAATTGAATTTCTAAGTCATTTATCTTTTAAAATGTTTCTCTGTTGTATACTAGTGATGCATATTGATCTTTAACTTTGTTTATAGTCGTCTCTTTAACAGCAGCTGAATATTCAATGTCATGTAAAAGTGAATTGTTAAATTTCCATAGACCTTTACCAATTTTAAAGTTATTCATCTTTAAATGTAACATTATTGGGGAGTGATCGGATCTATAACTGTTGAGAATGTGTATAGCATGTACATGTTGATTAAGTCCTTGCGATATTAAAAAGAAATCCAATCTTGCTTGTTTAATGGGATTATTTTTTCTCCATGTAATTTTTTTTAGTTCAGGGTACAATTCCCTATAGAGATCTGTTAAATCATAATTTTCTGTTATATTTAAAACTTTCTCATGGCTTTTGGGTTATTTACATTTTGGTAATTATAAGTATCAAGATTTTGGTTTTGGACTAAATTATAATCTCCAGTTATTAAAACTGATTGGTTGTTCAAGTCTTCTATTGTATCACTTACTCTAGAATAAAATTCAGGTGAATCTTTATTTGGACCTTATAAGCTAATTAAAGTTATTCTTTTTCCTCCAATTTCAATATCAATTCCTAACAGATTTCCTTGATCATCTTTTTTTATCCTATGTATCTTGTATACAAAGTTTTTGATAAAATATATTGCTACCCCTCTTTTGTTTGTTTCAAAAGAATTGCAAATAGTCTCCTCCCCATAGATTTTTTTATTGATATTTCTTCTTTTTCTGAAAAATGTATATCTTGTAAACAATATATGTGGCAATTTTTTGCTTTAAGATACTCAAAAACATCTCTCCTCTTCTCCTTTGAATTTAAACCTTGACAGTTGTATGAAACAATTTTTATACCATTATCACTCATTTATTCAATTTTATTTTTATAGCTGAATAATAAATATTTGAAATTTGATGTGTATTGCGACCGTATTCTCCCATAGTGTTTTATATAAGTAAGTGATAATGGAACTCTGAAATGTCTGCATTAATTTCCTGCTGTATCCTAAATACATCATAGTTTCCATACAATAAGTAATATTGTGTCAAAATAAAAAAACAAACATATAAAATAAAAAAAACAAAACAAAAAGAAAGAAAATTTGAGATCATACTGTAAATATCAAACACCTAATAATAATTAAAAACAAATTACTATTGTAGTGAAGAGTAACCTATCCACTTGTGTTCAAATATTTTTAATAAAGAAATACTGTGTACAAAGGGAGATAAATCTATCTAATTTTAATTATGATAAAAAAATTATCTCCATTATATAATGTGTTTTCATATCAAAATCTAAATGCATTAAATATACACTGTTGGTTGATTAAAGTAAGTTTTTATTTCATTTCAATTCAAATGAGTCAGACCGAAAGAAATAATGGGTTAATGAAGACAATAAATATGTGTATATTTAGGTTTTGCTTTCAACATGTACAAACAGACAAAAAAATGTTTGATTTTCAATGAAATCAATAGATTTGTTTTGTTCATGTACATAGTGTTAACATTTTCAGGATTTTGCAAGTGTTTATTTTTTTCTTAATACACTTCATGATATTTACACCATGAGCACAGGAAATCATTAATATGTAACTGAGAATTAATAGCAGCTAATCTAAAAGCTCTTGACATGTACAGATTAAGCTTCAGTCATGCACAAATTAAGCTTCAGGCAAATCAACACAAATAAAAATCATATAAATATAATCTAAGCAGTAAACAGTAAGCACTAGTAGAAAACATAAATCATGTTTGATAGGGCTACACGATTGATTCTCTTTTAAAAGAAATAAAATTTAAAATTTCGCAATACATTTTCAATTAATGGTACTCTTTGTTAAGCCAGCTTCACTTATTCATTCAAGTCAATTGTAATAATCTCACCTTCTATCATGGTATTATTTGAGACAAGATAACAGTAAAAAAAATTCTGTCGCATGAAGTTTCATTAGAACAAGGCTTCTAATGATAAATTTTGTGTAAATATAACTGTTTTACAGTTTCTATTATCGGGTGAGTACTGACCTTAGTACAACCAGTCATTTGAGCGTGAGGAAAAAATAGTCATTAAGCTTTAAAATATAATATGTATATATGACATACATAGTTTAACCTAGTATCCTATCTTGGCTATTTTAGTGGGGTAGGAAAACATTCCTGTTTTACCGACTTTACATGCTGGAAAGCAATAAAATAAAAATATAAAGCTGTAGTTAAGCAAACAAAAAACGCATCACAAAAAAAAACCAAAAAAAAAAAAACAGAACATTAACACATCTATACTTACTGCTATGTCACACCCTAAAAATATTAAAGTATCAAATATACATTTTTTATATTTGTTTATGAATATACACATTTTTACCGAACAAGTAAATATACCAAAAAAAAAAAAAAACAGAGATACATATATATAATGCGTGTACTGTTTGTTCTACATGTACATGTACAAGTGTTGATCAGACACAACTAATGTCTTTACGGACGTTCCAGACATCTCGTGCATTTAGTTCTAAAACCAAGTGTACACCTCTTGCTCTTATCCTTGTTTGTAGTTTTTCTTTAGTCCTGATGTTATAAGCTATTTTCGCAAGATCGTTACGTGCCTCTTTCATAATAACGGGGAGATCATCAACAATTCTTATTCTTGTGTTTGCAAGTTTGTAAGCCTGAGCCATAATACATTGCTTGTCGTCATAATGCATGAACCTAACAATAATTGCATCAGGGCGTTTTGTACCGTCAACTGGAGCTTTAGCGGGAATCTTATGTGCATTTGCAATAGGGAAACTGTCGGCTTTAATTTTGTCTATACCAAGATCTTTAACAAATAAGTCATCAATCATTTCCCAAATTATCTCATTTGGTTTTTGTTCGACTCCATAGATGAGGGCGTTGTATTTCCTATCATGTTTCTCAAGTAGTACTTGACATTCTTTGAGTGAAGCAAGTTTTTTTTCTATGTCTAATTTGAGCAATTATAATTTCTCGGTTTCTAAACAATTTAACTGAGATTCCAAATGTCCCACACCTCTCTCAAGCTCATTGTGGTCTAGCCTTAGTTGTTTTACCTCAGTGTTTGTGATACTAAGGTAAGATTTTACTAGCCCTACTTCAGATTTCACATCACTAATAAGTTCAGTCAAGTTTTTCTCAACGGAGTCAAGCCTAGATGAAAAGTTTGTGACCTTACTGTCTATACTCATCATTATGTGTTTAAGGTCAGCGACGTCTTCTTTTGTCGCCATGTTTATTTCATTCAAATTTCAATCAATCAATGTACGGATATTTTTTTCGATATATTGTTTTTGTAGTGTTTATTTGTTACCACAATATTCTGACAGTTATATGACTATTAATTTCATATTAATTTCATATTTTCAACAACATAAACACATAATAAAGCACATAATAAATGAATAAGTTACTCTTTTTTCTTCAGCTTGAAATTTTAATGGGCGCCGCCACGACAGGGGCGATTTGTCTAGATATTCATACCAATTTCCTGTATATTTCTAGTAGGTTAAAATGTACTTGTCCTTTATTTTACCAGAAAAATTATTTGTATGCAAAGATTTGTTTCACATGTTAACAATCAAATGTTTCATTGCTATGTTTCAACATTTTTTGACAGTTATACATTATAGTTTTTGTATTATGGCACTAGATTTTTATCACCATGGAAATTATAATAAAGACTTTTAAAGTTGACGTCACAAAGTAAATGTATATAGGTATTTAGACAATCTAACATATCCCTTTTGCTAACCAAAGTCCGTTACTATTTTTTTCTTAATTCCATTATTTTCGGGTTGATGTATACTATGAACAGACATATACTATAATTAAAGTGTATTTGCTATCAACTATCATTTTCAAGTTTCTTCTCCAAGGCAATCACTGATATATTATATAGAGAGTCTATATCAACGCAACTGATGACAATTATTGTCCTGTCCCTGAGTACTCTTATGAAAGGACAAGGTACAAAAAGACCTGTTTTTCGGCCCCAAATTTCTCATTTTTCAAATTCTGTTTTTGAAAGCTTCTTATTATGTCAAAATAATCCCTAATGTTTGAAGTTTGTTAGGATGAACTTCAAAACCACTAACTTTAGCAGCTGGGTGAGGTAAGAGGGGGGGGAGGGGGTAAACTTTCTGTTATTATTCAAATATTGTGATTATTATTCACTTTTCAGGTATTTTGTGACCCAGGATTTTTTTTACTGAATGTCATAAGCACTGTTTTGCTGTCTAAATTGAGGTAATTGTCGCGGGGTCACGCTGGCTCACCCTATCAAATTTTTAAAAACAATGACAAAAAAATCGTAATTTTTGGTGCCCTTAACCCGTTTTCTGAAATTAATGGTTTTGAAGTCCAGCCTATCAAATTGACACAACATTCAAGCTCTGAATTTGTATTCTGATTAAATAGTTGACACAGCAAAGGTTTCTGACACAGAATGAATGTGGTCTAATGAACTTAAAAAAATGTTTTTGGCTTTTGAGTAATACACTATGCTGTTGAATATAAATCCCCTCAAACAAATTATTTGAAGAAAAATTCTTTTTAATTTCTGAAATCTGAAATGAGAAAAATGCTAACCCATCCCCCCAACCCTTCCAATTTTTTTTTCACCTCCCCAATCCCTTATTCCAAAAATAATCTCAATTTAAATTTCTAATTTAGTTGGCAACAATAACTCCTCATTTAAATGCATCATAAAGTATTAAAATATAAAATAACTTAGTCATGGTTAAAATTAATATGAATTAACAGTAACTTCTAAAAATAAATGTACAGCTTCACATATCAAGAAAATTATTACTTCCTTTAACATAATTTTCAAGCAGTGCAAGGAAGGTAATCAAGTAATCAAACATATATATAACAGCATTCTTTAAATTTTAATTGGAATTGGATTACCTCCCTTACACTGCTTTTAAATTGGCTAACTTGTGGTATAATTTCAGAGAGATTTATAAACTTAAACACAAGTTATTGACTGAAAACTACAAAAAAGCTTTTTTGGGCCCCTCTTATTCAAACCCACCTTGGAGCTAGAACCCAAAAACTCAATTCCAGCCTTTCCTTTGTAGTAAGAAACCTTGTAGTATAATTCCGGAGAGACCCATGCGCTTAAATACAAGTTATTGTCTGTAAACTAGAAAAATGCTTCTTTTTAGCCCCTTATTTCTGAATGTTCAGGGAATTAACCCCAAACTGACACCAAGCTTTCCCTTCATTATATGGAACCTTGCGGTACAATGGCAGAGAGATCCATACAGTTATACATAAGTTATTGTCCCGAAACTTCAAAAATGCTTGTTTTTGGCCCCTTAATTCCTAGACTGTTTGCCCCATAACCCTTAAAATAAATCTCAACCTTCTAGTTATTGGTATGAACACTTTGGTACAATTTCAGAGTAATTGAAATACTTATACACAACTTATTGTCCTGAAACTAGATACATGTATGTTTTGGGCCCCTTTGGGCCCCTAATTCTTAAACCGATGGGACCATGACCCCCAAAATCAATCCCAGCCTTCCCTTTTGTGGTTATAAACATTGTGTTAAAATTATAACAAACATTTTGATGTATAAATTTTTTATTTAAATATCTTTACAGACTAGAGAAAACCTTATCAGCATTTGAAAAAAGAACAAGACCTTTAGAATGCATCAAAATTATGAAAACTACAACAAGGATCTAAAGATTGTGAAGGAAAAAAAAAATTACAACTTGTAACTCTGAAAAAACATGTTTCAGAGAGGCACTATTTACTACGCTTATTGCGCAAATATTCAAGTAAGCAAACTTTTATTACCCATAGAACGAAGGGAATTGAATCTAAAACTTCCTTTATGTGAGCATGCTCAACCCTGTGATGCTTTTTTCATTCTTCTCTAACAACTTCATGTTTACTGAACTACTATGCCTAATTTTACCAATAATGGCAATGCATGAAATTTAAGTAACATTTTTCTGTAAATCTGCAGATCAGATCTTCCAGAAATTTTTATTATGCAGACTTTTCGTGCAATGCACTTTTTCATTCCATACTTGCCTTCTTTGAGCTTACATGATATTTTTTGCAAAACGACAATTTATGAAAATTGATATAACATTTTTCTCAATACAAAGAATTAAAACACAGCATAACGCCCTTAAATTTAGAATCAACAATAATTTTACCAGGTATTTATTATGTGATTGATTTTGTCTTCAACTTCCATATACCTGCCAACTTTTGAAAGTTCCCATGGGGGTTTTAGTGCGGGCCAACAATTTCAAAGTTACATTTCATAGCGACGTATTTTGCGCGTGCTGTTTTGTGTTCTAGAAAAGTGTCATATGTGTATGATGAGCTAACATGCCTTTTTTTTCTTAAGTTTATTTGCATGATTCTAGTTATTATATCAGTAGAAAAGATGAACATGTACCAAGCAGACCAGGATTTATTTTCTTGTGTAAGCATATTAAATGATTGTTGAATTTTCAAATTTTAAATTACGCACAAAGATGGACCTTTATCAGGTTGGGAACAACACTCCAAATGAGGGGTAACCCCTCAATGTAGGGACATTAAAACCCTCTTTTAAGCACAAATGTGCACATATTAATGATATCTGAAGAAACTTTTCCTAAAGAACTATGCATCCATATTAGTATCAAATGGTCAAAACATGTCCAAGAATTTTGTAATGTTCCTAAACTTATATCATCTTTATTTTATAAAAATAATTGGACCCCTCATTTAGTTGTTCCAAATATATTGAATTTTCACACTTTTCAGTTTTGAGTTAAAAATCTATTTTTATTTTTTTTTTTACAACAGTAAAATGACCCCTTGTCTTAGGGACAGCCCCTCAGTTAAGGGACACTCCTCATATGGGGGTTGTTCCCAACTTGTTTGTTTTTGGCCTTGGTGAAAAATAAAGAATAGTACATGGAAGTTCCATCGAAAATTAATGCATATACTGACAATGACATTATAAAACATTTAAACATTATTTCTATTTGAAATCAAATTCCTCTATGAAAGATGTGTTAGCACTATATACTTATCTCATATAGAAAAATTATATATCGTCATACTGCCGCCCAATTGGTAATTTCTAAAGAAATTTTGCCGTTTTTGGTTATTATCTTAAATACTATTATAACTAGAGATAAACTGTAAAACAGTAATAATATTCAGAAAAGGAAGATCTACAAATAAGTCATTATGACCAAAATGGTGAGTTGACTCCTTAAGGAGTTATTGTCCTTTATAGTCAATTTTTAACAAATTTTTGTAAATTTTTACAAAATAATTTCCTCTGTTACTAATGGGCAAAGTTCATTATAGATAGAGATAATTGTAAGTAGCAAGAACGTTCAGTAAAGTAAGAACTTCAAACACATCACCATCACCAAAACACAATTTTGTTATGAATCCATCTGTGTCCTTTGTTTAATATGCACATAGACCAAGGTGAGCGACACATGCTCTTATGAGCCTCTAGTTTGAACCATCAATGGAACTCAGGACAATTGAATCTTGATTACCTTATTGTTAAAAGATTTGTTGTTTGTTGTATATTATATGATTTATATTTTGTTTGTACAACAGCAATAAAGAAACTGACTTTTTTTATACTGTACAACAATAAAGATTAACTTATATAAATGTTCAAGAATATTGAACATTTCCAAGCAAGATAACCCAACTTGATTAACAATTTTTATAAAATATCTGATATTTTTAAATTGCTAACCGAGATATATTTTTTTTATGACACATGATATCTCGTATGTGTATATATATATCTTCATAATTTTGGTAAATTGACATATCCTCAGTTTTGAATGTATCTGTGTAATTATATTGTTCATTTTTTTTATCGAAATATACCACGATATATCAAATTCATAAACAAAATATGTCATTTTGATTCATTTTTCCGTATCATCAAATCTCTAATATTGGATAGAACTTTCAATAACAGTTACTAATTTTTATTTCTAAATAATGAATGTGGGCAACACAGAAACTATTATAAAGTCTACCTTTATATTATGTCTATCCATTTGTATACTGTACATACGACATCTATCGAACAGAGGTTTGGATGTTGCTTTTCAAAATGCAGTTGAGAACAAAAAACAGTGATTTAAAATATTTTTTTCATAATAATTAAATTGTTTAATCATTTTTCAATCTTATCTGCCATGAAAAAATTAACTGTGGCGAAACATGGAATTTCTATGATTTTTTTAAAGCATGAACCCATAGTCAAAAGGTGCATATATATTGACTATAGTTAGAATATACAGTTCATGATTGTTTCTTGATGATATACAAACCAATCTCGTCGAAAGACAACACACTGATTGGGTGTATTGAAATATAATAATGAAACCTAAATATTGAGTCAGTTAGTGAAACTCAAGAAAGGTAACAGAGAAACATTATGGAGCAGAGGTATTAAATATAATTTATGCTCCAACAATTAAAATGCGACCATTTTGAAAAAAATCAGTTAATGAAAAAAACTATGTCCAAATGAAAATAATACCATCATGGTAACATAATGTATAGTTTCTTTATATATGTGGTGTTTAAACCTTGCAATTTAACATATAGTATATAACTTGTAAATACATGATAGATTTTTTATCATCACTTTAGGTAGTGTAATAGCAGGATCAGATGGAATCATGGTGGGAGGTTCTAGGATGGCATGTGTCTTGATTTTAAAACAGGGAAGATAGTCAGCACAAGCTATAGTATATAATTACAACAAATTGACAAAACTATAAAAGAAGAATGGAATGGGTGATATACTTAAACAAGCATAAGAAAATGAAACAGATTGTGTTTGACTCAGTATGATTATGAGTTGTTATGTCGTTAATAATTTTAAAAGGTTACAAATATGAACTTTGATGAAAACAGAAATGATATTGTCGACAATAGATGATAAGATGAGTTGAATAGCAATATTTTAGTGGTAATCATAAGCTACAAAATTGTTAATAAACATGATTAAGAATTTTATAGTGAAACAAATGTATTTTAGTCAAATGAATTCTGAAGTTGTATACAGAAAATAAATTGTCAGCATTAAACGTGAAAATTGATTTAAACCGAATTTTATATTTTAAGATGTTAATATGAAAAAGACAATCTCAAATGTGGGATAAAAAGGTTTAAATAGGAATATATTAATGAGATAAACGTATCGCAATTTATTTTAATCGTCATCACGATTTTTCTTTTCAAATTACTGTTTACAAAATAATAAAATTAATATTTGTTACAAAATTGCAAAAGTGAGTAATGAACTAGTTACTAGTTTTAAACTAAAATAACTATGGATTTAATGCATCAGATGACTATATAACAATCCTATATATCTATATCTATTTAAGCTAAAAATAACTATGGATTTAATGTATCAGATGACCATATAACAATCCTGTTAAGTGATAATATGATCTGGCCTCTTTTGTTTGATTCAGACGTTTAACTATGACAATACAGAAATCAAGATTTAATTAATGCGGCAAAATAAAAATCGGTGTAATTCTATTTAATTGTGCAGGTGGTAAATTACTTTCCGTTTTGAATTTTCCTCGGAGTTCAGTATTTTTGTGATTTTACTTTTTACGAGTAACTTTGCATATAAAACCTGCTTCCCATCTATATCATATAATTGTAGAGGTCAGTCATATTCGAATTGCTTGTATTATTTAACAATACGGAAGGACGAATGTTTCAAATTAATTTAGAAAATTAAATAACTTTAAATTTCTGTCTGATGTTCTGTATTATATGATGTAAAATGTAACTGTAGCAAAACAAAAACAACGACTAGATGTTGGTCTATTGAAGCTTATAGTTTCTAGTAATAAAACGTTGATTGTAAACTGTAAACTACATTTCATAAAGTATTTACTTAAAATAAATCCTTAAAAAGATATAATATATATTTTATAAACACTTTAAGATACATGTACCTAATAGAAATGAAAATATATCTATTTAAATTAGAAAAAAAAACCCTTATAACGTATGTACATATCTTATTAATTTCAAAATAAGATATCTCACTAGAATCAAAAGATATTTTATTTACTTTATAAGGTTTCTTATTACAGTGATACGATATCATGAAATTGAATTGATATTGAAATTGCCGGATAAACCTTATGGAACATTACAAACTTGTAATAAAGATCCAATCTTTATTTCTTAAGGACCAAGACATAGCATTTGGAAAAAAAAATCTTTTTTCCATATTAACTTGCAAACATACACACTTTTGGTGGTAAACATTTCACTTTAAAAATTGCTTTTAGGGTTGTTAGAATTATTACAAGCCAATATTAAATATTAGGTAAAATGTTCGTTAAATTGAATTTTGGAGGTAGATTCAAATATAAAAAAAAATGTTTTGTAAATGCCAACGCGTTAACTCTCTACAATAGACATAATTTATATGTATACAAAACACACGTCTTGCATACCAAATTAATAAGCCTGGTATCTTTTTTTATTACTGAAGATATGATAATTTTTGTTTAAAACATAGAGGACTCTGACCCGCTATGGTACTCCGAACAATGAAGGTCCCGATTAAGTGTGATTGTTGACAATGAAGTATTTTGTGTAATATTTATTGTTTGTCTTCTTCTTTTTTAAGTCATTTTCGATTTATGAGTTTGAATGTCCCTCCAGTATCTTTTGCCCCACGTGTTCATTTAATGCAGAAATTGTGAACTTTCATTTGACAAATAGGCATGCAGTAGGGTGTGGACTGGAGACAGAGGCATGACTGGATACAAATATATTCTTGAATGTTGGAACTATTAACTGCTAAACACTACATTTATGGTATTCTGAAACGCTTTCCAATTTAAAAAGGCCTTATCATATACACTTTATTATATACATGTACCTCAACTTAGATATCAATTCTTTTATATTTTTCACGAGAAATGACGTGATACCTACATGTGTTGGGGCTTGAAAAAGGTTTACTGGTAGCAGTCACCTTCACAATTGAATAACAGTTCATAGCCAAGGCTCCGTGTTGAAGACAGAACCTTGACCTATAATGGTCTACTTTTATAAATTGTGACTTGAATGGAGAGATGTCTCATTGGCATTCATACCACATCTTCCTATATCTATAGACAGCAAATTCGAGTCGCCAGTACTAGAAAAATCCAATTTAGCGAACAAATTTATATAGGCGCAGGATTAAATCATAAAAATTTCTCTAATTCTTCCATTTTATCAGAGTTCAAAGAATACAACGGAACCAATGAGAATTAATCAAGAAAAATTTGTCATTAAGAAATATCGTCCTAAATTGAATAGATGAAATTAGAATCTGGGAGACATTTCTTTTCTATTTAATTATGTACTTGCACTTTCGGTTCTACGTTGTATATACTATATTATTACGTTCAGGATTAAAAAAACATTTCGCTAATAGACGTAACCTTGGAAAACGTCGTTAGTAACTAAATTCACAAATATCTGTGAAACAGTAAACCCGGTAGGAGACTATGGAGAAAATTTTTGAACAATTTGATGTCTTAATAAACAAAATGTGAATATTCATATTGAATAAAAATATTTAGCGCATTTTCAGCCGTCTTTTTGTAAGCACAGCGTGGACATAATTTACAAATCGTCAATATATATTTATATAGTCGACGAAAAGCGTATCTTGTGGACAAAATAATAAGACAAATTATATTATACCTTTTTCAAGATTGATGATTTTTGGCTGTCCCCTTCTCAGTTTGTAAATCCTGGTTTAATATATTCCATGATCGGTTCACTTGATATCAAAACGTAAAATCACAAAAGTACGGAACTCCGAGAAAAATTCAAAACGGAAAGTTCCTAATAAAATGGCAAAATCAAATGATAACAACAAACGAATGGACAACAACTGTCATATTCCTGACTTGGTACAGGCATTTTCAACTGTAGAAAATGGTGGATTACACATGGTTTTATAGCGCTAAACCTTTCACTTGTATGACAGTCGCATTAAATTCCATTATATTTACAACGATGCGTGAAAACAAAAGACTTAATAGGTAATATTGTCAAAATATGGGTACAGCAGTCATCACTGTGTTCCAATCTCAAACAAACAAATATTAAACAACTATCTAACATAGAAGCACAAAAAACATCTTTTACATTTAACAACCATATTCATTGCTTCGCGTGTTGATGTCAGAAAATGTAAACGTCACACAGAAAGATATATAAAGTATTTTTGTCGTTTAAAGTGTTTCAAAAAAATTATAATTTCACATTGGGAATGGTGGTATACAGAGTTAAAAATCAAAAGTTTTGTTATAACTAATTTCAGAAAATGAATGATTTCAATGTTTGGATTCGATATAGAAAAAGTTATCTTTAAAACAGAAGTGTTATGATTGACAATGAAACAACTCTCTACAAGAGACCAAAAGACAAAAACATTTACAATTATAGGTCACCGAGCCTACAACAACATGAACAATGAGCTAAGCACATACCGCATAGTTAGCTATAAAATGCATCGAAATGACATATGTAAAAAAAATCAAATGAGAAAACAAACGGCCAAATTTACGAAAAGCAAATATACAACACATCAACAAACGACAATCACTGAATTACAGGCTACTGACCTTGGACAGTCACATATATACAGAATGTGTCGGGGTAAAACATGTTCGCGTGATCGCACTACCCCTTAATCTGGAACAGTGGTGTAACAGTACAACATAAGAATGAAAAAGGCCTAACTAATCAGATAGATACATAGAGAAAATCATCTCTAACAAAAACACAGAGTAGACGTAGGCGATTACCTGTATATCCCAACAACAAAAAGACACTAATCTGAGAGTACTCGCTATTACTGACAACTAGTATAAAGCCAATAACAACCAATAAAACATGTGCAGCTGAGACTAAATTATATATCAGTACACATCCATCATCCGATGCATTTACTGTAAAGACGTCATAAAGAATTGAAGGCTTCTTTTTGTAATTTCAATGGGGGTGTAAAAGCGTTGACCGAAGTACATTTTGCATGAATCGTGGAAGCGCTTCATTCTAAAATTGTGCGCACGGTCAACGCTTTTACAGCCCTATGAAGTTACACGAAGAAGCATACAATACTTATAATTACATTTTTAGCTAGAATCATGAAAACACGATGTTTATCAAGTTTTTAATAAATTTGCCTGTGCACTTTTTTGTCGGACTTCGTGTCATCATGAATGATAAATTCATCACGAATTTTAGTAAGACTTAACAAAAACTTTCCGAAATCGACCCTGGTAATCAACGGAACTCTTTAATTTCTGAAAATGTAAACTAAACTTACCTATCAATTCTTAAAACACTTGAAATATAAGTATGTCGGTACAAGTAAACTAGTATATATACTCCCTTTACTAAAACTTTTTCAATTTCTGCAGATATCAAGCTGACAAGTAATTTTAAATGTAACTGGTCAATAATGCATGTTTATTATTTTTATTTCATACTTTTTTCTGCTTACTATTTTGAATCTCTATTTATATACCGTAAAGTACAATAATGGACCAAAGAACATTTTCTTTTCACCCTCATTCTTTTGCGGTTGTGCTCCGTCAATTAAGAAATTGTTTGAGGAATATTTTCCTGATCTTTTAATATTATTAACGTTGATATTTTTCAGCGAACGTTACAAAAGACGGTATATATTTGGTATACCCAGCTTCAATTACAGTTTTTAACCATTTTTATAAAACCTTACACCATCATTTAATATACTGTTACAACTGAATTTTACCAAGAAATTTTTTGAGGTTTTTATCCCCCGTTCTTTTGAAAATTCGAGATTTTTCTTCTATTAACTTCTCCTGCAGAACTTGATTTTGTCTATAACCATTTGCGCCCCAAACACGTACTTTTGATAGAATCAGAACATTTACATATTATTGAGGTTGTTCGCCATCAATTAGAAAGCGGACGAAATAGGGGGAAATATTTTTTCTGATATGTCTTTGAATTTTTATGGCGTTTTGTTTGAAAGTGAAGGCGGTGTTGATATCTCTTATTATGCAACACTTTTTTTTCCACCATCTATCTCTCCGATACTATCAAAACATGCAAGACATAAAAAACGTAGTGTTTTTATTAATTTTACCACTGTTTTAAAGATATTGAATTTCGTAACATTCATATATGTACAAATAACAGGATTATTGATTTAAAACTAGAATTTATTTAGACCTGAATCATCAAATATCTTGTTTCTAAATATCAATTTTAGAATGTATTTTATATTGAAAATCAATTTCATTATATACATGTATTTGACAGAAACACATTATAACAATACCAACTTATTAGCCTTACACACGTTACATCATTGGTCATTATGTCAGACTGTTTATCTAAAGCTCAGTTAAACAGATTTAAACATTCTCTCAATGAATGGACTGAGTCATGCCAACTGACTGTCACAGAAATAAATGGTATTGCGGATTATTTGGACGGACATTTTGACAGGATTTCGAAGGCGAAAATTGGTGGATCTGCAGCTGGGATTGCTGGAGGTATCATGGCGGCAGTTGGATTTGGGTTATCTTTTGTAACCTTCGGAGCCGCATTAGGACTTACTGTTGCAGGTAAAATGTACGCTATAACTTGTCAATGAAAAATTTTATGATAAACAAATGTATGAAATGTTAAATGATAATACACTTGAATGATTTTCGATAAATCTCTATTTTCTATACGTTTTGAAATATATCTTGTTCCATTATCTATTCTTGACACTTCAAACGAGCTATTTCAATTTTAAATAATAACTAACCTTGTGCTGTTGCAAATTATATGAGTTCAACGTTTGGTACTGTTTTCTCTGCTCAATACATCTTAAGAAAAGAAAACTAAAGATCCATGCGTAAAACTACCTCTGTGTGCGAGAATATTATCAGCCATCTTTTGAAAGACTTTTCCGTCAGTATAATTAAATTCTATTTTTACATGGAATTTCAAGCTTTTAAACACACAATTATGTCATACAAGTACACCATAAGATTTTGTAAATATAAAGGAAGACTTTCAATGTAGTACACTGATCTTTCATTTAAAACGAACACTCAAACAGGGCAATAGTAAAACCAATATATATATATGTCTCTACAATAAACCGGTACTATATCATTAAGTTTATATTTCTGGTCATTTAATTGCTGGATTAAATGCAGTCGTATACTAGTATACACGGGCTTCATCGATGTTCCACCGTGCGTTTGCTTTTGTTGCACTTCAGTGTTTCTGTTGTTCCGTTGTTTTCTTTATAGTTGATGTGTTTCCCTTTATTTTTGTTTGTATACCGGATTTGTTTTCTCTCAATCGATTTATGACTTCTGAACAGCTATATACTACTGTTGCGTTAATTTGTTAATATCAATTCAAAAACAAATAAAGTTGAAAGGCAGTATCTACGGTTTTCATGATATGTTCAAATCAAATTAAATAATAATAAACAATAATCAAAAACCCAGAACTGTTTATCTTTAGCAGACAGTGATCACAAAGTTTCAGAAATGTTTTTATTGCTTTACGGCATATTTTGGCATAATGCGTTTTCATGTTATTGTATGTTTTATACAGTTCACTCTGGCCTACAGCAGCGTGACGCTGTTTAAAGTTGAATTTCCATACATTTCCTCAATGACAACAAAGTAGATAACTGGTTCATCTGAAATTTTTCAGAACAAAACCTTAAAATGTTTGGTAATATCCCTCCCCTCTTTTTGTAGCTTGTCAAACTAAAGCAATGTCTCATATACATACTATATAAAAGCCTCTAAAGTGGACACTCAAAATTATAATTCATGATCATCCGATTATAATACTGAATAGTATTTTTTGACTGCATGTGTGTTTTAAATATATACAGAAATTATAAAAAATGTTAATCTGGTCATTCACTGTATCAAAAAATGCAAACCACACTATAACACGAATGAAAAATAAAATAAAAGAATGAAAATATTATTGAAGTTGATTACATTATTTTGCAATAACAGAAACAAATTTTTATTAACAAAATTCGTACAAGTTAACACCATTTTTAAGCAATATTTTGTACATGTTATATGGTCATTAATCATTAGCTAATGTGAATTGAGTAAACATACTTATTACATTGGTTGCAATAAATTACATTGATTTCCCAGTGAAATAAAAATCGATAATTTCACATGTGAAATAAACGTGGTTATTTCACTCCTCTGATGTCATACAACAATAGGCGTTGTCAAGACATCGATAACGTCGGATCAAATCAAATTGTGAATGCGTAGAAAAAGATATAGTTCCTTACATTTTCTACTTTAATTTCATAAAAAAAAACATTTGCCAATGTAATAAAAAGAAGAACTAATCAAAAATTTAAATATCGAAAAATATTCAACTCGTGACCGAACAACACTGATAATTTACTCATGCGCTGCGCGCATTCGTGAATTAATGTGTTGTTTGGTCACTCGTTGAATATTTTTCTCTATTTGATTAATTCTTCGATTAGTTACTCTATAATTATGTAATTGATGAAATCTGATCTAACAGATAACGAGAAATAGGGTTAATAGTTATCAAAGATACCAGGATTATAATTTAGTACGCCAGACGCGCGTTTCGTCTACATAAGACTCATCAGTGACGCTCATATAAAAATATTTATAAAGCCAAACGCTTTTTCATATAGTCTCAATTTAATGACGATTAAAGATACTGTCTCTGTTTTCTCTAGTGTAATGTTAAGCCTAGTAAAATTCATTATAGTTCTAAAGTGACATAAACAGTTTTCATTGCTATCTATAAAATTACCGCTTTTTCAATTTAATGACGATTAAAGATACTGTCTCTGTTTTCTCTAGTGTAATGTCATTATTATCTTTTATATGTGCAGCACCGTTATTTCATTGCGAAATGTATAATGTTTGTTTGTTTGTACGAATCGTATATATGTTTTAAAGTGACTTGAATTCATTTGTCCTGTTTTATAGTTTAAACAGTTTTACTTGAACATGTCTTCATTCTATGTGTTTAGTACACTCTTTTGTTTTGTGAACATGTTTCTTAAAAGTACTGTATTATAACTTTATATGATACAGGTGGTGTTATTACCGGAGCGGGAGGGGTGACCGTAGGTACTTCCGCTGCAACGGATGCTATACTCTCACGAAAGAGAAAAGCAGCAGCTGAAGAGATTCTAAAGAAATAAAAGATGAGATGATAGCTTGGAAAAAAGAATGCCTGGATATTGGTGCTATATACAACAGAAGGCTAAACAATCAAATCCTGATTCCGGAATGGAAGAAGCGTTTCCCCATTGGTTAAAATTTTGGGCAAAGCTTGTTCTAGGCACCGGTCAAGCAGTTAAGAGCACAAGCTGGGATATCATCGCTAAAACTATCCTCATGTCACTTCGTATAGTAACCTCCTTCGATGATCTAGCACTGAATGGAGTAAGAATTGGAGGCGGCTTATTTAAGGTACTGTCACCTGCTGCACGAGGTCTGCATATAGCCGGTGGGATAGTTGGCATTTTATTGATATCACTAGATTTGTTCACCATGGTAGATTCAGCTATTGATGTTCACAAGAAAAATCCTCACAAAATATCATCTGCGATAAGAGGGTTTGCGAAAAAGATAGAAGAAGAGTGCCCAAGTAAAACGGAAATAGAAAAAATGATAGAAGACACTTCGAATCGACTGTGAAAATATAACAATTATTCTAACATGACGTCCTTCAAACGCTTTGAGTACACACCCGTGGTAAAATCTGTTTATTGCCAGGGCTGTTCCGATCGAACTCCCACGTCATATGCTTTTTTATGAATGAGGTGCCTGACGTCATAGAACGATGACGTAAGAATATAAGCATTTTACGGGAAAATACACGCTTGTGAAACCGAAAATCATCACAAGGAAACGTAAACAAACGATGTTAAAATGTGGTATAAGCCATTTTATTTTTAAACATATAAGACATATAAGTAAATTATCATTTAAGTTCATCCAAAACGATCTAAATACGCTATTATAAATAGTTTAAGCATGTCAATAATTCAGTTAGCTCCGTTCTTTTACGCCAATTGAATAGTTTATTTATGGGAACGGCAAATATTTGCCTCCACCTAGAGCGCTTCGCTCCAAAAGAATTGCGGTATTTGTCCTATTAGAATCGAAATAATTCATGGGGGCTTGAATATATCTAGATTTTACCACAGGTTGTCCCTTTATGCCGATATTTTACCCCTCGCTATCGCTCAGGGTAAAATATTTGTCATAAAGGGCCAACCCGTGGTAAAATCACGATATATTCAAGCCCCCATGAATTATTTCTTAAATATAACTTTCGTAAACTAATGGTTTTGCCTTTTGTGTATTAAATTATACATAAATAATTCTTTTATTTCGTGATATTGTGTTGCAGGCAAACGCTTTTTTACGTTCTTTATTTGTCATCTTGAATGTTTCATTATGCAAAAATGTATTTCATAGGTGTATTAATAGTAAATATAGAATTCATCCAAACTGATGAAACAATCAAACTGAATATTGTAATAAATTTTCTGGCGAGTCAAAATGGATAATCTATTCTTGATCCATAACCATATTTCTGTAAAATGTAACATATGAGTGAATCATGAGAAGCCATAGTATGCTTAAATTCTGATAGTTTAGCTAGAAAATGCAATCGCATAGCATTTTGTTTTACATCCTACAAAAGAAATATATGAATACTAGTTATATAAGTTATAAAGTTTTAAGGTCGTATTGGTTTTGTATTAATTAGATGCTTTGGTATGTAGTTTTTTCTTAATTTCTTTAATGATTGTGTAACAATATCCTTGTGTATCCTATAATCTGAAACCATCGTACTGACTTATTTAAAGTTGCATTTTTCAAATGGATACATTCGAAAACTTAAGCCACACATGATTTTAGTAAGGTTGCTTGTTGCTCCACTGGGTTTCTTCCTAGATAAAAACCGAAGTTAAAATAATATAGACAATGTCAGCTCTACAGATACGGACTACGTATTTTTTTGACATATTATTTTACCATTTACGTTTTTATTATGGGCTTTGTTCATATCTGATGAGTCCAGCTATTTCCAACTGATAATATACTTATTCTTACGTTGTGCTTAACATCTTTTTTCGAGTCAAAGGGAGAATTGAGCGCTCACAAACACCGTTTAAATCTGTCGCATTCTGTATGTGTCTGTCCCAATTCAGTAGCTTGTAATTCAGTGATTATTCCTGATTACTATCAGTTATATCCGTGTTTGTTTTTTGTTTTGTCATAGAT
Organism: Mytilus galloprovincialis; assembly: GCA_037788925.1. NCBI lineage: Eukaryota > Metazoa > Mollusca > Bivalvia > Mytilida > Mytilidae > Mytilus > Mytilus galloprovincialis. The sequence goes on from CM075341.1 coordinate 38,720,649, forward strand.
AAGGCCTTTAGTTTCTTAAGGTTTGATTGATTCAGATTTTTTTTTTTCAAATCGGGCCTTTTAATGCCTACTACATATATATACTGTATACATTTGCTCGTTGTTAAATTTCACACGGTGGCCTTTAGTTTTCATCATTCGTGTTAATGGAAGCTAGTAGTCTCAATGTCAATCATTCCTCCATGTCTTAGTTTTGTACTTATGTTAGTTTTGAAGCTAAGTGATATTGTCTGGGAAGATTATTTCAGAAAAAAAACTTCAAACGCAGAGAATGTAGTATGTTTGAGACAAGTTCTAATTCTTCCGCAGAGGTGAACTGTTAGGCAACAAGGCAATCAGGAAAAAGGGAAATCAGCACTTACCGTTAATTTTATTTCATTCGACTTCTTTGAAAATACATACAAATACAATACCGTTTAACTCGAGTTCCATTCGTTTGAAGTGTTTGAGCTTTTTTTTCCATTTTAGTCAGAGATTTTCCGTTTATTTTTCGGAGTTTGTTTTACTTTTTTTCACTCACTCTGGTGAAGTCGTGTAGCGGATCATCCTTTTGAGGCGTATTTAACTTTTTTTTATCAAAATTGTGTATACTGTTGTTTCTCTTTTGGTCTTGTTAGTCGTTAACAATATGAATAAAACATAATTAATCTCCTTTTACACACATGTAAACAATAGACGTATATAAAGTAATATAACAACAACAACAAAAACACCTATGGTATACATTGTAGCTTAACTTATAAATTTAACACTTTTAAAAATAAAATGACTTGTAAGAGTTTTTGAATGCAGATATTCTTTTTGATTTTTTAATTTCACTGGACAGTGAATTCCACACTTTTGGACCACGAAAAGAAAAACTTGATTTGTATAATTCTGTATTTGATTTAGGGACAATAAAATTATCCGATGATGAAAGTCGAGTATTGTACGATTGTTTACTACTTGTAGGCACAATAAGATTGGATAAATATTTTGGTGCCAGTTGGTGTTTTGATTTATACATTTATAATGATTTGTGGTAAAGTATTCTCTTACTAACAGGAATAATTCCAGATTCCTTAAACAGTTCAATAGATAGTTAACGTTTTCTCTATTTTTTATGTTATACAAATTGCTGTCACCAACATACAAACCCACAACCCACACACTTACATACTCACACCCCACAAGTACACACCAGTAAATAGACGTTTCTCCAACGGCAGCTGGTATTGGTATGTAAAGACTCGTAACAACCTTTTTAGTGCAACCTTTATTACATTTATATACATTTGTGCGTTTATTGATTTGGCTAACGCGGCTGTGAATTTTTATATGCTGGTTTAGGTTATTCATCTATCCGTTTTTATTTTGTAGTTAGTCACCGATTTTATAATTTATATCTATTATATATAGTAGTCATTTTATAAAAATTTACTGTTTGCAAAAGTATGAGTTATTCTAAATGATAAGGATGTTCTTATCCCAAGCAGTAAACCCTAGCCGTATTTGAAACAACTTTTTGAAGCTTTTGGTCCTCAATGCTCTTCAACTTCGTACTTTTTTTGGCTTTCGAACTTTTTTTATCAGAGCGTCACTTGTTAGTCTTGTGTGGACGAAACACCGGTCTGGCGTATTAAATTTTAAATTGAGCACCTTTTGTTAACTATTATTCGTGTGTTTCTCTGTCCTATATGTTCTCCCATTTATTTGTTTTGTAGTCCTTTAATGTAATGTTGTCATTTTAATGTTGTATTTAACATTGCAGTAAAAGCGAGAGGTTTTGCATGCCACAAAACCAGGTTCAACCACCATTTTTGTTATTAAAATGTCCTGTACCAAGTCAGGAAAAATGGCCATTGTTATATTATTGTTCGTTTCTGTGTGTGTAACATTTTAATGTTGTGTTTCTGTTGTGTCGTAGTTCTCCTTTTATATTTGATGTGTTTCCCTCAGTGTTAGTTTGTAACCCGGATTTGTTTTTTACTCAATCGATTTATGAATTTCGAACAGCGGTATACTGCTGTTGGCTTTATGTAGAACCTTGTTTAAACTACTAATCATAGCAATGATAACTGTATGTTATGAAATGATTAATGTGTGATCACGTTGAATGAAAATGCATGTCTTTCAGTCGGAGTAATTTTTACGCTTATTTTCTAAACTTCGTGAGGTATCTGTAATCTGTCGACGAATAGCAATTTTTAAAGGTGTTTCATTGACATCATTAATGTTTCTATAAAATTCATCAATAGGTGAAATGTCTAGATCTTTTAAAGACATTTTTCTCTCCTGTTCATTGTGTCTCCTACGTTGCGTTATTATCCATTTTCGTTTTATGTTTTCATAGATAAGCGATAAAACAGCAAATATAACTCCTAGTCCACATAAACAGAACGCAAAATGAAAATCCAAGACATTAATAGTTTTTGCGTCTGTAACTGACACTTCTTGACAGTTTGCTGGCTTAGGCCATGTTTTCTGCTGCCACATGAGAATCAATCCAGTTTCGATGATAGTGACGATTCTAAAAAAAAAAGTTAATATTTAAAAAAATAAAAATCACAAAATTACCGCACTCCATGGTAAATTCAAAACGGAAAGTCCCTAACCAAATGGAAACCTCAAAAGCTCAAACACATCACAGGAGTGAATAACAATTGCCATAGTCCTGACTTGGTACAGACATTTTCTTATATAGAAAAATGGTGGATTAAACCTGGCTTTATATCTAGCTAAAGACATAGTATAATATCAAAACTGTATTGAAATATATATATGTGTGTGTGTGTATCTTAAAAGTGTATATCCACAAAAAATTATATGTCAATAAAGAATATGAACTAATAATCATAAAATTCAAATATTTTGGAAATAAATATCCTTATATGTATAAATAACTATATGTGTGAATATACTTGTTTACTTTTAATAATACAACAAGAAATTTCAAAGTACTGTTTATGTACTTACAGTACACAACCCCAATGTAGTTCCTACAAGAGGATAATAATCTGTATGAGGATGGCGATTTTCTTTGAGGCTCAGCTGTTTCTGACAAGGAGATTCAGGTAGCTTTTCAAGATCAGAAACAATACCTTACTGTTTATGTTTATAAAACAATCTAAAGAACATTCCGAAAACAATATTCCTTTCAGGTTTCTGAGAAGTTGCTTACTGTGGACTCGTTTATTTTCGTGGGTATCAATTTTCGTGGACTGCTGAAAACTTGCATATAAGTGGATATTTGAATTCGCGGTTTTGCCAATCTCTGTATGTAAAGACTATTAGAAATATGATATTCGTTGAATACATGTATTTGAATTGGGACAACATCCCTAATGCGCCTCGAAATGAGGAACTCAAAAGTCACGTGTAAAGAAAAAATCTCTGTGTAGTGATATTGGACATGTTTCTATTTTTAACAAATGACTGAACTTAATTATTTGTGGTGATTAGGAAAGTAGAGAAACATAGAATAAATGTGTAAAAACTATGGAGCTATTGAATGTGTTCAAAGTATTAAATTTTCAAAGAACTTATTGTGTTAAAAAGGGGATATTTTACCACAAGGAGCCGCATCACAAAAGGATGTTCGGGGTTTGCTAATTTACGGAAAAAGTAATCTCACTTCGTACCCCGAAAATTTAACCACATATGTGAAAATGTCACAGCTTCGAAACGAGCTATCATACATATCCAAGTTTACGATATGGACTGAGCTACAGGAAAAAACGTTACCATTACCGCCTATGTAAAAATAATTAAAGATATTGAGCCAATTCATGGTTCACCTGTAACCACGAAATCCACGCAAATTGGTATCCAAAGAATAATAATGAATCCACAGTAGGTTGAATAAAGATGGACGTCAAGTGAATAAACCACTAATTTGTGAACTAAATCATATATATTGTAAACTGTTGTTTTTAAATTACTTACTCATCAGAAAATATTTTCAGGAAGGGAGAATTGTTCGGCAACGCTGGAGCTATAAGCAGAGGATGAAAATCGGAAGATGAGATCACTGTCATATCACAACTTTTCCCTATTGCCATATCTAGGTATATCCTTTCTCCAATATAAGCATAATTACCACCTCTAACTTTGTCTATCTGTTCAGCCGGATCACTACTTAAAACTGATGGATCACTCTTGTTGAATTCTAATATGCCATTCCATAACTTTTGGCGTTCTGGTAATTCTGAACTCTGTACAAAATATGCCAAAAAGAAAAAATGTTGAAAACATTACACAATTGATTTCTACCATTGATCGTTATTGATTTATCTTATCAATGCTTATCAAGAAAGAGGAATTCGAAAAAAAGGTTTATTCAGTGTTATTTAACCACAGTATATGCTCTGGATACATGATATATAGCATGCTTACATTTCGTAAGTTCTTGGCGTTACTACTCGTTCAAGGAGTTGTTAGCATGAAGTTCAATTATTTTTACCTAACCTTCATTTGTTCAGCTTAAAAAAAACCAACAGATAATCAGGTTACATAACCAGATCATTCTTATTGTTTATGATTACCTTTAAACTTTATTCTATAGTAAACTGGTTTGGTCAAAAGCATTTACTTTGAAGTAGTTTATATTTGGTTTCGTTTTTTTAATATCAGGATGAGAAAAGCAAACAAAACCATTCAAAAATCAAATTTATAGCGTTGATATATTTCTTGATAACTACAAGGTTAATTTGTTCCCTCTAAATGCAAAGAAAATGTATATTCAAATAGACATTTGGTTAAGTGTTGTGGAAGTATGTCAAACATCGAATTCCATCCTGAAAAGAAAGAATGTTCCAAGGAGATAACGCAAATTGAATGAGGAGCGATTTATGGCTAAACCAAAAGAATGAAAAATGAGGAGACAAACCTGTCGAGAATACCGCGGGAGTCAAGACGTCGCAATTTACCGTTATATATCTAGGGTTGACGTCAGGGTGCGACGTCGCCTTAGCAGTTCTGTTATAATGAAGTAAACGTCACTGTATGGTTGTATTGTTTTCTGTATACGATATGAGAAGTTAGCCTCGACATTTATGGTGCCGTGACCAAAAGGGAAAATGGATACAAAGCTGAAAGCCGTTCGTTATGGACATAAAGGAGCAATTACAAGACTTTGGAAGAATTTTGGAGACATACGAGACACTTCCGAAATAGAAATTGAGGACGTCACAGCTATTTTAGATTCCGTGTTACAGAAAAAGAATATTCTTAAAGATCTGAATGATAAAATTGTGGACGCAAGCTCGGATGAAGACGTGGTGGATGAAATTCAACAAACAGATGAGTACATGTTCGATTTAGATTCAAAAATTCGTCAAATTAGAAAACTCATTAATCCCTCCCAGTCGAAAAGTCATAATTTACCCGTCAATACTACCGTTTTTCAAGCTAGTAATGTACCTTCTGATACACCCATGCATACCTTGATTTCACCTACAGCAAATAATGTACCCGCAAGCGACTCCTCTCAATTGAACCCGCTCGCCAATTGTTTCACGTCGACATCTCATGTACAATCGAATGCAGCCTCGTTTTATACAAGTAACCCCGCTATATCAGAGATTATTCCTACTACGAACCCGTCTATGCATATTCCAAGTTTACATTCGTCTTCTAGCACAAATAATCAGTACCACAAATTACCAAAGTTGAACTTGCCTACTTTTAAAGGGAATATTCTAGATTGGCAATCCTTTTGGGATTCATATGAGACATCTATTCACACAAATCCAACACTCAGCGACGTACAGAAGTTTAACTACTTCAAGTCACTTCTACAGGGAGAAGCGTTTCAGACCATATCAGGTTTTTCTATGACAAACACTAATTACGGCAAAGCTATTTCGTTGTTACAAGAGAGGTATGGACAAATACATACTATAATACAAACATACATGCAAGCTCTACTTGAGATTTCGCCGCCGATTTATACTTTAGTAAGCCTCCGCAATTATTATGACAAAACTGAAACTTACGTACGAGGTCTAGAGTCACTCGGACAGACTACAGACACTTATGGTTCACTACTGGTACCCGTTATTCTGAACAAGTTGCCCACAGAAATACGCCAAAACCTAGCAAGACAACACGGACCGTCAAGTTGGAATTTGAAAGATTTAAGGAAGAGTATACTTAACGAAATTCAGATCATGGAGGCGGGAAAAAATACAGGTACATATCTCGAGTCTTCAGAAAGTCACTTCACAACCGCATCTACATGTACATTTCATACAGGAATAGAATCACCGCGAATACACACAGCACACAACGCGAAGAGCCAACCCCGGAATATTACGGAGAGACCATGTGTTTTTTGTAAAGAGATACATGCGCCAACAAACTGTAATAATATTAGTGATAGCACAGCCCGAATGTCTATCGTAATTCGTGATAATTTATGTTTTAACTGTTTAGGAAATCATCATGCTAATGAGTGTCAATCGAAACGAACGTGTCGACACTGCAACCAGAGACACCATTCCAGCTTATGTAGTGCGAGTAATAATGTTAACAGCGATGGTTTAGCGTTCATTACAAGCAATACAAATAAACAGATTCAATCTTCACCCGTCAATCTTATAAATGACACTGAAAACCAGGAAGATACTAAAGTTTTGCATTCATCAACACAGATGCGTACAAATGTGCTACTGAAAACGGCGGTAGCTCCTGTATGGTCAGGTAATATATCTATGGATACGAATGTTTTATTTGATGAGGGTGCACAAAGATCTTTTTTAACAGAGCATCTAGCGAAGAAATTAAATTTGAAAACTGAAGGAATTGAAGTTGTTCACCTATCGGCATTTGGAGAGGACAACACGAGCACGAGAGAACTACGCACAACTACCGTATTTATCGAAACCGAAAATAGTCGTAAAATTCCGATTGAAGTCCTTATTGTTCCTACCATAGCAGTTCCAATACATAATCATATGCGGTACGTTAACCGAAATATGGATTATCTGAAAGGATTAAGACTCGCTCATCCAGTTACCAAAGACGATTATTTTGAGATATCATTACTTATTGGTGCCGACCACTATTGGGACAAAGTAATACGAGGAGATGGACCGATCGCGATGAAGTCAAAGCTTGGATACTTACTATCAGGACCCTTACAGCCGGGTAGGGTACTTTCGTCTACAACATCCAGCATCTTAAACGTACTGGTTTCGAATAAATCAGAGGAATTTGGCTTAGAGAAAATTAAAAAGGAACAGACAAGTTGCCAAATTATCGAGAGAGTTGAGGAAGCAGAACCGAAAGGGAAAATATCAAAAGATGGACTGAATGATACGTATCTATTGAACTGTTGTGACTTATTATGGACTGTTACGAAAATATTTGATTTATTGACTTACTTTCAAAAACCTATAACATGATACTATTTCATTGAAAGAAGGAACAGGTACACAGAAGAAATGGACATACTGTGATTTGTGTATACGAAATAGACTCATTGGGATTTAACCGAAAGATAACTAGTCTGGAAGCTAGTGAATGTGCTTAAGTTTTAAGTTTAAGTTTTGAATTTGAGAGACAGTAATTTTAATTCATTTTTTTTCTTGATTGTAATTTAATTTTGATATTTACTTTTCGCCGCCTGGAGAATGTCGAGAATACCGCGGGAGTCCAGACGTCGCAATTTACCGTTATGTATCTAGGGTTGACGTCAGGGTGCGACGTCGCCTTAGCAGTTCTGTTATAATGAAGTAAACGTCAAACTGTATGGTTGTATTGTTTTCTGTATACGATATTAGAAGTTAGCCTCGACAAAACCAGGGTTGATTTCGATTTTTCTGTGAAGTGTTTTTATTACTATGTATAATAGTAAAAAAGCCAAATCAAGCACAAAAATGAAGAGCAATGAGGACCCAAATTATAAGTCCTATTGTAAAGCACGCTAGCTTCGAACAATTTGTATGCCTTCTTGCCAAATGTTCATGTTTTTTTAAATGCTTGAAAATTTTAATATGATGAATTTAAGGAATCAGGAGCTTATGAAATGTAGTGTTAATCGTTGTGTAATTAAAAAAGTCTTTGAGAGTATTCAATTAAGTTAAAGGTATTGTCATCCTAATTTTTGTTCAACCTTTGATGCCAGTGCCAGTTTTTTTTATGGAAGAATAACGATAAAAAAACGAAATTCATGGTTACTGTTAACCAACTAATTTTCGCGAGCGATTTATTTCGCGTCTTTCGCAAGTAGAAAAATAACGTGAATATAAATAGTCACGAAAATGTAAAACTTGGATCATTCCTCATAGAACTACATCAAGCAATTTTGAAAATCGCAAAAAATAAATCGTTTCGAAATGGGATAGTAAGGACTAAACGTGAAATAAAGTATCGGCATGAATACATTCGTTTACAGTACCTATATTTGCTAACATCTACGTCATTTGGTCTGAGGTTGACAATCCTTTCACATTTTCTTTTTTTTATGTTTTGTTACATTTGGATACATACGAATAATTAAGTTTCCGTTATAATTCGTGGCTTATCATTTATCAATTATAATTTGTACACACATTTCTTATTGTTTGTCTTGCTGGTGGGCAAGGTCAAGTAATGGTCAAATGTAATATTGACTAATTGTTTCTACCGTTCGGATTTGGCTCATTTTGATAATACTACTCATCTCAAAAATGTGTTACAAATACGAATTGGATCTCCAAAACAAAACGAAATCGAAAAAGATGTTATATTTTTATGGAAATGGGTCATATACTAATTGTTAAAACAACTATAGACAACAACAATTAAAAACACATCAAAGAAACAAACAAACAAGGAGAAAATCATGGACTTAAATCCCACAGTTTAGGGGTATCATCACTTCCTTTGTCAAGTGAGCGGTTTAAAATGATATGATGCTGTAATGCACAAAATATTCCAATACACACTGAGTCAAATGTCACAATCGGAAATACGAAACAATCGATAACATGACTCAATCGGAAATATGTATGGCACATTCGGAAAATGACAAGATCAGTACAATTACAGGTAAGACGACACTTGTGTTCATTAGACGAAATAATGTCGCTAGTAAGTTTGGACACTGGCAAATATCGGTCAACCTACTATGTATTCGTAAAAACACGACAGATTACACAATTTGTGTCTTTAAAAACTCATTGTGACTTGTTGATCTGTTTAGTGAACAGGAAGCATTAACTGATCTCTATCTCTTATTACTTCTCAGAAAAAAAAGGTAAAATCACATTCTAAGACTGAAAAGGTATTGTTATTACAAATACGAACACATATATGATTAATGTGAATAAATATAAAGTGATCTTTAAAAACATTTAACAATTAATGATTTGGATAAGAAGGGCAGACACCTTTCCACCAGACATAATCTACAGTGAACATAAAACGAATAGATTACATATTACGAAAGAAAACTGAACAGTTTTTTTATATTGCAAACCATCAACAATACAATAAGCAAGGCATAGCTCTGACCCCCGAAAATAAATTTATCTGTAATAAAAGGTCTTGATTTAAATGAAGAAAAGATGTATATTTAAGGGTGGGATATGCACAATTTGAAGTTATTTAAATACAAATTACTGATATGCCGGGATGAGAAATGTGCTCCTGATGTTCCTACCAGGTATCAACTTCTGACCAACTACTATTAAAATGATATGAAATCTTCTAAGCTTTTGCGAAAATTTTAATAATTGAACATAGACTACAAAAATAATTTGTCACCTTTAAAATTGTTTCGAAAATTGTTGAACCAGCTGTGCCCCATTTATAAGTATTTTGTGCAACTAATCCTTCTGTGTCTTTAAATGGTAGCGTTTCCTTTGTCACTGTCAAGATCGCCACAAAATTACCACTATATGTGGCCGATATTAAGATGCAAAATAGCCACCAGCAACTCAGTAGAGTTTTTCCTGCTGACGAAGCGGCTACATGCTGTCCACCTGAAATAATTGTATGTTCATACTATCATGAATAATACTAGTATTGTTAAGCTATATTTTGAAGCAGTCATGTGCCATAAAATACTTTATAATTGTAAAGATTGATATCAATTATTTTTACAATAAGGGTTTATATATTTAATTTATGCAAATAGTTGAAATACTTTGCCTGGTTTTCTTACAAAATAGCAACTTAATTATCTTTAGGAATTCGAAATTATATTTTTGTGAAATAAGTACATTAAAAGGAGTGCGTTGAATATGCTTTTAATCTTTTCTTTAAATTCTATGTGTCAAGTTTTTACCTAAAGTTATCCGTTAAGCTGCGTTCAAATTCAAATCACATTCATGTTTACATTGGAAATTCCTTTTTAAAACGAGGAATCACACAATAAAGTCGCATGCATGAACATATATCATTAGAGTTCAAGGTTAACAATGTAAATCACTGTCATAATACCTTCTGTAATACTAGATTATACAGAAAGCAAGCTCGAATTCATAAGTCCCGACACCGATTTATAAATATAAAACATGTAAAGGTAGGACAATAAAGATGTTAATTGAATGCAATATGTAACGCAAAATCAGCAACAGTCAAATATGCCGAGAACGTCGTAACGTTCACACGAAGGTTTTGCCACGTTATTTAACGTTCATAACTATAATTAAGTACTATGCTGAGAGTAAATGCCATCATGAAAGGCGACCCTTTTATAATTCTAAATAAGGGGTATTGTTTACGTTAAGGGTATGAATAAACAAAACTTACCATGGCAAAGAATTGCTCCAACCACGTACCAGAACGAGTCAGATAAATGATGCAGTCCTCTGATCTTCACTCTACCGGCAACGTTTTTGTTATACGGATTAAACTGTTCGAAAAGAAACAGACAAAATGTAAAAACTATTAAAGAAAGTCCTATACAGAGAAATACCGTCAAATTAACTGGTACGTGTAATTTCTTTGAATACAATGTAACTGGTTTCTTTATGATAATCCCTGATTTTTCATGAAAATATGGTTGTGTGAAATCTACTACAGTTTCTCTGAGAACATCTATAACTAGTGGTGCAGCAACCAGATCTACTTCCTGAAACAAAGGTAATATATAATTTTTAGATATAAGATATAAGAAGATGTGGTATGAGTGCAAAATGGACAACTATCCATCTAAGTCACAATTTGTAAAAGTAAACCATTATAGGTTAAAGTACTGTCTTCAAAACGGAGCCTTGGTTCACATCGAACAGCAAGTTATAAAGGGCTTATTTTGTGTTCCCTCCATTTGATATAAATGTCACACTTTTAACAAGGATTTAACTTTTCATAAGAACAGTGCTTACATCAGTTTTCAAAAGTAGGTGTGCAGTGTGTTAAATAAATTACATGGAAGACTTGATATATGGGGAAACCAATGGTTATTCGAGAAACAACCGTGTTGTGCTCAATAAAATCAGTATATAACGTGTATTTCACAAAATGTGTTTGCGATTCGATATATTTATTCATCTATCGTTGTTCATTATACGTTTTTATGCATAGTATCCAAATAAATATCCATACAAGCATTTCATACTCACTCGTCGTTGTAACTGTCCTATCAAACCATTCCAAGTGTTATTGTCAGATGCCACGCCCCATTTACAATCAGGTGGTGATTGTAGTTCATATCTACGAAAATAAATAATGCAGTGGTTTATAGTTATAAAAAGTTCCAGACGCGCGTTTCGTCGCTCAAATCAAAATAGTAAAAAAGACAAACCAAGCACAGAAATGAAGAGCATTGAGGACCCAAATTATAAGTCCTATTGTAAAGCACGCTAGCTTCGAACAATTTGTATGCCTTCTTGCCAAATGTTCATGTCTTTTTAAATGCTTGAAAATTTAAATATGATGAATTTAAGGAAATAGGAGCTTATGAAATGTAGTGTTAATCGTTGTGTAATTAAAAAAGTCTTTGATATAAAAAGCTTTAAGAGTATTCAATTAAGTTAAAGGTATTGTCATCCTAATTTTTGTTCAACCTTTGATGCCAGTGCGAGTTTTTTTATGGAAGAATAACGATAAAAAAAAGAAATTCATGATTACTGTTAACCAACTAATTTTCGCGAGCGATTTATTACGCAAGTAGAAAAATAACGTGAACATAAATAGTCGCCAAAATGTAAAACTTGGATCCTTCCTCATAGAACTACATCAAGCAATTTTGAAAATCGCAAAAAATAAATCGTTGCGAAATGGGATAGTAAGGACTAAATGCGAAATAAAGTATCGGCATGAATACATTGGTTTACAGTACCTATATTTGCTAACATCTACGTCATTTGGTCTCAGGTTGACAATTCTTTCACATTTTCTTTTTTTTTTAATGTTTTGTTACATTTGAATACATACGAATAATTAAGTCTCCGTGATAATTCTTTCAGAAGTTCAATGGTCATTCCTTTATATTCTTTTGTTTCGTCATCTATATCCACATATGGTTTCCACTTGAAATAGAAATGAGATAGACGTTTCATTTTATGTCTAAGCAATATTTTAACATAACCAAGTCTATATTTAGTAAATGTTTACTTGTACAAATATTGTCAATAAGAATATTCAGAACTAACTCTGTAGTAATGTCTCCATATGTCCCAGTTGATACATTATTCCACAGCTTGCATTTCCCCTTATGACTTTCTAGACTTATAGAATTTTATAGTCAAAGCTGAGAGTTCAAAGTGATGAAGTTGAAAATCTAACGGACCTCAAGTTAATTAACCGTTATGGACGTATGTAGGGGACTTCAAAGAAAAGATTGGCAGCCAACGTAGATACAAGTATCTTGGCCTAGGGAGGGATAAATCCTACTTTGTAAAGGATCACTCTGATTCAAACAAAAACTTATCTGAATGTGACATTATCAAGATTCTTGTTTTCTTGATTGACAACATATTTGTTACGTTCGGAGGACGTGTTTTTATGGAGACTATCGGCATTCCAATCGAAACCAATTGTGCCCCTCTAATTGCCGACTTGTTTCTTTATTATTATGAGACTGACTTCATATAATGATATCCTCGAAAATGAAACAAGTGAGAGGTTTAGCGCTACAAAACTAGGTTTAATCCACCATTTTCTACATTTGAAAATGCCTGTACCAAGTCAGGAATATGACAGTTCTTGTCCATTTGTTTTTGATGTGTTTTGTCATTTGATTTTGCCATGTGATTATGGACTTTCCCATTGGATTTTAGCAACATTCAAGCAGCACCTGCATACGGGATATATATCTCCCAATTTAGTACGATATTCCCGTGCTTCGCTTGGTAGTCGATGTATAAAAATCGTTTTATCATAAAGCATTAAAGGAATTTAAATTACCATAAAAATTTTTTTTTTATAGAACGACAGTTTGTAATCTTTATAAGAAAACAGAATTTCAAAATTGTAAGAGGTCTTCTAGATATCTTTTCTATGGTTCAATCTAAAGTTTGTCTTATAAAACTTACCGGTAATATGCTTACAAGGAATTTTCTCTGGTTAAAACCAAACTTTACATTTGGAAATACATATTTTTCTAGATGGTCACTTCCATTTACATCCCAGATTGTGGTATCTTTAAGAAGAAGTAAACTTCCGTTTAAGTGAACGTATCCAACTTTAGATAATTGTCGTCGTCTTGATTCCTTCCACAATAATGTCTGAATTGGCAACCATTCATATTTGGGGTTTAAACAATGCTAAAATTTAAAAACAATACGTCTACTTAGCCAATAACAGGTGGTGCTAGACGTAATTAAATTAAATTTAAATAGATAGGTCGTCTTAAAGGTTAACATAATAAAATTAATCATCGATATAACAGAAAAGTGTTTAATTTTAACAGTGTCCATTTCAGGAGAGCTCACATGGGAAAATTACACACGCACTTAAGACTGCAAAGCAACAATTAAGTCGTATCCCTGGTTATGCATAGCAGGAGACGCCTAGCCTGTCAACTATGAAGGGCTTTTCGGATCATAATTAATTTTGTTAAACGTACGCTAGAGGTACGCGAAACAGGTCGTTTACGGTCCCGAAAGGCACACGTAACTATTTCTTCACATAACCTGTGTTGACGTGCCACAGTTGTACAAGTAACAGTTTGTCCATGTTGGCCAGGTACGCATAACGTTAAATGAAAATGGCGTATTACATTTATAATGCAGATATATCACCCATACATAAATGTTCTTTAAAATGTGTTAATTCTAACACACAATATTCAATTTCATGTGTTAAGAGAAACATGATTACAATCTTTTTATTATTCAAATGGTATCTGGCAATTTTGATTTTGTGGTCTATTAAAACTCGCATTCATTTATAGAAAAGTATAAATTGTATAGTATCATTATGTTGTAGACTTTAACTTAAATGACACCTATAATAACACTGACAACAACGACAATAACGATGTTGACGATGATAACAACGACGATGAAAACGTTGAAGATGGATTATTAAAGGCGATGAAATTGTTACCTTATGGTTTTGTTTTTGATTTCCAGACACACTGAAAAAACGTATTACTGCAACATTGTCGAAAGTTATATTGGGATTGCCGTCAAATTGGTGATGTTCGTCTTCGTGAAAAATAATCACTATCCATCTCGAAAAGTGAAGAAGAGAGTTTCGCCTTACATGTTTTCGTCCAAAATCAAAAGGCTATAACAGATCAAAATATATAGTTATAGTAATTTATGATCAGTCTTTAACAAATTGAACGTACACTTTAAATCATGTCTATTGTATAACAGTAATATAGTTTGAACATACTTAATGTGGTGAAATAAATTCTTAGACATCCAAGAAAGGATTGTCAATGGACTGATTCTTTCTTAAAAACTCACATCAACTCGTTATGATAAAAACAACACGTTTGATAATTTCATGCGTCCGAGGCGTTTTTCTGGATTTACCTTCATTGAGAACGCTCAAAGACAAACATTTGAAATCCGAGGATGTACAAGTATCGAAACCTTTGAAGAGCTATATGACAAAAAATACCTACAATGAATAGCCAAATTCATCTAAAGTCAACTTTGCCTGAGGGAGTTAAATTTTAGTTTCTTAATGATTTCAAAATTTATAAACGGACAAATTTAGAAAGTCATGTCAGTATTGAAGTACTGAATACTGAGCTGATGATACCATCGGGGACTGATAGTCCACCAGTAGAGGTGTCGACCAAGTGATTTTAAAAACAAAACGTTTAATAATTTCACGCGTCCGAAGCGGTTTTCTGGATTTACCTTCATCAGAGCGCTCAAAGTCAAACATTTGAAATCCGAGGATGTATAAGTACCGAAACCTTTGAAGAGCTACTCGTAACATCATGTAACTATCCTCTACGTAATGCTAGCAAGAATTAGTAAATGACTCGTCATACTTTGTTTCACGATTTGATACGATTATTGTTGACAATTTGTTTACGGATTATTTACTTGTTAAACCGATCCCTAAGTGTTGCTTATTATTTCATTGGGGTCGTGTTACGATGACTTTACAGATATAATAAGCTACTACCAACATCAAACGGGTAGCTTATTTCGTACGTATTGTTTACGAGTTGGAAAAAAGGTATAAAAGCTTTAAAATCTTAAAGACTGGTACATACTCGTAACTAACTCGTTACTATTAGTAACAACACATAACAGGTCATAATTAACACTGAAAAGCTTCGTTAATACAGAAACATTTGTAATATATACGTAACTATAACATTCCTTAAAAAGATCGCAACATGCCCGTTATTTGCTCGGAGATATCCTTGAGATATCGTTAGAAATCGTGGAATTTTGCCGTTTATACATAGTAATAACTTGTAACAACCCTTGATAAACTGTATATATCTCGTAATAACTTGTAACAATTCCAAAATCGGTCATAAAAGTGGCCAAAACGTAAGGATCCATTAATTTGTGCGTTCCATAAGGACTCGTAAGGAAAATGTTTGTAAAAAAAGTCATTTCCTTATTAAGTAATCTATATATCTATTTTCCAATGTAAAAGTGGAGGTGAAAAAGACTTGCGTTGATTACCTGTGATAAAAACTTCTCACATAATTGTGAATGACAATACACTATGAATTTAATCTTCTGTGAATTGGTTGACTCTGCATCTAACAAATCATCTATGTCAGAAGATGTTAGCTCCTCCATATCGTAGGTTACAGCAAAAATGTCGTAATGTGATAGACGTTCATGAAAGTGCAAAGCTTCATTTTCTGAAATTGAAAATTGTAAAAGAAAACATAAAGGGGTGAGTATATTTAATTGGATAATTATAAGATTTCATTAGAATACCATGAGATATATTGCATACTTCAATATTGTAACAGTCATTTCAAAATCAGTGAAGTGAATTGAAAAAAAATCCGAAATTATAAACCAAGAGATTTAACGTGTAATAATAGACAAAAAGAATGAATTTATAATCCACTTGTATTTATGCTTTATTTGGAAAAAAATTCTTTCGTATGCATACCTTTTAACCATGCTGTCGATTAACACATCTTTGATTTTATTTCTAATAGATCAGTTGTATATATATAATATAAAAAAACACATGTATTCGTTATAAATTAGGAAATGTACATCGTTTGACCTTTGGAAATTATCTAATAACAAAGGAAGAGTTCAATCCACCATTTTCTACATTTGAAAATGCCTGTACCAAGTCAGGAATATGACAGTTCTTGTCCATTCGTTTTTTATGCGTTTTGTTATTTGATCTTGCCATGTGATTATAGAATTTCCGAATTGATTTTCCTCTGAGTTCAGTATTTTTGTGATTTTACTTTTTATATAAAAAAAAATATGGTGATGTGGATTTATACCATTGGAACAGCTATTTACCTTAGTTCAAATGACTTAAATACTGTATATTCATTTATTTTAGTGGAAATCTACTTTCGTGGATTGCAGAAAACTTGCATATTCGTGAATATTTGATTTCGTGGTTTTGCCAATCTTTGAATACAAATCCTATTGAAAATATGCTATTCGTTGTAATTTTTAATTCGTGGTTCACCTGTACCCACGGAACCCATGAAAATTGGCATCCAACGAATAAAAATGAATCCACAGTATATACTATCATTAGCCAACATACAAATTTCAACAATGAAAAAGAACTCATACCGTTTAGTCTGCTATAAAAAGGTTCCGTCATAAAAAGTACGAAACGATTCAAATTGGAAAACAAACGACCAGATTTATAACAAAACAATTTACGAAAAACAAAAATGACAAACATGAACCAACGACAATAGCTCAACTACAAGCTTATGACTTAGGGCAGACCTATAAAGCATGGGGTGGAGTTAAACATGTTTATGAGTTTTGAACCCTCACCGAATCTTAGACAATATGACCGGCTGAACATAAGGACTAACTATAAAGATGAGTTGCTAATGACTTATCCCAATAGGTCGTTACGAAACACACACACACAACTTACATAAAAATAATAGTCATAAAGCACCGATATTAGTTATCTTAGTTAAAGCTAGTTCAGAGCCAATTACAACTATTAAATAACTTACGTTCTCGTATGTAAAACGTTTTCTTTTCATATAAGGATGAGTATCTTTGTGTATAAATTATGCTCACGACGAATGGAAATGCATCAAAAGCATAAGAATGAACACGACTGTATTGTAGTTATTGAATTGATACAACACAAGAAAACAAATGACAAAGACAATAAGTCATTAAAAGAAGATTTTCAGAATATTCGCCACTAATGAAAATTAATGTATTCTATTAAACAAATGGCATATTTAGATAAATAAAATGAAGTATATCGAGAAAAGTCGTTTGATGTTCTTTTAACAAACAAAGTGAAACATGTTGAATAAATGATTAATTTGCTTTGGTTGTCAACGTGCCGTTTTGATTCTGTAATTAGAGGATGGTTGCACAAAAATTTAAGAAAATACATTCTAATTGAGAAACTGTTTAAAATAAATAAGTCATGTACGCTGTTTATTACATTTAAACAGTATGATACGACTGATTTCATTTTATTTATATATCCGACTCATAGAAGGACTGTTTCTAAAACTAGAGCCTATACAAATATATATATATATATCAATTTTTTACAGTGACAGGTCTACTAAATTAAGAAAATTTCACATTATTGATCGAGTTATATCCTCAGTGACTGTTATTTTCAAATAATTGATACTGCCATTGATCCCTAGTCGATCTTATCGAACCGCATCTATGGTCTCGTCGAAGTGTGATCGTCTCGATAGCAAAACTTGTAGATTTTGTCCCTGGCCCAGTCAAACCAAAGTGAAACATTTGCTGGTTCTTGGTTACACAAGCAGCACTTTATAGTAAACGCAAATACTTGCTGACACGGAGTCTGCACAATAAATACGGCAAAGCACTGATTCCTGGATCGACTGACTACATTTTTTGTACTTTGGTTTTATCCGCTCTTCAATGGACAACTTTGAAGTTTAGTATAAGTATGAGTTTATTTATAAATTTCACCCGAATTCACATGTTTAAAAGATAATCTGTTGTCTTGGTTTCTTTCGATCTTTTTTTTCAAAAACACTTTTGTATAAGTAATCAGAGATGCTAAAATTTTCAGAAAAAAACTATACACAATTCATTAACAGGAGAGCATAATGCAAGAATAAAACAATACTTTATTTTACTAGATGAAATATTTGTTTTAATATTCTTGATTTTTTTAAAATGACATAGACGATACAACAATGAGACACATGAACTCTGATCTAATATTGCTGCATGATAATATTTCTTTATTAAGATAGCCCTAATACAATTGTTGCCAAAATAGTTATGGCTCAAAACTTATTGATTTGTGTACAAAAAATTGCAAGCATGTCAGTATTTTCAATGCGCTTTTGTTGTTTTATCTTGAACAGAAATCAACAATTTCAATTTAGTAGCCAAAACATACGAAAATCTATATATAATCAAATTGAATCTAAATAGCCAAAAGGTTTCTAAGGTAATTTTTACCAGTAAAAGATGTACCTAACAAGGAATTTCATTGGATAAGTTGGCAAAATAGTACGTTATTTTAGGTTCTCATTCAACTTTATAGTGTATATGGCTTTTTAACGTTTTGATTTGAGCGTCACTGATGAATCTTTTCTAGATGGTACGGCCGTTTGGCTTAAAAAAAATCAAGCATTTGGCATTCCTGGTATCTATGATGAGTTTATTTATGTATTGCCAATTGTTGATTATAAACAGTGTTGGTTGTTACTGCAACCTGTACTAAAGTAAGTATTTTTTACTACTTTATTATACCTGCAGCACTCTTTTAAATATGTATAATTGATTTGAAATGATAGATTCAACTTCTATGTTCTCTAGAGCAGATAATTAAGATCTATTTGACATGTAATTTTCCGGACTAACACAACTCATCTCAAACTAGGAATCAGTTCTTAAGACGATGTGGTTCAGATAAGGGCAATACATTTAAACAGGCTATTCAATTAAAACTTCAGGTGATCCAAGTTTATTTGAATGAATTAAGAAACAATCGAAAATTTACTCTGAATTGACATAGCGGAGAGTTGAGTTATAAGATAATGATAACTTAACTTCATTTTCCCCGAATGAAGTCAAGTTTTTAAGAAAAAAATATTACATTGACCTAAAACAAAGGAATTGGAAAGATGTTGTAAATACATTTATTCTATTAAAACTGACATACCTGTCTCCTTATCATAAATGATACATACAGAAGTCCACTTTAGATTAATAATCACACAGATCAACATGAAGACTGATATATCTGTCTCATACGAAATTGGTTCTCTTCTACGTATTTCCTCTCCTTCTATTAAACAATCGGTCATAAATGTTGTTTGATTTGAAGCCGCCATGAAATCTCGTATCACGTAAATTTCTTGTATAAGTATAAAGAAGTTCCTAGCAGGACTTAAAATAGTAATATGCAGTCCGTTTATATTTTTCTAATCTATTCTACACGAAAGCAACTAAGGAACTATAAGCTCCGCCCACCTAATTTGAAAACCTTATTTTACATATTATACGTCTGCTTCACACACATGATAGTTTTGACAAAGTAAGATAGAAAGTTGACATTATATATTGTAAAAAGATTTTTTTAAATGTTAAACAGAATAAGTAAAATACGATATAATTTAATAATCATGTTTTAAGATGTTAAATTTATCTTCATATTTGTAAAGGACAAGGTATGATAAGAGGCGTTTTTGGCCCCCTCCCCAAATAAGTTTATATATACATCATTGACAGCCTTAGTATAGAAACTATTCAAAACTATGATTTGTTTATGTTCCGGTAAAAGGAAGGTTGCCTAGCAACGGTTTAAATAAATAGCCAAATTATCACATATGCGTTGCTTTCTCATTACACATTAGCATAATTCAAAATAATATTGTTTGTTTAACACTAACTTGAGTTTGCAAATGAAAAGTCACTTTAATTTCAGTTTAAAAAAATGCTTAGCAACAACCTAGCAACAAAAATTTTGCCTAGCAACGGTTCAAAAATTTGTAATTTCGGCCATATGAGGTATAAATATAGCAATATTTAAAGATTTAGCTACTGTAAATGATTTTTCTTTCATATATATGATGTCTGAGTCATCATTATTTTTTTTTCTCAAGAAAATGAAATTGACCATAGCAACCTAAAAGTAGCTTAGCAACAGCCGAAAAAGATGGAAATTAAATTGAACTACCAAAAAAAATTTTTGATTTTTAATTGTACAAATTAGAGTAAAATCAGGTTAGATTGGTTAATACATGCAAGAATAACTAGCAGTAAGAAATGAAAGCAAGTCAATTGTATATCATGCTGATAAAAAGTTAGCAACCAAAATAGTGCTTAGCAACGGTTAAATAATGTTGTTTTTTTTGTAAACCGAAGTAGGTTTTTGGCATTATTATTACATCTTGATGATGTAAATATTAAATCATATGATATTACCAAAAACAGGGTTGAGATCTAAAAAAAAAATGTTTAACCCCGCCGCATTTTTGCGCATGTCCCAAGTCAGGAGCCTCTGACCTTTGTTAGTGTTGTATGATTTTTAATTTTAGTTTCTTGTGTACAATTCGGAGTTTTGTATGACGTCAATTATTACTGAACTAGTATACATATTTGTTTCGAGGCCAGCTGAAAGATGCCTCAGGGTGTGGAAGTTTCTCGCAGCATTGAAGACTGATTGGTGGCCTTCGGTTGTTGTCTGCTCTATGGTCGGGTTGTTGTCTCTTTGACACATTCCCCATTTCATTCTCAATTTTAGTATTAAACATGTTAAATAAAATATAGCTATCAAGAAAATGGTCGGTTTATTAAAAAAAAAGGATAAATACAAATAATTTTGTCACATAATAATAAGAAGTATAAACATTAACAAGTTAATAGTTAAAACAAACAAGAATGTGTCCCCAGTATAGTATACCGTGAAAATGGGGCAACATCTCTAATTTGGCATTAAAATTAGAAATATCATATCATAGGGCACATGTGTACTAAATTTCAAGTTGATTGGACTTCAACTTCATCAAAAACTACCTCGACCAAACATTTTAACATGAAGCGGGACAGATGGACGAACGGACGAACGAACGAACAGACAGACGGACAGACCAGAAAACATAATGCCCATAACTTGGGCATAAAAAAACTTTAAGTTATATAAGAAGTAGCACACTTATAATTCATAAATAATAGTTGAAGTTATGAATATAGCATTTCACATTTACATGATAATTATCGTTACATTGAAAAACCCAAATGGATTAAAACTACTATTGAAGATTCAATATCAGATTTATACAGTATGTATAGCAAATATAAATAGCCTGTACAATGTCATTGTTTGTCACTTAAAGAATCGTACACTGTGAAGTTTTTAACACAATATTTTAAAGACTGAAATGCTGAAAACAAAGTTCAAAGTGTTCGATGAGGTCAGGTTTAAGACGTTAAAAATTCATTAAGATATGTAGACGAAAGAGGTATGAACATCTTCAAGCTTCTCTAAAAAATCACTATTTCTACGATATATATCCTGAAATTAGCACATTGATCGCCGGTGTATAGTATCATGTGCAATCATACCACATGTCCTTATCTTATCCAAAATGTTATGCTTTTTTTAATGAAACAGTTGTTGGTAAGTAGTATTTCATGAAACCCCAAAAGATTAGAATTTGATTAGAAACGTAGACATACTTCATTAAAGGATATCGGTGGCCGAGTGGTCTAAGAAGTTACATCTGTAATCACTAGCCAGTCAACACTGATGTTGTGAGTTCGATCCCAACTCGTGCGGGTGCACTCGTTTTCAACCTTAATTTCTCCTTTCAATGTTGATCTATTTATTATTTTCATTCTGAATGTCTTCACTTGCAGGACTGAATGTCCAGCCAAAAGGTTTTAACTTTCAAGATTTACAGCCGATTTCATTGAGTGTGAAGCCAAAGGTAAAATCTTTGGTACGCTTGCTTGTTAGCTGAACCGCGAAGTCATTATTATATAAGGTTTACTACCCTCCTTTCGAAGTAGCATAGTCCATCAGACAGATAGATTGGTAATCTGCTGGACTAGTATATTCTTAAAGGAGCGTAGTTAACCTGACCTAACAATGACTTTATGGTTCATCTAACCATGGAAGTAATATTGAAAGGAATAACATCGTCGTCACTTCAAAGGTTTCATCTGCGTTACCGCCCATCTTTCGATAACTCGTTAATTGGTTCAAT
This sequence comes from Mytilus galloprovincialis, assembly GCA_037788925.1. Classification (NCBI taxonomy): domain Eukaryota; kingdom Metazoa; phylum Mollusca; class Bivalvia; order Mytilida; family Mytilidae; genus Mytilus; species Mytilus galloprovincialis. The sequence goes on from CM075341.1 coordinate 38,743,390, forward strand.
ATCTGGCATGGAAGTTGATTCTCCGCATGTGATCGATCAAATCACTGACACTTATCGGTCATTTTCGTGTTCACGGAGAATTACGAACAGACAAGTTTTTGTCGTATATACGTGCGAAGTAACCCGAATAGTCCATTCGTTACATTCCGTTGATGTACCCTGTCGAATAGAGTCATTCGTTCAATTTTTATTTTAGTCCATTTTTTTTCTATTTTTGGTTAGTTTGATCTTAATAGTTTAAACCGACAGCTATCACATACGAAATTGGAGAACAAGGCTGGGTCATTTTCAATTTTAATATTTACAGACAGTTAAAAAAACATTTCCGTAAGTTAAGAAGATGATTGTTAAAAAAATACGTTTGGACCCCTTTATTAAATACGAAAAATCTAAGTCTTTCGTGTATTAGTCAATTGAAATATTCACAATTCTAAACGGTTCTATCCTTCAATTTAAGTTCTTGATACATAAACTAATTTGTGTAAAAGTAAATTTGCCGTAAGACAGAGCCCATTTCGTCGGTTTGTTATAATTTTGCTGTAGCTTGTTATATTAATGAGCATTCCACAATAAACATTTGTAAAAAAAAATATATATTTACGAAAATTTTATCCACTTTTTAGTTGTCCAGTTTCAATAATGTAATGACATTTATGACATATACATAAATTTAATACTTGAAAGTAACTATCCTTTTTTCAATCTCGATAAACTTTGCACATTTCAACAGTAAAAAAAATTATGTCTAGATTTAATTTTGCCTACATTATTTTGTTAAACATCATGTGAAACCTGATCGATTAATCGGTATTTAACTGTTTAACTCGGGATCCGCTTTTAACCGGAAAATACTTTTAAAACAGTTTAAAACAAACGGTAAAAAGCAAAAATATGCTAAATCATATACAATTTTCCATGCTAAACTGCTGTAGTTTGAACAATTCTCGGCCGTTTTTCAAGTTTTTTACATCATACGACTTCTTTCTGAAGGTACAGGTTTTATATGATACAGCGCCACCTTCATATAATAAACCTCGGATTTCACACAGGTACTGCATAATTACCGGACTCGATAAAATCACGTGACTGATAAGAAATTCCAGATGCCATTTTACAACCGCGGTATCACAGATAGTAACCAAAGGGGTCCACTAGTAACCCGAATTTAACTTGAACGGACAAAAACGTGTTAACGCTATTTAAATGAGATTGATCGTTATTTGATAAAGATTGACAAAAATTAAAAATTATATTTAATTCATATCAATTCATATCAATTCATTTTAACGCCAGTCAAATAGATTTCTCTGCGGTGAATCAATTGAAATCAAGTTGCTGGTTAGTTGCGTTAAACTAATAGGCCACGCCCCCGTTAAACTATTTCAAACATGCATTAATTCGTTTTAAACATGGATGAGACCCGAGCTTTTTACAGGTAAATCACCCAAGCAAAACGACCTCGATGTATCTATCGTTTTTTGTTTCAAACTTTAAGTGCGTATAGTCTTATTAAAGTCACATGCTTCACAATTTAAAACGTTGAAACGAATGAATAATACACGTATCATGTTCATATGTAAGGAATTAAAATAAAAACATTAAAATATATATGCACACGCGGTTTAAAAATGCAAAACTTGTGAATCTGTTGAAAAAAAAATAGTTAAATATATAACATGATGGTTTTCTATATTGTACTCGTATTCAAATGTAGACACGGAAAACTATGTACACAAAAATTATTTATTGTGTACATAATTTAAATCGATGTATTTCATATTTTCGGCATTGACTGTAAAAAGTGCTTAAGTCCTTTATGAGTAAAATACAGAATTAAAAATAACTCTACCTTTTTTTATATTTCTTTATTTTAGAGGTAAGCTTCTGGCCAAGTGTCACTGATTCTGTCGCAAATCATTTACTTCAATAACCAATCAATTGTATTCTGAAAGAAGTTGATTTGTTTTCTGTACGAATACATTAAAAATATTTCTCACTGAACGTTATGTTTGCAATCGATGTTCAAATACAAATCTACAGTATCTATATGAAAGAGACTTAATAATATATTTTTTTATTATTATTCTACACATGCATATTTGAAGGATCGAAATAATCAGTTCTACAAATGGGTGTTATTTTTAAAGACTTCAAACTTTACAATTATCAAGTGAATCCATGAAATTTTTATCGACGCACCAAACTTTCATACGATCTTCTTACTTGTTCATTACATTCTAAAATTAAAATCCTTCACAAATTGCAAAAACTTGTATTCTCCGGCTAGACTGCGCAAAAGATAAATCTTGCTTTGTTTGTGTATACACAATGTTTTGAAGGCCGATATCCAGTTTGGCTAAAAAAGAATTAATTTGCACCACAAGTTAATTACGCGAATTCTTTTTTTGCATAACTTTATCATAAAAACTGCAACATTCATTAGCGCCAATAAAACAATCATTTAATTGCGCAAATATTATAGACTTCTTTTCAAATGTTTCTTCTTAGTGCACTGAGGAGGTCCTTTTAGGTATTTTCATGTAGGTACAGAAATCGCAAACTGAAAGGGCCTCCTTAGTGCACTTAGACTGACAAAAAAAGTGCACTATGGACCTGATGGAAAGATAGAATTGACACAAAAAAAAAATAGCATACGGAAGGAGAAGTACATAATTTTGAATTTTAGTAATTATAAAGTTATTCAACAGTTGAAGTAGGTATTCTAATGTTACATATACGTGTAAATAGGTTAATAGTTTCGAGATAAATATGACACAATTAATAAAATTGAGAATGGAAATGGGGAATGTGTCAAGTTTCATTTATTGGCGCAATTCATATAATAAAAAAAAGAGATGAGCGCGATTCAAAACTTTACAATATGACAAGTTACACCTAACCGTTTTGACAAATCAGTAAATTCTTCGCCCGGGGATATACACCTGCCAGTAATCTACCTTCAGTAACTTTAAAATACCCAGCCGTGTCATTTCCGTATATTGTACATGTAAATAGCAAGTGTGATACATGTATATACACCAGAAATACCCATTCAAGTGATTTTTAATTTCAGAAGAACTCCATATCGGGTACATACACATAAAATTACAATAATATGAAAAAATGTATTAATAAGTTCAAATGTTGTTTTGGTAAATGCACCTAGGTTTGTATTTGTAAACTTATGTTAATTCGTTATTTCATGTCTCTTTCTTTTTTTTTGCTTCAATTAATTTTTTGTATCTTATAGACTTATTCGTAAATCGAAAAAACTCACAAATCTGAATAGAATCATATGGCAATGAACATGTTGAATGATTTCTCTAACTCAAAACTAGTTATACATGTACATGTAGATGCCTCTGAAATTATATTTTTCTCGTTGGGTTGCTTGTTCATTAATTGACGTTTACGATATATTCTAATGTTCAGTATTTGTGAAAACCGCTCATTTATCAATTTTACAAGAAATATTATAATACTTGTAAGTCATGAACATTGAAGTTTAACTTTCTATCATTTTTTCGTATACGCACAAACATACAATAAAATGAAACACTTTAAATCGGTTTAAATTATGCAATGCATTTTGAAAATATAGTTTTGAAAAACCGGATATTTTTTATTCATACTTTTTCTATCCCTTTTCTTAAAAATTAGGACACGTGTCACTGGTTAATATAGAATACAATTAACGGTACCAATTTTCTTGCACTAGATGTGCATTTCGAAAATACATGTCTCTTCAGTGATGCTCGAGGCCAAAATATATGAAATCAAAAGCAAATTTAATATAAAAGACGAAGAGCTATAATCCAAAAGGTCCAAAAGTATAGCCAAATTCGTGAAAGGAATACTAGTGAACCATGAATAATCCCAAACAACAAATTTGTGATTCAATTTGGTTTGTCACACTTGCTTATATTATCAATATTATGTATTGTTTTCGGCTGAGACGACTATATGTATAAAATTTATAGTAGCCTCAGTTTTCGGCAATATTGAAACAAATTGAATATCCTTTGAATTGCTTCTTAAGTTATTTTAATATATATACTGAGCCAAAAAAGTTTAGCAACAAAATTGTGAAATTTTGTTTTATTACAAAATCATAAAATTTAAACATATAATTTTAATAACACAAAAATGGAATTATGATATGTCAGAAGTAACATGAATGTTTATCACTCACATTAATTAGGATTTTCTTTGTATGGAGCGCGGGAGGGTCAAAATGCTTAAAAATTCTCAAAATCAATTTCTCAGCCATGCCTTTAGTGCACCAATGAAGGATTGACAGGAACACCAGCAACTTCCCTTAGTCAATGCAGTACTTTTTTTAGCCGAAAAAAACTTGTCACGTGTTGACGTAAAGCGAAGGAAGCGCTCCTCCCTTGACGATAGTTTTTTCTTGTCTACGAGATATCGACCTATCCTATGCAGTTGTAATTTGTCGATATCTGTTTGTTAATCTCTGAACTGTTGCCTAGTGCACATTAAATCGAGCCATGATGTCAACAACCCTCATTCCGGCATCAACCGTTTCAAGACCTTTCTGACTGTCATTTTCGGGGTGGCCTGGTTGACGCCCCAAGCAAATTTTTCAACGGTGTTTGTGTTTTTCTTACCAATGGTGTGTTTCTGAACGTTAGTGAAAAAGAATTTTTTAATATCGTTTTAAAATTACAGGTACAGAAGGTAAAACATCATTGACACGTGCAAAGCTGAAATGGCGCGAAATCAATCAGCAGGAAAAAAGTACGACTGTTACAGGTAAAACTAAGGATTATATCAATGATGTTTAAATATTTTTTTCCAAAAACAACAAAAAAAAAATTATAAAAAAAAAGTGTTGCTAAACCTTTTTGGCTCAGTATATATACGGAAAAACAAGGTGGATATTTAATCATCGGCTCTCGTGAAGTTTTCTTGTAGGTTAAAAGAAGGGGACAGTATACCTCTAAGTAATAAAACTTTAAGATTTGTATTCTTTAAATTGTATAACGTCTTAGTCTGGCTTTCTCTTCAATTTTTAGATTACATTCAGAATCACGTTTTTATGCCAGATCTTTTATCATTTGTTAAATCAAAGACATGTAGTAGATGTATTTTTTTTAGACCAAAAAAACTATCATACGGTATTCCACATGAACGGTGAATTAAATTATTGACAAGCATACCACATCTTCTTATATTCATTCGTTATTTGATGAAGATCTTCAACAAGCCTTAAAGGGATAATTCGCGATTTTTCACTTTAAATAAATGATTTTGAAAATGAACTTATTGATAACTATACACTTTTTAATTCTAAATAATTATGTTTATCCAGAGACATATAATTGTATTATATGTCTCTGGAACAAGCATGTGCATACAATAATGCATGTATGTATACGCATGAGGTTCTCGCTACATTAAAGACCCGTAATTTAGGCCTTCCTCTTTTGTCTGCTCTATAATCGGGTTTTTGTCTCTTTTACACATTCCTCATTTTCATTCTCAATTTTTGTAATATACGACGGTATATTGTTCCTGTATCAAATACCATGTACATGTACATATATGAGGCTATGAAAGTCAGTTTACAGAAATAAAGATGATAGTGGAATAAGCACTTTAAATTACAGAATAAAGAGATGAAAATATAAAGAATAGATTAAATGATTCATGATTGCTTAACGCCCAGTTACAAATATTACACTCTACCCCTCCATCTTTTTGTCCATCCTATTTAAAATGATTCTTATAGGAGGGTCTGAGTTGGGGGGGGGGGGGGCTGTTTTTCTGTAAACATTTAATTTTCACCCCTTTTTTTCTAATCTTCAAAAAATAAGTCTATTCTTTAAAAGTAATTTTTAACGCATTATTCTCTAATTTTTCCCCAGTTTTCTTTAATCTTTAAAAAAAAAAGTAAAAATCATTCTTTTAGATGAATGAGAACGGTGATTTCCAAACAACAGCAAGGCTTTCATTTGTTACTCAACAATGACGTGTTGGTGTGTATTGTTCTGCATGATTTAAGTGCTAGTTCTATGAAGTAACAAGTACAAGTTTTCATCAGTTCTTTCCAGTGATTTTGACTACACATAAGAAGATGCCAATGAGACAACTCTTCGAAGAGACCAAATGACACAGAAATTAACAACTATAGGTCACTGTACGGCATGCAACAATGAGCTAAAGCCAACCGCATAGTCAGATATAAACAGGGGCGGATTCAGGCTTTTTGAAAGAGGGGCTGTAGTTTTGTAACGAGGGGAGCGAGGCGAAATTTTTTTTTGCCCCTTTTTAGGACTTAAAACATAAAATAAGTGAAATATGCACTTTTTAAACGGTTCCTGGCGTGGGGCATGCATATTTTGTAGTTGCTGGTAAGGTGTAAGGGTTGGACATTTTAGATGCTGCATCTCCCTATTAATTCACGAAGTCTAGTCTGATTAATCATTTAAAAAAAAAGTCCAAGCAAAAGGGGAGGTGTACGCCCTCTACGCCCCCTCTGGATCCGCCACTGAATTTAAAGCCCGAGTAGAAGTATCGGAAACCAGTTCATATTGACTGAATCCTATAGTCTGTTACCACGAAACCAAAAAAGGTTTACCAAGTTTGTTTTCACTTTTATCATATTTTTACAATGATAACTTTGATAATTTTCTTTAAATTTTAAGGAGAGAAAATTCTGTTACCAGATAATGTTTAGCATTTTCTTTTATTAATCATTCAATAAAATTCAGGTATCTTTTAGCGTTTTCTTTTATTGATCATTCAATGTTCATTATATTTTTAGACCACACATTTCTCTAATCTTTATTTTTTATGCCCATTATTCTCTAATCTTCATTTTTCAAGAGCATTATTCTCTAATCATTGAACCCCATCCAAACCCTCTTTTTTTTATTATGTTGTACATGCACTGTTATACCACTGATCGAGACTAGGGTGAGGATAGGGAGCCCGCTAACAATTTTAACCTCGCCACATTATTTATGTATGCGCCTGTCCCAAGTCAGGAGCCTGCAATTCAGTAGTTGTCGTTTGTTTATGTTTTACATATTTATTTTTCATTCATTTTTTTTTTTGTTATATAAATAAGGCGGTTCGTTTTCTTGTTTGAATTGTTTTACATTGTCATATCAGGGCCTTTTATAGCTGACCATGCGGTATGGGCATTACTCATTGTTGAAGGCCGTACGGTGATCTATATTTGTTAATGTCTCTGTCATTTTGGTCTCTTGTGGACTGTTGTCTAATTGGAAATCATACCACATCTTCTTTTTTTATATTCCTGTCCTTTTAAAATGCCCATTATAGACATATAATAATACATTAGGCTTAACATTTCAATTTATAAATATCAAATAGCGAAAAATTTATATATTTATTCAATAACGACAATGTTGCTGCAATAGATGCCAAAAACATCAACAATATTTTATTGAAAAGAAACGGCATTTTATTTCACTTGTTCTTAAATAAAAAGATGTTTCATTTCATTTGTTATATACGGACACTGTAAATTTTGAATGTAAATGAGTAAAAATTTGTTTATATTTATATATTGTGTCTTATACGCGTCTCATTTATCTTTTTAAAGATTGATGCACACAATGCAAATGTTTAAATGTTTTGTTTAGTTCTGTGATTCTCATTTTATGTTTGTATGTGGTGAGACTTTAAAAAATAATAATAATGATAAAATATTGAATCTAAAAATATTCAGAAACTATTAACTTTTCTTAAATTTATACTTGAGTCAGAAAATTAAAACCAGCAGTGTCAAACATGTTTAACACTCAGCGGGCATTCGATATCATTGACATACTATATAGCACTAATCGCAATATGTATACATGTACATATATTTTGGGCATCTTATCAGTAATCTCTCTATTGAAGATGTTGAAATATATGTATTATAATTATTCGCTTATTAGGCAAATTCATATTCTACAAAGATATTTTCAATCATTTTAGTTTTGATAAATACCATTACAAATAACTTATTTTGTCTAGTTTCCTGTGTGAGGATATTTGATTGATAAAATTCAATAAACAATTTAAGGTTGTCGGGTAAATGTGGATTACGGATTAAGATGTTAGATGTCAAACTTGAATTAACAAACTAAGGTGAATTTAACCCGAATATGTAGTTTCTCTTCAACAGTGTTTTAATTCATATTTCCTTATTTTCATTTAAACTAAATTAATTAGAAAGAAAGAAAGATTCGAAACTAAAGATAGTCACAATTAAAAATATTTATTTTGAAAAAAAGACAAAAACCGCCAGATCATATCTGATTTAAATCCAGGGTCCGTATATGCATCTTCTGACTTCAGACTCAGACTTCTCTTGAACTGAATCTTAATGTGCGTATTGTTATGCGTTTACTTTTCTACATTGGCTAGAGGTATAGGGGGAGGTTGAGATCATAAACATGTTTGCGCCTGTTCCAAGTCAGGAGTCTCTGGCCTTTGTTAGTCTTGTATTATTTTAATTTTGGTTTCTTGTGTACAATTTGGAAATTAGTATGGCGTTCATTATCACTGGACTATATATATATATATATATATAGTATATATTTGTTAAGGGGCCAACTGAAGGACGCCTCCGGGTGCGGGAATTTCTCGCTACATTGAAGACCTGTTGGTGACCTTCTGCTCAGTGTTGGTTTTTTTCTTTGGTCGGGTTGTTGTCTCTTTGACACATTCCTCATTTTCCATTCTCAATTTTACAATGGTACGTAAATTAAGATTTTATTCGAAAAGACGGATTTTTCTACATGTTCTACATGTACCAAAAAAAATATTGTAAATGTTTAATGATGATACATGTCCAGATCTAGATCGAACTGCTTTGCTTCGTCGAAAGTACGAATATAGAAAAATCACAGATTTATATTACAACTAGAAAGTCCTCGAACAGTTGAAGAAATCATCAGAATTTGTTTATTGTAAGTTATTTTGTAACTATAATGCGAACCCGAAGTTGTGAAATCGCAACTAAGCGTACTTTGGAAAAGTGACGGTTCTATGAAAACCTATTGTCAAGTTCAAGTTCTGTTTCGACATCATTGTAATATATGTCACTGAACGTTAAAATTCAATCCTTTATTTCGTCTTCGTCTTCGTCAAATAGTGCTGTTGGTTTCTTTTTATTATTATTACATACTAGTATACATGAATACACCACAAGTTATTCCTATGTAATCTCATTTAGATATTTAGTAGTTTAAACATATTTTATTGTTCTAAACAAATGGATTAGAAATTTAGTGCATGCAAAGTAAATTTTAAAGATGACAATGATTGCAGTATCTGTGTGAATCTACTTCTCAATCACGCTTCATAAAGATATTACAGAATATTCAAGATTTACAACTTTTCGTGAATATGATTGCCAAATAAATAAACCATGCAGCAGATTTCAAAATAACCATATTAATTTGTGTCTGAATTATAACAACTGAAACTGTAATTCTGCTGTAGTGCACCTTTAGAACTTGTATTTCAGATAATTTGACCACGTGACAAGAAATTATACAATAAACATTGGTCACGCACGATAGGTTCTGATGTAAGACACGTACCGTTACAATACCCAGTTTACACGCATCAGCGCACACAGGTTTCTCGAATGGGGCAGTTGATTGGAGGAAAGTTACCAAAAACCACGCCTACCTTTACCTATTATCCAATCAAACGCCTTTGACATAAACATAAATAATACATGAGTAATATTACAGAGATTTTGAAAAAAGTTGAGACTCTAAATTCTAATTTGAAATTATAAATTTATGCTCGTAATGCATTTTCGCAATTTACAATAAATGTTATACATACTTTCACCTAGTATCTAGTGAGGAAAAAATAGAAATTAAAAAAAATTGCAATTTACAACTATTTCGAATTATAGTGCACAGCAAGGACGTATATTTGTTTTCCGTCCTTGTGCACAGTTTGTGATAAATGGGTGTCAAAATGTATTAAACAGAAACCCAAAGACCAGTTTCAAGAAGAATTCTTTGCTTTTATGCAGAATCGCATAAAACATAATGCTGTTATATTTTCAAAAAGAAATATCAATTAGAAAACTCCTTTTTACATTTCTAAATTCATATATTACGCAGATATAGATGTGGTAGTTGCCGATTGAGTCCAGAAGGTTTCAGGATTTACACAGAGAAGACAGAATATGTCGTCTCTGTGACACAAACAACATTGATGATGAGTACCATTACATTATGAATTGTAGAACATATAAACTATAGAAAAAGAAGGAAATGTTTAAGGAACTACTGTTAGTCAAACCCTTATATCTTTAAAGCTGATCAACAGTTAAACTCATCAAATATTGTAATATTAGAAAAACTATGTAAAAGTTATAAATGTGAAAGTCAGTCCTCCAAGCTAATTTAATTGTATCGTTTACACATGCATGTACTAATTTTACCTTATAGTTATGTGTATGTATGTTTTTGACAACTAATAATTGAAGTTTTATGAGAAATAAAGTATTCGTATTCCTTTAAACATGTAAACCATAAATTGCAGTACACGAAGACAGCCTACGGGTAAAGTACAAGTGAATATATCACAAAAAGATTATATTTAATCCTCATCCGTACGCGTCCTTGTAAATGCCGAAAACTCTGGATTTTCTTTGAAAATTACCTGAGAGGTTATAAAAGATCTAGAAAAGACCAAAAATGAATTGAAATAAAAGATTTTTGTGTAGACGAGTTACAACATTGCATAAGCATGATTAGGAAATTTGAACAAAAAAACTTCGTGCTCATCTTTGTAGTGGCGAAAAACACGCATATCGAGTTACGTAGACGAAAAAGAATAATTACATTCATAATAATTATGATGTAAATTCACGAAATTAAAAGGTTATAATTAGAAAACAATCAAAAACACGATTCGTCATTCCCCATGTATAATTATAGATTAAAACAAAATTATAATTTTAATTCTGAAATTCAAAAGGCATGTTTCTGATACGTGACAGTTCAGCGAACACTATTACATGAAATGCACGATGATATTGACCGAAAACAAAGGTGAAAGATTCAAATTGTAAAATCATTCGCTGAACGGTAGAATTTCTATCAATCATTCAACGATATAAAAAGACTTTTGAGTGTAAAAGTATGATAGAAATACTTTTAATTTATTGAAATGCCTGTTATATTGTTCCAGTCATTGGTTACTAGTGCATGATTGTAAGTCCATTTTGATATTTCATAGCACTTTTACAAATTCTGAAAAAAAAAGAAAAGAAAAAACTAATATTCCCATGGGAAAAATATATCTTCCCATGAGAAGAAAATTGTCCCGCAAAGTGTTCAACTCCCACAAAAGGGAATCTAACCAACTAAGAAATGCATAATCATCTGTAGATTGATTTTTATATATGAAACGATGTGTATTGATTTTACTTGGTTCAATGTTCAGTGGCAAGTATTTTATATATGCACAGGTCCTGAGACAGATAATCAAATTATCAGATTGCGGGATGACGGACAGGAAGACTCCAAACGTAACAGTGTGAACTAGCTGTCAGAAACTTAAGTACTCTCAGATTCTTCCATCGTTGAAGACCCTCTAGCGACTATAAAGATGAACAGGAATACAAACGCTGACCATTGATAATTTGTATTTTTGTTAAGCTCTGACTTTGTGTTCGATTAGGTCCCGTGTATGTTTACCCCATATTCCTTTATTTTCTATAAAGGCGTCTGTCTTGACAGTAAGTTGACACGACTTAATCATGTTAATACTAGTTAAACCCTTAAATGTAAGACACCAGATGGAAATACTCAAAAAGGACAGCCAGTTTGGTTCTCTTTAATGTTAGAGTTCAAATCTTCATGAAGAAACGACTATATTCCATTCTCAATTTTATATGTTTTCTGTATTCAGCATAGAATAATATCTTCTAAAATATATTTTTTCGCACAATGTCTGGATATTGGTGGACATGCATTATTGCGAAACCAGACATTTACAAATGAAAATTAACACTTAGACTATAGACATTTAGTAGGGAAGTAAATGAACAAAAGACAAGTAATTCAGAAACATAAAATTGAGAATGGAAATAGGGAATGCATGGATCACGCAAAATTAAGCAGGGGCGACATCGGAGTAATGGGAGTTTGCTTCTTGCAAGACATTCGCCGTGAAAACAATTTGATATGAAGACAAGCCTTTGTACTGTGACTTTGTTTTAAAATTTCAAACATGAGGCTGTTACGGCCCTGGTCAATGTTTTTAAGCAATACATAGTTTCCTTTCATTTTGTTGTTGGCTTTCTGAAATAAATGTTTACATATTATAGACTATCATGATCCTTTTTTTCAATTTCAGTTAAACACTATGTCTGATTTGCTTTTTCAGAAACTTTAGCATGTTTAAATGTCTTTTTCTTTTTCTTCATCTTTTTGAAACCCTAGTTTTGTATTACCACTGACCAGTTCAGTAAAAAAACAGCTGCTTCATGTTTGTATAAATGTGTTTGTAACCTTTCTAACATGCTATTATTTTCCGTTATTTTTTATTCCGTGTCTATAGATAGTCTTGATCGGAGAGTCAAGATTTATTTTGTCTGTTGGTTGCTTGGCTAGCGTAAGCTAATCGATTTACCTCACATTTTGAAGTTGGATGGAGATTGTTTTTAAATAAATGCCGTACCTTTGTACTTTGGTTTCCTGTCGGTTTTTTCTCAATTTTAAATTGGGAAGTTTTATCATTTGTTTTGCATGATTATTAATTTTGACTTGCAAATGAACAATTAATAAATCTAGTCCCATGTGTGCTAGCGAAATGTCTTTAGTGTAATCTCGGAGTGTAATTTTTATTTCAACTTTTACGTTTGCTTCAGCACAACCTAAAACACGAAAACTTTCATTTTCTTGTAAGAATGAGATTCGTTACTTCAAACAAAAATCGCTTTTATCTTTTTTTTCTTTTTTTTTTTTGCAGTAAAAGACCGGTTTCTTAAAAAAAACTTTCATACAATCGACTAAACGAAGTATAAGCTTCGGGAAGGTCAAGGATTATAACATATTTTTCGTAATTTTGCAAAAATCGAAAATTTACGGTAATTAATGGTCGAATTGAAGCTTAATACCTACCAAAAAATCTCAATGAGCGAAAAGACTTTCATTTTAGTCATCTCTGGTGTATTTATGATGGCTTGGTTTGAAGCGAGAACAGACGAACTATGCTTACTAGTGTTGCATAAAAAAACATGAGGATATGGTTTGTCCTTTATGAATCTATATTGCAAATTTGACTCATATAAGGATAATGTTTGTCTAATAGAAAAATCGGTAGTTTTAACCGATAATTTATTTTTCGATTTTTATCGGATATAGTAGTTATTTGGAAAAATACAAACCGTATAATTAATTATTAAAGTTTCGTATGCATCATAAATCAACCGGCTCCGGCAACTTTTGACTTGTTCTAATATCAATAGTAAAGATTTTCAGCGGAGAAAAAGATAGATATTTTGGTCGTGGTTGAAAGAATCGTAAAAGTGTTATTTTTTTTAATTCTGTTTGTTTAATCGGACAAAGTAGAGTCTTAATTTGATTTTTTTTTGCCGAACTGGACTCTATATTGTGTATTGAATTGAAAGTTTGCAAACGTTCCGACCAATGAAATTCATTTTAATATGTAACGCGAACTTCAACGAGAGCACCTAGATGAAATATTTTATCTATACTACAATCAGTTTTAACTTAGAAATTTCCGCTCAAATATATAGGAAATAAAAATTATATGAAAACAACAATGCAGAATGTTTCTTTTCCATTTTTTTTAACAATGTTTATGTTCATTTCAATTTGGTAAGTAGACTTATATTTAATGCCCAAAACGTAAAGATATGTTTTCTTTTAAAACATTAAAAAACGTGAGAGTATGCCGATAAATAGCCAGTCTAGGTCGTTAAACTTAAATCAACTTACCCATCGTTATCGTAGACTAAAATTTATCTCATATATATATTTTCATTTATTACAAGTACGTCAGGGTGCATGACAGCACAATAATCTTTTTACAGAATCGTAAGAACAATATTTTGGTTTGATATTTGCTTCTCTTCCACAATTAACGCCCGATTTGGCCAGTGACCGGTATTACAATTTAACACAGTTTTAAAAGTTCAGTGGGCTGCTACTTCATTTATAATTTTGGGTATGACTTTCTGTTTATCATATTCAACATACGTCAACATTGTCTTCATCAATTTTATTATTCAATTCATCAAAACCTTGTTTTTCATTACAAGCTTTTCCGTATATCAATATACGGCAAGAGAATGAATATTTGTTGCTTACCGGAAATATAAGATACATCGATTTAAATTATGTACACAATAAATAATTGCGGTGTAGTTTCCATGTCTACATTTGATTTACGAGTACAATATAGTAAACATAAAAAGAGAAAAGAGAAACGGTAAATATACAGGAATACATAAAGTTTCGTAAATAGTTGCAAAGGAGCACGTTACTTACATGCCATGAGGTTTCATAGCATTCAGTAATTTTTGAAACGCACATATATATGTGCGATAAAGATCTAGTGCATTTGAGCAAATTAAATTTATGTTATCCATCTAACTATTTTATTTTCAACAGATTCCCTAGTTTGACATTTTTAAACCACGCGTGCATATATATTTTAATGTTTTTATTTAAATGCCTTATATATGAAAATGTCACGTGTATTATACGTTCGTTTAATTAAATTGTGGAGCATGTGACTTAATAAGACTACGCATTTAAAGTTTGAAACAAAAAACGATAGATACATCGAGGTCGTTTTGCTTGGGTGATTTACCTGTAAAAAGCTCGGGTCTCATCCATGTTTAAAACGAATTAATGGATGTTTGAAATAGTTTAACGGGGGCGTGGCCTATTAGTTTAACGCAACTAACCAGCAACTTGATTTCAATTGATTCACCGCAGAGAAATCTATTTGACTGGCGTTAAAATGAATTGATATGAATTGATATGAATTAAATATAATTTTTAATTTTTGTCAATCTTTATCAATAAACGATCAATCTCATTTAAATAGCGTTAACACGTTTTTGTCCGTTCAAGTTAAATTCGGGTTACTAGTGGTCTTACCGCTGAGACTATAATTGGATAAAATCATATGACTTTAGTACAGGGCTCTGCAGGCCGTTAATACATGATAATTAGTCGATGTTATTCCTTTTAAATATTACTTCCATGATCTAACAAGCAAGCTAACTAAAAATATTACCTTTGACTTCACACTCAATGAAATCGGCTGTAGTAGTTACACAGTTCAACCTTTCCGGTATTGAATAAATATTTGAAGTTACTGAAACAATCTTATTTATTGAATTAGGGACATTAAACTGTAGTATTAGTAGTGCAAATTGTGCCTTCAATAGCAAGTGAGAGGGAAAACAAGTTCAACTACCGTTTTTGGTGAATATTTAACAACTACCCTAATTGTTTTTTAAGTAGCAAGAAATATTGACTAAGTACAAAAATCTGACATTTTTAGAATATTTGAAGAATAATAAAAATCTGATAGCAACACATGCTTCAATTATGTGTACAATAAACCTATTAGGTATTTTAAAAAGTTGTATCATAAAAACTGTAGGAGGATAACCGACTCTTTATATATATATATATATATATATATATATATATATATATATATATATATATATATAGTTTGTACCAAACATACCGGACATTTAAAGAAAATTTTATAAAAAAATCAAAACCATGTAGACAGACACACCTCTATTATAAATAAAAAAACTTTTTAGGTCAAAAACTAAAGGAGATAGCTAGACGTATATGTCCGGACAGAAACAGACGAACGGACGGATGGATGGACGGACAGATCTAAATTAACGAACGTGCTCGACATTTTGTCCCGTGAGGGGAGGGGGGAATGTGAAATAATATTAAGAGGACATAGTTTATATGTGCATTAAACAGCTAGGTAAGAAGTACCAGTGCACTCCAGGAATCGGTATAGGTTTGGCATGAAATTTTGTCACTTACATAGAACTCCAGACAAAACAAAATACACATTCGAAATGGCAAACAAATACACATGTTTTTTTCGCGCATACTTCATAAGTTTGTTTGCCATGGGTCTTATCCAATTTGTATTTATGCAAGTAAAATATGTTAAAAGTAATTTCGCTATAGCATGTTTTATTTGATAACTTATATAGGATCTGAGTCAAATGAATAATACATGTGTACTTTTATTTTATGATTACATCTTGTCAAAAGAGTGCTCTGACACATATATAAGAAAAATCATTAGTGTACCGATATATGAATGGGCTAGAAATACATAATTTACAGTATAGTGTAAGTGGAAATAACTTAATTTCAGTATCAACTTCTCATCTATTTTTTTGTAGATGGTTAAATAGAAAACTTATATACGTTTTGATGAAATGATTTTCTTCAGAACTACAAAAAGAGTTTGAATATATTGAGAATTTATTATAAAATTCATTTGTAAGATTTCGTTAAATATTTAAAAATTATAATGAATAAAAATTAATTCACCATATTTCAAGGGACACAACTCTGTATTTGGCTGCACAGTGTTAGACTAAGTTGGTCATTATGGGTCAAATTTCACGTACAACATATTTCTTTAAGAGAGTAACATGTCTTGATGACTGGATACGACATAAAACAATCCGTACGTGATATTCTGATCAATTATGGATCCCGGATTAATTTCGTACCCATTCCGTTCACTTTGACGTATTGTAATGACTTGTCAAAATATGTAAACAATCGGATTATTTTTCAAATTTTTAGACATGAGCACCAACGTAGACCACCATAATATTTTATTATGTGAAAGATAAATGAGAGTACAGTTGATGGTTGAAAATTTCAAGATGGTCTATGTTGGCGCTGATGTCAAATTTTGTCTCCGAACATGACGAAATTGTAGATTTTTTTACACTTTTCGTAGTTTAGGGCTTTTCAAGGTCTCAGTTTGAACATATTTGAGTACATAACACCTAAAAATAAGGTTCTACATGGACGATCAGATACTGCAGTTCATTACACAGGCGTGATGGGTTTCAACTTCAAAGTTTTAAAATTCTGGAAAGGGGGGGGGGGGGGCAGAAACGGCCCTTATCATACCTTGTCCTTTAAGCCATCAGATTAGTAATTGATTTCACATAGAAAAATTTCTGCGTTTTAAGTTTTATCTTTACATGTATATTCAAACTGTTTATAACATATACACATATATACTATTTAAAAAATCTTTTAATTTAATGAATAAATACATTTATTCCAAAATCACACAAATGAAAGAAAGTGCAGATCACAAGTTTTAAAAAATAACAAAAATACCAAACTCCGAGAACGATTCAAAACGAATATTCTGAATCAAATGGCAAAGATCAAAACCTTATACACATCAAACCAATGGATAACAACTGTCATATTCCTGACTTGGTACAGGAATTATCTAATGTAGAAAATGGTTGATTTCACCTTGTTTTATAGCTAGATAAACCTCTCACTTGTATGCCAGTCGCATAAAATTCCATTTTATTGACAACGATGTGTTACATTATTGTAACAAGCGCCTGAAGAAACATGTGAAAATATAAAATAAGATTCCAACTTTGTTTTATAAACAGGAAAGACCAATAACATTAACAGTACAAATTTTACTGCACATGATGCGTATTTTGACAATGAACGTCTCGACAATTTTGCTCAAGTCCAAAATATTTGAAAACCAAAACTTATACAAACGTTGTGGAGGTAATAGCAATAAAGGACTCAAATAAAGAAAAACAGTGGTTTACCGCTGTTCAGTAGTAATAATTCGATTTAGCAAAACAATCCATGTAATAAGCTTCACCTGAGGGAAACACATTAACTATAAGAAAAAAAGAAAAAAAAAACTGAACAACAACAAAAGCAAACGTCAACATGTATAGAAACGGATTGTAGATAATAAACGCCATATTCATGACTTCGTAAAGGACATTTTACGAACCAAGAATGGTGGGTTGAACCTGGTTGTAATGCTAGCCAAACCTCCCACTAACATTGAACTGTTAGAAATAGTTTTAAAACGACAACACTACCTGACAGGTAATGAAATAGATAATTAAATAATATAATAGAAATTTACAACATGTAAGCCGCAAAAAAAAAAAAAAAAAAACAATGAACACATCGCATCAATTTATGACATTAAATTAGAACATTGCAAACGAAGCATAAACTGCGTGCCACAGGAATGGATCAACGTCACAAAACTGACGTATCTATTATGATGTTGATATAATCACCATGATCACATTTAAAGTTTTAAAAATATAATAGATTTGTTTTATTTACAGACGCCAGCAAGACTAATAAAATTGGAATTTAGTTTGTAATGTTGTTATTTATATTTGCTAACCATGTCGGTTTTTTCTTCGAAATCAAAACTATGTATAAACCACCAAAAAACATATTCTTTGCATAAAGTTTAGCTAATTTTTATCTTATTTTTGACATACATATGGGGAAAAAAGTAAAATAACTGTTATACAAGTCAAGATCATGTTAGACCAAACAGTAACCACTGACAAATAAGACATATTTGAAAGGACAACATTAAAACCATCAACAAAATAAGCAGACACTACTAAGACAAAATGAGCTAACAGACCCACACGTATAAGCACTTAATAACAAAATGCCCGAACCACGTCGTCTCCAACAGCGAACAAAAGACATAAAAAACTAAATACATTAATGTTGATATATAAATACCGAGACAAGTCGTAAAACATTGCGATTTCACACTCGGCAAAAGTACATTAAAATCCAGAGAAAGAATTTTTACAGAGATATAATTCTAAATTAATTGTCTTAATAAATGCAAAATTTCAATCAAACCTTATTCGTGTTTCCATATCACTATCGAAGCATTTGCTACTCGACCGATGATACCCTCGAAAACTTACCTTCCACCAGCAGACGTATCGACCAAGTGGCAGTTATTACATTAAATGTACCAAATTTATTGAATCAGATGCGCCTTTCAACAATAAATGTCAACCATACATACAAATGTATTGTTTAAATGAATGGATAAAATTAATACACTTGTTAAAAAACTAATACTGGATTCAAATAGAACGTTCTTTGAAACTTATATCAATATATCAAAGTGTCGGGTTTTAAATAATATTCATTTATAATTATTGCGTTTGGATGATGTCATATATAGCAAATAATCAGCATTTCTTTGAAAACCGACTGAATTACCTTTCTTGACAAATTGCTACTATATTTTTACTGGATTTTCTCAGAGTTTTTTTTTCTTTCAGAGACCGGAGATCAGCTTGAAATATGAAATATTTTACTTAATAATTCCTTTTTTTATGCATGTCTAAAGTCGAAATACTCATATGTTTTTGTAACACATTTATTACGCCCTATAATTATTATAGTTGTGCCTGTCTAAACTTGGCTCCTACAGTTCAATATGATGGTCAATCAGGTCATTACAGTAAGGATTGGTATCTTTATTTTGATAAAGTTAATACAGAATATTATGTCAGATATTCATATAAAAATTATAAATATTCCTTTGATTTATAATATTGCAGCAACGAAATAAGAAATCATGTATTTTAGTTTTCTTAATTCTTTACACTCCGGAGAGTATATGAAAACTTTCGACGAATGGTAAGTTTAACTGGGATTATAACAGTCACATCAACATTCAAATGTATTGTCCTTACATTAAATTTCTTTAAATACTGTTATCTTCTTCTGTTCGTTTTGTCTTCTGGTAACTATCCAATGGTAACATTTGCGTTCTATGTGTTCATAAATTAGCACTAAGACAGCTAACATCACTCCGATACCGGTTAAATAGAACGCAAATTGAAAATCCGAAACATTAATGGATTTTGCGTCTGTAATTGATGTATCACAATTTTCTGGCTTTGGCCATGTTTTCAACATCCAAGTCTGAATCAATCCAGTTTCAATGATTGCAACGATCCTTGAAATAAATACATAAATCATAGTAAGAACGTAGCCAATGAAAAACAAAATGTATGTACAAATATATATAAGAAATAAAAAAAGAAATATGAAAATAGGTTTTAATTTGTTATTATGCTGTTTATTTTATCTAGTTCAAGTTCACTGTTTCAGTAAAGGCAATGCCTTTTGATTCGAAAAAAAATACGTAACATTATTTCTGTTTATACAACTATGACATCAATGTATTTAATTGGTTTTATGACAATGTTGCATATATCTATGCTCTAATACGGATTATATCTATGATTTTACATAGTAATACACCATTTCAATTGTATGTAGGCTCATGATATTCATTAATAGTTATCCAACAAGGACGCGTATTCTAGATAAATTGAAAACTTATACAAATGGTGTTTTTAAAATAAAACACTTCGTAATTGAGAAGAAAATTGTCATTTTAATTGTTTCTATAAACTTTTAAAATTTTTGTCACTACAGTAAACATTACAGTAAGCATTTGTCGCCTTCTCTAACAAAGAGCTTAGATTCTTTTGTTCTATTTCAACCGGTTTCCGACTGTAGTTAAACAGATAAATATTACAATTTTTTTTATTGTTGATGAAAAAATTATTGATTCCAAATTACGAATTTAATTTACCATTTGATCATAATCCTCACTAAATACTATCAATCCATATTTTTCAAAAGATATCTCACAAAAAGTTTTTTGTTGACATTTGTTTTTGTTTGGGTTTGTTTAATTGCAACTGTTAAGTTTACTCACTCATTGGAAAATACTTTCAAAAATGGAGAATTGTTCGGCAAGGGAAGAGCTATTAAAAGTGGATGGAAATCCTCAGTTGATATTACCGACATGTCACAACTTTGTCCTATAGCCATATCTAGGTATGTCCGTTCTCCAATAAATGCATAATTTCCACCTCTAACTTTACGTATCTGTTCAGCAGGATCACTACTTAATACTGATGGGTCACTCTTATTAAATTTATATATACCATCCCATAACTTTCTTCGTTCTGGCAGCTCTGAATTCTGTAAATAAAACACCAGGGAAAAATAAGATGTTGTGTATATTGCATGGCTGTGGTTTTCAGATGATCTGTAAGTCTTAACTTGACAAATGCTTAGCAAAAGACAAATCATTAGCCGACAATCTATTTTATGTAATTGTCTGCATGAAATTTCAAACTTTATAAATATTAATACGAAATAACAATTAACCTAAACTCCTGACAAATATAATTAATGAAACTAGTTTTTTCATAAGTTCTTTTGACAAAACATGGTTTAAGTTGTCGATTCTTCCTTTCTTTGTGTTTGTTTTTATTACCTTTTAAATATTAAGATGTGCTATATTGAATGTAGTACATGTGTTGTCTTTACCAGAATAAAGCTAGTGTGTCTATTAAAATGTATAACAACATCCCACACAATTGCCTACATCATTTTGAAAACTAAAATGATATTGCGTTTGTTTTCACCTGTAACTGTACATGCTCTTAAAAAGTTATCAAAGGTACCAGGATAATAATTTTGTACGGCAGACGCGCGTTTCGTCTGCGTAAGACTCATCAGTGACGCTCATATCAAAATATCATGAAGCCAAACAAGTACAAAGTTGAAGAGCATTAACCCCTTTCGTAAAAAAGTATGCTTTAAAATGTTTCTATAAAATATTAATACCTTCATGTTAAAAACGTAATTTGCGTAACAAATTTCAGTTCGCTTCAATATTTTCCCTTTCTTTGCCCGAAATTCAGATAAGTATATTGAATAAAATTAAGTTAACTCTTTTAGTTGTGAAAGGTACTATCTTTCTATGAAGAAGTTTAAAAAATAATTTACATGCTACATCAGAAAGAAACAGTTACAATCCATTGAAAACAATAGACGTATGCCCTTACCGTCCTCAACTGATTTAATCCAAAAGCAAACTTTGGTTAACTACTGTTTTGAATTTATGCAAACACTTAAAAAAAATATTTGAATCGTCTAAATAAATAAACGTAAGCTGAAGGACGCCTCCGGGTGTGGGAGTTGCTCGCTGCATTGAAGACCTATTGGTGACATTCTGGTGTTGTCTGTTCTATGGTCGGGTTGTTGTCTCTTTGACACATTCTCCATTTCAATTATCAATTTTACTAAAATAAATGTCACCTTCAAAATTGTTTCAAATACTGTTGCACCAGCTGTACCCCATTTATAAGTATTTTGAGCAACTAGTCCTTCTACGTCATTGAAAGGCAATATTTCCTTTGTGACGGTCAGGAAAGCCACAAAATTACCACTGTAAGTGGTCACTATAACAATGCAGAATATCCACCAACAACTAAGAAGTGTCCTTCCTGCTGACGACGCTGCCACATGCTCTCCTCCTGAAATTATTTTGAACATCAACATGCATTTTATTGCTTTATTTTGTTAATTGACTATGATTGTCAGTTTTCCTATCGAAGGTCGGTTTAATCCGGGCACTTCGGCTTTCTCCACCACTAAATATTGGCCGCCACGAAATAGCTTAAATGTGTTGCATAAAAGTAGCATTAAACACAGAAAATCAAATGAAATAAAACAAATAGCTATATTTTAAAGATATGTATTGTCATGAAAAATATTTATTTAAAAAAAGAAGATGTGGTATGATTACCAATAAGAGACCAAATGACACTAAAATTAACAACTATACGTAACTTCACGGCTTTTAACAATGAGCAAGCCAGTACCGAAAAGTCAGATATAAAAGGCTCTGAAATCACAAATGCAAAACAATTCAAATGAGAAAACTAACGACTAAATTTGTGTACAAAAATTGAACGAAAAACAAATATGTAACACATAAACAAACGACAACCACTGAATTACAGACTTCTGATTTGGGACAGGCACATATATACAGAATGTGGTGGGGTTAAACATGTAAGCGGGATCCCAACCCTCCACTAATCTGTGACAGTGGTGTAACAGTACAACATAAGAACGAACTATAAAAATCTGTTGAAAAAGGCTTAGCTCATCAGATGGACACAAATACAAATACTATACAGAGTGGACGTGGCCGGGTTCTTGTGAATTCCAACAACAAAACGACACTAAGTACAGATCTGAGAGTACTCGCAGTTACTGACAGCTAGTTCAAAGCCACTAACAACTAGTAAAAAATCATGCATCTTAGACTAAATATGTTTAAAAAGATAGTATGTATAAAAAGGGAAGATGTAAACAATAATCTAAAGAAACTTTTTTTTTTGATAATTAACAAATATTTCTTGTGAAGCTGTGAAAAAGAAACCTACCTTGGCAAAGTAATGCTCCATAGAGGTACCAGAACGAGTCAGAGAAATGGTGCAGTCCCCTGATCTTCATTCTACCTGGTACTTGTCTGTAAAACGGATTATACTTTTCAAACAGGAACAGAAGCAATGTTATTACTGGCAGAGAAATTCCAACACAGAGATAAACCATTGGATTCAATGGGTCAACTAATTTTGTAGAATGTGATTGAACTGGTTTCTTTATGATGATTCCTGATTTTTCGTGAAAATATGGCTGTGTAAAATCTGCTACAGTTTCTCTGTGTGCATCTATGATAAGTGGCGCTGCAACCAAATCTACTTCCTGAAACAAACATGGATGCTGTTTAAGCTGGTATCGACTTAACTTATTAAACAACTTAAGTAAAAGTAAAATCACTTGATACCGAACTCCGAGTAAAATTTTATACGGAAAAACCAATGACAAAATCCAAAAGGTCAAACACAACAAACGAAACGATATCAATTCCTTTTCAGTCGAGTTTCATAACATTTTGAATTATTTTGTTTGTGTCCTTTCAATTCAAGCAATCGTTAAGCTATGTCTGTTCTTTTTTTTTTCCATCTGTGCAAGCTTACTGGATCTTGGTGCACTTATTTTATAACTTTGGGAGGCCAGCTCTAATTTGAACGAACCGTTACTTTACATTTGTAAAGATTAATAACTGCCTCATTGATCGCTGCAGAATATGTTGATCATATATGACCCTACAAAGTGATTAAAAAGTTTGATTGTGGTTGTGTTTTGATTTCAATTCTGTTGCTTGTATACTATGATATTTATAAGATTTACTCCATTTTACTTTTACGTACATAATATGTGATAATAATAAAGATAAGGATATTGGCTAGTGCATTTTTTATTCCAGGCAATGATCGAGATACGATATATTCCTGTTAATGTTTTTGTAATTGGCTGTCACATAATAAGTGTGTGTTGCTACTTGATAAAGATGTATGCACCTTTGTATGATAGTAGACTACAAATTTAATCAACCTTTCTTGTCCCTGAAAATTAACAAACATAAAATACCACGACAAAAAAAACCCCACCAACTGCTAATATCTTGAAATTGTAAAGTGGTGTAACAACCTACGAACTAGAAACATAATGCAATACGCAAATCATTGAATTTTATTGCTATTCATTTGTAGGACATACATTACAATAATGAAAAGTTTGTGACTTTATTGAATTATACAACTGCTTTAAAAAAATGAATGTTTGGTTTCTTTCCATCTTACCCATATAGAGGGATATAAATCTGATATTCTATAAAAGAATCAATAGAAACATTTACTTATTTTAGTTTTGTATCAACAGGGCACGGCCCAACATTTTAAATTTATGAAAGCACATGGCAAGAGCTATGTCTCGTATTTCACTGTTTAACTATAACATTATGTTTCATTTCTAATCCTTTAAACTTGGGTTAATAACTCAGTCCCAGTAGGCCACGATCGCATTACGATCTGTGAAAAAAAATGAAAATTTTGACGATCGTAGTGCGATCGTGCAGATCGAAGTAAGGTCGTAGTACGTTCGTGGTGAGTTTTTTATGATCGTGATGAGCGTGACCAACTTTAAACATGTTCAAAACAATCGGCGTACGATCGTGTCGAAATCAGGTCGTAGTAGAAGCGTAGTGAGAGCACAGTAAGGTTGTGGTAAGATCGCAAAGTCGTTGTACAATCGTAACTACAGCGTAGTGAAAGCGCGACTCTAGCCGGGGAGACCGCGCTATGATATAACAGCGACTTTATTACGACCTCAGTACGACCATAACGTTCTTACCGCGACCAAAACACGCTTCCACTACGACTATACCACGTTCATATCACGCTGTTCAAGACCATAGTACGATTTAAGCACGCCCATGCTATCCCCATCACGCTGTTCTTACGACCCTACTACGTTCATACTACGATCATCATGCTCATTGTCATTGTCATAAACATTTATAAAAGCTTCTGTTTGTCTGTATGTAATTTGGAGCTCTTGTCTTTTATCTCCAACTGCTCAATCATTCTTGACACATATGTGTCATCACTTCTATCGTTCACTAAAGCATCGTCATTTGATCTTGATGAACCAGTAATAAGTTGTTATTCAGGTTGGAGTGGTCGGTTTGACATATATATTCTAGATCATGATTCGTTACTATCAAATCTCCCTCTATCTCTACCTCTACCGTTATCTTTACGTATATTTTGATTGCATGACTGCGTTGTTTCCTAGAAACTCTACGTATCAATGAAAAATAGAAGGAATGGTACAGTATTTATATGGAACACGATGTTGACGTTATTGCTTGGAGCGTAGTAAGAAATAGTATGAAAGTGGTATGATCGTAGTATGGTAGTGGTAAGAGCGTGCTATAATCGCAGTAGAGGCGTGTTAAGATCGTGTTGCAATCGGATAATTTGTGGTATTGTCCTAAATAGCTGTTATTGCTTCCGTTGGTGATATTATTCTTCATTATTGTTCTGTTCATATACATTTGCATTATGAAAATAATCAAGGAGTGGTATGACTGTCAATACGTCAAATATCAATTTAAAACTCACTCTTCGTTGCAACTGTCCTAACATACCATTCCAAATGTTATCGTTCGATGCCACTCCCCATTTTCCATCTGGTGGCTGTATTAGTTCATATCTTCAAAACACAAATAATACACGACAGTAATCCTAGTAAAAGTACACCGGTGATGTGGGAGTTGTCTTCTAAAACCAGAATATTTTACACAATTGTCAAAAACTTCAACAAACTATTGTTTTATATTTTATTTCATTGCTATGAAATTTGATTACGACATTTACTAAAATATCATAAATAGTTTATTGAAATTAACTTATAGAAAATAGTGATTATTTTTCCCTTTTAAAAAACTTATCTAATTTCTAATGACCTACTTAAGGAGTTCGCTTTAGATCAAACAAATTTTAACAATAACTTCTATTTAAACATTCAGTCAAATAAGCATCCTCCTTTCTTAACTACCAACAGAGAGATCAAATTAGACAAAATCGACTATGTTATATTTCGCTACATACGTGAAATTAAGTCTGTGTGATAGTTCTTTAAGTAGTTCAATTGTCATTCCTTTATACTCTTGTGTTACTTCGTCGATCTCAACATATGGCTTCCACTTAAAAATACATAAGAATCAACGTTCGTATTAATACACTATAATACATTATAAGTTTATTTTTGAAATGATATGAGGTGTTTTGTTTTACCATTTATCTACATCAGATTTTTTTAAGAATAAGTGAAGAAGATTTTGAGAAGTTTCACCTGATTTGTACATGCATTAGCACCTGGACGTGTGCTCCTAGTGGAGAAAGAACTGGTCACCCTTCAAGAGCATATGAGTTCACCCCGCTTTTTGGTGGGGTTCATTTACATCAATCTTAAGTTTTCTATCAACTGGTGTGTGGATTTGTTTTTTGCCAGATCGTTGTCAGTTTTTCTTCGATGTATGAGTTTTAAATGTCTCGTTGGTGTTTTTTGTCTCTTTATTAAAAATAACAGTCCCCTTATTCAAGCCAATATAGTTGTAGCAACAATAGCATGAAACAATTAAGAGTTACATTTTCTTCATGATAATGGAGTTATAATAAAGTATATGATTGTTTAGTATTTTTAAGAAATAATCTGATATTATATCACTACAAACCAGTAAAAGTCTGAAATGGCCTACATCTGTACTAGACTGTACTGATTTTTACTCGACCAGTCTGAATTGGTCTGAAATTTACTTGATAATACTCGACTGTAGTCTGAACCATACTTAACAGTCTGAATTTGTACTTGACCAGTTCTTAACCATTTTATACGAGTCTGAACCATGCTCGACCTAGTCTGAACCTTACTCAACCTAGTCTGAACCGTACTCGACCTAGTCTGAACCATACTCGACCTAGTCTGAACAATACTCGACCAAGTCTTAACCAACTTAGACCTATTCTTTGTATCTATCAACTGAATTTGATCAATTTAGGAAAACTTTTTAATAAAATGAAATTTGAACAACAACTTAAAATTAATACTTAATATCAAAAATGTATTCAATATAGTATTGAAATTAAAATTTCACAATAATCAATTATATTATAACTTTAACACAATATTAATCAACACTTACATAATAATATATATCAACTTTAAAATACAAATAAAACAAGCTGATCAAATAATCTAAAAAAAAAATGAATTGTGACTAATATTTTCAATATTATTCCAAATTTTATGAATATTTCTGAAGTATTTTATGCTAACTGGACTATTTTCACCATTAACTTAAGCCTAGTTGTCAGTTGACTTTAGTTGATAATGCAGTGAATGTTTTTTTTATTAATATTTATATAAAATAGTATATGTGTGTCATGTGTGTTTTACCTGTAGGTAAAAAGAAAGCCCTATTTTCTTAAATTCGTGTATTACTTATCTTGTATATTCGAAAGGCCTTGTTTTTTAAGTTAAACAGGATGTTGCAATTTTGAATAAATGTTATTTAGAATTTAATACCTCTGACCAGGTGTGATCTTATTTATGAGTTTGCCCCAAGCAGAGGTTATACTTTATACTTCACCACTATTCAGAAAAACAATTTTATTTATTTATTTGATTTTATCCTTTTTTGATATAAATTATATATAATATATTATTTTTTTTTATCCTTAATATAATAATAGATATATTTCTAATATAAGGTTAAACAATTTATAAATTTTGTTGGCTGTTTTATATATATATGTCAGTTAAAAAAGTAGAGGTTATTTGGTCTAGTATGGTTCAGACTGGTCGAGTATTGTTCAGACCTTTGGTTAAGTATGGTTTAGACTGAAAAAATAGGTCAAGTACAGATCAAGAATGGGTTAAGACTGTTTCAGACTGGTGGAGTAATAGTTCAGAATATTTTCAACGGCAAAGATAAGGGTTAAGTACGATTCAGTACAGTCGAGTATGGTTCAGACTGGGGTCGAGTAATGTCAAGTAAAAGTCAGACCAATTCAGACTGGTCGAGTAAAAATCAGTACAGTCTAGTACATATATAGGCCATTTCAGACTTTAATGGTTTGTAGTGTATGAAACATTAGCTTTGAATCGTGATGCAAAGCACCGTTTAGATTTTCCGGTTTACAGGTAAATTCATGGGCTTTGTTGATTTTTTGTACTGATACATTTATGTTTAATTAGATAATTACGTATATGTAGTTTTTATACATAATATAAACTTCAGCTTTCACAGATGATTTGTTCCTTTGTTCGTAACTACAATCCCTTTCTCTTTTCACGAATGTGACTTACCTAATGAGACTATTTACTGGGTTTGTAATATACGAGCAACACGACAGGTGTCACATGTGCAGCAGGATCTGCTTACCCTTCTGGAGCACATGAGATCACCCATAGTGTTTGGTTGGGTTCGTGTTGCTTAGTCTTAGTTTTCTATGGTGTGTCGTGTGTGCTATTATTTGTCTGTTTGTCTTGTTCTTTTTAGCCATGGCGTTGTTAATTTATTTTCGATCTATAAGTTTGAATGTCTATCTGGTCACTTTCTCCCCTCATTTTTCTAAATTTGTAACAATAATTAGTCAGGCCTTAAACGTAGTCACGCCCTGTCGAAACAAAATCGGTCACACTTAGTTTGGAGCTCGTGCAATTCCCTTTGGTTTGGTTTGTTGCCATGGTTTGTATCTTTCTAAATGATATATTTGATTTGAACATAGGTGAATAAATTCATCATATGTACAAGAATTAAAGTTAAGCACGACAGACACGGGTTTTGTTTCCAAAAGACTTATTAGTGGCGCTCGAAATTGAAAACGGAAAATCAAGCCAAATAAAGAACGAATGCTTAATATGCTTAAAATCAATATGTAATTTTGTACTATTTCACATATTGGCTTATTGTTTTATATTTTTATTTTAAGACAATTTAGCGAATGTCGTACTCTTTTTAGCTACTTACTGTCAATAAACTGGTCAAAAATTTTCTCTGATTAAATCCAAATTTTATGTTTGGAAATATAACGTTCTCTAGGCGAAGACTTCCATTGAAATACACATATCCTACATTTGTAAATTTACGTCTTCTGTCATCACTCCACAGCAAAGTTTCAATAGACAGACAATTGTTATCCATGCATTGCTAAAATAATTTGTGAAATGAGTTTTTATTTTTTTTACACATATGGTTATCGCAGTAGTTCTTGTTAATATCTGTTTAAGTTCAAAACTTATTTCTTGAACATGCAAAAAAAGAGAATTATGTTTTAGATGTTTTGTATTTTTTTATTTTGATACTAAATTAGACTTGAATTAACCTATATAGCCGAATACGCTGCTTAAATTTGAACCCAACAGTGATCTTAAAATATTTGTCTTTTAAAAATGTATGCACTGTCAAACTAATTAGAGGGTTTGGATAGCTAGAAATTTTCTACATAAGGGAATGCCTGTACCAAATCAAGAATACAACTTTTTTTATTTGTTTGATATGTTAGAGCTCTTAATTTTGACATTTGATAAGGATCTTTCGATTTGAATTTTCCTTGGTGTTTTGTTTTCTTATTTAACTTTTTAATCTCCTTTAGATAGTCTCATTAGAAATCATTGTTCTTCTTTCTTGTACAAAAAGAATAAAAGTGATCTCTGGAAACTTAAGTTTATTTGTCGTTGAAAAGTTTAAAAAAATGTACAGTTTCTTCAAATATATATCGTACAAATCGACATACAAATTAAAGGTGAAAGTATTTAACGGATGCTCAAATCTCTATAAATGGACCAAAAAGAGATAAGTAAAAGCAAAATAGGAGAGCATTACGTTATCACACCAAAGTGAAAATAAATTCTGACAGCTAGCCAAGATAATGATTGTTACAACCGTCAATCCGTAGATTTGTACTTTGGATTTCATTTGCTGTATTCGCTAATCATTTAAACAATAAATATTCTTCATTCGTTTTTATAAAATGTTTCATAAGATGTACATTGTATGCAACTGATCGTCATGTCAACAATGAATTCTTTTTGAAATACAACCTAAATATCAAAGATTTAATCATGTCTAATGATTTGAATTATGTTAGTAGATTATAATTCTTACCGTATATTTCTGGTTTTGGACATCCCCAGTAGATACGTTATAATGCATTAAGGCTACATTGTCAAACTCAATAGAAGTATTAACTGTCCAGGATGTCACATCAGTCGACGTATGGAAAATTCCAACTAACCATCTTGAATACTGTAGCAAGGAATTTCTCCAGACATTTTTGCGACCAAAATCAAAAGGCTAAAATTAATAATATTTGATATCAAAACGGAAGATATGTCATTTAGGAATGTGGTTATGTAATTTCTATGACTCTCTAGTACATACTTCGCCTTATTGAAATAATGTCGTTTTCCATAATTTATTTTCTCTAATTCGTACATCATGTAAACTTTACCAACCGTTTCATTATATTTTATCATCATAGTTTGATCGTTTGATCTTTGTTCTTCATTAATCAAAAATCAATAAGAACGTCAAAGTTTTGTGTTTCGTTTGCTTTGGTTTGTCAGTTATTTTTTTATTTATTTCTTTCTAAGTCATGGCATAGACTTTTTCCGAATTAAGAGTTTGAATGCCTTTCTATATATGTCGCCTCTATCTTGCTTTCCCCTGAATTATATATCTTGATAAGAAAAAGGGGACCATATCTCACTTCGTGACAAAAGATCTTTTTGAAGATCATCGGAAAAAAAGTTTAAAAGCCAACCAAACCTCGCGTTTTAAACATAAAAATTTTACAGTCTCGAGTGGAGAAATATTTTACCAAACTCGCTAAAATAATGAAATATATGTGACTTTGCAAGTATAAATGTTACCTTAATGATTTGGTTTCGATATTTGGATGCAGTTCTTTGTAGCCGTA
This sequence comes from Mytilus galloprovincialis, assembly GCA_037788925.1. Classification (NCBI taxonomy): domain Eukaryota; kingdom Metazoa; phylum Mollusca; class Bivalvia; order Mytilida; family Mytilidae; genus Mytilus; species Mytilus galloprovincialis. The sequence continues at coordinate 38,774,717 of CM075341.1, forward strand.
AATGCTTACAAAGTGTCATAAAAATTCAAAGTTGCTGCTTCACCATTTTGCATTGTATTCTATTCATCTTAGACATTGTGCAAGATTGTTGCGTCATTGCCTAAATCGGAGTTGAAATCAAATTAAGTGTTCAGCTGATTTCGATTTAAAACTTTTTGAATAAAGATACATCACTTAGCATTTGTAATTAATTTATTTGTGTGTGTTGTTATCAGGGCTTTTTTCAAAACTCAATTATAGCTAATAAGTTGAATAAAGGTGCTACCATGAAAATTACTACATAAGGAAATGCCTGTACCAACTACGTTACGAATATTATAGTTGTTTTCCATTCATTTGATGTGTTTGAGCTTTTGATTTGCCATTTGATAAGGGACTTTCCGTTTTGAGTTTTGAGTTTGGTATATTTGTTGTCTTACTTTTAGTTTTATAAGATAGTGAAATCAAATACCTGTTTTAAAAATTGTTGACTGATTTCCCATCGGCAAAGAACTACAAATGTGATTATGTCGGGGGCATCATGAAATGAAGTGTTTGCTAAACGATCAATTTGTGATGACGTCACTTCTTCCATACGATAAATGACATTAAAGGTTCCAATTTTTGACAAACTTTCATGCAACTGTACTGCTTCGTGTTCTGATAAAAAAAAATCAAATCACTTGTTATTCTTTGGCTTAAAGCAGTGCATACGTAAACAATATGACAAAAAGTAGCGCGATCATATTTTGATGAACGTCCAAAACTTGTTGAAATTCGCATATAACACTTCGAGTAGGTAATACGTCCATCTCTAGGATTAAAAACAAAATGCAAGTACTTATAAAGCGTGTTGTGCTCGTAACGACCGACAAAGCAGTCAACAATGTGGTGATGCTATGACACCAGTCCGTCAGAATGAAATATACATTCATCTACACTGAAGGTAGTGTGCTCCAGACAGTGTCAAATAGTAAAAAATCAATGCATTACCAAAAGTCAGTTTAATGCATTCTCTAGAAATTTGTTAGTCCCTGCTATGTATAAGCGGTTATATAAATTACATAAAAAAAAACCGTTTAATTTTATTTCATCAAAGCTTCTACATTGTAGTAAGTTTCAAATGTCTAGTCTTTCTGGACAGTTAACCAGTTGTCTAGAACTAGTTATCAATTTTTGTAACAAAGCACATGAACATTACGGAATTAACTATCTTTGGATGTTATGGAATATGGATAAATTACGTGCTTTTGATGGTCAAATATATGCGATTGCCATTTATGACTCTCGACCATATACACTACACTGCCAAAAAATCAAACAAAAAGTGATGTTAATAATGGTTCTTTGAATGTAGTTGCAGTTTCATATGCTGCAACCCAAAACAAAGCCTGTTTCTGTATTTAAAAAAAGGAAATTTACTTGTCTTATTGGCAACGAAACCACGTCTCGGTATTTTTATATTAATAAACATACTGGAACGGCGATGAGATTATTACGGCTATAATTTGTCTTCTTTTCAATATTTAAGCACGTTTTTGGCAATAAATGTTATCGACAGGTTACAGGTATTTCTATGATCACCAATTGCCCCCGATCAAACGCAGACTTGATCCTGTATTGTTATATATCACATTTTTTTTTAACAAACTCAGTAGATTACATTTAATTGATCAATTTGAAAATACTTACAGTAACACTGATTAAATATTCAAGCGGAAGTTAAAATTATTTTTTAAATAAATCAAATACAGACAGAAAAAATTGTCCTTTTCCAGTTTGTTTTGATATTTCAGATTCACCAGGGAATTTCTTAACAAAAAATTACGACAAAAAAGACGAATTTTCGTTACCGATTGTTATTTTTCTGTTTTAGACTGTGATGTTTCTTTGGCCCCTTCTACCGATGTATTTATTTCACAATTCGTTCGTTATACTCGTGTATATAATCGCGCTTTATATTTCAATGGATAAGTTGTAAATTAAGGAATTGCGATATCACAAAAAACTATATATTTTACCAAATTCTTTCATAGATACAATTATTGGGTTATGAGGTTTGCTGGTATCTGTAGAGTTCTTATAACAAATGGAATATCATGCTCGTCTTAATTTTTGCTGTTGTTGGTAATAAATCTCGTAAATTTAGAATGAAAACATAATATCAAGATCAGTTTAATTGAGGTCTGGGGCTGGCATGTCAGTAACTGTTTAAAAAGTCCTTTGTTAATTTATGTTGAACATTGTCAGTTTGCATAGTTTCTTCTGTTATCTATTTTAATGGAACTCGTCGTTCTTTTCACTACCAGCATCATATGAACTGAGTTTAATAGGCCTGTTGATGAGTGTTGGTATATTTCACATTGGCTTAGTGTATATGAGGGGTTGAAATATCACAAAATATGTTTCACCCCCTCCCAAATAGTTTGCCTGACCTAAGCCAGGAACCTTTCGCCATTGTTATTATCCATACCTAACACATATTCTGAAGGTAGCTTCAGGAGAAGTCTATCTTTGAATCAACCAGTAGAGTGTTCTTATATCACTGACATGAATTTGAAAACAAATAATGTGTCACAGAATTGATTTTCACAGCATACTCTGAGTGGTGTGCTAGTTGAAAAAATATCACAAAATGTTTAAATAAGCGTCATCGTTTTGTACATTTGTGTAAGCCATAAAACGTCGAGTTGTTTAACGTTTTTCAATTTGCAAACATATTGCACCAAATGATGAAATAAGAATACCAACAACGTATGATTTTAAAAAGAAAAAATGTATGGGTTTAGAATTTTTCATAGAATAAAATAAATAAATGCATTATTCTTACAACTTTTAGTAAAAGTCCGACGAACCAAAGTTTATTTGCCAATTTTTACTAATATGTGTAATTTTAAGATATATTTGTACGACATTCTAAATAAAAAAAATCTAAATTGCTAATACCGTGTATTGTCTTCCTTGTTTAATTTCATATTTGTTTTAACGTTGTATTTGAAAATGTAGAGAAAATCTCTTTCTTCTTTCAAATGAATTTGTACAAAATAAGATTGCATATGTATGTCATCGATAAAAGGCTATCCATCTCCTTTGAGTTATCAGTATACATTAAACATTACATCATTTTAATGAGTTTCAGGAAATATATTGAACTATAATATCAATGTATTAATGTAGTTTATTTTCAAATAAAATATTTAGAAATATCGGTATTAGTAAACTCTGATTATCTTATTAATTAAACTGTACAAAAGGGAAAAAATACCTCTAAACTCATGTTATTATCTGCTCAACATGCAAAAATTGCTTAAGCACAACATTTTGTCAGACAAACTATTATACTTGAATCCAAAACGCAAGTAAAAGGTTTAACAAATAAATTAATATATGCAAAATATCATACAAAATACATCCTTAAAGAAATAATAAATATAAGCAAATGCATCTGATTTGCAGTGCATCTAATATAATTGGATGTTGATAAGGATGGATGCTGTTAAACGTCCAGTGGCAAATTACATCTATTTTGAGGATGAGAACACGAAAATGTGATATGAATACTAAAAAAAACCGGCAGTAGTATACCGGTGTTCAAAAGTCATAAATCGACTGAGATAAAACTAATCCATTTTACAAACTGGAAACGAGGAAAACAAAGGAACACCAGGAACGTTGAAGTACAACAAAAACAAACGCTAACATACATAGAAAAGAACTATTTGATGATATCCGCCATATTCCTGACTTGGTACAGAATATTTTGTGGATTGAAACAACCTTGTTTTGCACTAGATTTATAATTTGTGATTTTTTACGAACTAGTTTACAAGATAATGGCCCACAGGAAGACATGTCAGCATACCAGAACGTACTTTTCAGATTTCGAGGTGCAGTCTTTAATTTTAATACTGCTAAATGCTAGGTACTTAGTCGATAAGCAGCGAACACCTAGTTTTAAAAGAGGGGCGAAAGATACCAGAGGGACAGTCAAACTCATGGATCGAAAATAAACTGACAACTCCATGGCAAAAAACGAAAAGGACAAACAGACAAACAACGTACACAAGATACAACATAGAAAACTAAAGACTGAGCAACACGAACCCTCCAAATCTGAGGGTGATATCAGGTGCACCGAAAGGGTTAGGTTTTAAGTTGTGAGTTTGACCTGGTTAGTGATTGAATCCTTGACCTCCAGAATTCTCCTTACAAGGCAAGGGGATATCTTCACATTTACTAGTTATCCAAAATTTGAAAATTACCAGTATCGCGATAGATTTTAGTTCTAAGCAAACAATTTCATAAAATGAATGAGTATCCTAATAGAAACTTCTGCTAAACATTAATTTATAATCGTAATATGGTATTCAATATAGGCAATGTTAACACAAAATAGATACCTTTTTACCCGCTCGACATATTGAAAACTAATAGTGGGATATCCACAAATATTGGTAATCGTTAATGAAATATTAGAAGTCGGTATTATTATTGAGAACCTACCTGTTTCCTGGTCAAAAATAATACACACAGATGTCCAGTTTAGATGAGTAACTACAGAAATTAATGTCACTACTGGTATATCCATGTTGTACGCTTCTGATTTCTAGTAGATTAAATAGCTAGGCAGGTACCGTAGACACTGATCACTTACATATGTAATTTATTAGAGGCAGGTACCGTAGACACTGATCACTTACATATGTAATTTATTGGAATTGAAACATCATATATTTCTCGGATGATTAACAGGTAAAACGTTTTCTTTGACTACCAAAATTCCGTATCTGCAATTTGACATCGTTGAATACTTCAAATTAACCACGATCTTTAACCGGGTTATCTGCTCTAAATTTACCTTTTAGTACCGGTTAAAAATATTAGTCAATAATGGTTCATAATATAAATATATACATAACGTAACGGGTTTTTTTTTAATATCTCTTTAAAGAAAAAAAATTATCCTTTTTCCATCATGACGTTGTTTGATGTCTGAATATTTGAATTGACACGCTTCTTAAAATTGACAAAATGCTATTAGGCTTTAGAAATACTGCCACTAATTGTTTCCATAATTGAAAGACAATATCCAAGTCGGATATCGATATACCATCAGACCTTCTCTCTCAAAATCCGATTTCATGGAACAACGCATTTACAATGTTGATTACGTTAACCGTATTTCATTCGTCTAAATTTACAGGATGGCAAGTTTCCTTTAATATTTTAATATTTAAACTCTTCCTTCGATAATAGAACTTTACGTTTTCTCGTTTGTGCGTCCGTCTGTCCGTCAGTTATACCACATATCTTTCCCTTCGTTAATTCCCTTTTAATTTGTTCGCCTGTCCCGCATTATGTTAAGTTTTTTGTCATTGTAGACACTTAGAGAACATGTATCAGTTGTATTCTTTATTCCTAGTTCGATGACAAAGTCACGAAATCATAAAGTGACGACCTTCGTGGAAAATTTAACTGCCTCATTTATTGAGAATCGACTCAACTCAAACACTGTAGATTTAAAGTTTGCAGCTTCTCAACTAAATACGCAACACTATGATCACAGACCAAAACAGGACGGTTCGGAGTCTGAATAAAGTTTCAAAGTGGAAGTTTGTGTCGTTTATATATCTATTCTTTTAACTGTCTGTATGAATATGTTCTACTGTTGAGTCTGTTTTTATTGATATCTTTTTGCAACTTCCGAAGCAAGGTTGTCGGCTCTCCGGACATTCCCGAAGTCCTGCGTTTTGATTGTCGAGTTTATGAGCTTCGGTCCTTGCTTGGAAGTTGATCTTTTTGATGTGGCTGGGTATTTGTACATCCCGTCATTGTGCTATTGTTCTATGATAATTCTCGTATTCTTGTCTTTCATTATTTCTATCGTGCTTTGTTTATATGGCTTTTGGTGTTTCTTTGATACATATGACATGGCTCTGTGCTTATGCATCCCAATATTATGCTATTGTAAAACTTTCTTTTTTATACTTGTCTTTCATTTTTGCTAATGTGCTTTGTTTTATGTCACATTATGTTTCTTTGATAAATATATGACAAGGCTCTGTACTTATACATCCTGTCATTGTGTTGATGTACTATGATAAATTTGTGTTTTATTGACTTTTATTTTTTGCTAATCTGGTTTGTCTATATGCCATTTTGTGCTTCTTTGTTTGCGTTTATACTGATTAAGATTATTACACAATATTGGGTCTCAAAACAAAAGAAAGAAAATCAAGAAGCTTCTAAAATTTTGGTAAATGACCTTTCATGAGCTAATAAGTCTTATATGAAAAATAAATGGGTGTTATGTGTCAAAATATTTTACAGTGTATTGTATGGGAAAACACCAAGGAGTCCGAACATTTGACACAAATTCCAAAACCTCACCTCAGAACATTCTTAAAATAGTTTTACATTATTTTCCTCGTGTTATGTAAATATTAAAGCAAGGGAGCTGTCTGTGTGTGTACTTTTGTTTTTGTACCGTTTCCCTAATCAAAAATTTATGTTCTTACCAATTATTGAACATCTGAATAGTAAGGAAGCCCGTAGGGGACCTACAAAAAAATAATATTATATCGTTATCTCAATATATATATATAGTTATTTCGATATAATTATTTCGTTATCTCCATATATTTATATTGTTATCTCGAAATACTTATTTCGTTATCTCGATATAATTATTTGGTAGTAACGATATGTGTATTTCATCATCTCGATATAATTATATCGTTATCTCGATATATTTTTTCCGTTATCTCGATATAAATATATAGTTATGGTGGGTTTATTGCACCCTTTTGCAAATAACTCAAAAATGTATACAGATATCAAAATCTAGCAATAGTAAAATTAATCAGTACATTATGATCTGCCTCTGCCGAAATTGAAGTTCAGGTTGATCAGAAATTCATTTCAGAGCTATGGCCCTTTAGTTGCAATTAAATTATTATTCTAAAAAAATATATAATTTTGACATTAAGTTTTTAATGTCCCGCTTGAACTAGTGTTAATATCTATACACTAAATGTTGTAAAAATAATAATAAGACAACTGTTACTTGGGACAAATTGACGTTAAATAAAAAAGAATATAAATATTATGATTTTTGTCGTTAGGAGTGACTGTAATTGTCGATTGATCCTCCAGTGTGTTACCAAGCGCTTTCTGATAGTTATCCAACCTCGTGTATATTAAATATTTATATACTCTTTCAATCGTGTCTGGGACCTCTGTTGAAAATCGACATAGTCAATTTTTAACAATTTTTCGTAAATATTTGTAATCTTTTACAAAAAATCTTCTCCTCTGAATCTACTGAGGCAAATTTAACCAAACTTTCCACAATCATCATTAGGGTATGTTGTTTAAAAAATCTGCCGAAATTGAAGTTCAGGTTGATCGGAAATTCATTTCAGAGCTATGGCCCTTTAGTTGCAATTAAATTATTATTCTAAAAAATATATAATTTTGACAATATTTTGAAAATCGTAAAAGAAAGAGGCTTTTTTATTATTATTGTTCCAAAATATTTCCTGTTTACAATTATCCTGGTCGTCCAGGTATTAGATTAAGGTTCCCGGTTTACAGAAATGCCATCTATCCAGTGGCAATAGAAAGTAACAAAGTCCATTTTAACTTTTATTTAACATTAAGTTTTCATTGTCCCGCTTGAACTAGTGTTAATATCTATAATAAAAACTAAATGTTGTAAAAATAATAATAAGACAACTGTTACTTGGGACAAATTGACGTTAAATAAAAAAGAATATAAATATTATGATTTTTGTCGTTAGGAGTGACTGTAATTGTTGATTGATCCTCCAGTGTGTTAGCAAGCGCTTTCTGATAGTTATCCAACCTCGTGTATATTAAATATTTATATACTCTTTCAATCGTGTCTGGGACCTATGTTGAAAATCGACAGTTTTACGCATTTTCGCGTTAGCTACAGAATGATTTAAAACCTTTAACGACATTACATTTTTGCACCGGTAGTTCGATCGACTTCCCTGGTCTGTCACTTTCTTCTTTTCGTCCTGATTACATATGAATTATTTGCGACTGGACGTTAAGCAAATAGCAATCAATATAAACAGAAATTGATATATCAAGCAAGCGGATCAAACTGCCAGCCCAAAAATGTCTTTCAAGGTTTGGCATCTATCTGAAGAGCGCGAAATGAACAATGTTCGATAAACCCCTAGAGGGGTTAGCCGGCGCTGCTCGATAGTTATCAGACCTCGATAAATGTGTTTTAGCTCACCTGGCCTTTATCATCACTTTGCGTCCATCGTCCGTCGTCGTCGTCGTCCTTCATCGTCATCGTCCGTCGTCGTTAACTTTTACAAAAATCTTCTCCTCTGAAACTACTACGCCAAATTAAACCAAACTTGACCAGAATCATCATTGGGTATCTAGTTTTAAAATGTGTCCGTGACCCGGCCAACCAACCAAGATGGCCACCATGGCTAATTGAATAGAACATTGGGGTAAAATGTAGACTTTGGCTTATATCTCTGAAACCAAAGCATTTAGAGCAAATCTGACAGAGTTGAACTGTTAATCAGGTCAAGATCTATCTGCTCTAAAGTTTGCAGATGAATCGGAGAACCCATTATTGGGTTGATGCCCCTAAATTGGTAATTTTAAGGAAATTTTGCCGTTTTTGGTTATTATCTTGAATATTATTATAGATAGAAATAATCTGTAAACAGCAACAATGATCAAAATGGTCAATTGACCCCTTAAGGAGTTAATCCCCTTTACAGTCAATTTTTAACAATTTTTCGTAAATATTTGTAATCTTTTACAAAAATCTTCTCTGAATCTACTGAGGCAAATTTAACCAAACTTGTCCACAATCATCATTTGGATATGTTGTTTAAAAAATGTGTCCGTTGACCTTGCCAGCCAACCAAGATGGCCGCCATGGCTAAAAATAGAACATAGGGGTAAAATATAGATTTTGGCTTATAACTCTGAAACCAAAGCACTTAGAGCAAATCTAACATGGGTTAAATTGTTAATCAAGTCAAGATCTATCTGCCTTAAAATTTTCAAATGAATTGGACAACCTTTTGTTAGGTTGCTACCCCTTATTTGGTAATTTTAAGGAAATTTTGCCGTTTTTTTTGTTATTATCTTGAATATTGTTATAGATAGACTTAAACTGTAAACAGCAATAACGTTCAGCAAAGTAAGATCTACAAATAAGTTAAATGACCAAAATGGTCAGTTGACCCCTTCAGGAGTGTTTGCCCTTTATAGTCAATTTTACCAATTTTTCTTAAATTTTTGTAATCTTTTACAAAAATCTTCTCCTCTGATACTAGGAAGACAATATATAACCAAACTTGTCAACAATCATCAAAGAGTAGTTTTAGAAATGTGTGCGATGACCCTGCCTGTGAACCAAGATGGTAGACATGGCTAAAAATAGTACATAGGGTAAAATGCAGTTTTTGGTTTATATCTCTGAAACTGAAGGGGGTTTCATTGGGGGGTTCTGATCCCGGATCCCGCTTACTGTTTTGTCAGATTCCCGTATCCCACTTACACTATGTACGTAAGCAATTCTCATTTTTTTGTAATTTCCCGTGTCCCGCTAGACTTCATTTCCTGTTTTCACGGCACAATAATTTGACTTTCACGTGTCACGCTTACAAAAAATCGGCAATCCCGATGAGATCCACACTGAAGCATTTAGAGCAAATCTGATTGATGGCAAAAATATTCATCAGATGTAGATATATCTGCCCTGGAATTTTCAGACAAATCCGACAACCAGTTGTTGAGTTACCACCCCTCAGTAAGTAATTTTAGGGAAATTTTGCAGTTTTTTGATATTATCTAAGATATTATTATAGTATCTAATAATATCTTATACTATAAATTATGATTTAAACCTTATTTTACATGATTTCCAAAAAGAATCATTAAATACAGGTGAGCGACACAGGCTCTTTAGAGCCTCTTGTTTTAATTATGAGATGTTGCATTGCATAACTTTTTAATTGTTACATGTAAAATGTTGGTTTATGGCTCATTTCAAAGAAAATGAGATATATATTGAAAATTTAAAGATGTTGATCCAGACAATTTAATTGAGGTCTGAACCTGGCATGTTAGTAATTGCTAGTAGTCTTTTGTTAATTTATGTATCATTGTCATTTTGTTTATTTTCTTTTATTGGCTATTCTGACATCGGACTCAGACATCTTTTAAACTGAGTTTTACTATGCATATTGTTGTGCGTTTTGTTCTATATTGACAAAAGGTATAGTAGACGGTTGAGATCTTACAAAACATCCTTTAACTCCGCCGCATATTTGCGCCTGTCCCAAGTCAGGAGCCCCTAGCCTTTGACTTGTATGAATTTTAATTTTAGTTTCTTATATATTTCGGAGTTTAGAATGACGTCAATTATCACTGAACTAGTATACTTTTTTTTGGGGGGGAGGGGGGTGCAGCTGTAGCAAGCCTCCTGAGGCAGAATTTTCTCGCTGTATTAAAGACACGTTGGTGGCCTTCAGCTGTTTTCTGCTCTTTGGTCGGGTTGTCGTCACTTTGACATATTCCCCATTTACATTCTAAATTTAATATTACATGAATAAAATACAACGAGAAAACGAAGACCATCTTCTTGATTTGTCGAATTACTGACCTTGTGTATATTATATAAAAAAAATCAAGCAAACCTGGGGCCTTTAGTTTTCAATAAACTAAAATAATGCAAAAATCGGAAAATTTTGGTATTTTAAGAGAAGAAAAATCTGAAAGTTTTGCCCACAAGACTTTATTGTAGCTCTTAATGATCTGAACAATTTGCAAATTCCTAAGGTTCTAGCTTTTAACCTGAAAGTTGAATTGAATGGAATTGATTTGATCGGTAAAAACAAGCTAGAAACTGTCCTTTTGAAAATTTAGGTGAAATGTATTTCTTACTCTAAAAGAAGTATGTAAATATACAAATTGTATGCAGTGTTGTATATGTGTATACATTTATAATTCCATATCTACTACTTGTACCAAAGAAAGCCTTTATGTAATTATCATGCATTTATATTTTTGATATTGTATGCTCTTATCAAAATGCATTTCTTTTAAACTCAATGTTTTCATTATGCATTTCTTTTAAACTCAATGTTATCATTATGCATTTCTTTTAAACTCAATGTTAAGTAAAGGCTAAAGTGGATTCTGATAGTTTTCTATTGCTCCTGGATAGATGGCATTTCTGTAAACATGGAACCTTCGTATCATGTGTTCACTGCTGGTGACGTTTCGTCCCCGAGGATATCACCAGCCCAGTAGTCAATATTTCGGTGTTTCGTGAATATCAATAATGTGGTCATTTTTATAAATTTCCTGTTTACAAAACTTTGTAATTTTCGAAAAACTAAGGATTTTCTTATCCCAGGCAAATATTACCTTAGCCGTATTTGGCACAACTTTTTGTAATTATGGATCCTCATTGCTTGTCAACTTTGTACTTGTTTGGCTTTATAAATATTTTGATATGAGCGTCACTGATGAGTCTAATGTAGACGACACGCGCGTCTGACGTACTAAATTTTAATCCTGGTACCTTTAATAACTATGTACACCACTGGGTCGATGCCACAGCTGGTGGGCGTTTCGTCCCAGAGTGTATTACCAGCCCAGTAGTCAACATTTCGGTGATGACATGAATATCAATAATGTGGTCATTTTTATAAATTTCCTGTTTACAAAAGTTTGTTATTTTCGAAAAACTAAGGATTTTCTTATCCCAGACAAAGATTACCTTAGCCGTATTTGGCACAACTTTTTGGAATTTTGAATCCTCATTGCTCTTCAACTTTTGTACTTGTTTAGCTTTATAAATATGTTGTTATGAGCGTCACTGATAATTGTACTAAATTATAATTCTGGTACCATTGATAACTATTTACATCAGGGATTTGTATAGTAAGACTTACTATACAAATCCTTGGTTACCTGGAGTAGTAAGATAATTGTAAACAGGAAATACTTTAGAATATTTATGAAAACTAAAAAAGGCTCTAGCTTTTAGGACTTCCAAGATATTCTCAAAATTAAGATGAAGATTTGAAAAAAATAAATGCCCATAGCTCTTTAATAAGACAAACCATTATGCACTCATCAATTTTACCCTCTGCTACAATTTTGATATATGTATAATTTTTGAGTTATTTGCAAAAGAGATGCAATAACCCAACACCACCTTAACTATATAAATATCGATAGAACGATATAATTATATGGAGATAACGATATAATTATATGGAGATAACGATATAATTACATCGAGATAACGATATAATTATATGGAGATAACGATATAATTATATCGAACTAACAAAATAAATATATCGATATAACGATATATATATATCGAAATAACGATGTATATATTGGGATAACGATAAAATATTACTTTTTTTGTAGGTCCCCAATGGGCTTCCGTAGAAAAGCATTGTTTACATATGGACTGTGTTCGATATTTTGTTGAGCCTTTGTGTTCTAGACCTTCATTTCTCTTTTTTTCTTTTTTTCGGGAGCAGGAGGTGGGGAGGAATTGAGGCATACTTTGATTTTACCTCTCCAATACTTTTCCGTACTATGTTTTGAGAGAGATTGAACAAGAAATATCTTCCTCATTTACATATTTAATGTTATTTAGGTTTAATGCTTGTAAAAATCATTATGAAGAATAACAACCCCTTTCTCCGTTTTTGCAAATTGTACGGACACATACACAATCCATAAGGAGTTAGTTATCCACAATGTGCGCTGAGGATACCTGACGATGTTTAATCTTCAAATAGCAGCAATCACTGTGATTTTTCTGTGGTTAGTGTAATAAAGAATTGATCGTACCATATTCATATCTAAAAATAAATTCATCCATTTGACTTAAAATATGCAATCCTCTAATAATACACTTTCTACTTCTTCTACTTCTATGTGGTTAATCTGCTGTCGGAAATTCCATAACGCAAATATACTGTGCGCGTGTGTCAACCAGTACACGCCAAGTTAAAAATAACAAACTTTGTGTATTTACAGGAACAAGAACAAATAAAATTATGTGATGTTTGCAACAACTGTACAGGGTTAAAATCAGGTATCAATAGTTACGCCAGGAACTGCCACACACAGACCCGGAAGGCGACTGTTGTGGGAGCTTGGATGGCACATTCAGGTAGTTGGTTCCAGTCAACAATTGTTCTTGGGATGAAACTGTATTTATAGGCATACGTTGAAGTGCTGACTCTGGAAAACCTGTCTCTGTGGTATTGTCGGGTTGTTACAGTTGGTCTCCTGATGTAATATGGAATAATGACTGATGCTTCTTCGTGTAGGATCTTATAAAGTAGTATGAGCCTGGCTCCTTGTCTGCGTGTTGCTAGTGATGGCCAGCCAAGTGTCAGTAAGATGTTGATTACAGTTCCTGGTTCCCGAGAATAGGTTGATGTTACAAATCGGGCAGCTCTTCGTTGTACCATCTCGATTTGGTTAATATGGCACTTTTTATATGGGTCCTACACTGCAGAAGCATTCTCAAGGTGAGGTCAGACTGATGTTTTGTATGTGCTCTCTTTTATGTCTTGTGGGCACTTATTTAAGTTCCTTCTTAAAAATCCTTTGTCTTATTAGTAGTTCAAAACTTTATTACTTTTATTATCTGTATTTCGTAAAGTATACGGAATCTGTCGACGAATAGCAAGTTGTATGGGCGTTTCATTGACACCATGAGTGTTTGAATAAAATTCAGTGATGGGATTAATATCTTTTACGTAATTTGTCGTTCTCTCTCCGTTTCGTCTCCTGCAGCGTATTACTGCACATTGGTAAAATTTACGTTTTATGTGTTCATAAATAAGCGATAAAAATGATAGTATTACTCCTATCCCCATTATATAGAATGCAAATTGGAACTCCAAAACACTGATACTTTTTGCAACTGTAACAGACGTATCTTCACATTTCTCCAACTTCGGTAATGCTTTTCTCAACCATATCTGAATCAATCCACCTTCTACTATCGAAACGATTCTGTAAATAAAAAGTAAACATATAAATTATGATCGCTAAGTATTAGTTTTGAAAATTCAACCGTAGCCAATGTGTGCTCTCATTCTTGAACAAGCATAGGGATTTTCGTTATGCGATTACTAAGACTTTAAGTTGCTTATATGTTTTACCTCAATTTTTTATTTATCATTCAATTAAAATACATGACTTTGACGCTGCAAGGGCCTTTGACAGCCCGGGCGTCGGGTTGTTAAGAAAATAATTAAGTACACAATGAATAAAAAAAAACATATATGTTTAAAAAGTGTTTGTGTCGCTAGTTCAGCATCAAAATTACAATACCGATAGCTGACAATATAACGGTCATTCTATAGTGAATGACGATCATCTTGGTTGATGAGTTGTTTCTGACAAAGAGATCGCTGCAGCTTTTAACTGATCAGATCCGTTTATAATGACAGACTCTTAATATAATATCAGTTTTTGGATATGACAAATCAAGAAAGATCAAGGCAAAGTAAGGCACCTGTGGTGTCTGAGCTGAGGTAAAACACATACGGCGAGAGGAGGACGCCAAAGGATTGAAAAATAAGAAGTTTAGTAACTCACTTATATATATGTTTAAGTGGCATTCAACAGTTCAGATCCTTGTTAAACCGAAATCTAAAACTTACTCATCAGAGAAAATTTTCACAAATGGAGAATTGCTCGGCAACGGAAACGCTATTAGCAGTGTATGAAAATCGGCAGGTGATATCACTGACATGTCACAACTCTCTCCTATTGCCATATCTAGGTAGGTCCGGTCTCCAATATATGCATATTTTCCACCTCTAACTTTTCGTATTTGTTCAGCCGGATCACTACTTAAAACTGATGGGTCACTCAGGTTAAATTTTAATATGCCATTCCAAATCTTTTTGCGTTCAGGCAACTCCGAATTCTGTAGAAATAACACGTAAATTAATAAAATAGAGAATGGCAATGAGGAATGTGTCAAAGAGACAACAATCCGACCAAAGAGCAGAAAACAGCCCCAAGGCCACCAATGGAAACGTGTTATATAGTTTGCCGTTCGGTGTGAGCAAAGGCTCCGTATTTAAGGCCGTACTTTGACCTATAATTTTTAACTTTCATCATTATGACTTGGGTGGGTGGTTGTTTCATTGGCACTCATACCACCTCTTCGTATTTATATATATAAGAAGTTGGTATCACTGAAGTCTACTAGGAATCGTCAAATAATAATTGTTCAGACAAGGGCTTTGGAAACAATAAATTAGGTGTAATTTTAGGGAGCAACCATTCAACTTCAATCACGAACATTTTTTTTTACTGTTTTGAAACTATCAATCAAATTATTTTTTTAAAATTTTTAAAAACACTTTAAGGTATGGAGAAAATCTGGATTCGGAATGTTTTTGTTTTTGTCAACTGCTTGACCACAATATTTTTTTTCATCAAATTGTGGATCAGAATATTTTTAAGGAAAAAATCATAACACCCCCTCCCTTCCCCCTTTTGAATTTATATGGTCGTTCTCTTATGACATTGCACAAATTATATCATTTCGATACTAAAAGACACATAAGGTCATAAAGTGGATGAAATTGATAGATCATCATAGATAGTGTTACGTCCAGTGACCAATATTACACCCATATTCAAGTATTCAAGACAATAACATGATAATGAATTATGAATTCACTCTGTTTCTAAGTACTAGATAAACACTTCAAAGTTACAGAACATGCCACCCTACATGGATACATAATTCCGACTCCGAGCCAACATTATTTGCAGATAGGCTAGTTCTTCCAGGATTAATATGTTGTCAACCATGTATTTTAATGTTATTGTTTAGTTTCAATTGTACAACAACTTATTTTCAAATGTATATAATTTTTGGATTAGAAAATACCTTTAAAAGAGTTTCAAATATAGTGGTGCCAGCAGTGCCCCGTTTATAGGTATTTTGTTCAACTAATTATGAATTCACTCTGTTTCTAAGTACTAGATAAACACTTCAAAGTTACAGAACATGCCACCCTACATGGATACATAATTCCGACTCCGAGCCAACATTATTTGCAGATAGGCTAGTTCTTCCAGGATTAATATGTTGTCAACTATGTATTTTAATGTTATTGTTTAGTTTCAATTGTACAGAAACTTATTTTCAAATGTATGTAATTTTTGGATTAAAAAATACCTTTAAAAGAGTTTCAAATATAGTGGTGCCAGCAGTGCCCCATTTATAGGTATTTTGTTCAACTAATCCTTCTACATCTTTAAAAGGTAACGTTTCTTTTGTGACAGTCAAGAAAGCCACGAAATTACCACTGTATGTGGCCACCATTATGATGCAAAATATCCACCAGCAGCTCAGAAGTGTTCTCCCTGCTGACGAAGCTGCGACATGTTCTCCACCTGAAATAATATTCTGTTCCTTCTATTAAGATAACAACATACTTCATTCAATAGTCCATTTGCCAATAACCGATTTAATTCTGATATTAGTACACACTTTTTAAACAAATTACTTCCCTTTGTCAATCGTAGACTGGTTCCATACCGGACAAAATTGGCTTTAGCCAATGCAAAGCATGATGAATTGAAAGTGATGTATCTGCGGTTTAACTAATTTTTCACGAAAAATAATTGCTGATGTCAAAAGTATTTAGTTAAACAACAAATTGATGTTATTAAAAGATTTGAAAACCATATAAATTGCTGGCATTACGCACAGGTAGATTTCCACTTTCTGCTACATGTAGCTCTCCATTGTAAATCAAAATAAATGTCCCTCATAAGGGAGACAACTTTTTAGGGATCTCTAATTACAGGGTCGATTACAGGAATTGGCAATAACAAATAGCCTATTGCTATACATATAATTAATATATTGTCGTTAAAATACTTATTAGATATGTTAAGATGATTGTTGCTACCAAGAAGGTCAATTATTTACTTTTTCATGTTAAAACGTTTTATTTTGAAAATATACAAATAGAAAACTTACCTTGACAAAACAATGCTCCATACATGTAAAAGAACGAATCAGAGAAATGATGCAGTCCTCTGATCTTCATTCTACCGGCAACATTTCTGTAAAACGGGTTAAACTTTTCAAAAAGAAACAGAAAAAAAGTTGTTACTGTTAGAGAAATCCCAATACAGATATAGACCATAGGATTTAATGGATCAAATAATTTCGTGGAATACGATGGATCTGGCTTCTTTATGATAATTCCTGATTTTTCGTAATAATAAGGCAGTGTAAAATCTGATACTGTTTCTCTATGTGCATCTGTAGCTAGAGGTGCTGCTACTAAATCTACTTCCTGGAACAAATGTTTTAATTAAATTTCTAACTTTGTCAATTCATAAAAAATTTTTAATATAACACAAACAACAATTTCATAACTAGTGGCGCTGCCACTAAATCTACAGCTACAGCAAACAGCAATTAAATGATCGCATCAACTTAATAAAATTTATCAGTACAAAAAAGTGTGTTTTTACATTTACATGCATTTTTTTCAAGCTCCCACGAAGGTTTTACAATTTTGGATCAAAGTCATACATTTCCGGATATGTTCATCTCTCAACTCATGAGCGACATGTTTTCGCTGTCTTAGATCTTTTACGGTCGTCCAATCTATAGTTTTTATCGATTGTGACATTTAGACAATGTGGATTGGCATGGTGGGTGATGTATGCATAGCAGGAGACGCTTATCATGTCGACGCAACTGGTCTCGCTTCTTTTGAAGTTCATGTAATTCCCTCCGTTTTTGTTTGTTATCTTGAATACCTCTTCCAAGTGTTTCGGTACGTGAACACCTCGGCTTTTTAATAGTTGGTTTTGATGGTTCCTGGTGAAGGTAAGTCCATGAAAGCGCTTCGAACGCATACAATTGAAAGAGTTATTTTCACTTTATGAGGGTAGTTTAGAACATGTCGTCTTACTTGCTGATACAAATTCATTATTTCAATTAATCAGATATGCCAGAGATTTTAGAGGAATGACGAAACTAGTATGGTAAATTGCGTTTTAAAGTTAAGACTTGAAAATTTGAAAATCACAAGATATGAAATAGTAAATGTTTTATTTAAAACTGCAACTCATTGTCTAACAAACTTTTTTCCTCCCTCTATCTATACTATGTCGCTTATATTGTTTTGATTCTATCAATGTATATTGTGTTTTAGTATAAATCTACACAAGCATTTTCAAAATATTCATACTCACTCGACGTTGTAACTGTCCAAACAAACCATTCCAAGTGTTATTGCCAGATGCCACACCCCATTTTCCATCAGGTGGCGATATCAATTCATAACTACAGAATATGAATGGGACTGAGTCACCTTTTAAAAGCTAATGTGTTTTTTTCAAATTTTTAACTCTTTTCTTTTCATTTTACTTTGTTTTTGAAAAATTTTCAATGCTAAAAATCAAAATGTGTGACAGATTTGTAATAGGCTTTAGTTCTATATTACCTTATCGAATGTAGTGTACATTTTTTCGCCAAAAAACAAAATTCTAGATCAATTCAGTTTATTGAATATTCAATCATATCTATTGTTCTTTTTTCTCCGTTCAATGATTGTCCTTTTCTGAAATGCGTAGAAAAGTGATAAAATAAAACAGAATCGACTATATAGAATTATGGTACATACGTGAAATTAAGCCTGCGTGATAATTCTTTTAGAACGTCAATGGACAGCCCTTTATACTCATTCGTGACTTCATCTATCTCGACATAAGGCTTCCACTTGTAAATATGAATAAAAAAACAACTTTAAATTTAGAATATATGACTAAGCACATGTAGTCTGATCATAATGTTGAGGTTCTATATTATTTTGTTAAACAGTCTTACATTTTAGTAAGTAGGAAAATAAGATGTGACGTCATTACCATGTATTGGGCCTTAACACCTCTGTTGTAAGGACTTTTTTCACCGAGGCTAAATCAACTAACTAGTAAGATTTATAACAAACTTTTCTAAAAATGTCCGTTTATGAAATATGAAAATACAAAGAAAATGAGGTTTCAACTCCCTCCGGCAAAGTTTGAATTAGATGCAATTGGCTATTTTGTTTATGTCCTTCTTTAGTCATATACAATGTAGCTCTTCAACTGTTTCGATTTCTTATAAATCATTGACTTGCAGATATTCGGCTTATATATAAATATATAAAGTATTGTTTTCATTTTTTAGAATACTATCCTTCAGACAAAGAGATGATGAGTAAACTAATGCATTGTAACTCTAAACCTATACCGCAAAGTAAGCATAAAAGGTCTCGCTATAGCAAATGTGAAACGATTTAAAAGACAAAAATAATGGCCTATACAGAAAAACTATGAAATGCTCATAAAAAAAAATATATATAATAATTAATTACTTTTTATCGTTATAGCCTATAAAATAGGTAATTTGTTGTACTTTTGTTTGCAGATCGGAGATCATATACTATAGTGGTTTTTTTTTTCTCATTTGATGAGTTTGCAGAATAAAAAGGAATAATATTGAATATCATTACAACAATGAACTTTTATATTAATGTAAACATATTTTATTAATGATTCATTTTACTTGAATCTAAGGTGTTTCAGTAAATTAGGTTTAATTTGTATCAAGTTTCTGTTTAAAGAAATGTTTGTTACGAACGCTACAATTAAGTCTTACTCTTCACTACTTACAGGCAGTATGCTTATCAATAGCCTTCTCTGGTTAAATCCAAACTTTACATTCGGAAATATGTCTTTTTGAAGGTATAAACTTCCATTGAATACAGATCCTACAGTTGTTAATTTGCGTTTTCGGTCATTACTCCACATCAATGTCTCAATAGACACACGTGTACAGTTATTATTATCCATCCATGACTACAAAATAGGCACAAAATCATCTTTAAAATTATTTCACAAATATGGATCTCTTAAATATTTTTTTTTTAGAATTTTAGGTTTTCAAAACTGTTCAACTCAAGCTTACAATCATTAGGTCTGAATTTTTAATTTGATTTTCCGACAATAGTACATGTATTCCTTGTATATGATAAGATATTTTCCTTACAAAGTATACAATAGGTTTTTTTAATATGGGTATAGGACTTTTCCAATATTTTCACACGTTTCTAAATCAAAACTTTATCATTTCCCATCATGATATCTTTTTAAAAAGCCAAATGGAAATCAAAACGATGGTAATGAAATCAAACACAGTTGACAACCAATTCTGGACATGCTAATTGGAAAAAAATAGAAAAGGATATAGGGTCAACGACAAAATGAAAATTGTATATCTTTATTTTGAACTATTTAAAAAGAGTGTTGTTCTTACCTCGGATTTGTTTTTACTTTCACAGATAAACTGTTTGGTTTTAAATTGTCGTTACTCTAATGTTAAACTCATTCTTGTTTTATCCAAATTATTTGATAAACAATATTCGCCCATCGCCATGATTTTTATTCACTTTCAAACTGGATATTGATATCGTCCTGAACATGCATAAAATATTTGTCACTGGACGTTGAGCAACTAACAATTAATGAATCAATAAATCAAAATGGTTAAGAATACTTTTTAAATATTTTTAAAACTACATGTTCTTATTGAATATAATTTGAAAAGAAAGTCCTTTATCTTTTCTGTAACTGAATTATTTATTATCTTCGTGTACTCTAATTCGCCGACAGCATTTTCCGTATTCAGTGACCTTTATCATGACACATCTCGTTAGAAGCGCAACCAGAGTAAGACCCCGTTTACAATAGTAAAAAAGATCAATTTGATTCTTTCATGAGATCGATCTTAAATAGATCGATCTTTAGTCTAATGTAAACGGGAAAGATCGATCTTCAATTGGACTTAAAAAGTTAACCTCATTGGTTGATATCTTTGGCGGAAGTACATGTGATACATCCTCATTCTTTCAATATCCAAGCTGTGGGAAGGTCGTGCTCCACGTGTTGTCGGCAAAGTAACTATATTCTTTAACTTTTACTTACATTTGCCTTGGTGGCAATATAGCCTTGGTGGCTTTAAGACCTTGGTGGTCATTTATATATGCCTTGGTGGCAAAAGACCTAGGTGGTCATTTATATATGCCTTGGTGGCAATAGACCTAGGTGGTCATTTTTATATGCCTTGGTGGCAATAGACCTAGGTGGTCATTTTTATGATTTTTTACATTTGCCTTGATGGCAACAATGAATTAAAAATACTAGCCTTGGGGCGTCAAGACCTTGGTGGTCATTTATATTCGCCTTGGCGGCTTCTTGATAGAACTAGATGGTAATGTTTGACCTTGGTGGCAAAATGTTTTGGGATTTAGACCTTAGGTAGTTATTATCAACCCAGGTGGTCAGATATTTGTTATGCCGTGCGCCGGTTAAACGCAGGGCAAAGTGCTATCGCTATATAAAATATATGTGGAAGTGGGGGCTCTGGCCATTTTGGAAAATTGTAGTTGAAAGGAGATTAATAAATTGTTTATAGGGTAAATAGTTTCTTTTGTTACTTTTGACTGTGTTGTGGACCTTTCATTTATTTTTACATCGTACATACTGATATAAATGCTATTTAAAGACTTTGTTAGAAAAGAATAGAATTATTGAGAAAGTGGAATAACTTAGTGTGACATGTCACTTGATATTCATGTTTTTTTATCGGAGTGATGTGTATTGAATTATAAGGTGTCTTCGTCGAGGTCCGCGTTCAGCGGTCTGTTTGATTGTACATAGAATTGAATAGAGTGTTTTTGTTTTCAGATGGTGTTACCTACAGCTTTGACAGGGTGACGAATGAAGGAGAAGTAATATGACATTTCACGATGATTCATGTCAATGAGTTTGAACAACCATTTTAAAAGGAAAGGATTTTTTCTAATCAGAATATGGTGAGAACAAATTGCAATTGAAGTAAATGTTTTGATTTCTGAAAATAGGAAAATAATGCATGGGGAAAATATTGATACTACACTAAATTATGTATGTCTGTGTTGAGAAAGGCAGAAGATGCCAATATGGCACGGTACTAAAAAAAAAAAAAAAAAAAAAAAAATCTGTGATGGAAGCAGCTTTATGTTCAAATGAACCTATTTAAAAGTAATGCTAATAATTTTCCCGTAATTTCATGATGTTTTCTATTGGATGTGTAATTAATTTCATTGATGTGTTGAAATATGTCACAAAAATCTTTTTGTCATGGGAGATTAAATAATGGTTGCAATATTTTTGTTTTGTTTTGTTTTATATTAATTAATAAATAAATATAATGTTGAATGATTTTGTATACTAGTACAAATGTAAACTTAAATTTAATGTATGGTTAAATTTTTTAATTTAAATTTCTTTGTCTACAGTTCGAGGGACACTGATTCCCTAGTGGTTTTCCACGTGGATTGTAGGCAAAGGGATTTTTTCCTTTTCAAAGTGTGACTAATGCTGTCTTTAGTACACATACACAATTTGTTATTGGTTAATATATTTTCAGTAGACATGTGAAGAATCGAGTGGAAATACAATTGTCAATGTTCCTGATTATGAAGTAAAGAGTGTGTTTGATTCAACAACAGTAAAGAAAGAGACAAGCCAGCATAGTTTACACTTGGAGGTTAAGTCCCTTTGCTTACAAGCTTTCCACATGCTGAAGATGTTATTAGAATAAGGACAATGTTCATTTTGATATGAGTTCATTGCCTTAACTCAACTTTTAAAAGTCTGTATGTGGTGTCAAATTCATGAGAATTTATTGAATTATGAACGATTGATAAAGAACTGTTTACATGCATCTTTAAATGTTTAGAAGTGTTTTCAAGTAATTTTAAAAGGAATAATATTTAACTATTTAATAAAAGTGTTGAATTTGTTTTGAGTATTGGGAATACTATTCCTTAAGGGAAAGCGTTGCTAGTGGTATATTTTGAGATTGGCCTGCACATATGCTGTATGGACTATAGAGTTTTCTATGCCCATAACTTAACATGAACTGGATGCAAGATTATATCAATCACTGAGGATATGTGTATAACCTCATTGGTTGATATCTTTGGCGGAAGTACATGTGATACATCCTCATTCTTTCAATATCCAAGTGGTGGTTGGTTTAAGGGCTATGTTTGGTCAGGCAATATATATTGCCTGTTTGGGTTGATGAGGTTCTTGATAAGTTCCCCCTCTCCCACCCATAAGTACCAAAATGTGGATATGTTTTTATATTTATATTTCAATATTGGTTTTACATGTATGCATTTTGGGTTGATGAGCACGAGACAACATTAGAAAAACATGAGCATTACCATGGGATCATGTTGACAAAAAAAAAAAACCCTTTGCTTTATCGATTTTCAAGGGAAAGGTCAATTAGGGCAAGTGTATTGGCATGTTTGTGTTTGCTTTTTCATTACAACGGTAAAAAAAATATTATATATCTCGGATGATAATAATGTTGATTATAATGTTTCATTTTATGGGCTCCAGAGTAGTTTTATAACTGAAACACAACTGTGCACTATATCCAGTGAGCTCTTCTGCATTGCATTGTGCATGGTAGTCCACATTTTGGTTTCTGAAACGTTAAGATATTATCTTGTATTCGGTTCTTTCCTCTAGAGTTTTCTATGCCCATAACTTAACATGAACTGGATGCAAGATTATATCAATCACTGAGGATAATTTTATGTGTACTACCTACAGAGGTGGTTTTTAAAAAGATCGATCTTAGTTGAATCGATCTTTCTTCAAGGGTAAACGCTTAGATCGATCGCGATCAATCTTTCTTCAATTAGATATGAAAATATCTGTGAATGTTCGGCGGGAAAAACACACGTGTTTTAAAACAATGGATGAAATTAGAAAATACATGTATATATATAGATTCCGCCATTTTTTTGATAATTTTTGTTGCAAATTCTCATCCTCAAACGCATTGGCTGTTCATTTTTAAGTAATAGTCTTCTCACATTTTTTTTTTAATGACTTGTAACATGTGAACCAAAATGTTAATTGATGACTGCATACGAAATATCAGACACATATATTACAATAATACAATTTATAATATTTCTCTGGAAATATCAATGATCCAACTATTTTCTTCGGAATTATTTTGCCAGTGTGATTGTTCGCGCGAGATGCATACGTTATTATACTATTCTATTTTCACGAGTATGTGTTTACAAAATGTAAAGTAATCAGGTCAGACTGGTTATTTTTTATGTTGCAGTGTAAACGCACTAGATTAAATAAGATCGATCTTGGCCGTGCAAAGGTAAACGCGAACTTGTCTGTTTTTAAAAGATCGATTCAAATAAAGTTCGGTTTAATTTCGTACAGTGTAAACGGGTTCTATGTCATAGGAAAAATCCGTGATGAAAGAAAATGTAAACGAACGTGGAAGAAAGTCGATAGTAATCGATTCTAAAAAATATTAATACATCAATTGATTTTTAACAACTGTTTAATTAACAAACGGAAATGCATGAAAATATTTAAGCAAAAACAACAATAAACATCGATGTATCATCTCACTTGTTTTTTTTTAATTTCTACATTGTACAGGATTCTGTGTTGACTATTATCAAGATTACGATCGGTAAAGTTTGGATTTTTAAAAAAAAATTAGGAGTTAGTTAGCAGCCAAAATTTTCGATCAACAATCATCGAACGAAATAGTTCTATTGATTAAAAAAAATACATACGTTATAGATTCGATACTAAGTATTAAAAAAACGTGCTGGGAGATTTTTTGGGCATGTTTTGGTTCAATAATGGCATTAACATTATATTTATCAAAAAGTCGTTTCGTATGACTCTAAGAATCCATGATATTTTGAACTGTAGTTTTAGTTTAATAAAAATTTATAGTTTTTGTAATGATATCTAACTTGAAACAGATTAAATATACACTAGATTAGCATAAGTCAACATCAAATAAGTGCCAAAACAGCTACCACAAGACATGACAACCTTGGAATGTTACCTTTAACTGTTTAAAGGTAATGATCAACGCCTCTTGCAGTTTTATTTTTTCAGACGTAATAGCAAAGTAATAGCATCTAACATAAAGTTAGTATGATTCATCAGGTCTTACCAGCAGAATAATGCTAGTCTAATAATAAGACCTAAAATAGATATAATAATATTCTTACTGTATAATTCCGGTGCTGTTCACCCTCAGATGATAAATTAAATTGCATAAAAGCAACATTGTCAAACTCAATACCGGAATCACTTGGCCATGATGTCACATCAGTGGAAGTATGGAAAATACCAACAAGCCATCTTGAATAATGTAGCAAGGAATTTCGGAAGGCATTTTTTCTGTCATATTCAAATAGCTGAAATACATCGTTAAAATATATATATATATATAGTGAACAATTTTTACAATTTTCTTATTTCCGTTTCATTTCATTTGGTGCTTAATCTTCTAAGGATCTTCAAATTGATTAAATCAGTATTGTTAATATTCATTGTCATTTTGCTTAGTTTCTTTTGTTACCTATTCTGACATAGGACCCAGACTTCTCTTAAGGGCAAACGATACAGTTACATAGGGGGTAATGACGTTGCTAACGTAAATTGTTATTTTCGCGACGTCAAACGGTGACTTATCGGGAAAAGATGCATTTTTCGACTGATTTTTATCATTCAAACTGATTTAATTTGAAAACGAGCGCATGGACCCCTATTTTTTAAAACGACATTTTGTTTTATTTTGCAGGGAGATTATGTTGACCAAATTTGATAAAACTGTAAATAGTGCAATTTTTTTAATTTTGATAAATATACAGCAAAAAATGACG
This sequence comes from Mytilus galloprovincialis, assembly GCA_037788925.1. Classification (NCBI taxonomy): domain Eukaryota; kingdom Metazoa; phylum Mollusca; class Bivalvia; order Mytilida; family Mytilidae; genus Mytilus; species Mytilus galloprovincialis. The sequence continues at coordinate 38,800,570 of CM075341.1, forward strand.
TTTTTTTCTCAATTCATGATCATTTGATAAATATGAGTTATTTCTGAATAAAAAATGCATACATTTTTATGATACTTATACAATACAGAAATTACAAATCATTTAACAAAAAAAAATGTGTTTATCTTTTTTTTTCCGACCTCATTTAACTCAAAAAGTAGCACATGAAGGCATATTTTTTATTACATATTTGATTTACTCAGGCAAAAAAAAAATAGCCTATATGGAAATTTTCATCAAACTGTAAATACGGGTTCAAAACTGTATCGTATGCCCTTAGTTTTACTGTGCGATTGCTGTGTGTTTGTTTATTCTACATAGGCTAGATATATAGGGGAAGTGTTGAGATCTCACAAAACATGTTTAACCCCGACTCATTTTTGCGCCTGTCCCAAGACAGGAGCCTCTGGCGTTTCTTAGATTTGTATGCTTTTTAATTTTACTTCATTTATATGTCTTGGAGTTTAGTGTGACGTCCATTTTCCTGAGCTAGTACGTATTTTTGTTTAGGGACCAGCTAAAGCCCGCCTCCGGGTGCGGGATTTTCTCGAGGTGTTGAAGACCCATTGGTGGCCTTCGGCTGTTTTCTGCTCTTTGGTCGGGTTGTTGTCTCTTTGACACCTTCCCCATTTCTATTATTACCATTAATTGATGGATATTTTAATGTTTAAATTCAATGCAAACTACAATAATAAAAAGATACATTTCTCAATGTGTTTGCTAATCTGAGCTTTGTTTCAACTCATTTATAGAAGATATTTTATTTTAAAGCATGTTCCAATTATGAAATAGAAGTAACCATGTACTGCATACCTGTTTTAAAAATTGTCGACTGGTTTCCCATCTACAAACCACTATGAAATTAAGTGTGTCTGGGGCATCCTTAAAAGAGGTATTTGATAAAACATCAATTTTGAATGAAGTCAATTCTTCTATACGATAAATCACCCCAAATGTTCCAATCTTTGACAAACCTTCCTGCAGCTGTATTGCTTCATGTTCTGAAAAACAAAAAATCAAAACCAAACGTCATAATTTTACTTTTTCGGCTTTCGACCATGAGAAAAAAAATCATACCGTATAGACGGTTATAAAAGGCACCGACATAAAAAATGTTTTACAAATCAAACAACTTACGGTATAGTTTATAACATAACACAAATATGACAGACCTGGATTGACGGCAACCACTTTTCTACAGGCTCCAGAATTGAGCCAGGCACATTAAGATTGTGGCTGGGTTAAAACGTGTTTGTGACTGTTCAACCTCCCACTGACCAGGGACAGTGGTGTAACAGCACAACATAAGAATAAACTGTAAAAATCAGTTGCAATTGGCTTAAGGATATACACCTCTGAGGAGCCAAAAATTTCTAGAATTAAACTTTTTTCTTAACCTGATTTTAGGGTTTGTAAGACTGTAACAAAATAATTGGTGAAGAAAAAATCATATGGTGGTGCACTTCTTTTTTTGCTACGGCCCTTTGAAAATGCCCAGTTTTGATGATTTTTCCATTTTTCATCGATTTTTACCTATTTTTGGGCTATTATCGTGAAACAAAATCACAGTTCCACAATTAAACTTTTTTCATACTTTCTATAAAGATGAAGTGGACCAATCTTAATAAATTTTACTTTAAAAAACTATAGGTAGGTGTTAATATAAGAAAGTTTTATCATATTTTGACGCTTTTTTGTGTAAAATTTACCATGCTGTCAATTTTGTATTTTTGTGATTTTTCTGAGTTTTAAGAACAAAATGCATATTATTTCAACCTTTTTGTTATAAATGATTAAAAAAATACATATCTAAGAAATTTGAAAAGACAAAAATGATACGGGATGTACATGATTCTTGTAAAATCATTTTTTGTATCCCTAACCCATTTTCACAAAATTTTTGGCTAAAAAATACTGACTTGATTGGTTGTAAAATTTAAAAACTTGATTACTCAAAAACCATTCATTGTAAATACAAAGTTATGTTGCAGTATAATATTTTTAAAATTCATTGATATTTTCCACTTGTATCACATGTTTTGGAAATAATTCAAGAACGAGATTTCAACGAGACTGAATGAGAAAAATCAGAAGAATACATCCTTAAGTCAAAAAATCGGTACGAGGCACAAACACAATTAAAATAAAAAAAAATAGACACAAAGCACCGAAATAAGAGTACCCGCAGTTATTGAAAGCATGCGTATTTTGCTGCAGAAACTAAAAGATGTAAAAATAAAAGGGACGAAAAGTTGTTTGGTTTACTTCCGGTGATTCTTATTTTCTTATATGCAATGAGATATTGAGTGAAATGTTCACTATAGTATTGGTACTTATTTTACTGCACTATTTCGACTCTTCACGGATGCTAGAGTTAACTTCATATGCATATTCACTGATATACGTCTCTAAATGTTTAAAAGGAATGATAAAAAAAAATGAAAACATGTATTTTAGTTTCAAAACTTTTTTTATTTATCAAAAATGAATTTTAAATTAAAAGTTGATTAGCTCACACAGAATGGAAGATTTATATGAATATGAATATGCACACAAATACTTCTTCTCGTCACTAAAAGTAAAGAGAACGATACTATTACATATAAATTCAATATATGAAATTGCATTACATGAGTGAATAAAGTAATTATAAAACACTGAAAGATCAAACCGTGAGGAACGCAGGCTATCTCATGGTGAATATTATAAAAAAGTGCACATTTTTATGATATAACTTGGCTGTTTAAAGAAAACAGCAGTTCATTTATCAGTGTTTCTATTTGTGTGACCATTATTAGCCGAGTATTGGTGTTTGTTTCGTGGCTCGTAACCCTCTCAAACGGCAATCGGTGACTGCCACGTCCCTAAGTTTGAGTAAAAAGGTTAATTATGTAAGATGTTAGTGAGGAAAAAGATAGGCGAAATATACCAAAGGAGCACTCAAACTCGAGTCAAAAATTAATTGACAACGTATGGCTAGAAAAGAAAAAGAATAACAGACAAAAAACTATTTTACAGTACTCAAAACACAACATACAAAACTAAAGACTGAGCAACACGAACCCTCTAAAAACTGGGGGTGAAATTAGGTGATCCGGAATGGTAAGCAGATCTTGCTCCACATGTGGCAAGTTAAGTTATCTGTTGTGCTTATGAAATCAGTTTAAATCAATTAATTCGAAATCTGAGTCCCATACACATTTTATCCCGAAGCCAATATTCCAGTGCCAATAAAATAAATTGCATTTGAATTTCAAATTTCTGCTTTGGAATTCTCACATAATTACATTAACACTACCATTGTTACTGCACAAGTAAACTTCAAACCTATTTTAATTTTGTTTGTTTCATTCAAAATCCAAATTTTATCAGTTTCAGTCGTAAATCCTTTCAAGCTGATAAATGTGCTTCGAAACAGTTGTAACTGATTTACAGAAGTTCTTTGTTTTTGAATTGTAAGTAAGCCTTAATTAAAACTAGGATTATCCCTTACTTAGAACATGATAGATATACCTCCATTCTTCGCGATTAATAACATCAAATTCTACAATTTCATTGGCCGAAAGCACTTTGCTATATTATAAACGTTGTGTTATCAGATTATATTAATTTTAAGTTCATAATTTAGTTCATGAACTCAAAATACACAGTATTGATTTAATTAAACAGAAGAATAAATGATTAAAATTACCAGAAGGTTATATTGAAGCGTAAAAATCAAATTCATCTTGAAAGAGTTCGCCTAGTGGATCTCGGTTATTGATTTTGGCGGCAAATCGATGTTAGAAGTATGCCCGTAATACAAAACTTTTGTCATGCCAAACATACAATCTACAAGACTATCAACATTAATTTCGTTTGAGGCCTATTGTTTTTCAAGATTTAATTCATAAGCATAATGCTTATATGGTCAAACGTTCTGTGTCATGATATTGAAATGTATGAATAATAAAAAGTAATACTAGTACATCACACGTGGTATAAACGCAATCGTTTTGTTTGATTGTCTGTGAAACAACAGTATACCATCTATTGATATAAACTGTACTGTGCATGTTGCTGCCAGTTTATACTAAATGAGCCCCGTTAGTTATATTCATAGTAGAATTTTATTAGGACCATATTCAACCTACCTTATTGTTTCTATCTTTGCTAATTTTGCGTCAGTTTGGTGACCTATAACGTTTTAAAGACATACATGTCTACTTTTTGACAATGCTTTACATGTGTTTCTCGCTTACTTAAAGAGTTGATCATTGTACACAAACGTTTTCGCAGTTTTATGTAGTCATGTTTCATAAAATAGCTCAACGCCTCAAATATTTTAGTTGCAAATCATAGGCTTTATAATTTCAAAGGCAACATTCCATTAGGTGATAGTGTAACGTGTAACCAGGCGTTAATATTTCAAACGAACGTTCCAGTAAACACTTGGATCCAAGTTGTCCACAAACAATACGGCAATACTACAAACTATAAGTAATGTACAACGAATCAAAATATACACATTGACTCTTTGTCGATATAAAGTAAGAACGGAAAAATATATATATACACAAATGTAATACAAACTCACACCCCCTCCTCCAGATGGGACGACCTGTCACTACAAGACAGTATGGTTGGTACAGTTTGTCTCTACCAGACAGTACGTGCTGGTACAGCTGTCCTCCAGTGGAACACGCTGTCACTACCAATCAGTACGGATTATTGCAGTCTGTCCTGCGTATGGGACAGTCTGCTTTGCCAACTTCCTATGTCAGACCAACTTGTACCCAGTACAAGTTGTCCTCGACTATATCAATGACAGCTATGTTACGTGATTACTCTTGTTCACAGATCTTCTTTATAAGAATATCGACAGACAGAACCCGAATTTATTCATCACCGACTTATATACGCCAGGGCGAATACACTATTTATGGATATGGGTGTTCTCTAAATGTTCCTCATACTGAACACAAGAATCCCTCTCAAACACCCCAATACCTTTGGACCCAACCACTGACTTTCACGCCAAAGGTCTAAATCGGCACAACGCTTCCTTCAGCATGAAACGTGTAATGATACAAGAAGATTCTTCTTATTTGTATCCTTAGCGACCAATAAACATTACAATAGCACTAGTATTGTTTAGATGCTTTAGAGAATATATAGTGTAATTATACTGATATAAAAAATACTTAAGAATATTTTCTAAAAACAGAAAACATGTTATCCTGCGTTGCTGTCAAAATTCGATTATGTTTTACCATATAAAGCTCTGGGTTGAAAACTGTAGAGTAATTTACAAAAGTACACAAAAAAAAACCCACGAAATTTACCAATGTAAAGGCCAGATTGGCTGCGGTACCGTAGCTCTTAGGTCCTTTTTATGTTTTTTGACAATTTGCGGACATTGTCAAAAAATATCAGAAGAACCTAAGAGCTACGTTTCCGCAACTAAAGCCAGATATTCTCAATCCATTCAATAATTATATACAACATGATTTTGTTTTTAAGTAAACGTGTACCTACCTGTTTCATGGTCAAAAATGATACACACTGATGTCCAGTTAAGATGAGTAATTACAGTTATTAATGTCACTACTGGTATCTCCATCTTATACAGAACAGGTTTCCAGTAGATAAAACTCCCAACAGTTCAAAGATACCACCAGTCAATTATAGCATTGATTTGCTGAATTATTCACTTTGCACCATAATATTACGTTTCATGATTAATATTATTATATAATTTACTTCGGATTTCCTATGTTCCTTATCTTCATTCTAACATCAATAGATCCAATAATTCACCAAGCCATAAACTGTAAATATTAATTAAAAGATTAATTAGTTTAATACCAATCATAATAATGGTTCCTATACAAGAATATTAATTATTTATGTACACTTAAATGTATACTTAAACTTTACAAATTTAGCCATGAATATCTGTTGAAATACAAATTGCAACCACTTTTTTAATCAACTAGTATCGTTCTATATTTTAATATTTGATCTTGACTTAATTTTAATTAGCTTTACAATAGACAAAGGCTAACATACGTGTTTCTTATTGTTAAATGCAGTACGGTTGCCTGCTTACATCAAATTCAGTTGAACTTTGTTGTAAAGTTGTCTCACTGGTAAACATACCACGTCTCCTTGTTTTTACATGACCCTTGCCTTTTTTATCATATAAATACCGTCAATATCTGTCTACATAATTGGAGACAACATTCAATTCGTGTAAACACCTGTCTTCAGCACTTCTCATTACATGGAAATTCTTTTTCTAATTCTTATAGAGCTTACATATCCACAATTGTCTATACACATTTGATTTGTTTTCGATTTTTTTCGTGTTTATATTTGGGGTTGGAATGGAGTCGGGGTGGGAGTTGTATTAATGAAACAATATCTCCTTCTGTTCATAATACAGTCTAAAATGAACTGGCGTTGCACAGAAAGCAGCATAAAATGATAAAAGATATATGTATAGGAAACCGCCTAAATAAATTTGAGCTATATAGCAAACAACCTAAAATGGACCAAGTTCTATAGATTGTAGTATTGACGATTACGAGGAAGTGTACAGCAAACAACTACAAATGAGCTAGAGCTTAGTTATTTAGGAATATTTATCGTTCTACAAAAAAACATACACCGGAGCTGTATAACATGTGACAGTCGAAGATAGAGTTACCGTAAAAAATTGCGAAAACAAAACAACAAAAACCTCATATGGTCAACTTTGATGTATTAGTGCATTTAATAAATTTACGTTTATATTTTTATTTATTATTAGTATTTCAAAGTTTATAACAAAGTTACTGTGCACTTACCATGGTGCATGGTTAATATAACAAAATACGAGTTCGAGATAATCCAAGATAAAGTTTCCAATATTCACGCTAATTGCTATTGTTTATTTTCAGAACTTTCAAACTGTCAAATGGACGAAAACTTTATATTTACCTAACAATGACGTTCGTTTTCAAGTAATAATTTGCACGGTCAATTGTGGTTTCATTCCTAAGGGAATTCTATTAATCTATGATATATAAATATAGTTATGAAATAATGCATGAAGATTTTGCTACTGACTTTATAGGTGATAACCCGAGGGAACTAACATCCTTAAGAAGAGGTATTGATTTACTGGTGCTACTGACAGTATAGGTGATGTCCCGAGGGAACTAACATCCATTAGCAGAGGTATTGATTTACTAGTGCTACTGACCGTATAGGTGATGACCCGAGGGAACTAACATCCATTAGCAGAGGTATTGATTTACAGGTAATAATCAAACTCAGACAAGGTTCATTTCACATTTGTATCTATCAAGAAAACAATCGATCAAATTGTATGTAAAATTAATATACTTCAAAATGGATATACTTTAGGCCTTTGTTTGCAACTGTCCACCGTCAGGAACCTGATGATCAGTGGTTGTTGTTGGTTGATATGGTTCTTAAATGTTACTCGTATCTCGTTTATTATACAGATAATTAGATTGTTGGTTTTTCCGGTTCGAATGGTTTTACACTAGTCATTTTTAGAGGCCTTTTTTTTAGCTTGCTGTTCGGTGTGAGCCAAGGCTCCGTGTTGAAGAACGTACTTTGACCTATAATGGTTTACTTTTATAAGTTGTGACTGGGAGAGTTGTCTCATTTGCACTCATACAACATATTCTAGTTTCTATTCAAAGATTTCTTTTTCTTTGTTTTCGTATGAAAAAAAGTTTTAAAAATTCTACATTTTATAAGTCGGAACAATTGTTACTGAACTTCTAACAAAGATAAATGTAACAGTATTTTCTTTTTGATAACAGATAAATTTATATAAACAATGTTTATAAATGTAGACAGAGATATACATGTACGTTTGTATGGTTATGTCGTATGGCCAATGATTATTGTCTTTTTTAGCAATCCTGTAATTTTGGATTGCAAAACAATAAAATAACTTATTTTATCTATCATACTAACACTAACTAAAGTTTTGTTACAAGTTTGTTTATATGAGTTTATATGACAAAGAAGAAAAAGAAAAAAACTCTTAATTTGGCAAATAAATTAGAAAGATCATATCATATGAAACATGTGTACTAAGTTTTAAGTTAATTGGACTTCAACTTCATCAAAAACTACCTTAACCAAAAACTTTAACCTGAAGCAGGACAGACGGACGAACGAACGAACGAACGGACGGACGCACGGACAAAGGAACGGACGCACAGACCAGAAATCATAATGCCCCTCTACTATCGTTGTGGGGTACTAATATCCTAATAAAATGTCGTGTATGCAAATTGAATGACGGACTGAGTTGAATTTTATTTGGGTTCATTTTTTGACTCCTCCTTACCACAAAAGTACCTTATAAAAATTAAAATAAAAGTAATGTAAAACTCTGCATTTGTATGCATATTTTCCAATAAGAATTAAGTTGGCAATACACATAGATTTATAATTACGTTTCATGGATGATGGGTTCCTTCCGCAGGTACTTACTAAACAATTGTTTTAAAATTTTTATCATTTACTTTCCATATCCTAGTTTAATATGAACAAAAGAAGGGAGTTATAAAACAAAACTTTTCAATACGAATGTGAACTTCCTACACTCTAAGTATTCAGGAATTCAGCCCTTCTGACCCCATTGTTAATTTAACCGAGGACAATACATATTGATTAATGTTTATTTGAAAGAAAGAAAACACAAAATTGTACATTCAGTGAGCTACTTATATTTAACACAACAGTATGGATGTTAAACCACGATCAAGACCTGTTAATTTCGCAATATATATGAACAATACAGAGAGACATGATGATGATGGAAATATGCCAGATAAAAGTTACCAAAGCCTTGTTAGAATTAAATCACAAAATGCAGACAATACTTATGATGTTCTTCTCCACGAAGAAGCAACTTCAAGAAGTATCGAAAAGAACAAATTGAAGAATGGAAACACTACAACATGGAAAATTTTAGCCTTACTATTTTGCATGAGTACTGTCATTTTAGGTGGTGCGGTAGCATATTTAAGCGCAAAAATACTGTCTGTAAGAAGTGATTTGCGTTTATCTGCTGGTAAAAATCAAACAGGACTCGAACAAGACCTTACATGCAAATGCAACCAAACGTTGATTAATCCGTGCAGACGTTCACCTTGCAAAAACAACGGGGTTTGTACTGAAAATGGTTATGACTATAAATGCGACTGTCCCAAAGGATTTTCTGCTTCTGACTGTCACGAAACTCCATGCGACAACTTTCCTTGCAAACATCAAGGACGTTGTGAAAACATTGGCAGTGGACGTATTTGTAATTGCAAAGAAGGCTACTCAGGAAAAGATTGTGAGGAAACACCTTGTAGTGGCAGTCCCTGTAAAAATGGAGGATTTTGTTCAAATAGGGGAAGTATCTATCATTGCACATGTCCCCTTGGTACATCTGGAATAAACTGTGACAACATTCCGTGTGGATTTCCGGAGTACAGACGAAATGTTCTGAATCAGAAGACATGCAATATCTCACCGTGCCTAAAGGACTGGATATTTAACATTGCAACATTTTCATGCTATTGGATAGATATCAGAAAAGCAAGATGGAATTCGGCAAATAAAATTTGCCAATCAAAAGGGGCAAGTCTCGCCTTCATTCAAAGTCTGGAAGAGATAAAATGGCTGGAACAATTTATCAATGAAAACGTATGGGTAGGTGGACGTGCGGCTAACAAGCAGTATCGATGGCAAAGTTCAGAGTATAATTACGCTATCCACAATCAGTCTAATTTATGGACTCAGAATGAACCCGGATCATTCAATAGACACTACTGCGTACAACTTGGGGAAAAGAACCGAAAGTTTTCTCCTGGATGATACAGCATGTTATTACGAGAAGAGATTTATTTGCAAAACTACAAATCTTCCAGGAATCTAAAACTAACGTCCTAAACTACTTTTTTTAAATTGACAATAAAGGGCAATAACTTCTTAAGGGGTCAACTGACCATTGTGGTCATGTTGACTTATTATAAGATTTTACTTTGCTGAAAATTTTTGTTGTTGACAGTTTATCTCTATCTATAATAGTATTCAAGATAATAACCAAAAACTGCAAAATTGTTTTAAAAATTACCAATTCAGGGGCAGCAACCCAACAACCGGTTGTCCGATTGATCTGAAAATTTCAGGGCAAATAGATATTAACTTGATAAACAATTTAACCCTGTTTAGATTTGCTCTAAATGCTTGGTTTCAGAGTTGTAAGCCGAAATCTACATTTTACCCCTATGCTGTAGCCCTGGTGGCCATCTTGATTGGTTGGCTGGGTCACCGCACACACTTTTAAACTAAATAACCTAATAATGATTGTGGCCAAGTTTGGTGAAATTTGACCCAGTAGTTTCAGAGGAAAAGATTTTTGTGAAAAAATTACAAAAATTTACGAAAAATTGGTAAAAATTACTATAAAGGGCAATAACTCCTTAAGGGGTCAACTGATCATGTAGATCTTACTTTACTGAACATTATTGTTGTTTACAGTTTATCTCTATCTATAATAATATTCAATATGAAAACCAAAAACGTCAAAATTTCCTTAAAATTACTAATTCAGGGGCAACAACCTAACAACCAATTGTCTGATTCTTCTGAAAATTTCAGGGCAGATAGATCTTGACCTGATAAACAATTTTACCCCATGTCAGATTTGCTCTAAATGCTTTGGTTTCAGAGTTTTAAGCCAAAATCTACATTTTACCCCTATGTTCTTTTTTAGCCATGACGGCCATCTTGGTTGGTTGGCCAGGTCACCGGAAACATTTTATAAACTAGATACCCCAATAATGATTGTTTAGAGGGCTTTTTTAACAAACAATTATCATTCCTATGGGAACCAACTGTGCTCTTCTTCTTAATTATTTGTTCATTATTCAAATGAGGCTGAGTGCAAATAGCAATTCCTGAGGAAAAGAGAAAAGAAATCATCAGTTACCTTTAATTTAATTTTATTTTATTTTACAAGTATATAGATGATTGATTGATTGATTTTTGCTTTACGCCGCATGAGTATACATGTATATATGATGTTCTCTCACTAAATAAATTTAAATTTGGTGACTGTATACTACATCAATCCCATCGATATATAGGATACAACAGATGAGCGTGCCTCACATCTTGACTTGTATCTAGAAATTGACAATAAGGGTCGGTTGAAAACAAAACTTTTCGACAAATGAGACGATTTCGGCTTCCCGACTGTGAACTTCAAATCTTTATGAAGCAACATTCCAGCGGAACCTACAAACGAAGTATAAATCTCCCAGTCAATACGATATTCCAGGGCTTGTATTTCAAATAACGATTCCTTTGATAGATATTTGCTGTTTAAAAAGAAGCTTATAAACCAAGAGTTCCAAGTTGTGAAGTAGAAATAATTCCTTCGTTAATTTTATGGATACCATCTCGAATTGGTTGACCGTTATGGAATATCAGTTTCACAGATGATACGGATATGTTCTGCAATCGTAACTACAGTTCACCTTTTTTTGGCCGAATATTACCTACCGAATCAAAATTATTACTGGATTTTTACTAACATGAACAATATGTTGGGTGCCTCATGTGGAACAGGATCTACTTACTTTTCCGGAGCATCTGATATCACCCTGAGTTTTTGGTTGGGTTCATGTTTCTCAATTTTTAGTTTTATATACGCTGTGTTTTGTGAACTATTGATTTTCTGTTGGACATTTTATTTTTAAGCCATGGCGTTGCCAATAGATATATATGAAGATGTGCCATGAGTGCCAATAAGACAATTCTCCATCCAAGTCACAATTTGTAAAAGTAAACCATTATAGGTCAAAGTACGGTCTCCAACATGGAGCCGTCATGTTGGCTCACACCGAACAGCAAACAATAAAGGGCCTTAATAATGACTAGTATAAAACCATTTAAACGGGAAAACAAACGGTCTAATCTTTATAAAAACGAAGAACGAGAAACACTAATAAAAATTAATGAGTTTGAATGTCCCTTTTGTATCTTTCGCCTCTTTTTGTTATGAAATGACAATAAACATTGAGTAAATCAAAAACACGACATTTATTGGAGGATTTCAGGTGCACTGCACGGAAGGCTGGTAACCAGTTCCTGATCTATTATCTATCATGCTCCTCGTAGTAATGAGTCATTTATATCTTGAAACATTGCAATTACATTTACTTTCCGTCCACATATAAACATTTTATGTTGAAATTGAAAATTGGTCATCGTGATTCTAAGCTATAATTGAACCTTTCGGTATAATGGTAAGGATGATCGGGTTTTTCCCGAAATTTTGATAATCTATAGTAAGTAAAATTGTCTTTTGAATTGTTTCTGTTTAGTCTATGCATGCACTGACGTGGTTAAATATTTGTTTTGGTAGAAAATATTTCAGAAATACATTAATTTGAAATTGATAATAAAATATCTAGATAATGTTGAAAAATATTTACGACTCTTGACAATAAACTAACAATGGCGGAGTTAATGTTTCGTTGGATATGGACTTTTTTCCGAATGTCCTAAACTTGTGGTTTGCATCAACTCTTTATCTCTCTATTTAATTTGTCACCGGATGGAAAACTAAAGAACAACAGGCCGTTTGCCCTTATTGTATATTGCACTTGAGATATTGTCATTCCATCTAACAGATTGGAAACTTAAATTGATCATTCAGCAAGATTAGTCGTTCGTGAATATCTTTAAATAATATCTTATCAAAAGTGCCTTCAAAATCAACCTAACAATCTTCAAATATATCTGATTCCCGACCGGGACTGGTACACACTGTATTTTTCACTTCGTTCTTTCTACATATCTTTTGTTTTCCATAATAATGATTTGTGAAACATCGAGGTTTATATAAAATAAAGTTCACGAAGTTTATGACTAAGGTTTTATTATTAGTTCTCATAAAAAAAGTGAAGACGACAAAAAAAAAAACCAACCATAACAGTTAAATTAAATGTATTCAATAATGTTCGCAATACTAAATGAGAGCGAACTTGCTTGTGACCCTAAGTAGGCAAGATTTCTCCCCTTCTTACCCAATTGTTTGTTTAGTGGAGAACAATACGCCTTGTTTTAATTTTATAAGAAGAAAGAAAGAAAAATTATACACACATTCAGCGAGATATTTATCGTTACAACAACAGTATGAATTTTCAAAACCGATCAAGACATGCTAATTTTACAATATGCGATAACAACACAGAAAGACATGGAGATTAAAACAAACCTGATAATAGTTACCAAAACTTGTTAGAATTTAATCACGAAATATCCGAAATGAAGACAATACATATGAGGTTATTCAAGAAGCAACTGCCAGCAGTACCGAAAAGAACAAATTAAAGAATGAAAACATCACTATATGGAAGATTTTAGCCTTACTTTTTTGTATGAGTACCGTCATCTTAGGTGGTGCAGTAGCATACCTCTGTGCAAAAATATTTTCTCGTGACTCGTGTTTATCTTCTGGGAAAAATTAAACAGAACTCGATCAATACTTTGCAAGCAAATGCAAAAACGGCTTTTCCGGACGATGTTGTGAAATTACGCCATGTGACAATATTTTTTGCGAGAATAGAAAATCTTGCCTTTCTGACGGATATATGAAATTATGTGTTAACAATTTAAAACAGGATCAAAGGCCTGTGTGTGCTTCGTTTCCCTGTAGAAATAACGGACAGTGTGTAGAAGTGGTTGGAGTCTACAAGTGTATTTGTTCCTCTGAATACATCGGTCTCACTTGTAAAACTTTGATTAATCCGTGAAGACGTTCACCTTGCAAAAATAACGGGGTTTGCACTGAAAATGGTTATGACTATAAATGCGTCTGTCCAAAAGGATTTTCTGCCACTGACTGTCACCTAACGCCATGCGATAACTTCCCTTGCAAAAATCAAGAACGTTGTGAGAACATTGGCAGTGGACGTAATTGTAATTGCAAAGAAGGCTACACAGGAAAAGATTGTGAGAAAGCACCATGTAGTGGTAGCCCTTGTAATAATTGAGGATTTTGTTCAATGTGAGGAAGCATCTATCATTGTACATGTCCCCTTGGTACATCTGGAAATAACTGTGAAAATATTTCGTGTGGATTTCAAGAATATAGACAAAACCTTCTAAAACAAAAGACATGCAATATCACACCCTGCCTAAAGGACTGGATATTTTACATTGCGACATTTTCATGCTATTGGATAGGCATCAGAAAAGCAAGATGGAGTTCGGCAAATAAAATATGCCAATCAAACGGGGCAACCAAAAGTTTTCTCTTGGACGATACAGCATGCTTTGAAGAGAAGCGATTTATTTGCAAAACCACTAATCTTCCAGGAATATAAAACTAACGCCCTAAACTACTTATTTAGAAAACTAGTGGATACAGATTATAAGTTTACATATATTATGTTTGGTTCATTTTATGAAAGGTTAGATTAAAGGCAAAACAATATAAATATATTTTGTTATGTTTTCATGGTTTAAATATTATTGAAAGTGAGAAGCATGCAAACATTAAGTTATTTAGATTTACATCTAACCCTTCCGGAGCACCTCAGATCACCCCTTTGACTTGGTGAGGTTCGAATTGCCCAGTATTTAATTGCCTTGTTGTGTTTCATGTACTATTTGTCATTTCGTCAGATTCTTTTCTTTTTTTTGCCCTGACATTGTTAGAGTTACGTTATGACTTTGAACATCCCTTTGGTATCTTCTGCCTCTCTTTTATACACTCTTCAAAATGGAATACGGGAAACACATTCAGTCCCGTTTGTATGGCGTGTTTTTAACAAATAATTGAAATTCAAATGAGAACCAACTGTGTCCCACTTCGTGCAGACTTGTTCCTTTATTCATATGAGGCTTGTTTCCTACACCAATTTCTTAAGAAGAAAGAAATGAATCATCCTTAAACTTAATTTTCCGCTATAAAACTATTGCTGATGTTCTCTCACTAAATAGTTCAAAGCTTGGTGACTTTGATGAACGCATCTATCCTATCGAACCTACGATGAAAGATACAACAGATACAGTTGAGTTTGCCTCATATCTTGACTTACATTTAAAAATTAACAATAATAGTTGGTTGAAAACAAAACGTTGCGACAAAAGGGATGATTTCACCTTCCAGATTGTGAAATTTCCATTGCTATGAAGCAAAATTCCAGCAGCGCCTGTATACGGAGAATATATCTCCTTGTTGATACGATATCCAAGGGGTTGTTTTCCTATCATGATTCCCTTGATAGAGGGTTGCTGGTCAACAGGAAGTTATTCAACCAAGAGTTCCAAGTCGTGTTGTTGAAATCATCCTTTCGTAAATTTTACGGACACAATCACGAGTTGGTTGACCATAATGAAATATCCTTTTCACTGATGATGGCGGATATGTTCTGTTTATCGTAACTATAACCCCCACTTTTTTTTCATCGAATGTGGACGACCTAGTTAAACTTATCACCGGGTTTGTACTAACATGAACAATACAACGGGTGCCAAATACGGGACAGATTCTGCTAATCCTTTCAGAGTACATAAGAACACCCTGAGATGTTGGTGGGGTTCGTGTTGCTTATTCTTTAGATTGGTATATTGTGTTTTGTGTACTAGCTATTGGTTTTCTGTTTGTCATTTTCTTTTTAATCCATGGTGCTGTTAGTTTATTTACAACTTATGAGTTACTAGAGGAATGTTTCTTCGGTATCTTTCGCCTCATTCCAATTACATTTACTTATCGTCCACATGTTATTATTTTATGTTAAAACTGCCAATTGTTCATCATTATTCTAAGCTATAATTGAACTTTTTGTAATGGTAAGGATTGTCGGTTATTTCCTTTTTCAGAAATTTTAACAGTCCATAAATAAAATTGTCCTTTGAATTGTGTCTGATTATAATGATGCATTCACTGACGTGGCTAAATATTTGTTTTGGTCTATTTTTGGTAGAAAATATTTCAGAAATGCATGAATTTGAAATTGAAAATTAAAACAACCTGGCTAATGTTGAAATATTAAGGCTAAATATGTATACGACTCTTGACAATAAGTTAACAATGGTTTGAAAATCAGAGTTAAGATCAATAGATATTAATTTTTTTCCGCATGTACTAACCTAGTGTTTTGTATTGTTTATCATCAACTCTTTATCTCTGTATTTATTGTGTCACCGGATGGAGAACTTTAGAACAACAGGCCGTTTTTCCTTATTGTAAATTGTACTTGAGATATTGTCATTCCATCAAACAGATTTGAAAAACTTACACTGATCTTTCAGCAAGATTAGTCGTTCGTGAATATCTTCAAATTGTATCTATCAAAAGTGCCAACAAAATAACTTAACAATCTTAAGAACAGATTTGATTCTTTACTTCATCTTCGACCGGGACTGGAACGCTCCATACTTTTAACATAGTTAACTCTTGTGTTTTCACTGTATTTCTGTCTATTAAATTCAAAATTGTAAAAATTTGTTTAAATATTTATCAAAGGTACCAGGCTTACAATTCGATACGCAAGTCGCGTGTTATCTACATAAGTTATTACTGACGCTCAGATCAAAATTGTTGCAAAGTTGAAGAGCATGAAGTGTTTGCGAATTATTACTACATGTATATAAA